>JANRMT010062814.1:63483006-63511856 GCA_026402145.1 Polypterus bichir lapradei
ATTATTATTATTATTATTAAATAATTTCTCCCGTATAAGTAACATTTCTCGGACTACTTTCTTCCATCTCCGAAACATTTCTAGACTTCGTCCTGTTCTTACGCAACACAGTACTAAAGTATTGGTTAATGTCTGAGTCACCTCACGTATAGATTACTGTAATGTTATTCTATCTGTTATCCCACAAAAACATATCCATCGCTTACAATTTATTCAAAATTCTGCTGCCAGGATAATAACCTGCTGTTCTAAATCCACTGAACATACTACACCTATTCTCTCTCAACTTTACTGGCTCCCTGTTAACTACAGAATACAATACTAAATACCGCTCTTAACATTTAAAGCTCTCCACAACCTCACTGATCTCCTACAGACTGATACTCGTCTTGCTCACTCTGATCCTCATCTGCAGCTTGACTTTCTGTACCACACATCAGACTCAGTGCTATGGGAGCTCAAGCGTCTCTCATGGTGCTCCTCAAGTCGGGAATTCTCTTCTCTCTCATATACATCATCTCGATTCAATAACACATTTTAAAACTACCCTCAAAACTTATCTTTTCAAACTGGCAACCAATTGTGAATTTTGCACTGTTACGGCCAGTTATCTTTGTTTGTTTGCTAAATATTGCTGTTTGATCAAGAGCAACTGTGGACGCGGAAGTAGGATTAGAAATGGCGGGTGGGGCTCTGTCATGCGTATCCCATGGTCTTAGAGTTGGTGGGCGGGGCTCTGTGAGTTGGCGGGCGTGGCTCTCTGTCTTGCGTGCGCTCTCTGTCTTGCTTGCCCTTAGTGAATTATATATATAGATTTAAATTAAGTTAAAGTTTTATTTTGCTGCATTTCGTCTTAAAAATGATATCATCATCATATGTAAATACGCGCTTTATAAAGTGGCTCAGTTTGTGCAATATTATAACTGTATCGTCAGTTTACAGTGAGGTGATTGTACTAATAAGTATAAATGGCCATGAGGTGCGTTTCCCCAAGGGTGATCCAGCTCGTAAGATCCTCATTGTTAGGGACCCAAGTAGCAGGACCAGGCCAAGGGGTCACCCACGAAACACCTGGCTGAGGCAGATAGAGGGTCATTTCCGAAGGGTAGGACTGGACCGCTTGTCTGCCTGGGGGGATCCTGAGTTTTTTCGTCGTGTAGTGGGTGCGGCAACGCACTGTACCAGTGCATGCTCCCCAACTTGACTTGACTTGACTTGTTGAGAGCTCCCTACTTGTGCTTGTTTGACAATAGGTATTTTCCATCCTTTCATATTCATGTGTCACTATTAGATGGTTGCAAAAGTTTTTTGTCTGGCTGCATGCAATGTGGTATCCCACACTATGCGACTCTTCAATTCCACCCGGGGGAGTAAATGCTAACATTTTTTTTTTTCATTTTTTTCATTTTTATTACTATTTAATTTAATATTGTTTCTTTGTATCAGTATACTGCTGCTGGATTATGTGAATTTCCCCTTGGGATTAATAAAGTTATCTATCTATCTATCTATCTATCTATCTATGTTGTTCCAAAATCTTCAGTCTCATTTGACACTTCTATCTTTTTCTACTATTTTCAGCTTCATTCAGCACTAAGGCCCTATAGTGTTGTGGTTACATGTCCTTTTCCCTACCATCTTTATTTCTCACTTACTAGCTCATTTACTCTTCTCAGGAAGCCGGTCTCAGTTAATTACTTACTGATTTGTAAGGCTTTGTGTAAATTTCTACTGCTCATCTCTTGCTTGCCTCAGGATATCACATTATCTTCCTATCCTCTCTTTTTTGCTAGGATACCATATTTAAAAATATCAATTTTTTACCAAACAAACCCCTATCATCAATTTACTCAGTTTAGATCTGGTTACAGGTTATATCTTATCCCTCATGAGCTACATTTAATGGGCCTCAGTCCAGATCTTCTAAGTCACTTCTGCTTGCATGATGCACACATACTGGTTTTGTCCTCCTGTTTTGGCTGTTTGGCCTCCCTAACTCTGGTTGATGCTATTAGTTCAAATTTAAATCCTTACTTTCTATTCTTATACTTCTAGAACTTAAGGCTCTCTCTCAGCAACCAGAGTAAATTTTCGTGTTTGGGCACAGTAGCTAGTAAATTTCTCCTTGCCTCTAGATGGGAGTCTCCTGACCTGATTACACTGAAGAACTGGCTGTCTGTCTTCCATAGATCGATTCTTCTGGAGCTGTCTAAATCATGAAGGAATGGAGCATCCAGCAACTCCCTTCACGACTGGGAGTGTGCTGCATGCAGACTTACAGTAAAAATCTTTTAGTAGTACAAACATCAGATGCAGTTCTGTAGTGGTTTGGACTGCTGGTCCTGCTGCAGTTCCTGGTGGTATGTCACAGGACGTGGTATGGGGTCAATTTTTGGGTTGTTTTCACATATTGATTGCTTCTCATTCTAGAATGTTGATTTTCTTTTGATTTTAATAATAACAAAAAAAAGTAAACAGTAACACATATAGGACAAATGCACCTCCCTTCCCTTGCTGTCACTTTCCCTCCTGTGCAAAGCCACTTTGCATTATGCTAAGCTGTAGCCCTGCCAGTCCTATGCTTTCTTCAACATTCATCTTGTTCATCTGCTTTTCAAGAATCCCTATCTGGTTCATCTTGGCTGCTCTCCTGTTTATGACAGAACAGGATCTGTCTGTTTTTCTCTTCTCTGTGCTAAACATTTTAGCAGTGAGGAACAATTTTTTTGGATCATTACCTTGAATCTGTCA
Source organism: Polypterus bichir lapradei (assembly GCA_026402145.1). Classification (NCBI taxonomy): domain Eukaryota; kingdom Metazoa; phylum Chordata; class Cladistia; order Polypteriformes; family Polypteridae; genus Polypterus; species Polypterus bichir. The sequence continues at coordinate 63,485,758 of JANRMT010062814.1, forward strand.
GCTTTGTCCTTGTCTGTTAGTTCAAGGATATCATCTGTGCCTTACAAGAGCCATACTTAGTCCAATCTGAGCCATACTATGTCCTTGTGGAAAGTCATCTAACACACTCATTTTGGATGTTGTACTTGGAGTTTGCCGCTGAGGGCTCTGTGGTAAATGATTATCGCTCAGCTAATCCTGGCATGTTGGCCCCTTCCACATGTTCATCACTGCTCAATCCATTTTCAGGATCATTTACCGACATTCTTAAAAATAAAGGTTCTAAAATGTCCTTCATGTGGATGATACTTTGGGTTAACCAAAATGGTTCCCCTATGGCATTGATCTGAAAAGCCACTTTGGTACTTTTATTTTTAAGAGCGCATGGTTAATTCTTTTGTGGCACCTCTCAGGGTCAAACGCTGAGTGCATTTCTGTGCATGCACACACATCACTGGACTAAGGGAAATCACCTTTGTTAAGGCTGAAACCTGGTTTCTTAAAAATCTGCATTTACATGAGCAAGTAATCTTTTGCACTTATCATTTGTCCAAATGCTCCAACCTCATTAAACTGCACAAAAAGTGTTAAACATCATCATCGGTCACCGTGAATCCAAAACTAAGCCTGAAGCCTGTGATCATTTTCTTGTGTTTTATAAATTTGTTTAGTCAAATTGATGCTTTATTTATCAGTTTCTGTTACTTCTTGCACACAGCACACTCTTTTATGCTTGGATGTGTGATTGAGCCATGCAAAAAAAGCGGCGTACCAGTAAATGTGCCTCTTGCCTTACACCTACTGCTGCTGGAATAATAATAACACACTGGTTTGTTTACTTAAATAAGATATGCGTTAGGTTAGTCATTAGTTTAAAAAGTAATCAGACTGCTGTCATGCGCATGTGCAGGGAGGCAGCGCAAAGGCTCTAGTGGTGGTACTTACCCACCGAACCAGAGTAATGTGTTCTGATGCTCTAATGCCTTCTTTCTTTCCACTTGTGCAGAATGGAAGATTGATGGTCATTCCACCACTGATGTCACTTCCACTTTCCACCCTTCTGGACCCACCCTTTCTTGCCTGAAACCCATATGATTGGAAGTTCGGCCATTTTGAAGGGAGTTTGATTCTGAGCTTGCATGCTCACAACCTCCCTCTCTCTCTCTCGCCTGAACAGACACCTTTGCAACCTGTTTTATGTTTTTTGTTTATAACTTTTGTAATTATATGGGGTCACCAGAGTGGTACCCCAACACTTTGACATTGTCTTGCCTCCTCTTTACACTACATAATGCACATTACTTTTAAAGCGTTACCCTACTGCTCTTGAGATTGTGTTGATGAGTTTAGCACTAAACATTCAGGTCATCAACAGAAATTCAGCGATTTCTGAAACATTCCTAGCTGGAGGATCAGCTGCTCAAAGTAGCCAGCCCAGCGGGTCACAACTGCAGCGTCATCTGAACATCAGTTATGACACTACGGCCCTGTGGCACAATTCCCTGAGGGTGGTCCGGCTCACAGGATCCTCATTGTTGAGGACCCAAGTGGCTGGGCCAGGGCCAAGTGGACGCCCACGTGACATCAGGCTATGGCAGATAGATAGTCGTTTCCAGAGGGTTGGACTGGACTGCGTGTCTGCCAACCAGAATCCCGAGCAGCTTTGTTGTGTGGTGGGTGTGTCAACGCGCTGTACCAGTGCATGCTCTCCAACTTGCCTTGACCTGACCTGAAATATTGAGACAGATTATTTCAACCAAGAGAAGGATAAAAGCAAACATTTGCCTCTGGAAATTTATTTTCTGGACACTTCTACCAGTGACTGCTGAAAGTATGTGTGAAGAAAATACATGTGCAGGCTAACGGAGAGGAACAAACATACACTACGTAATTCTTAACGGTAACCCGGTTAAGGGTTTACACTTGGGTTAGAAATCTGCCACTATTAATCAGGTTTCTCAGAGGCCACTAACCTGATTTCTCTAACCAGAATTAGAGTTTACATGCCATTTTAGAAATTGGGTTTCTGTGAATAATTGGATTATTGACATGCACATAAATGCATTTACTGTTAAGCCTTCAGTGCCAGCGTGAGCTTTTCTATTGGAAGTGCAGGTCAGGCTGCCAACACTTATTGTCCTATTTGTATTCTCTCCATGCTATATATTTTTTCTCATCAGTCATCACTATCTTCTTGGCTGTCCAAGGCTAAGCTGGGAAGAAGGATTTACTGTAGGAAGGCATTTCACTGATGCCCTTGAAGACAACATCAAGGATGTAAAACTCTTATTACATCTGCAAAGGAAAAACAGAAAAAAATATGAAGCCTCAAAAAAAGTGGTGAATGTGACAAGAACTGACTGGTTAAACAAGAGGTGTTCATTGAATAAATAATATGTTCTAGAACTGAACTGAAACATACATCCCAGGGAAATGTGTGCTCAACAACCAGATAACATTTTTGCATTGAAACTGTTTCTTTTAGACATCTGACTCATTTTTCTAATCAATAAATACACTGAATGTAAAGCTTAAAGGTAGAAAACAAAAAATAGATATTGAACTTTTTTATTAAATTTAGTTGTGTAAGGTATTACTTGATAGTTTTAGAAGGTTACATGAGTGATGTACTGCATTTTTCTGCCAATTAGTATAAAAGCAACTATTTTCAGAGCATATTTTAAGTACATTTTTGTTCTGAATGAATGGAAGAAAGATACTTAGTTCTTGCAAACTATAGTGGTACCAACTGGGTCGCCCCTTTTATTCTTGTTGCATGCAAAGTAAACAGGCGCTCAGTGGAGCTGAAATAAACAACCATCACCTCTATTGTTGTTGTGATCAAAATACGATCTGTGGGGTTCCATCCTTCTGACAGGTTTTGGGTCCAAATGGATGGCGACATTCAGGGGTGTCTCCCTTTTATACTGAAAGTGGCAGGTTAGTTACCCCCAGGGAATGTCTTCTCTAGGCTGAATAAGAATAAGATAGACAAAAGTCTGTTAGTGGCAGTGCCCCCTCTCACCCCTCCAGGGTATTATATACCCGTGATGAGTCTTTGAGGTGTCCCTCAGATGCACATGTGTGACAGTGACTCAGATACTTACAAAAACAATACAACAATAGTTGCAGAGAGATAATTATTCTCCCAAAATAAATTGAAAGAAATACCCCTTTCCACAGTTATTTATATTTTCTACTGAAATTCTCTCATGGGCGGCGCAGTGGGTAGTGCTGCTGCCTTCCAGTTAGGAGACCCGGGTTCGCTTCTTGGGTCCACCCTGCGTGGAGTTTGCATGTTCTCCCCGTGTCTGCGTGGGTTTCCTCCCACAGTCCAAAGACATGCAGGTTAGGTGCATTAGCGATCCTAAATTGTCCCTAGTGTGTGTCCTGCAGTGGGCTGGCGCCCTGTCCAGAGTTTGTTTCTTGTGTTGGCTGGGATTGGCTCCAGCAGACCCCCGTGACCCTGAAGTTGGGATATAGTGGGTTGGATAATGGATGGATGGAAATTCTCTCATATCAAAAACAAAGGTTCTAAAAGATCTATCACATGTGTAAGTTTCATACAAATCAAGAAATTATCAGTATAATATTACCATTTATTTAAAATCAATCCACTGTTAACATAATCCAATCAAGCAGCATCTGGCAGCATTGTGTACAAGGCAAGTCCATCAGTAGACTCACTCAGACATAAACAGACTCAAGCCACTTTGGAAGCACTAATTAAGCAAAGAATAATCTAACACATCTTGGGCGATGGAGGCACAGGAAGAATCTGCAAAATCTACATAGACAGAGATCAGACACTGACTTTGAATCTGTGTATCTGTGAAGTTCGATCCTGGCCTCCCAGCTATCTCTTAGTGATCACTTAAGGATTACATGCTGTCTTCCAGTACTGGTAATATTTTAAATATACCTCTTCTTGTCTTGTCCTGATACTCTGTATGTTCAATTCATTATAATAACTATTCATGGTGGCTCTAAAATCCGTACTAACCCCTACTCTCTCTTCTGTTTCTTTTTTTTGGTTTCTTTGTGGTGGCGGCCTGTGCTACCACCATCTACTCAAAGCATCATGATGCTCCAACATTGATGGACTAAAAGCCAGAAGTCTACATGACCATCTTCATCAAGTCCTTCCGTGAAGAACCCTAAATACAAAGAGAACTGTTTCATTTATGTGAGGTAGAATGCCCAGAGGGGACTGGGCGGTCTCATGGTCTGGAATCTCTGCAGATTTAATTTTTTTCTTCAGCTGTCTGGAGTTTTTTTTTGTTTTTTCTGTCCTCCCTGGCCATCGGACCTTACTCTTATTCTATGTTAATTAATGTTGACTTATTTTATTTTCTTACTCTGTCTTTTATTTTTCTATTCTTCATTATGTAAAGCACTTTGAGCTACATTTTTTGTATGAAAATGTGCTATATAAATAAATGTTGTTGTTTAATAATTCTCATTAAGTTAGCCATTTATATGTTACATTATATCTACGTATACTCTCTTTCCTAAATTCATATTGACAATAGCCTATGAATTTTTCATAGCGGTTTTTGCCAAACATCTCTCCTTCTTCTAACCCACTTATCCAGTTCAGTTTCAGGCAGACAGTGCCTATCATAGTAGCATTGGGCACAATGCAGGAAAGAACCCTGGGTAAAATGCAGTTCTGACAAAGAACACATAGTACACACACCCACAATCTGCTAGTTCCTTACAATTACAATAAGGGCTGGTACACACACACACACACACATAAACTCCCAAACAACAAAATGCTCCAGTGTATCAGTGTATCATAAGATTACATTCTAAAACCTGTTTACTCCAATTCAAGGTGAAGGGGTGGGGAGGTGGGAGTTTGTGGGGGTGAAGCCTATCCCAGCATCACAGGGCACAAGGCATGAATTGACCCTGAGTGAGTAGCTAATCCATTGGAGGGTCCACTCATGTACAGACCCATGGGATCACTTTAGAAGTGTCAATCCTCCTGGGGTGCAACCCCATATTGTGGGGCAGCAGCATTACCACTGCATTACAATGCCACATATTTGTTGATTTTTAAAATATTTACATGAGTTATAGCCTTAAAAAAATTGAGAAGAAAAATACCCTCTACTTGAAAATTATTTTAGTAACATTGCACATCTATTAGGAGAACCATCACCCCCCCTGGGACACTCTTGAACTCTACCCATGAACTTTTGTCTTCTTTATCTAAAAATGTATGACTTCTTACCCGAAAGATCTGTCTCTGGTCTTGTAATACAGTGGACTACCTACAACTGCAGTTCCGGCCTAGTCATCCTGTTACCCTGTCCTGGTAGAACTGCCTCTGGCTCACTAGGAACCTAAATTTGTATTGAGTCAATTGAGAAAACTGATTATGTGATTATTTCCAAGCTAGCAAGACATAATTGATTGAAGCCTATCATTTGTAGTTTCACATTGCTATAATACTAATTGATCTGTATATTCAAACCAAAAGATGATGCACACCTTTCCCATTTAACCTAGCTTTCAACCAAAACTGGATAAGATGGTTGTTTACTCTGCACCCCAATTCAGTCCTAAACTTTTTCTCATTTAATTCACTATGCATTTCTTCAGTTCTTGTATTTAAAGGATCTATTGTGGACGAGACAAATCCTCCATTTATCATTCTTCTGTTGTGATTTTTGGTTTTGGGAGACCAGCTTTGAGGTGCATTGCTGCCACCTACTGAACTGGAGTATGAAGAGGAGGTATTGAAACTATCTTATCCTCTAAACGTCTTAATCTGAAATTATATAATACAAACCTATTAATTTTAGAACTTCACAGACTATCTTATAATATTCTTTATGTCATTGCCCATACCCTAATAAAATATTAATTGTGGTGCTATTCTGTCCAATCAACTCCTTCGTCTCTTTTTCATCTTCTTCTACTTCTTTCAACTGCTCCCGTTAGGGGTTGCCACAGCAGATCATCTTCTTCCATATCTTTCTGTCCTCTGCATCTTGTTCTGTTACACCCATCACCTGCATGTCCTCTCTCACCACATCCATAAACATTCACTTAGGCCTTCCTCTTTTCCTCTTCCCTGGCAGCTCCATCCTTAGCATCCTTCTCCCAATATACCGAGCATCTCTCCTCTGCACATGTCCAAACTTAAGCAATCTTGCCTCTCTGACTTTGTCTCCCAACCGTCCAACTTGAGTTGACCTTCTAATGTACTCATTTCTAATCCTGTCCATCCTCGTCACACCCAGTGCAAATCTTAACATCTTTAACTCTGCCACCTCCAGCTCTGTCTCCTGCTTTCTGGTCAGTGCCACCGTCTCCAACCCATATAACATAGCTGGTCTCACTACTGTCGTGTAGACATTCCCTTTCACTCTTGCTGATACCCGTCTGTCACAGATTACTTCCAACATTCTTCTCCACCCATTCCACCCTGCCTGCTCTCTCTTTTTCATCTCTCTTCCACAATCCCCATTACTCTGTACTGTTCATCCCAAGTATTTAAACTCATCCACCTTCATCAACTCTACTCCCTGCATCCTCACCATTCCACTGACCTCCCTCTCATTTACACAGATGTATTCTGTCTTATTCTTACTGACCTTCATTCCTCTCCTCTCTAGAGCATATCTCCACCTCTCCAGGGTCTCCTCAACCTGCTCCCTACTATCGCTACAGCTCACAATTTCATCAGCAAACATCGTAGTCCACGGGGACTTCTGTCTAATCTCGTCTGTCAACCTGTTCATCACCATTGCAAATAAGAAAGGGCTCAGAGGCGATACCTGATGTAATCCCACCTCCAACTTGAATGCATCCGTCACTCCTACCGCAGACCTCACCACAGTCACACTTCCCTCGTACATATGCTGTACAACTCTTATGTACTACTCTGCCACTCCCGACTTCCTCATACAATACCACAGCTCCTCTTCAGTCATATGCTTTCTCCAGGTTCACAAAGACGCAATGCAACTCCTTCTGGCCTTCTCTAAACTTCTCCATCAACATCCTCAGAGCAAACATTGGATCTGTGGTTCTCTTTCTTGGCATGAAACCATACTGCTGCTCACTAATCATCACATCATTTTTTAACCTAGCTTCCACTACTCTTTCCCATAACTTCATGCTGTGGCTCATCAATTTTATCCCCCTGTAGTTACTGCAGTCCTGCATATCCACCTTATTCTTAAATACCGGCACCAGTACACTTCTCCACTCCTCAGGCATTCTCTTACTTTCCAAGATTCCATTAAACAATCTAGTTAAAAACTCCAATGCCATCTCTCCTAGACACCTCAACGCTTCCATAGGTACTGTATGTCATCTGGATCAACAGCCTTTCCATTTTTCATCCTCTTCATAGCTGTCCTTGCTTTCTCCTTGCTAATCCGTTGCACTTCCTGATTCACTATCTTCACATCACTCAAACCTCTTCTCTCTCTCATTCTCTTCATTCATCACCCTCTCAAAGTACTGTTTCCATCTGCTCAATACACTCTCCTCGCTTGTGAGTACGTTTCCATCTTTATCCTTTATCACCCTAACCTGCTGCACATCTTTCCCAGCTCGGCCCCTCTGTCTAGCCAATCGGTACAGGTCCTTTTCTCCCTCCTTAGTGTCCAGCCTATCATACAACTCATCATACGCCTTTTCTTTAGCCTTCGCCACCTCTCTCTTCCCCTTGCGCCTTATCTCCTTGTAGTCTTGTCTGCTTTCTGCATCTCTCTGACTATCCCAGTTCTTTTTTGCCATCCTCTTCCTCTGTATACTCTCCTGTATTTCCTCATTCCACCACCGAGTTTCCTTTTCCTCCTTCCTCTTTCCAGATGTCACGACAAGCACCCTTCTTGCTGTCACCCTTACTACATCTGCTGTAGTTTCCCAGCTGTCTGGTAATTCTTCACTGCCACCCAGTGCCTGTCTCACCTCTTCAGTCCCATATGACCAGTCCTTAGACTTGATATTCGAACCTCCTTCCTACTGTTTCTTCCTTATTCCAATTTCAATGTTACCTTCAATTGATGCCATAGAGATGTCTTCCTTTAATTTCTTTATCCTAAGTTTCTTGGCAGATTAAAGAAGCAACTTGTTTGATTAAAACTTTTGCCTCCCCTTTACTTACTGAAATATTTAAATCAATACTTTGCTTTTCGGTGATTGTTTGGCCAGTCTGTCTACAATTTAATTTCATTCTTCCCAATATGTGTTGAAATCCACAAGAACCATACCCCCAGGGCTGGCTGTACCATTTAGACAAACTAGGTGTATGCACACGGTAGCAAAATTTGTGGGGGAAGGTGGCACATTTTTTAAACAGTACAAGCTCTGATTTATGAACATTCAGACTCTATACAACTGTCTGATTATATTGTTTCTATTATTTTCATATATTACTGAACATTTGACGACCGACACGCCAAATACCCGGATGCACTGTACTCAGCTTCTGTATGTTTCTTTATTTTCTTCAAGTGAAGGTTTGTAGTTTCAGTTTTGTTTTCATGGGCTCTGACTTGTCATAAATCAGGGAGTTTGAAGAGGTTACAACTTACATTATAATCCAACAATAACACAACCCACAACAATATTGAAAAATGCTAATTATAACAATAATCTATATATATAAAAGTCAATATATGTGTGTGTGTGTGTATATGTGTAAGTTCCAGCATCACTTTCAAACGGTAAGAGCGATTTTCATGTTTGTCATTGGTCAACTAAAAATACTGTAGGGTGAAATCAACCCTAACCCACCCACTTTCTGGGTAGGGTGGGGGGTGATCTTACGGTCTTGTATGCAGTTGACACTCAGAACGACCACCAGAGGGAGAACTGTAAGTGACTGCCAGCGTTCTTTATGTTTGAGCACCACAGCGCCCCTGTAGCTTTTCAAATTAAATAGAGTTGGCCGGTTCCGAGCACAAACTGAATGATAACATACATACAAGACCGCAAAGACAAGCACATTAGTGAGTCTTCATTGTTTGCTAATTTATTATTATTTTTAAAGTTGTGCTTTTTTAATTATATTTTTCTCAAACAATTAAAGAAAAACCTTAATTTTTCCTCCTGGGCAACCCCGGGAATTTCAGCTAAAAATAAAAATAATAATAATAATCCTCATAATAATAATAATAATCCTCAAACTGGCATAGCAAAAAAAAAAAAAAAAGATACAGACATTGCAAAATAAAATTAAAAAATCCAAGCAGCAACAGGACTACAGCTCCTGATTGCATTGCTAAAAGTTGATTTAATTCAAACTATAATCCTCTCCCAAATGGGATTACAATAAACCTTGTGTTAAAACTTGGGAAATACTGTTCTCCATTGTTCACTGACATCTATATCCTGCATTGTGAGTCTTAATTTTGGCATACATCACCCCCCCCATATCTATGACATTCGCTCTTGGCATGATTAAAACAGTTTCTCCCACTGGAAGCAGTCTGTGAAGTCATACATTAACTGGATAGTTATATTGCAGTATTTGCATAGATGAGGATACAGTAAATAGGAATTATGGGTGAAAGTTTAAAGATAATTATTATACTTCAAATGAGTGAAACGACGATCCAGTGTCAGCACTGTCCTACCAGGGTAGCGTCCTGGGTCCTTCCTGCATGGAGTTTGCAGGTTCTCCCCATGTCTGCATGGGTTTCCTTAGGGTGCTCCAGTTTCTTCCCACTGTCCAAAGACAAATGAAGGTTAGGAGAATTGGGAATGCTAAACTGGCCCTAGTGCGTGTTTGATTTGTGTATGTGTTTGCCCTGTGATGGATTTATGACCTGTCCAGGGTTTGTTCCTCCCTTGCACCCAATGCTACTTGGGATAGACTCCAACCCCTTCCCCCAGGTGACCCTGTCTGGATTAAGCAGGATAGAAAATGGCATGAATTATAGTTTAATTAAATAAAATTTGTGATTAATTTCAATTTGTTAAACTAATTTAAATTAAATTATATTTTTATGAAGTTCTCCTGCTAAGAATTTAACTAGAATATCACCATCATCATAATTTACTAGTTTTACTGGTGTAAATAGAGACCCACAAGATATTTGATTATGTGAAAAAATGTGTACTTTTTCTTTAGGGAAATGTTAAATGCAATAAATAAATAAACCTTGCTAATACAGCCCAGTTCAAGTGTTTTCTAAAATGTCACCCCATGATTGTATTTTTCTGAGGCAGTTTTGTAAACAGTGTGGTCAAACGAGGGAACACACAAGTCTAAAATAAATGTTGGGGTGCCAGCTGGGTTGCCCCTTTAAATAATGGTGTTTGCAAGGTGAATTAAACAATCATATGATGGCGTAAACAAAAACAAAAGACAGCTGTTAGCTTGTACAGCCTCCAAACAAAGGTCAAGGTAGTTCCGAAAAGCAGTTCAAGTTCAGCGAGGAGTTCTGCTCTTTCCCAAATGAGACGCCACCTGCAGGGAACGTCGTGGTCTTATAGGTCTCGGATCGTAAAGGGCAGTCAGTTGCCCTCATTGGGACATCTTCTCTGAGCCATGGGTAGAAAAAGAGACAATACAGGAAGTGACAGCACCCCATCATCTCTCAGCATGGTAGTGTTTATCGCTGATGAGCACAGAAGGTGATCTTCGGACATGCATGCGTGACAACAGACATTGCCATAAGTGATCATATGTCCCCCTCAACATTCTCAACTTGTAAACTCTCTCTACTGCATCCATACATTTCAAGTCTTGCTATTCCCAGTCCTGGCTTCTCTCTCGTGTCACCAGGTTTCTGTGCACAGGTCTTTCAGTGATGATTTCACTCAAAGTAAAGGGAGTTGCAGGGCACCATTTATAGCTTCGTTTAAGGCTGAAAAAACGAGTCAGCTCTGCATACCACAGTTTAACAAACTCTTTCTAAATTCTAGCATAATATCTCGTTGGCATGCAACTTTTCGATTGTTCAGTACAGATAACAAATCTCTGCAGACTACAACACTTTGATGTTGTATATCCTCTGTCCCCACAGAGCTAATAAAATCGCCACCATTCCTGTAGTGTAAACTGGTAACTTGTCAGATTTTTTTCTGAAACTTGAAGTTCTGGGAAGTAGTGTGTGCCACCTGCATGGAGAGCATTAGTGTCTTTTGATCCATCCGTTAATATTTCAGTCAATCCGAAATAGTGACATTGTACTTGTTGATTGACAGCCTCTACCAATTTATGTCCCATATTCTGTAATATTGACCTTTGGTAAAGAAATCAACCATCGAGAGACAACTGATTATATCACACTACTTACGCGGGCACTTTTAACTTAAGCTCTTAGTCTGCACTTTGTAGTCCTTCTGAGCGAGGCGGGTCAAGTCACGTGACGGTTCACGTGAGCGCGCAACAGCCCGCCTCCAACATGGCCGCCGTCAGAGCGAAGGCGGCTATGGTGGCTTTGATCTTCGACCCAGGAACTTTCCGTTAAAAAAATTCTGAATTTTTTATCTCCACCTCACGTTCCGGGAGCTATAGCGAAGTTGTCAGAAAGCAGCAAAATACATTCCTCAGTAGCAGAAATTGCTAAATGAATGCGAAGGAAAACCAGGGTCTTCGCAGAAATCACGAGGGGCTGTTATTAGTGAGAGCAAGAACTTTATTCGAACAGCAATTTGTGGAGGTATGACTGTTTATGCCCCCTGTTATAAAGCTGTCATCGGCATGACGTAAACCGTATTACAATACTGATAAGAATAGCAAGACTGAGATCATGAGAAGGTGTCGAACTTGAGCAGCGAATAGCGGATGAGCGCGGCGTCTGCATCAGTATCGATAAAGTGTGTCGTCTGTCGCGATCGACCGGAGTAATTCATAATAATCACATGAGGAGGGCATGACGCTACTGACTGCTTTCAGAAGCGGTTCTCTCAGTTTGAAATCGGCGAGAGAAGAAAGTGACCGATTTTTTCCTCCTTTTTGAATTGCATACCCTGGAATCAAAATGGAACAAGCGGTGAGTGCTATCGACCTAACGTTCCGGAATGGATTATGTCCATCTCAGATTTTGCTTTCAGTTTCATTCGAAAAGCTGATATGCCAAGGTGCGGCGATTATCATGTGATTGCCGCCCTTGATTTAAGGTTCCTAACTAAACTTGGCGAACTAAACCAAACTGCTAAACTGCACAGAAATATTGACATGTTCTTTTAGATATTTTTGTTACGTTTAGCTGTTTTCATAGCAACACTTTTACAAAGATGTCAACAACATTATAAAGCCGGATAAATTCTTTCTGCAAATCATAACATTTGTATTTTGTGCAAGAAAACTCTTAATGCGTCTAAGGTCATCTTTGAGGGGTGCGTGAACTTAAGTTCTGGACATTTTATTATGGAATTATACTACCTCCTACCCTGCAGTTGAACATTCAAAAGAAAGTGGTCTTCATAGATAAAACTGAGAGAAGTCTCAAAAGAAACGTCATGATTTACTTCATTTGGTAGACGTACGTAATAAGCAAGAATAATTTAAAAATTAAAATGTTTTAATTTAAATGTTTAATGTCTAAATATTTTCGGTTATAATAGAAATGTGTTATTTTTCACCCATTGGTAGAGGGCTGGATCCCTCGGAAAGCATCAAAAATAACTATATTTTTAATCATTGATCTTGATATACAGTAGTCTAAAAGGATACCAACACATGATGAGGCTTTTAGAGGGCTAGGACCACTGGTAAAGAGTCAAGTATCAAAAATATTATCATATTTGTGATCTGTAACCTTGAAATAGCATACTTAAAACACTCTTACTAATCTTCATATTTTGAAGTTTTGTGAAAAGGAGTAACTTTAACCCCTTGTAGTAAACATCTAGGGTTGGTTGGAGTATGCATAACTTCAAGTCTTTTTGATAATTTTTGCTAAAGACACCTAGTCCTTTACTTTATATCATAAGGGTATAACTTCTTGCACAAAATATGGTCCAAAATGCGAAAAAATTAAAGTTTTGTTTGGGGGCTGGGTCAGGGTCAGGGGGCCCAAAAATGGGGCGTGTCATTGTGTGTGGGGGGGGGGGGGGATACCCCAAAAAACTAAACATCTTGCATAACAAGACGTCAAGTTGAATGATATATCATATGTGGGGGTTTTCTCCTACCTGTAAGTCAGGAAGCGCTGGACATGATGTGATTTCAAAGTTTAAATAATTTTTATGAACACAATTTTAATATTTTGAAACTTTAATAGTGTTATTAGCTCTCACCCAGTAATAATGGTTCTGGTTTATGTAAATTGTATTCACTTTTAAAAATCAGATTTGATTATTTATGTTTGAATTTTTATAGCAATTCTATGTCCTACTACTGCTACTTTAACAGATAAAGGTGTATTTAAAGAGTAAATACTGTATGTGTTGTTCTGATTGGGCTTCCAGAGAAGAATCTGCCAAAACATTGGTGCAAAAGGTGGCATTCTTAAACCAGTTAAATCCAGTTTTGGATTGTGAGAGGTCAAGAGATAGGTGAAAGCAAGAAACAGCTGTCTACAGCTAGTTGTTTCATTGGAGGGCCCACCAATGCACAAACTCCTGATCAAAAGGGGCCAAGTTAGAATTTTAAGTTAGCATGACTAGTATGCTTTTGAGGTTATGAGAAAAAACTTCTACACACACAGGGTCAATGTGGTAAAACACCAGACAGGCTCCGGAACTAAAATCAGGGTGCTTGTTCTCTCGGGCATCAGTGCTAATCACTGTGTCACTATACCATCCTGCTGCAAAATACATTATCTGATGTTCAGCCATGTTTTCAAAAGGCAAATTGGCAGTCAGTGATTATGGTGAGCTTGTATTAGATAGAACTTTATTTCTCCCAAGGGGTAAATTAGGCTTCTACCAAAGTTTGATAAATTAATAATAAATGCACATGTGAATTACTATAAACAAAGAAAAATTTCTGACTTGGCTAAAGGTAAAAAGAGCAGTCACAGTGAAGCATTATAAAAGCGTATTGCCAATGGTAGGAAGGGCTCCAGTGGCGTTTCTTGATGCAGTTCTGCTGAACAATTCATTGGCTGAAAGTCCTGAGGGTCAGAGAGTGGATGTGCAGCATTGTTCATAGTGGCACTTGCTTTTGTGTTTATTCAGTTCTATTCTGTTTCCCCAGTGGGTTGAGAGTGTATCCCATAACTGAACCTGGCCTTTTTTCATCAGTATGTTAATTCGGTGACCTCTCTTGAAGTGATTTTACCTGCCCAGCACACCCTAGCATAGAAAGTCACACCAGCCATCACAGAGTAGTAGAAGGATGTGAAGGACGTCACTACCCACGTTAAAGGAATGCAGACTCCTAAGGAAAAAGAGTCTGTTCTGCAGTTGTTTGTTTAGAGGCAATTGCTACTAATATATTAGTTAAATGGCAACAAAAAGAAATATACAGTGGAAAAAACAAATTGAGAGAGTCAAGGTGAAGTTTTAACAAGAGATAACTGAATTATGTTTGAAAGTTAAAAATCTGAAGATGACAATAATAAAAAATATATATACTCTTTGTGTTCTGGGAGAATAGGTCTGGAGTATGTGTTTACATTTTTTGCCTACTCATACAGTTTATATAAGTAGTATTCGTAGTGTGTGTTCATAGTTTACATTATTTTAAAACTTTGATTTTGAACTTTAGGTTAGGGATGTCAGTGTATTGCTGAAAATGCCTTTGCATTTCAAAAACAGACTGTTGGCCTTTAGTGTTAATGCTACCTTGGGGTGGCATTGACATAAAAATCTTTCAATTTAGAGCTGCTTGATGATATGGAGAACTCTTAACTGAAAAGGATGCTAAATTCAGTAAAGGGTGTGAGGGAGAGACCAGATAGAGATTTTCAACCTTCCAGGCTGACACAGAACAGCTCCACATCCCACAGAATGTCCCCAGAGGGGAAAGAGAAAGTCTCCCAGGAGTGTTTGCACATACATGCTGTGTGCACTATGGTTATTATATAGTGTTTGAACATCCCTTTACATGGGTTAGGTAGTATTTTAGGTCAGGGTTTTAATTACAGCTGCATCTGTCATTGGAAAATATCACTGTAAGTTGCTCTAAGACATTGGGAAAATTCTATCCCTCATAAATATTATACAATTTGTTACTTTATTGTATATCAGTGAAACTTTACCTACAGTGACAAAGCACTTCGTCCTAACTTGTTATTAACAAAAACAAAAATCGCGGTAAAGTAGTTATTAAGACAGAAGCCCTGAAACAAGTATATAAAAGTATAAAGGAACAAGAGATTTTAATGCCAGGTATTAATTTAAGAAGTTATTCAGATTAATAGTACATTTCATATAGATACTAGAAAACATTTGTGAAGCACAGATTTCAAATTATTGTCCAAGAAGCATTACTGAAGATAGCCTCATGGGGGTCCACACATTTCAATACAATATTGTTGTAGATTGGGCAGTGAGTTGTGGGGCCATCGAATGGCTTTCTCTGAACAAGCATCTTAAGTTCATTTCTGTGCATTGACATGAATTGCCTGCAAGCTGTCTGTTTGAAAATGGTCAGTAGGTGCTTCCCTCACATTTACTGCCATGGCAAGCATATTGTGAACCAGCCTTTAGTATATTATAATCAGGATGACTTTCAGTAGCATACAGTGATTACTGCTATTGCAGTTTTCATCTCTGTTGTGCCTTTTGTGGACACTTTTTTTTCTCTTTTGAATTGTGAAATTGCTTCATAGGTAGATATCCTTAAAGTGACCAAGAGGCAGACCTTTGTTGAATCTTTTGGTGAGCAGATGTGTGTTGCATTTTATTTTAGTCGTTTCCATATTGACTTGCAAACTGAACTGCCCATGTCATGTGCAGCAGCATGACATGATTCAAGCATTTCAATGGCAGCATTTGTTTTACACAAACTGTTCTTTTCTGACATGGGCAGGGGTGGTTGAAGTTTATTCTCTTTGTTTACTGACAGTTGTTGGTCAGATGGGTTCTTTACATTAAAAATGTGCCTTTAGTTATTTTATATTTACAGTTGTAACAAAAATTAAAAACAAAAGCACAAATCCTGTCAGAAATCATGAAAGTTTAGTTCCTCTTTTTTAGTTTTGACGTTTCTGTTCACATTTTTTTTTATCAAGAAAGGAGAAGTTGTTTGGAAGGAAAATCAGGACAGAATACTTTTCATTGGAAACTGACGTGTATATGTGAAGAATTAATTTTTCTTTTTTTTTTTTTTATTTTTTAAAGGTTTTGCCTTGGACAGTGAAGACCAGTAATCTGCATTTCCTTCCTTTGCAACACTGATAACTCCTTATTGGAGATATCAGGAGCCAACATGGAATGGTTAATCTCGGCTGTGGAGAGGGACCTGTGCATTGAAAAATCCCAGTTAGTGGCGGGTTTGCGACCACAAGAGCTGGTTGCATTTGTGCCCACAAAATGGCTGTCCATGATGAGGGAGAGAAGGGTTGTGCGTTGCCCAAGACCAGAAGGTCTAAGTGAAGCTGAAGTTCAGACCTTTCTTCAGCGCTCTGTGCACAAACTTCCACAGGGATGGAGCAGAGTTTGCATTCAAGGGCTCAGAAAAAGCCGAGTTCGATATTCTCTAATATTGGATTCTTTTTGCCATGATGAAAGTATCTCTGATGACTCCTGTTTATTGCAGATGCAAAGACTGGCGGAGTGCAACTTCAGGTAATTGTCCATTATTATCATTATTATTGTTTTATATGAAAATATGTACAAATAAGGCAAAAAAACAACATAACTGACAGATATCCATATAGAGTGTCTGCATGACTAGCTACCTGTCCCATCACTTCCTAGTTACTATTGAACAGGTTTTTCTTTATTTAAGCATAAAGATTTTTACTGTATGTATGTTTTGATGTTGTTTATATGGTATTTTACTGTTATTTATAGTTGCACAAAAAGCAAGTTAGAAAAACGTAATTTTGTAAGCAATGTTGAACCCTCTGTTTCTCTAATATTTGGGGATAATCCAGTAGCACTTTTAGTGCCAATTTCTTCAGCTTTTCTGGCAGCTTGAAGTTGTTATCTGACAGTGCAGAATCACGTCAACAACAATACTGCAGATGTTCATGGAGATCACTCTGCCAGCCACACTGGCAGCCCAGGAAGTAGATAGACAGATAGAAGTTTATTTGTTCCCGGAGGGAAATTTTGGCTTTTTAAAGTAAAACATTAAATAAATTAAAAACAAAATAGGTAAATAAATACACACACACACCAGAATGACTAAAAAGAAAGAAAAAACTTCTGACTTGGTAGTTAGGGTCACAGTGAGGCGTTTTGCAGGCATATTGCTGTTGGTATAAAGAAGCCCCCATAGTGTTTCTTGACACACTTCTGCTGAATAGTTCATTGGCTGAAAATCCTCAGTGTCAGCTTGTCAGAGAGGGGATGTGCAGCATTGGTTGTAATGGCACTCAGTTTTGTTTTCATTCTTTCCTTTGCTACTACCTTCAGGGGGTCCAGAGTGTATTCCATAATGGAGCTTGCCTTTTTAATTAGTTTTTTTTGTTTTGGTGGGCCACTCTTGAAGTGATTTTACCAGCCCAGCACACCACTGCGTAACATAAGTAAAAGACACATTTTTTATGATAAGTCTAACCAGCCTATCGTTTACTAAGCAGCAGATTCAAATTCATCTTTATCTTTTCTTTTTCCAGGTAAAAATGTAACCTGCTGTACTTAAAACAGACACCATTTGAGTCTGGAGAGCGAGCTTGTTTTAATTTAATGAACAAAATAAAAAGGCATGAATTCATTAAAGTAGCTTTTCTTGCCATTTGTCTAATTGCATAAGAAGATTTCTCTGATTCCTTTTTCGCAGTTTATTACTTTCGTCTCTTGTAAAATGAGTCTTGACATGCTTTGTTTTCACTACAGGAAGTTCAAGGCAAAAAAAAAAAAAAGACATGCTTGCTCAATTATAGTAATACCTCCCGTAAAGGAACACTGCAACTAAATTACTTAAAGCCTAGAAAAACAGGGTCTGAAAAGATAATTTTTTGTGATCAGCCAATTTACCGTCACAGATCGTCTTTTTTAGTGAAAATCAGATGATTTAGATCAGCAACCAATTGATTGGAGTATCTCTATATAAAATGACCTCCCGCTGGTTACTGGTGCGCATGTTTCTGACCAAACTGTCAGAAATAGACTCCATGACGGTGACATGTGGGCTTAACGTCCTCTGGTATGACCTGTGCTCAAAGCTCATCGCCATGAAGCTGGATTGGCATTCACCAGAGAATACTACAGTTGGCAGCCATGCCACTGGCACCCAGTTTTCTTCACTGATGAGAGCAGAATCATACTGAGCACATGTGACAGAGTCTGGAGACACCATGGTGAGCGTTATGTAGACTGCAACATTATCCAGCATGACTGGGGAGGCATATTCTTGGAAGGTCACACAGACCTCCACGTGCTAGGCAATGGTACCCTGACTGCTATCAGTTACCAGGATGAAATCCTCAGTGCCATTGTCAGACCTTACATGGGTGCATTGGCACTGGTTTCTCCTAGTGCAGGACAGTGCACTGGCCTCATGTGGCCAGAGTGTTTAGGAAGTTCCTGGATGCCAAAGACATTGATGTCATTGATTGGCCTGTACATTCTCCAGACCTGAATCCAATTGAGAACCTCCTGGGATGTTACGTATTGGTGCATCTGATGGCATGAAGTAGCACCACAGTCTGTCCAGGATCTCATTGATGCCCTGATCCAGGTCTGGGAGGAGATCCCCCCAGGAACATCTGCCGTCTCCTCAGGAGCATGCCCAGATGTTGTTGAGAGTGCATAGAGGCACGTGGGCTGCCAGACACACTACTGAGTCACATTATGAGTTGCTGTGATGAAATTCACACAAGTTGGATCAACCTGTGATTTCAATTTTTGACTTTGACTTTCGGTGATTTGTTGAATTCAGGCCTCAATGGGTTGCCAATTTTGATTTCCATTGACTGTTTTGTTCTCAAAGAATTATACAGTAGTACTCAGTAAAGATTTTTCACTTGAATATTTTGTTCTTCGAGATCTGATGTGTGATTTTAAGTGTTCCAATTTTTATTGTACCGGTACCTGTAGCATAGAATTTCAATACTTCTGGAAGTATTATATCAAAGTTTGTAATTTCAGCATTGTGACAAACCTAATCTTAGCATATTTTTTTAATTGACTAATCACACAAAGCCCTCACCCTGCCCCAGTTGCCTTGCCATTATCAGGATGCTGCAATGTCCTGTACAGGGTTTGAGTAGGCTAATTATGATGGTAATTACACCACGTGCTGTCAAGGGACATTCCTACAGGTATCAATCACGTGTCTCTTCTATGAGGGAGTATTGATTAAAAAAAATGAGAAAATGGTTAGATGTTCATTGTATAAAACACATACGGTTTTCCACAACAGCACTAAATAGTGCCTGAAGAGGAAACGGTCAGACTATTACAAGATTTCCATAAGTAAACCAGTCACAGTATGATAACCATCTTACAATTATTCTTATTTTAGTGAGGTGAAGTTATTTAAGCAGATAACAGATGCTACTGACAATAAAATAATAAAACTACAAGTTAATCAGTATACAGTGCATCCGGAAAGTATTCACAACGCATCACTTTTTCCACATTTTGTTATGTTAGAGCCTTATTCCATAATGGATTAAATTAATTTTTTCCTCAGAATTGTGTACACAACACCCCATAATGACAACGTGAAAAAAGTTTACTTGAGATTTTTGCAAATTTATTAAAAATAAAAAAAAATTGAGAAAGCACATGTACATAAGTATTCACAGCCTTTGCCATGAAGCTCAAAATTGAGCTCAGGTGCATCCTGTTTCCCCTGATCACCCTTGAGATGTTTCTGCAGCTTAATTGGAGTCCACCTGTGGTAAATTCAGTTGATTGGACGTGATTTGGAAAGGCACACACCTGTCTATATAAGGTCCCACATTTGACAGTTCATGTCAGAGCACAAACCAAGCATGAAGTCAAAGGAATTGTCTGTAGACCTCCTAGACAGGATTGTCTCAAGGCACAAATCTGGGGAAGGTTACAGAAAAATTTCTGCTACTTTGAAGGTCCCAATGAGCACAGTGGCCTCCATGATCCGTAAGTGGAAGAAGTTCAAAACCAGCAGGACTCTTCCTAGAGCTGGCCGGCCATCTAAACTGAGCGATCGAGGGAGAAGGGCCTTAGTCAGGGAGGTGACCAAGAACCCGATGGTCACTTTGTCAGAGCTCCAGAGGTCTTCTGTGGATAGAGGAGAACCTTCCAGAAGGACAACCATCTCTGCAGCAATCCACCAATCAGGCCTGTATGGTAGAGTGGCCAGACGGAAGCCACTCCTTAGTAAAAGGCACATGGCAGCCTGCCTGGAGTTTGCCATAAGGCACCTGAAGGACTCTCCGACCATGAGAAACAAAATTCTCTGGTCTGATGAGACAAAGGTTGAACTTTTTGGTGTGAGTGCCAGGCGTCACGTTTGGAGTAAACCAGGCACCGCTCATCACCAGGCCAATACCATCCCTACAGTGAAGCATGGTGGTGGCAGCATCATGCTGTGGGGATGTTTTTCAGCGGCAGGAACTGGGAGACTAGTCAGGATAAAGGGAAAGATGACTGCAGCAATGTGCAGAGACATCTTGGATGAAAACCTGCTCCAGAGCGCTCTTGACCTCAGACTAGGGCAACGGTTCATCTTTCAGCAGGACATTGACCCTAAGCACACAGCCATGATATCAAAGGAGTGGCTTCAGGACAACTTTGTGAATGTCCTTGAGTGGCCAAGCCAGAGCCCAGACTTGAATCCGATTGAACATCTCTGGAGAGGTTTTAAAATGGCTGTGCACCGACGTTTCCCATCCAACCTGTTGGAGCTTGATAGGTGCTGCAAAGAGGAATGGGCGAAAATAGCCAAGGATAGGTGTGCCAAGCTTGTGGCATCATATTCAAAAAGACTTGAGGCTGTAATTGCTGCCAAAGGTGCATCGACAAAGTATTGAGCAAAGGCTGTGAATACTTATGTACATGTGATTTCTCAGTTTGTTTTATTTTTAATAAATTTGCAAAAACCTCAAGTAAACTTTTTTCACGTTGTCATTATGGGGTGTTGTGTGTAGAATTCTGAGGAAAAAAATGAATTTAATCCATTTTGGAATAAGGCTGTAACATAACTAAATGGTGAAAAAGTGATGCGCTGCGAATACTTTCTGGATGCACTGTATACTCGATTTCTTTTTTCTTTTTCTTAAAAAAATTTCAAAACCTAAACAATATATTTTGAGTCAAAGAAAAACCTGTTTCATGCAAGTCAGCGATACTTTAATGTAAAAGTCAATTGCCAATGTAATTCCACACTCTGCCTAAAAGAATTGTTTTACTAAATGTATTAATGTGAATAATTGTAATGCAGTGTTTCTGGATTTGTGTTTCAGCCTTCTGATTTCAACCAGTGGTCCATGTTAACCCCTTGGCCATGAAAATAGTGTAAAAGTAGGCAGCCAAGCAGCCATAATACGGAAGAAGGGGACCATTAGGAATTAATAAGATTGTTGATTCCTTAGAGATTCCCATTTATTTGTTTGACTTCCTAATGTTTCTCTTATCGATTACTTAATTACATAAATTAAATAACTTTTACTGCACCCCAAAACAGCCAGGACATATTTTGAACTAATTGACATTCTGCTTATAATTGAAATAACATTAATAGAAAACATGAGATGTATTCATCATATTATTTTTAGAATTGTATTTTTATGTTGCCCTTAATTCATCTGAAATTAGTTGTTAGACTAGTCAATTGTAATAGTTAATTGTTTACAAAAGAAGTGTTAGTGACTGAGCTTTTCAACGTACACCTTTGTGTTTCAGAAGATATCTTTAATGTACCAAACATCTAGTATTGTTTTCTTAATTCCTTTACTTCACATCTTGCGTGTTGGTGAATTATTTATGTATAATTTAATTGAAAATGTAAAATATTTTTCTTGTATTTTAAAAAGCAATTATATGAATTAAATTTAAAATTTGAATCTAGTTGTTGGGAGCTTGAATTTTAATGAGCAAAGTTGAAATGTATGCTCTTAAGTTTTCATTCATACATTGAATTGTATACCTTAACGTTTGTATATGTGTATATGAATGTATTTATTTAACTGGACATTTCTTTTTTCAGGAATCTATGGCACAAAGCTCACCAAGCCTATGTTCACCCTTACTCTGGTTCTGCTGAGCAGCCCCAAATCCTTGCTGTTGACGCTGTGCGCCGTGCTTTGCAAAAACTTTTCAGATGCCCATTTTTACAGACTGACCATAGTTCTCCATCAGTCTCTCCAGCCAAGGAACATGAAAAAGAAAGATCAAGCCCTGTGTCATTATTTTCTACACTGAAGATACAAGATGAGTGCTGCCCAAATATACTACCAGCAGAATTTTTGTTGGAGTCACAAGACGTACTCTACATTGTCCAACCTTATGCTCAGTATTCTCTGCGAGACATTGTTACTTACAGTCCAGCCAAGCTAGGCAACAGCCATGCCAAAGTGCTCTTCATACTATACCAAATTCTGCAGGCAATGAGAGCCTTGCAAAGTAGTGGTCTATCTTGTGGAGAACTTTCCCTAGAAGATGTTGCTGTGGATGAGCAGCTTTGTAGTTGTCTAAAGGTTAACTTAGCACATTATGAGCAACTTGTCTTCACAGAAACTGAGGATCATGCTGAAGAGATACTTGATAGTCAACAGGTCAGAGAGAGATCAGATAAAAATATTTGTCAGGCATGTAGTGATCACCTTAGTAGGCTTTTAACAGATTGGTTGCATGGGCGAGTAACCAATTTTCAGTATTTAATGGAGTTGAACCGATTAGCTGGTCGCAGAGAAGGAGATCCCAATTACCACCCTGTGCTACCATGGGTAGTGGACTTTACTATCCCATATGGTAAGTTCAGAGATCTTAGACGGTCTAAATTCCGACTGAACAAAGGTGATAAACAGCTTGATTTTACATATGAGATGACCAAACAAGCCTTTGCAGCAGCTGCAACCACCACATGCAGTGGAGGAGGGATTTTCGCTAGCAGTGTAAGTAATGTTTCTGGAAGTACAGGACCAAGTGAACATGTACACGTTCCCCATCATATCTCAGATGTTCTATCAGACATCACATACTATGTGTATAAAGCTAGGAGAACCCCAAAATCTGTTCTTTGCTGTCATGTTCGTTCACAGTGGGAACCCAATGAGTATCCTGCCAGCATGGAACGCATGCAGAGCTGGACTCCAGATGAGTGCATCCCAGAATTTTACACAGATCCGACTATTTTTAAATCTATTCATCCAGACATGCCAGATTTAGAAGTTCCTTCTTGGTGTAACTCTTATGAAGAGTTTATCGAAGTTCATCGTCGATTGCTTGAAAGTCGTGAAGTTTCGTTGCAGCTTCACCACTGGATTGATCTCACATTTGGCTACAAGCTTTCTGGAAAGGAGGCTGTCAAAGCAAAAAATGTTTGCTTGCACTTGGTAGATAATCATACACATCTCACTAGCTATGGTGTGGTTCAGCTTTTTGACCAGCCTCATCCGCAGAGGTTATCTGCAAATCTGTATGCTTCAGCTGAACCACCACATATTGGCACAGCCGCTTTCCTTACACCAGCCAGGGGTGTCCCTATTTTGGAAACTCCAGTTTCATCTCAAGTGCCAGATATTGACGGATTTGTTATGGAAACTGCAGGTTGTGAAGCAAGTAGTTGGACTCTAGTGGATAAAGATGAGGACCTAGAGCAGGGAATGGAGGCTTTAGACTCCCTGTCAGCCTCCTCTGGTTCAGTTGCTGCTTCTGCTACTGGTGGAAAGTTAGGAGGATTAGAACAGACACCAGGGCATCTGGCCTCTGGAACACCCCAACCATTGTCTTTTCCGAGTGAGTCCATGCCTCTGTTAAGTTCTGGAGGAGGCAGCAATCGAGGAACTACAAGTCAGAGAGCAAGCAGCAGTATTGTTAGAAAGCTTCACACTCAAGGTGGTGAAGTGTCTGGAGGTGTAGGTAAAGTAAATAATGAAGATATTAAAGTCTCACTTCCAGATGGTTTTAATGCCCTACAACAGCTAGACGAACTGGAAAAACTTAGTAACTTCTTAGTTAAAGGACTACAAGCGCATGCTAAGGATGGAGGACAAGTCAGAAATGATTCAGAAGCGAATTTTCCATCTGCAGTGTCTCTTTTGGAAATGTTTCACAGAGACATGCAAGCCCTTGGTGTCCTTATTGCAGAGATATTCTTTGCCCCTAAGTTGCGCATGTTAAAGCCAGGTGTCCCACTGGAGGATCGCTTTCAGACTGTACAGAAACTCTATTTCTCCAACATTCGAGATGTTCCCTTACCCCTTCATAATGTATTGGAAACACTTTTGCAACTGCGTGTTGCTCATGCAGGAGCTTTTGAAAGAAAAGCTAACATGATACATAGTCAAAGGTTAACATTGTTTGAGTATGAAATCATTAATGAGGGCCTCCCTCCACCATGCCCCTGTCAGCTGCTGAGTCCTTATTCTTCATCTTTATCATTCCCACCATACTTTCCTGCTCTTCATCATTTCATATTTTCTTATCATCGCAAAATGCAGGAGGAAAGGGGAACAAATGAGAGCTGCCAAGGACGGGATATTGTATTTTATTTATGGTGTCAACTAGAGGGACTTTTACAGGACAGCATAACTCCAGAGGGTTTGGAAATCCTACTCCCATTTGTTTTGACCCTTATGTCCAATGAGTCTACAGCAGTTTATGCTTCCTGGTACCTTTTTGAGCCAATTAGTCGAGCTTTAGGACCAAGGAATGCTGTTAAATATCTCCTTAAACCCCTGGTTGGAGTATATGAAAATCCTCGGCACCTACATGGCCGCTTCTACCTTTACACAGATTGCTTCATTCTGCAGCTTATTGTTCGGCTTGGACTACAGCCTTTTCTTTCCGGCTTGCTTGCTCATGTTCTTCAGGTAATGACTGGTTTTGGTAACTGCAACACTGAATTAGTGTCTGGGTCTGAATGGGAAGGAAGAAAAGGCTTGAACAGACAAGGAAACCTGGAGGAGGAGGAAGAGGATGAAAGCAGTGTTGAAGGATTAAGTTCAGGAGCTGGTGGCAGTAAAGCTGTTGGCAGTGTTGGAGGATCAGTGGTTGGAGTTGTAGGAGTAGAACGAGAGTTGTTGGATTACTCTTCAGGAATTAGCCTCAATGATCAAGTCTTTCTTGTAGAAGGAGAGGATTTTCAGAATGGCCTATATGTAAACAGTAGCAATGGGGAGTTGCAGGAGAAACAACAGAACCAGGTCCCAGGTAGGGATGACCAGGAGTCTCTCAGCATGGGGAAACTGAGTGACAAAAGCAGTGCTAGTGAGATCTCTCTGGGTGATGGGGATTCAGCCAAGGATAGAGCCAGCCTGAAATCTGCAGATAGCAGTCAAGATTTGAAGCAGGCGAGTGAGGGTGAAGACGATGCGAAAGATCCTGGGGATTTGGAGGAAACAGATGGACGTGGTGCAGCTGTTTTAGTCTCTGAACACGAGAAGCTTTCCTTCCCTGAGTCATCCACATTGACAGCAGGTGATACAGAAGAACAAGATGAGGTGGTAGTTGACCATGAAGAGGTTATGGTTGGAGAGGTAGAACCAGAGCTGTCTGAAGATTCAGAGGAGAAAGAACACACAATTCTTCTTGGTAAGTCCAGTTTGGTGTTAAGTAGTGGTTATGGGCTTATCAGTTTGGTGTCAAATCTTATATTTATAGTCATTTTAATTTTTATTTGTTCTTGGTTTAATGTTACAATGCAAGGTTGAAAATATTGGGTGTGGGAGGAGTAAATACGACAGTAAAACAAAAACTAAAGGCAATTTGAAAATGATGTGGTAACTGCAATGGATGGAAAATGATGACAGTGCAACATGTTTGTGATAGCTTATGGGCAGTTCGAACAGACACTGCAGAGCGCTGTGCCATTACTCTAGTTAAAGTATCTATCTTATCTATCTTATCTATCTTATCTATCTTATCTATCTTATCTATCTATCTATCTATCTATCTATCTATCTATCTATCTATCTATCTATCTA
>JANRMT010062814.1:63539300-63615795 GCA_026402145.1 Polypterus bichir lapradei
ATAAGTTCAAACAAAACATTTTTGGAAGTGTTGTAATTTTCTATATTCATTCATGTTCTAGAACAAACTACCAAGACATGTAGTTAAAGCAGACACTTTAACAATGTTTAAGAAGTACACATGTAGATGAAATATTGGGAAAAACATAGCTATTAGCTAAACAAACAATCTTGAGGGTCTTAATGGCCTCCTGTCCTTTGTCAAATGTTTTATATTCTTATGTTCTTATCAATTGTTGCTAAAGTGCGATTTGATCTCCACCCGAATCATCATAGATGAAAAAGAAATATCACACACAAATTGAAAAATATATAAGGTCATGAATGGAAAAAAATGTGAACAATAAAAAAATGTAAAGCAGATATTTGTAGTCAAGTATTCTAGTCAGGTGTGGTTTTTGAGGCGCCTTTCCCTATTTAAGAAAAAAAAAAATAAAAGCCCAGTATGGTCTGATCAAAAGAGGTTTTGAGGACCTTGAAAGGGTTAGTGAAGCTAATTAAGTTTGAAAGTTTACAAAAAGCAAAAACCAGCATATCTACGGACCTTGAGCCTCCATCAGTTTGTACTTGGACATATAATGAACAAATAGTAGACATTCAGTACCCCTCTCCTGCAGAGTGCACCATACAAAACTCCCTGAGGGAGGCGACAAAGAATCAGATGACAGCTAAGGATCTGTAGTCCTCACTTACGCTTAAGATAACATTTCTGTCAATGAGACTATCCAAACCAATTTATGTGGACAGAAAAGACAAGAATTGTTCTTTCTTTACCACAGTAATCATGTTTGGAGAAAACAAAATCAATGCCAAAGCCTGAAAAATGAAAAGACTAAGGAAGTGGCCTAACTAGATGAACAAAAACATTCCTGAAAGTGTGATGCTAAAAAGATCACTCTATAAACATATTAAAACAATTCTGCCCTAGAGAAATTCTAGAAGCTACAGCAAGATATAACAAGAGAAGCAAGAATAAATGCTATTTCAAATGTGCAATCAATAAATTAATAGCATGCGTCTCCAGCAAAAGTATAAACAAGACTGGAGTTTGCATATGAGTCAAATGTTTTTCAGGTCATCAATGCATTGAGCATTACCAAATTAACTGGACATACTGGCATTTTAGAATTAGTGTATAAAAAAATGAAAAACCATTATTTAGAAACCTTTAATTAGCTTTTTCCGGCAATCAGTTCAGAATGAAGAAGTATTTAATGACTAGATTGCAAAATGGCAGGACTTGAACTAGTCCACTGCAAAGCCCCCAAGTTTACAATTAAAAGAGACTAGTAGCTTTAAATTGCAAAATGTTTAGAAGGAAGAAAGAAAAGCATTTTTAGCTGATCCAAGAGTATTAGTTTAAAGTGCAGTATGATAATGCATGTTTTTGTCCAAAAGAAATAGTGACAGTTGTTGATAATGAATGTGTTTTGTTGGTTTTAAATGAAATTGCTGATTACAAATTTAATTTCTTTTTTCCTTTCTTTATGAATGCTTATAACCAGTTTTGCACATTTTAGGCAATGGATGCAAATAATTGGCAAGTGAGAACCAGTTAAATAACTTTCTCTTTATTACACAGACATATAGGAACCACTTGCTGGCCTAATAATATGGTGGATGTTTTTAAAAGTAATTAAAACAGTAATTCAGAAAGTCATGCCGCTGCTGAGCAGGTGGAAATGATAGCAAAGAGAATTTTCTAAACCAAGTGTTCCACATTATCCACAGAAATATCAAATAGAAATTTTGAATACTTTTTTCAATCTCTCATACAAACAGGTTTCCAGGGGGTGTACAAACACGCACTGCCTTGTGTCTGAAGACCATTAGTTTGATAGCTCTGATCTGTCTTCGAATTGGAAGAGAGATGGTCCAGCAGCACATGTCTGAAACTCTAAGGAGGTTCTTTGCAGTTTTCTCAGTACTTCACAACTTACAGAGTCAGGTATGGGCAGATTTATAAAAGCAAAATTTCAGAAGCCTGGAGCATTGAATAACATTTTGTCTAATTCAGATTTTGTGCAGCATTTCTTCAGAAGGGGTACAGCTATCTTCTGTTGACCTGGCCACAGAAGTATTTGAGTTAAGAGTACAACATTGTTTTTTGTGAAGTGTGATTGTTGATTGTTCAAATCACATATTTTCACTATGGGGACTCTGCCATTCAAAACCTCTTCCAGAACCTTTCAGATTACTTTTGTTTTTGATTCTGCTGTAAAGTGGTTTGGTAACTAGTTCTAGCTTTACTAGCCTTTGTAAGATTAAATGATTACCATGAAATAACAACTAGAATATTCAAGTTGTGCTTGCAGAAATGACATTGAAAAACATTTGGATATCTGAAGTTAGTTTTGTATTCCCTTCTAGATGGAGCATGCATCTCGACACACATGTGGAGAAGCTACCCTTTTGGACTTTTGCACTCCAGATGGACTAGATGTCACTTATGAGCTTTTGGTGCTTGAGGAGCTGCTAGCAGTTTTTAATCCTGAAATGGCCTATACTGCATATATCCCTTTCTGCTGCTTGATAGGTGAGATGAACATGTAACACGTGAAGCACAAGAAATCATTCATAGGGAAAAGCTTCATCTAATGATCTTTCATATAGTAACTTGGAAAACATACTGTGATGTTAAATTCTTAGAGTAACTATTTTATTCATGTTTGTTACTGTTATGGAGCTGAACACCAGAATTGTAAGCAGATGGTCATACATGACAAAGCAGTACTGGGCCCTCATGCTTACGCTTGTAGTGACAACACTAATTCCTGTGTCCGTATAATCCTTGATGCCCCTCCAGGGAGCAGTAGGATTAATGAGTATTTGATGTACCCCAGAAGGGCAACATATAGTGGCATCATTAGGAAAGGATAGGAAATGCATCCAAGGTGGACATATGCAGTACTCAACCATGCAGTTGCCAGAGTTGGCAATTCCTTTTGTGTCTATATGAGAGAGAGAAAGAGAGGTCAAATACAAAACATCAGCAGTACCTCCAGGTCACTAGAAGTACCATGCTAGCTATCAGACAACGTACAGTATGTAGTAGCCTTAGCCTGGTGTCTTTAGAACAGAAGGAATGTTGCCCAAGACCTAAAAATAGAAAGGGGACAAACACCAGGGATCTTTCAATCAACGGGATGGTAGTTGGCAAGATCTGTACTGCAAAAGGAAGACAGGCCTTTGTGTGTGTGTGTGTGTGTGTGTGTGTGTGTGTGTGTGTGTGTATGTGTGAGAGAGATTGAGAGTCTGTCATACTGTAAATGACATAGCTGGTACTTGGCAATTGGCATAGAAGCATGGCAAGTGGGCAGGACACCCCATGCCTAGCTATGGGAGCAGCCTATCGCAGTAAAGCATCAAGTGGCTGCAGGTATTTTTCTTTTTCTTTTTTATTTTCTACTTTTATTTTCTGCTTGTTCAGCCTTTCCTTTTTCTAAGTAATATATATTTTAGGTGGTATTCTAATGACCAGGACAATTTGTGTTGTGCATTAGCATCCTAAATATTTTGGAGGACTGGGACTGCTACTGTTTTTTGGGATGACATAGATAATGATTTTTTCTGATGCCATATGTTCCCATTTTACGCTTTTTAAAGTAGGGTGAGGTTATTGTTTTTCATTTATATAGTAATGCAAGTTGTAACCAGAATCGACTAAAATGTTTTATGCATGAAAAGATTACCTGTGATCTTGATGTGCTATTCATGAAGTAGGTAGATCACTACAATCAACAACTTTAAATTGTCTCCATGAATAATAATTAAAATCGGATATAAAGATAGTGACAGCCCCTCCAGTGATCTCTGTTCATATCTCCTTTTTATTCACAGCTCATTGCCAATTCTGGAGGTACTGATGATAGACTTTTATCAATGCATCATGTACTTGTGCCTTGTTGAACACCATGCATTTCTGTTTGCATTGCCTTCAGCCTTGCTAAATATTTCTTTGTGGCATTCACTTTTCAGTATGTCTGCCTTTGCCTATGCCATTATTTTGAATCTCATTTGGCTCTAACTTTTAGAGCTAACCAAACCTCCTTATTTCTTGTAAAAACTCCCAGATTTTTGAAACCACATTTTATCCTCACACTTTTGATGTGTTATCAGCTATTTTTTTTTTTTTTTTTTTTGTAACTGTTTGTCCTATTTTGTACGTGCCATATATTTTCCATGTTGTGTTTCAAGAAAGTTTTATTGTAAAAGACACTAATAGTCCATTATGAAAGTTCTTCTTCAAATTGAGTATTGTTTCATTGTGATAATACAATTTTCTGATATTTTAGTTAGTAAACAGTGATATGTTTTCACATTAACCAATACAAGTTCATTAATTTATAAATTACAAGCTTTCAAGATTCTCAATTTACGCCTCTTCCTGTTTATGTTGTTACACAGGTGATGCTACTATACGCAAGGTGCTTCCAAACCATGACCTAGTGTGGCAACTAACTACTACCTACCTTGAATGTGTCAGCCCAGATATCTGTGATGTACCGTCTTCCCGTAAAGAGCTATTTTCTCAAGGCAGTGAATCCTGTCCTCTTCCCCGTCCCACTTCCCTGCAAGGGGACCAACTCCCTGAATCCGGCACTTTTGGCAGTGTGCTTGTAGGAAATCGAATCCAGGTTACTCAAACCCCTCTGGTTAGCCTTAAAAGCAGTTACAAGGGAGGTGGCATATGTGCGGACCAATGGCCTTCCTTCAGTGCCACTAACTATGCATCTACTACTACAGGATCTGTCTCCTCTTCTCCTTGGCTAACAAATCGTGCTCCTGAAGAAAGTGCCCTTAAGCAAGACTTACCCCGAAGTGGGAGAGCACTTTCTGGAAACTGGCTGGCTTACTGGCAGTACGAAATTGGATTAAACCAACAGGATTTTTACTTTCATCAAATCCGGTTACAGAATTTTTTTGGCCACAGTGGGACTGCAAAGTGTCTGGCTCCCCTCTCGGGTGAAGACTTTTTTCTCAGTGGCAGCAAAGACAAGACTGTCCGTCTTTGGCCCCTGTATAATCAGGGTGATGGTACATTGGACATTGAGCCAAGATTCACATATACTGAGCATAAAAAGTCGGTGTTCTATGTTGGTCAGTTGGCATCTCGGCAAGACATTGTGAGTTGTGATGGCACAGTGCATCTCTGGGACCAGTTTACTGGTAATGATGTCTATATAGTTTGATTTCTTCCTTAAACAACAGAATGTAAAATACACTTTTGAAGTAAAAATGTGTATCATTATAAAGAGGACAGAGTAGCATACAGAAGCTGTATGGCAATGAAAAGCAAGTATTTAAAGAAAGTAGACATCTGTTTATTTTGCAGATTGCTCTTCAGACACTTCATACATTAGCTGTCCTGCAGTTCCAAAAATATGGTACATTAATACAAATGATTTGCTAGAAAAAATAATCAGAGCAGGGTGAAAACTGTAGGAGATTAATGAGGTGAGTATACCAGGAACTCTGTGAGTGTGACCAAAATATTATTGTCTGAGGGAGGTGGTGTGGTTCATTTGCTATTTTAGGTTCAAAAAATGTAACAAGCTCTTTATTGCATTTCAGAAGTGTAAATGTTTTATGTTCTTTGAGTCAATGAAATGTTGCCAAATGGTCAACGTTTTACCGTGGAGGATTTATTGGCACAGAACAGGGCCTAGCAGGTCTGTAAAAGAGAGTTGCCTGCACTGGCACTAGTAATTTACACAGACATACTTTTATTGGAAGAAAAGCACCACAGGAGATCAATATGCCCCGTGTTGGGTAAACTGGGTACCAGAGAATAGAAATCAACATAGGCACCAATGTGAAGATTTGAGAGAGAGATGCCATCTAGATGGAAGCAGTTAAGGTGCCAGGGAAAATTTAGTGGAAAGTCAAAATATGCCATTGTTGATAAAAGGTAGTATGTGATCCCCGGCTGGAGGGAATGGTGTTATGTTGCTATTCAAAGTTAGTGTTCAGCAGGACAGGTTGGGGAGCAGTCTCCATCTTTTACCCCATTAGGTGGTAAGACAACGATCCTTGGTTAGAAGCAATGGGATCATGCAACCCTTTTATGTAAGGCAGCCTAGAAGTTACCTAGAAGACCTAGGCAGCTACAGAATTCTCACCAGCTGCTAGAGGACTCTATTTCTTAATGATTTGGAGACTGGTCTATGACTTTAGAAATATACCATGCATAGTTGGAAATTACCAGGGCCGGAGGCTTAAAAGTACATTGTTACAGTGGTCTGTTGAGTGGAGGGTTGTGAGGTGACTTTCTTAAAAGTCTGACTGGCAAAACGATAAAAGGAGAATTTAGGAAGTGGATTTTTTTATGGTACTTCTGAGATAAGCAAGTGGATGAGCTGCTGTATCAAGTAGACTGGGATTCAAGAGCTGTTTTATTATGCTGTCTGTTTATTTTATACTTTATATTCATCTTTATGCATTGTTGTACAAGTGCTCAATTTCTGAGACTTCTACTCCCATTCCATTTTATAAATACCCATTTAAATGTGCATCTCCTAAGACACTCATCATCCAAAACTAATTCCAAATAGTTAATGCCTGTGCCGTATGATGAGGTCCAGATTAAAAAAGGTTGGGTCCTGAAGTGTTCTGCTTAGTATAAAGAGTAATACTGGGATCAATGTTGATATATTTTAGCACTTTTTTTGTGACAAGAACCAGAGTAAGTAAACAGCTATTGAATATGAATGAGATTATCAAAATGACTTCAAGTTACTTTAACTGGTTTTGAGAGCTTGCTTTAATGTTTCTTCTCAAATCTTTCAAATCACTTTCTTAATGTTTACAGCAACCGTAGAATTATTTTTGAAATGCTTCTTCTCAGAGCCTTCCCATATTAAATTAAAATGATATGGCAGGTGTGCATTTTTGATCCTTAACTCTATTTTTTTCCCCCGACAGGTAAACAGATTCATGCTTATGAAGTGTTTGATAGCAAGAACCCAATTACGGCCATGTCCACTATGCCTGCCCCATACAGTAGCATTGTGTTTGGGAGTGCTGATTCTATTCTTCGCTTTATTGATCCTCGAAAGGCAGGACTGCAGGTAGGACTATCCCAGAAGTGCTCTGCTGTGAGGAAGCCAGAAAGCCTGTATGGCAAGCCATATACAAATCAATAAAATTATATAAAGAAGGATCTTTTTTATATCCTAATAGTCCTCAATTTTTCTATTTAACACTATTTAACATTGTCAAATGTGATGAGAGATCCTGGAGATCCTCGGTGAATATCAGCAGGGTGAGTGTTGCTCGCCCTTTCTCTCTTGAGGTATAATCCCGTCCAGGTCGTGCTAGAGCATGTACAGAAGTTTGGAGGGTGGAAGTCCCAGTGTTGAGTAGGTCAGTGGTTGTAGGGCTCTCAGATTTCAGGGTTTTGTAACATTTTACTTTCTCATATACAAAGTATAGGGAAAGTATTGTAATCGTCCAAAGTTTCAATTTCGAGATTTTGGAAAGAATATATAGTTAAGGAACCTAATTTGATCTGGGACATTTTCTCTTGAGAATTTTCTTATTTCCAAAATGAAATCTCTAGGTGTTTGCTAGTAATTGTGGTGTTTTCTGTAATGTTGATCCTACAGTAAAAGACTACTAAAAGTTGTGCTGCTATTCCTTTCTGTTTGAGAGCAGCTAATATGGATGATTTTTGGCATCTGGTGAGCATGACTGAGAAGCTTCTTCCCATCTGGAAATCTACCAAGATATACCTAAGGCATATTAATGGGCTTATATTTTAAAGCTAGCTGGTTTGTGAATTCCTTAGAAAGAGGTTACATTTGTTGCTGACGAAAAGGTTAATCTGCTCTCGCATGCTTTGAACAATGGTAGATGTTAATAGTAGTTTACTTTTTTTTTTTTAACCACTATTGCTGAAATGTTGTGCTTTGGCAGTGTCAAAGGGTAAGATTTTTTTGCAATTAATACTATTTGTAATAACATACACAGTGTTTGCATACCATGACTACTTATTTCTTCATGTTTCAGACTATTTATTTATTTATTTTTAATTCTATAGCATGAGTTCCGACTTGCCTATAACAACATCAATGCAGGACTTATCCGGCATTTAACTGTGAATCCAAGTGGCCGCACAATTGCTGTTGGGTTTTCTTCAGGATTCATTGTGCTCTTGGACACCAGAACAGGACTCATTCTGCGTGGCTGGCCAGCACATGAGGGTGACATTCTGCAAATGAAGGTTAGAAAGAGATGGAATTCATATGAGCTTTTGGTAGGGTATCCATGTTCTGTTAATGTGTGTTTTTGCTATGGACATTATTATTGTCTTAATTTATTTTTCCTATGTTTATTATAATTTCTGTTACTCTAGTAGATGACCATATTTTAACCTATTTTCATACCTTAATAAGGTTACCTAGGGTATTAGTAAGCTGATGGGCGGTTTCTTATGGTTTATTCTCTATTCCACTAGATGATGATGTGTGTGTCTTTTGTTTATATGTTAGTTTTTGATGAAAAAACAACAAATTTAAAGGAACAAATCTCTGGTTAATTCATTAAGCTCTTCTATAATGAAGTAGCTGGCACAGTGCTTTTTCCTTTGTCTTTTTTCATTGCTAGCATAAAATAACTGAAGATCACAAACCCTTAGCTTGACTTTTAACGAGTTCATACATCACTATTTTAATGTAAAAGTGAAACTTAGTAGTTATGATGTATTTATAGACATTACAAAAAGTAAACGTCTTTACTAATAGGATCTTCAAAGTATGGACTTAAGACTACTTCAAGCTTAAAAAGTTAAGGTAACAAAACAAAATTACATATTAGTTCTGTAACTTCTCCCAAAGCAGCAGGAAAATAAATATAACTAAGAAAACCTTATACATTTTGTGAGTATTGTATACACTGTCATTCTGAGCTCTTCTTTTCCCAGTCAGCTAAATATGACTATCCTACAGCACAGCTTAGTAGATGACTATATTTAATTTTTCTATTCCCCATGGCAATACCAGTAGGTGTTATGTAAAACCATAGAGTGGGTGCTGAGAAACGTCCGATGAGCGTGGTGAACAGAAGGTGTACTTACTTGCAGGTGGCAGATTAGCTAAGACAACACAAACACCATTTTGTTTACATTTAAAGGTGCACCAAGGTGCAGATGAGAAAGTCTGTATGTGCTTCCAGTAACATGTACTCATCCTGCAGCATGCAATCACGTGCTGCTGTATGACGCCTACCAACTCCTGCTAGTGAAGGAGTGGTTCACAGACTAAAATAGCAAAGTGTGTCCACGATACTCCCAGTGGTTCACAATAAATGGGGCAGAAAAAGTCAAAACAGTATTGTAGTTTTTTTCATTCTTATCTATACTTGGAGCACCGAGGAGAAGAATCAGGATTTTTAAAGTTTTTTTTTGGATTCGTTTCTATGTAACAAAATAGATTGCTTTCCGTTGCCACAGATGGTGTGCCGCTGATGTTGGCACAGCTGTAGAGATGCCTATATCAAACGCTTTCTCATAAAATTCAAGTGTTTTGGTTCCTTTAAGTTTTCAAAATGTCATAGGAAGAGGAATGAGTTTAGTAACAAGCATCCAGTTTGCAAACATTGTCGTGAAAAATCAAGGACTCTAGCACACTACAAACAAGAGTTGCCTCTCCTCGTAACGTCTCTTTCTTTGCAGCATGCAAAAAGAATTAAAATTATTTTCTGTATAAAAAAAACATCTGCTGAAATTGCTTGTTACATTCAGATGTTCACATGTATTGCATCCTGAATAAATGATTTTGTAAACAGCATGATAATAATCTAAAGGCATTTACAACATATGGAAATGTGCTTGTGTGCTGCCAACAGAAATGTATCAGGAAATTGTACATATTCATGCAATATATATTTATATATCTACTAGACATTAAGCCAGTTACAATAACGGGCACTAGAACAGTAGTGCATAAACATTAGTAGGAACAGTATATATTAAATGGCAAGGGACCTTGTATGTGGCTGTAATATGCGTCCCTGTATTGTGTGCCTTTAGTTTTCTCTCGCAGTACTACTGGTTTGTATTTCTGTAAAATGCCTGTAAATTTCTCTGACAGTAATACAGTGGAACCTCAGTTCACGACCATAATTCGTTCCAAAACTCTGGTTGTAACCCGATTTGGTCGTGAACCGAAGTAATTTCCCCCATAGGATTGTATGTAAATACAATTAATCCGTTCCAGACCATACAAACTGTATGTAAATATATATTTTTTTTAAGTTTTTAAGCACAAATATAGTTAATAATACCACTGAATGCACAGCGTAATAGTAAACTAAATGTAAAAACATTGAATAACACTAAGAAAACCTTGAACAACAGAGAAAACTCACACTGCAACAATTCGATGACCCGCTCACTAAAAACACTTTTTTTTAATGAGTTTTAAGCACAGGGAAAAAAAATGAACATTTGAAAAATCCGTAATTTAAAAACAACCAAGAAAAGTAACATTGCAAAAATGCACGCGCGCGCCTGTGTGTGTGTGTGTCTCTCTCTCTCTCTTGTGGGCCTGCGTGTGTGTATGTCTGTCTCTCGCGTGTGTGTGTTTCTCTCTTAAGCACGCACCTCGGTGTCTGTGTGTGTGTGTGTCTCTCTTGCCTGTGTGTGTGCCTGTCTGTCTCTCTCTCTCGCGCACACCTGTGTGTGTGTGTCTGTCTGTCTCGCGCCTCTGTCTGTCTGTCTCGCGCGCGCGCCTGTGTGTGTCTGTCTGTCTGTCGCGCGCATGCCTGTGTGTGTGTCTGACTTTGTGTGTCTGTCTGTCTCTCGTGCGCCTGTGTGTGTCTGTCTCTCTGTCTGCACAGGGAATGCACAGGAAGAGACTGAAAACGTGCCGTGTGGCCCCGCGCATGCGCACTTCACCAGAAGACACACACACACGGACACCTGGACGCACACAGGGGTTTTATTAAAGAGGATTTATGAGCTTTTCTCATGTAAAAAACAAGCAAAGTTTTAAAGTTAAACATTTTACCAATTGGCTTAAATAAGTACTATAACTGATTATTCTTAGGTCTTAATGTGGATACTGCTGAGACACTTGAAATTAATTTATATTATATTTTCAAATTAATCTTTCATAAAAAAATTATAACAACACTAGGGGGCTTCGCTCGCCCACCCCCGGGGTTTGGTTTACCAGATATACAATTTAAAGAGATTGTTATTTTCATGTGAATTGTTACATATGCATTATTTTCACTTTTACTTTAAAACTTTTGTAAAAACAATGTTTGTCCTTTATTTCCTGCCCCGGGCGGGATGTATAATGCTGCTCGCTTTGTGAAGGGGGGGGGGAGGGGTGGGTGTAATGCATGCTAGTGAGTTGCGGTCGGATCAGCTGCTGTCTTGCTGCTGCTGCTGGCGAGCTGCGTGTTCTGCTTGTCGTGCTGTGCGTCGATCATTTAAAAGCCTGTACAGCAGCTGTCCTTTTGCCACTTCGCGTCTCTGCCGCTCACGTTGTGAAGGGAGTGGGGAGCGGAACGCATGCTAAAGAGATGTGATCGGTTCAGCTGCTGTCTTGCTGATGCTGGCCAGCTGTGTATTCTGCTTGTTGCTTGTCGTTGTTTTAAGACGAGGAGCACATGAAGTGTGTCTGCCGAAAGTATTCCAAGAACTGCTAGGTTAGATGTCCGTGAACTTGTTTGAAATTGTTTGTAAGTAGGGTGTGATGTGCAAAAGTCACTGTCTCATGGGCTTTGCTTCCTAAGGTTGTAATGTCTAGTCTCACGTGTTGTCAAAGTGTCTCTCCGAGATGATCAGGTCTTGATTGCTTCGCTCAACCCCCCCGGAGGCGCGCTATGCTCCTGCCACTTCGCGTCTGTCCTGCTCACGTTGTGAAGGAGGAGAGTTGAACGCACGCTAAGGAGATGTGGACGGATCAGCTGCTGGCTTTGGGCTGCTGCTGCCGAGGTGCGTGTTCTGCTTGTCACGCTGCGTGTCGATCATTTAAAAGCCAGTACAGCAGCTGTCATTCTGTCTCACTGCCTTGTCTTGCGCAACGCTAAAGTGTCTCGCCTCCCTGGTCTCCCTGCCAAGATTTTTTTTTATAACAGAGAGATAATATTTTCAAACCCACTTAATTCAGTTTGGTGTCATAGGAAGCACAGGGCTGATTTATAGATAGATAGATAGATAGATAGATAGATAGATAGATAGATAGATACTTTATTAATCCCAAGGGGAAATTCACATAATCCAGCAGCAGCATACTGATACAAAAAACAATATTAAATTAAAGAGTAATAAAAATTCAGGTAAAAACAGACAATAACTTTGAATAATGTTAGCGTTTACCCACCCGGTGGAATTGAAGAATCGCATAGTGTGGGGGAGGAACGATCTCCTCAGTCTGTCAGTGGAGCAGGACAGTGACAGCAGTCTGTCGCTGAAGCTGCTTCTCTGCCTGGAGATGACACTGTTCAGTCACCAGCTGGAAGAATACAACAATTTATCACTAAATTAGACAAGGAATACAACATCAGGCTTTAATAGGCCCCAAAGAAAGACCCTCATAGTGGAAAATCTTGGGGAAGGCAATGCAGAGTGTGACCCACTTGTAGGCAGGTTGAGCGTGTAATGCGGTGTCACAGAATGGGGTAAATATGACACACAAAGCAGAACACAAGTGATCCTCTGCACAGAACAAGTTGGCCAATCTGTCATTGCCGCCTCAGGAATACAATACACTGGTACAAACTACATGGCAAAATGCAAGAATAGATTATACTACTCACAAACTACAGAACTATCACATATGAGGGTACAGATTTGTTCACGGTCCTGGAGTCCTTGACCAGCAAGTTGCCTTTTCTCTATTAGCCATTCTACAGCTGAGTCAGTGGTGGGCTGGCCAATCCTGATGACTTTTCTGACCCTTCTACCCAACGATTCCAGTCCTCCTTTATCAGAGATGACTTTTCCATAGGCTGGCAAACAACTTGGCAGTAGAACATTGGGACACCAGGTGCCACATGAGGCGAACATGCAAACTCCGCATGGACAGTGCTGGAACCGTGAGGCAGCAGTACTAACAACAGCAACATTATAAATGGCAATATATTGAAGAATTCAGCCACAATAAATAACAATGTTGCAAAAAGTTTTAAAAATCTATATACTATTTCTTTTATTAAGATGAATCATGATGAAATTATAATTGTAGCATAAAATGACCTGCAGGGAGATTTGAGGATGGAAATGGAAAATGAATGATTGTTTACATTTTAAGAATTGGAGAAGGAAAATGAATTAACTTTTTAAAATTACAAAGGCATTTACAATAAGCAGTACACAACAATTCTAATAAAGTTCCCTCAAATGTAAGTTTATATGGTATAGGTACATTCATTTATGTTGTACCTTTCGTGCTGAACTCCATTTAAAGTACGTTTTTACAATGCTACAGATTTCAACAGTTGGAGAACAAGCAAGTTATGTGACTTGTGACTCTTTGTGTCAATATGAGGCACTGAAGCTGTGACCTTGTTCTGTTTGGCTCCTTGGTCTATAATACCCGCCTGTACTGCAGTGTGTGAGCTAAGGGCTTTATGAAGCCTGGCAATGATTTGGACAGGAATTTAAGAGTCAGGAAGTTGGCACATTTGAGCCACATGGTTTATTTGGTCATGGTTTGTGTATATGTGTGTGTCAAAACTTCAGCAACTTTATTTTGAGTACATTTTGCAAGAGGAATATTGAAAAGACTGTTTGCTCGCTACTGTCCATTTCATGGTCGGAATGTGTTATGAACAAAGGATAGGCTGGCTTAATTTATGTTTTGTACACACTAATTACACACTGTAATTACCTAAGAAAAATGGTTAAAAAAAGGAGGGGGGGTGTACGGACTGGTAGCCACTTGCATTGCCCTATAAAAATACATAGATGCATTTCAACTACATCAAATCTGATGGTGCCCTGATTGCTGCTCTGATGAAACACTTCTTTCCTGCCCCCGCTAGTCCTCATTTTGGAATATGTTCTTGGAAATCTGAACTGTTGTCAGTTTGCTCAATGCTGGCAAACAAGATCCCAGTGCTGAGCAAACTTTATTTAACCTGGTGGCCAGGATCAAGGCTGCTGTGTTTAATAACATACTAAAGAACTCAATCCCGCCCCCCATCAAGGTTTGTAAATATGGATACAAGTTAGTCATTAGGTCGTTTAGCTACTGGGGGGGGGGAATCTTGATTTCAAAAATGGCATTACATTTTCCCTAAGCTCCCTTGGGGGAAAAAGAAAAGTAAATTGCCTGTGTGCTATGTTTCTCACTTCCTTGACAAAGGCCATCATTTAAATTTACACTGGAATGAAGGAATTTGACTTTTCACCTAGACAATATCAATCCACAGGGCAGTTAAATACATTTGGCTAAATAATTTTTCCAGGCTCTGTTGAAGGGCTCATACTTATGCAGGGTTTCATTAACTGAGCCCTACAAGTTCCATTCTTTTTGTTATTATTTTAAAGTATAATAGGATTAGAGTTTTGTCTGCTGATTTGAAAGTTTTAATATCTATTAGTAATGGGTGCCTGTGTTGTAATGTACCAGACTCAGTTACTGGTGTGATAAAGCTTCAGTTTGTCTTGCCAGCTAGATCTGAGTTGTATTTTCTGAAAAGTACACTTAAATAATTGTAGTTATTGAACTTGTTTTTTTTTTTCCTTTTCCACAGGCTGCTGAAAATAATGTTTTAATCAGTTCTTCATCTGATCACACTCTTACAGTTTGGAAAGAGCTTGAACAGAAGCCTTTACACCATTACAAACTGCTGTCTGACCCCATTCATGCATTTGACCTTTATGGATTTGAGATTGTGGCAGGGAATGTGGCAAATAAAATTGGCATCTACTCCATGATGGATGTGTCTTGCAGCCCCAGCAGCTGTACAAAGCTGAGTTCTGAAAACTTTCGTGGCACACTGACAAGTCTGGCCGTCCTTCCAACAAAGAGGCTGCTCCTGTTAGGCTCAGACAATGGTGCAATCAGACTGTTGGCTTGATCAGTAACTTGATAGATCATGATGAGTACCCAGTTGAATTTTGTGGAAGCACTTTTTGGATGGAAGTATCCCTTTAGATGACTTAATGCTGGAGTGTTGTAGTATTATTATTATTTATATAAATGTAACACCACATTCTTTTGCTTGAAGATTGTTGTAGCCTAATACAGGGATGTGAAGCCAATGATATTGGAATCAGTGAACAATCTGAAAAGTATTTGTGGTGGCCAGAGTTACCCTGTCCCAGTGCTGCCATCCGAGGTATTTGTCTGATCGTTTCACTGTGCTTTTTATTTTATTTTTTTGCCCCCTTTATCCTTGCAACTGCCAGCAGCTGGCTGAAGAGGCTCTCGGTAATACTTGTCAAACCCCATTTTGGGGTACCTCCTGAAAAAGTGTGTGGTCACGGCTATGAAATATTTTCCTACCTGCCGTGTGGGGCAGATCAACCATTAAAGCCCTCGGAATCCAAATGGAAATTGGTGTTTACAGCTGCTGAGTTTAAATGATTTAATTAACTGATCCCATCAATGAGGCCTCCTGAAACGACATAGATCAGACTAACACATTTCATTTTCAGACCAGTCTGTAAGTTTCAATGGGAAATTATCCTTTGCTCCACCAATCCAAGAAAAGACTTTTCAAAAACATATGCGGTAAATTGCTTTCTTTCTGCAGCGCTAGGAAAAAACAGTTCTTCAATGATATCACCAGCGACTTGCAGCAGTGAAGCAACCTGAGAATAAGCAAGTCTCTATATTCTTTGTGTTGCCTGAAATTGGAAGAGTTCCACTTGTACTTTCCTGTTGTCGTCAATAAAAGGCAGGATCAGCCTTTTCTGTTTCTTAGTATCCCCAAATTGTACAGTTTTTCCATTCTAAGAGAACAATATAAGGACATGCATTTTAAGTAATCTTATATCAAATATCAGACTTTGATTTGTACTCTGTCCTAAGCTGAGTGCTGTAAATTTTAAGTCAAAAGCAAATACAAAAATGGCAGCTTGAAACATCTGTCTTCATTTCTGGTGCTTATGTAAATGATCTTGTTCAATCATCAGCGCATTGGAGAAGCTGTCACAATTCGCTGTCTCTGTCCCTCTCCAGTAAAATCTGCACGTGTGTAAAATCCTTCAAAACACACGGTCTCTCTTAGTGACTTGGTTGAACAGTGTTATTAGTTTCAGTTTTTCTAATCACAAGCTCAGGGAGCTGCTTGTTCATCACCTATGATTAAAGCTTTGCATATACTTCAAGATTCAGGGTGGCGTTGGTCTAATACATGTGACTAGAAGCAGGTGCCATTTGTTTTGTTTTTTTGTTTTTTTTTTTTTTTAGAAGGCCAATGCAAGACCACCATTCAGTGAAGGCCAGTACTGGTCATTCACAAAGACATTAATTTCTTAAGACCACATGGACGCAGTAAGTTCAGCTTGCATTTGGTAAACACCTGGCACTTATGAACTTGGAGATGTTTGCCTTAAAGTTTAAAATATTACCAGCTAAAACCTCATAGAAAGCAGTAACGGAGCCCAGACAGTTTTGA
This sequence comes from Polypterus bichir lapradei, assembly GCA_026402145.1. Taxonomy (NCBI): domain Eukaryota; kingdom Metazoa; phylum Chordata; class Cladistia; order Polypteriformes; family Polypteridae; genus Polypterus; species Polypterus bichir. The sequence continues at coordinate 63,555,884 of JANRMT010062814.1, forward strand.
ATCTTTGGTACAAAGTTATTTTGATTAAAGAACGCGGCACACGTCTCCTGTAAAAGCCTGCCATGCATCTGAAGTATTGTGCATAGTAGCCGGTTACTGCCTTGCTATGATTGTTCTGATTTTTGCTACAATTAAATTTTTGTCTACTGGAAAGTACTTTTCATTAAAACAATTATTTGTATAATTGTCCCATTTTAAAAGATGATATTTGGGAGTCATGTGGAAGTGCATGTGTTGACCAATGTGGCTGGACATTCGGTAAAAGGTACCATTGACATCATCTTAGTGTGGTAGCACAAGGGAACGAGACAACAGTAGAAAGAAATCTGATGTGATGATGGTGTAATGTCAGTCACAGCATTCCCTTTGCGTTACACATTCATCACTGAAGACCATTAGGCAGACATTCTCATTAGAGTTTTTACTCTTCACTAAGCTCCTCCATGCCTTATCCTTATAAAAAATGGTTTCCTCCTTTCCTGATTATTCTGTTTTAGGAAGAACTTTGTTAACCTGACAGTTGCCTGACTTGTGCACAATAATTAAAACTGTCATATACAACCATAAATTTGAACCTGTCCATTACTCAGTAGCGTTTAGGACCACCTTATCAAATCCCCCCATTTTTTAAGCAGTAAAAGTGTACCCAGTTCATGGAAATGTACATTTGTATGTAACTTGTTGCTGGCTGCTGTTAATACTTTATCTTCATGTCCTTTGTTACAAGTTACAATCATTCAGTTATTTATTTTATTTTCTGAGTATCTACTGTGTATACCATGATTTGTAGTATTTTTGTAGGCCTCTTGTGATGAAGCTGATTCAACCATACTAGTACCACAGTCCTTAGTGAGACCACAGATGGGAATCTGCTATAGCATCAAACTGTCCAAGTTAAAATTGTATGTCCGTCAATAACACCTCTAGTGCCTGGATCAGACTACTTCAGATCTGCTTTTTGGAATCAAACAGATCTGGACCTGATTTGTATTTTTTCAATGCGCCTTATGGAAAGCAATCCTCCATTCTCCTGTAAGCAAAGACATTTTATTTTACTTGCTATTCTTCTCTGGAAAAATGTATTGCTGTCATCAATAAAACCTGGACTTTACAGCTTTCAAAGATCTTCTGCATCTTCAAGATTATTCATCACATCTTTCCATTGACTGGTGAATAAAAAAATCTCTCTTCAGTTACAAAGTAGCCAGTAAGGACAATGCTAATATATAAACAGTATATATTCTATTGATCTGTATCTTTGCTATTTATTTTAATAAAATCTTACGTATGCAATGGTGCTGTCTTTTTATTATGCCTGATGAGTTACCTCAGTCCGAGTCTGATGACCAACTGTATTTTGTCATTTTGTAAGTCATTTTGTGTTTCTTCAGTATGAACTTTCAAATCTGTTTTCATTTTGACAGATTGGAATCGACTGCTCGGTCAAGACTGACACCTGATGGCTCTCTAATTTGGAATAAGGTAAATGTCATGATTCTCTCTGTTAAAGGTTTTTTTTTTTTTTAAAAGCTCAGTTCTCAGCGTTGTCTTGCTCTGCTTTGTTTAACCCAAATTTCTATTTTCTATTTTTTTATTTATTTATTTTTTTTTCTGTGCTGCGTATCAAATTTGTTGTCCCTCAGTTCATTGTTCTTGGTTTTATCAGCTTTGCTGTCTACATCAACGACAACAATTTATTTCTTGTGTGGCCTAAAATCACACAAGGAATGTCTGTATGGGTTTTGACAGCCCCCCAACTTTGACTTCTCAACAAGATGTGAATAAAACTCCCTAAAAATAATGTTATGGTGAGAAAAAATGTAAGAATTCTAGAGAAGAGCAATTCAGGGAGAGAGACTCCTTTCCAGGTAGGTTGAGCATGCAATGTGTGTCAAAAATGGGGTAAATACAACACATAAAACAGAACATAAGTGATCCTCACAGAGTTACTGTAGATGGCCAACCTTGTTTTGAGTTTGTTATCTCTTAATTTAGTGCTAGAACTGCAGTATGTCCCTGTTGTGGTCTATACTCGGTAATGAATGTGTTGCCTTAATTCTCTATGATATTGTTGAATTTTCTGCTGTTGCATTATTGAGTTGTATGTTCATAGTTCAATGATCTTTATCAAGTTTGTCATCTCCACTCTATAACTGAATTTGTCATCTCATTGTTCTTTGCTCCATGTTAGATTTACCAGCTTACCTCTTGACTTTGGATTAAGTTCAGCATCTTTCGGTTTGTGCTCTTTATAGAGTTTGTCCCCGCTTAGGCCTTTGCTCTGTATTTTTTTTTTTTTTTTTTTTTTTAACTCTCATGTATATTTTCTGAGCTCTTGACTCTGTGGAATTTGATAACCCATAAGTTTCTGTTGTGTACGGAGTCTGCTGTCCCTTCTCTCATCAGTATGGAGTTTGTCCCATGTTGTATTTCTACAACATCTTTTTAAGCTCTTAATCACCTGGATGTACTGTAGATCCCCTGTATCCATGGATTTATACATTCCAAGGCCTACTGCGGATGCTTGAAACTGCAAAGGTAGTAAACCCTATATCTTTCATTTACATTCATACCAATTATAAAGTTTAATTGATAAATTACACACAGTAAGGCTTTACCAGCATTAAATTATAATAAAGTACATTGTACATTATTATACACTTTCCTTTCTCAAATGAAATAGGATTTTGATGTTTTAGCTTAACCCTCTGGGGACGATGGAATAATGAAAAATATCTTGTACAAACACACAGTTTAAACACATGTTAATATTTATTTTTTTTAAAATATCTTCGCCATTTTTGGTACTCACCAACTTCTCTTTTCTTTGCTTTCACTGATGAGAAACACTTCACAGCATCTCGTTGACGTTTAAGAATTGCCAGCATCACTCACATGTATTTTATGGTCATTATTGAGCAAATTAAGGTTTATTTTTTTACACAATACTGCAAAAACACAGATATGAATGCGAACAGCGAAAATACAAGAGACTAAAGGCTGGTTTATATTGTACTTGATGGGTCTGTGCAGCAAAAATGACGTCAAACACCGAGGCACACACCTGCATGCTGCTCAAGTAATGCAGCAATCACTTGCTTTTGGAATTTTCCAGGCCACGATAAAATGCATTTAAATGAATCTGTGGATATGGGACTTCTACTGTAATTATTTTGCACTGTTCTATACACTGTATTATGTTTCGCTTGTTTATTTGAATGTTATTTTTTTGTACTTGAATTTATTCATTCACAGCAGTAGGAAGTAACAAGTTCATTGAGACTCCAGTTTCTTTTCCTTATCGAGTTCATCGGTCTACGGTTTCTTCAACATTTTATACTATTTTTAAACAAGAAAAGCAGTACACTAAATTGGTTCCAGTAAACACAGTAGAAATATTTAAAAGTGTTCTCTGCGTAGAGTTGAATTTCACTCCCTAGACAATATATTATTCAGTAAAATATTTCATGCTACCTTCAGCTGAGAGAAAGTTTGTAATTTGGAATATTCTGGATTTACATGAACAGGTGTAATCTAAATTTCATTTTATCTAATAATAATAATACATTTTATTTATTTGTAGGCGCCTTTCTAAACACTCAAGGACACCGAACAATAGATAAAACAGAGATTATAAACAAAAGTAAAATACAAAATTCAAATCAGACAGAGCAATTGTAATCAAAGAGAAAAAGCAGTCTTAAACAAATGAGTTTTAAGTTTAGATTTGAAAAGTGAAAATGATTCAATACTTCTAAGCTCAGATGGTAGTGAGTTCCAGGACTGGGGAGCAGAGCAACTGAATGCTCTGCTCCCCATAGTGGTAAGACGGACGAAGGGGACAGTCAAGTGGATGGAGGAAGAGGATCTAAGGGTATGGGAGGGAATGGCAACTTGGAGGAGGTAAGACAGATATGGAGGGGCAAGGTTGTGGTTAGCCTTAAAAGTTAACAGAAGAAATTTGAATTGGATACGGAACTTAACTGGAAGCCAATGAAGCTGCTGCAAAACGGGAGTGATATGGTGAATAGAGAGAGTTCTAGTAATGATGCGGGCAGCTGAATTCTGGACCAGTTGAAGCTCATAAAGAGATTTGCGAGAAAGACCAAAGAAAAGGGAATTGCAATAATCCAGACGAGAAGTGACAAGGCTATGAACAACGATAGCAGTGGTGTGGGGAGTGAGGGAGGGGCGAATACGATTAATGTTACGCAAGTGGAAATATGCAGACCGGGAGATGTTATTGATGTGGGATTGAAAGGATAAAGTACTGTCAAGGATGAAACCCAGACTCTTAACCTGTGGGGAAGGGGAGACAGAGGAATTATCAATAACAAATGAAAAATGATCAGTTTTGGATATTGTTGATTTTGTACCAATGAGGAGAACCTCAGTTTTGTCACTATTTAATTTAAGAAAATTTGAAGAAAACCAGGATTTGATTTCTGCTATGCAATTAGTAAGTGAGAAGGGTAGAAAGGAAGCAGTAGGTTTGCTAGTGAGATAGTGCTGGGTGTCATCAGCATAACAGTGGAAGCTAATGCTATATTTACGAAAGATATTACCAAGGGAATGGAGGTAAATAATGTAAAGGAGGGGCCCCAGGACAGAGCCCTGGGACACACCTCAAGCAACAGTGGTGGGTTGGGATGTAAGGTAAGGACATTCTCTTTATACAAATACTGTATATACTCACGTATAAGTCGGGTCTTGAAAACCGAAAAATCGATCATAAAATCAGACTCTGACTTATACGGCCATTCAAAAATGCGACACATTTTTTTAACATCTTCTTGCTTCCTGAAATCTCACATCAGTTTCTCAGACACAGCGAATTTTGTTGCAGTAGTACAGTTACCAATTTCTTCCGCTACTTCAACAACGTTTATTTTAAAACCATCTTCATATTTTCTTCTGATCGAACGCTTCATCGCAGATAAGGGACGCACTTATGATAAAGGTGTATGAGGGTGTGAGATGCAAAAACACAAAACAGTGCAGACGTCGCTTCGGAATAGTTCAGGTGTTACCGTGTGGTCACGTAGGCACATTGTATAGGGAAAAAAAAGGGCAGTGTGCTCCATGGTTACTCTCTCAGGTGGGTGTTAGCATATCATAATCTCTTGGATCAATAGCATGAGCTTTCCGCATTCGACTTATATGAATGACATTATAAATATTATCTGCAAGAGAACTTATCCGAGAGTATATACAGTAATACACTTTAAATTGAAATAGCACATTGTCATATCTTTACCAAAAAGATATGACCATTAATCATGCAGAAAATTTTAAAAAGTCTAAATAATATACAAACTTAATCTCACAACAGTACATCAGTGCTTTATGTAAATGAAGTTGAAGGGTTAAAACCGTGGCTCTGCTCCACACCCAACGACATGCTCTGCTTGCCTTCTGTATGTTAGTATCCCCTTTTAAATGGGCCACCAAAGATCACCGTTCACATACAGCTATAGATGATCACATTATAGCAAGTCTACTTGCTCCGACTCCAAAATACCCGAAGATTCCCTGCAAGTTCTGGTCTTATAAACAATCACTTAGTTCTGGGCTTACAGCGATGGCTCTTAAGTATCCTGGTGAGATGTTGGGTAGCTTCCTGTAGGCTCATTGTCTCTGCTGTTGTGTAAGTGTAATTCTCCAAATGAAAGCATATATCCTGTGAAGGACTGGCTGCCATCCATCATGGCCTCCTGCCTTGTGTTGCCATGGTTGGCATATGCTGCGTTCCATTTGAACTAGGAAGTCGGAATTTCCATCTTCCAAGTAGACGGTTTCAACTGAAACACCGCTGAAAGTTGGGAGAGCCTTACCAACCCCAACCTCAAAATCCAAGATGGCTGCACTGCTCATCAAGCTGTAGTATTAGGTTGTTTGGTAGAAGTTCTGTTTATTTGTATCACATTAAATCAGTCGTACACATGGTACTGCCCAGCTTATGTCTGTGGACATGTTGCTAAGGTGTTTGAATGCCCAAAACAAAATGTAAGGTGGTGTTCAGTAGTTGACCGTTTTCTGAAAAAGCAAGCACAACAGGTTTTCCTGGAGGCATCTGTGTTGGTTTTTAGAATTTATTTACTGGAATGCAGTCAACTGTGATGTCATTCCCAACTCCAACATCAATAGACTTCAGCACCCCGTAGTCCTGACATGGAGGTTTATAAATGAAATAGTGTCTAGATAGACAGAGTTTATAGTGGTTGACTATATAAAGAATTGTTAAGGATTTATAATACCAGGGCTGACAAACCACTACGTGTCCCTCGTGTTTTTTTTTGGTTTTTTTTTAAAGCAAAAATGAGCTGGACACATGAATCACAATGTGGACTGTGCTATCTGCAAAAGAGTTGTTGTGAAAGACCACAGGCTGGTGCACTTCAAGCACGTTCACTGGTTGCTCAAGACTCTAGCGGCAGAGCAGCCTTATTTGAGTACAAAGTTTGGCCTTTTTTTTTTTTTTTTTTAAGCAAATACTGAAAAGTTTAGACTGAGTGGTTTGTAGTTTTCATTTAGCATACTGTGGTTTTTGAATATTTTCCCTCCTCAGTTGAAAATAAGAAAGAGCAAAGCAGCCATTGTGGATTTTAAAGGTGGTTTTAGTTGTCATTACTTCTTATTGGTTTTATTTATGTGGTGCTCTCTCCAGGTTCTCGGATTTTTTTTTTTCTAAACTGGCCTAGTAGCATTTCCTCCTCCTGTCTTGTGCCTGATGTTGCTCGGATATCTCAGATCTACCATGACCCTTTAATTGAAAAAAACAGGTTCAGAAAATGGTTTGGTTATTATTCTTGATTTGGCTGATGCTCTGTGTTCTCCTGAAAGCTTTCTACATCTGAGCCTCCTGCCTGCTTGACCAGGGGCCATGGCTTCCTTTACTAGCTATGTCTTGGATGTGGGCAGAATTGCTGGGAATAGTTTTCCTTGGAATGGGATGCGTTCTTCATTTATAAGGCTTGTAGTTAATATGAAACAGACAGTGGATAATTAGCGCAAGAGAAAACCACGACTAGCAAAGTCTTCTAATGTGAAACATCCATAGTTGTTCTGAGCCTTTCTCATAACACAACAGCGAAGTTATAAAACAGAGCAGAGTCGAGGGGATCATGGGAATGGGTCTGACAACTGGCACGTAGCCTATAGGATTCTGTTTTTATCTGCAGTTAACATGAAACCTTTAATTAGACTTCTTTTTTAGTAAAATGCCATTATGTAAATGCAACTTTTGTGTATTTTCTTTTAAAGGACAAACTGGAATAGCTTATGGTTTAGACTGCACAGAACTTACTCAAATATTTGTGGCTTTGGAAAAGTTAAGTCTTCAAAGTGAAAAACTGGTTTTCTGCAAACCAAAAATGGTTTGATTTTGTACAAATGGAACATTTAAAATTGAATTTCTTACTGGTGTGTGTGTGGTTTTTTTTTTTTTTTTTGGACCTTACATGGTAGACATGGCATGGCACAGTAATTATTCGTTCTGGCTATGTGTCTCGTGTAATTTTGTGTTCTCCCTGTGTATGGGTGAGGTTTTCTCCAGATACTACAATGTTCCTCTCCAATGCCAATGCCAAATACAATGTTAGGTTAACTAGTGACACTGCATGAGCTCTCTGTGGGTAAGTGTGCTCTGCAATGGACTGGCGCCTCATCCATGTTTGACTCCTGTCTTATGCTTCTTGATAAAGGATTATGCTCTGTTCAACAATGGGATTAGGTCTGCACTGTAATGGATGAAATTACTTGAGAGCATATAAACAATAAATGATAAAAACATAATTAGTAAATATAGTTTTCATTAATAAACACTAACATTTAATTACTTGTTCTTTATGGTTTACTTTGTGGATTTTGAGTATGCTGTGATTTTTTTTTGTTGTGTGGTAGGTGGACTATGCTCTATCAGTGCATGCTCCCAACCTCCTCCTCCTCTTCCTGAAACATTCCCCAATATTTTTTCCCATTGAACACCAACCGTACTGGAACAAAACATATAGATTGAAGAGGGAGATGGAATGGATTAGGGCCTTAGACACAGTAGATCCTAATGGCCTTAATGAAAAATTGTAATGTGTTTTAATTATTTTATTATCTTCTTAAACAATTGAATAAAAAGAAATCTAATTAAAATTTTAATTCCTGGATCAGTGGACCTGTGTGTGGCTAGTCATAGCCATATCCCCTACCCTTAGCCTAACAATATAAAAATGGCTGGTGGGCAGCAATCTTCTGTGATGCTTACTTGTGCTTTCAAGAGCTTAGAAAGCCTGGGTTTGAATCCAGGGTCTTTTCACTTCCTGTGTTGAATTTGTACATTCTATCAATGTGGCAGTGGATTGTCTCTGTTACTCCAAAGACATTTAAGCCTTATGTGTGGTGGGCGAGTGGGTGTGCACTGTCACCCTGGTGTCCCATCCAGGATGTTGTTAGGGTGAGATAAAGGTTCTTATGGCCACATACTGGACTAACTGCATTAAGAAAATAGGTGAACATTTGGGAAAATGGACCGATAGATGGACCTTACTAAGCTCCATTATTGTCCTGTAATTCTGCATACAAAAGAACTTTTAATAAATACTTGTTAAAGGTTCTATGCCCTAATTATGGTAAATGGATGTGGAATGTGCATTTCAATTGTTCTTCTTGCCTTGTCCTGAAACATGTTCAGATGAGATCATTCTGTGCCAGTCGTGCTGCAGATTCCATTCTCAAGTCAAGAGGCGTTGTTGTCATTCCATCCATGAATAGAATTGCAGCATACAGTGGCACAAAATAATATTAACTGCGACCACGGGGCAACATACACTTCAACACAGGCCAAATGCAAAACAAGTAACCAAGTGTACTATGCTATAAATAGTTAAACAATAGGTAAATTAATAGAAAGTAATACATTTAAGTAGATAGTAATAAAAAATGTAACAACTAATAAAAAATAACAGTAGTAGCAAATGTACTGCATATAAGTAAACTACTAGCAGCAGATCTGATGGGAGGGGGACAGCTTCTTTTTCATATTGTCATATAGACTTTTTCATATTTTATACTAATGAACATCCCACAGGGATCATTCAACAGAAGTTTCTCAAGAAACGCTAATAAGGGCTCCATTATACCAACAGCAATACGCCTGCACTATTGGACTGCCAAGTGTCAAGTTTTCTTTCTTTTAATTTTCTTGTTTTTTTAATCATTCTGGTGTGGGTTCAGATCTATCTATCCATCCATCCATCCATCCATCAAAAATAAAGATTAATAGATCCATCTATTCATTTTTTCAATGGTATTTGCATGGGTCTGTTTCCTACCTGAATCTCAGTGCTGCTGGGACAGGCCCTCGCTAAGACTTGCACTCTGTTTGTTTTTCTGACCATCTTTTGCAATTCTCCAACAAAAGCACAAATGAGAGGAGATGCTGAAGCCCAGTTTGAACTAGAATGATGTAATGCAGAGGATGTACTGTAGACTCCACTCTTGATTTGTGTGTGCAGAAAGTGAATGGCATGCTGCAGTGATGCCAGGCACCTTGACCCTCAAAATGCTGGTCACAAGATTACCTGGAGTACATTGGCATAAGGTTTCTTCAGGTACTCAAAACACAGATATATACAGCACTGAGAGATTTCCATAGCCATGCTGCAGTTGTTGGAGAGTTAGAGACAAGCCAAGATTTGGAGAAACTTTGTTGGTCTCCCTGCTTAGTTATGAATTGGATAGAAGATGAGTAGGAGGTGCTGCTTGTTGATATGCAATAAATCCTGTGAAGCTCTTTATGATCTTCTCTTTTGCTATCTTTCTTTCTATGTCACCAACTGTCCGTTCATCCAGCCATCCATTTTTTATAAAACCACATATCTGGAGTAGGGTCACGGGGAAGTCTGTTATCCTTTTGCTGTCTCCTTTGATGTCTCTCTTTCTGTTAAACCGCCAGCTGTCACTGGTGACAGTAGTGCAAAATCCAGCACCTACATTCTGCAATGTCACATCATAGCACCTCACGATATAAGCTATACTGAAGATCAGAGGTGCTAAAACAAATTGTCATCTGTTTTTGAAAGTGCATAAGCCATAACTCTGGTTTCCTCCTTCTAGAAAATGTTGGGTTTCTTTTGTCTCTCAGTATATTTAGATTTTTTTTTTCATCAGCTCAGTCTGTTGGGTAACTGTTTAAGTGCACTGATTTCATAGGCTGTTTATTTTATAGCTTGGAGTTTTAATAAAATCTTAGATTATGCAGCTGAATCATTTCACATTAGGTTAATCTGGTCAAGAGTTAGATTGTTGTGTTTAGTTTGGTTACAAAAACACAAACATTTTAGACCTCTGTGTCCAGAGACAGTCTCTTATATGCTCTTTGTCGGAATTTGTATGTAGCTGACTGAATTACTCTGCATAAGGCTCACATTGGTGTATTCCTACAGGTCATTTGTATAGAATTCTGAATTTTTTTGCTATATTTTTGCACTTTCTATTTTTTGGTAGTTTGTTTTCACTTTGGTCTGATTGATTTATATTGCCTTTTCTCTGATACATTTATATAATATACTAGCTGAAGTACCCAGCATTGCCCGGAAGATATTTGTAGAATGGGTTGAGGAAATAAAAACAAAAGTTTATGTGTTTTTTAAGATTTGCTAGCTGTCCCCTCAGTTATCCACACTGCCTCTCTATCAATGTCTTTGCACTCATGAGTCGAAAATTTGTTCTTTTCAGGTCTGATTGGATTCCAAAATGGTTGCTGACATGGTGGGCAGTTGTAATGCATACATTATGAAGAAAAGCCAACAAAGCGGGAGTTAAACAACAGCCCTCTGATTTTTCCTTTGTGTTTTGCTGCGCTTTCACTCTCGAACAAGATTCAGCCAACAACCCCCCTGCAAAGGCTCATGATACTGCTCTTTAGATTACAGTGGATGGAAGCAGCATGTGGTGTTGCTCAGGTAAGTATTGTTATGTAATGTGGTCTGGTCATTTTGTTTTCTAGTCTGGCATCAGTCTGCTCAGATATTTCACTTGTTGGTGGCAGGTGGCACTGGTGTGCAGACTGTAGCACACAGGGGAAAAAAAAAACATTGGGGCCCCCAGGATCAACATTTTGGGTTCCAAAGTAGTCTGTTTTGTCCATATGTTTGTAGAGAGCAACTATGCAAAATTTGGTTCAGATCAATCAAAGGGTGCAGGATTGTATAGGGAACATACAGATAGACATTATATTTTTAAATACACTCACTGGCCACTTTACTAGGTACACCTTGCTAGTGCTGTGTTGGACCCTCTTTTGCCTTCAGAACTGCTCGTTCGACACATTCAGCAGGATGCTGGAAACATTCCTCAGGGACTTTGTTCCATACTGACATGATAGCATCACGTAGTTGCTGCAGATTTGTCAGCTGCACATCCATGATGTGAATATCCCGCTCTACCACATCCCAGAGGTGCTCTATTGGATGGAGATGTGGTGACTGTGGAGACCATTTGAGTGCAGTGAACTCATCGTCATGTTCAAGAGCTTTGTGACATGGTGTATTGTCCTGCTGGAAGCAGCCATCAGAAGATGAGTATAATGTGGTCATAAAAGGATAGACATGGTCAGCAACAATACTCAAGACAAAGAGAGCATACTAGGGGGTGGCAGACCATGCCCCCAGCAGTGGTGCTAAAATATTAAAATCACAAGTGGCATCACAGAGAGAGTGAGTAAGAGGCCACACTAATAGCTGACCTGCCACCCCAGCCAGTGAAAAAGGGACCACACTCTAGGTGATCCCTGTAAGTACAGGCAAGTGACCAGTACTTTTTCACTGAGCCACTAAAGGGTAGCATATGGGACGTGACTGGGATGAATTGGACCTTATTGACCCTTTAAAGTATTCAGCTTGGAGCCCCATCTCTTTTAAAGGTGTACAATGCTAATGAATGTGAGGGCACAATGTCCTACTGGAGAGAGTGTTAGCTTGTCTCAGACAGAGCTATAAGTCTGAGAATCTAGGAGTTACCCTGAATGGGGAGTTTTAAACACTTGCTTAAGCCACTGAGTAAATTGTTTAGAGATTGGACATTAATAGGGGTGTGCAAAAAGGGATAAGTGGTTTAGGTGACATTTTAAAGAGCTACCACACCACACAGAAAGGGTTTCAAAACTGTATCAGGATAGCCCAGCAGGGGAGTTAGAACTTGTTATTTTGGGGGTGTGGTAGGGGACCACTTAATTTTTAGGCTCCTTATATATTCTTTCCATGTGTTTTATAAATGCATAGTTCTTGATATCTCTTTGGTGCACCTTGGCGTCATTCAAGACATACAGAGAGACCACAGCAGGCTACACTCATTTACAGGAAGAATAGTACAATATATTAAATTTGCATTCCACTTACTTTGTCTATGTAGTTTGTCTACAAGTTTTCTTGTGCTGCTTTAAAGATTGCATTTTGGCTGCCTGTCATCGTCTGTTGATTTCAGTGAGTATTGTTTGTTTTTTTATCCATTTTTTAAATACTTCAGGTAAATCTAAAGGTCTAGAAAATACTATACTTTTATTGAACTTATCAGCTTCTTCAGTGTTGTGAATTTTAATCTCCAGCTAATATTTAACGTTATCGTCAATGTTTACTAAAACAATGACAAATAAACAGCAATCAATGGAAGTTGTGCATTAACAGCCTGCGAGTTGAGTAGGCAGCTCAGTACTGTAGCTTGGAAGTTCACAAATAACATCCAGCAGCTTCTGGCTCACGGCGAGTTGCAGGTACACAGAGTGGAGGCTTCGCTGTGCTAAAGGTATTCCTACTTTTTTATTTTTCTAAATTACTGAATATTTCTTGTGTGTGTAACATGCGCAGGTTGCATTGCAAGCACAGCTTGGTGGGTGAACAGATGTTGAAGACGTGTACGTGGGGGCTCATCAAAATACTGTATGCTGAAACTGTGAAGCGGGGTCACGTTGGCAGCCCTGTCTTTGGTTAGTTCCTTGTCATTAGAAAGGTGTGAGTTTTTTTTCTTTCCTAGACAACAGAAGGATCTGAACACCCCATTTCTTAGTTTACTCGGCAACCCATTCACTTCCTTCATCCACAAGATGGTGGTGATATTGCTTTCTGTATTCCTGATTTAATTTCATTGAGCTCCTGAGTGGACCCCAGTAAATGGATTTTCCCGGGTTCACTTAAAGCCTCTGAGTTCTGAATGAAGTAATATCAGTGGTGAGAAGTTCTGGAAGAACTTAGTTTTTAGTTACCCAAGTGACATTAATGGATTAAATGGTCTTCCCATGTGAGATATTTCCAAGGTCCATTTTGGATGTGGAGATCTGCAAAATGTTTCAATTTCTAACGTCCACAGAATTTTGCTCTGAATCTATCTGAAGTATTTTTCCTGGCTATCTCAGCTGAGCTCTGATGTCTAAATATCCCAAAAGCACAAGGAGTCTCTATTATGAGTCCCACTGAATAACTGAAACATGAAACTTCACATCAGAATTCCTTGTTTTTGAGTCCGGTTGAAGTGATCTTCCTGAGTAGCTTACCTGTGGTTTGTTTTATGTGCTTTCATTTGGTACAGAAGCCACATGTTTCCACTAGTTTAGCAAACTACGTGAAGTCTTTCAGACTGAGTGACAAATATGTCAGTTATGGGAACTGAGGTCCAGGTTAGTTCTGTAGAAGGGGATCTCATTCTCAAACTATTCACAATAGCAAGTGTGGTATCTGATTTGAATTTACTGAAACGGCCTCATCCATTTTGTTTTTGTTTTTTGAATTGAACCCCATGAAGTCCCAGTGTCCTCAATGAGGAGCGATAATCATAGTGATCCTTTAAACTACCAAAGTCTTAGAGCTTCACTTTGACTTGGCTTCAGTGGGACTTCCTGATGTTCGACATTGGATCACCAATGAACTGCTGGATCCATGCTGACAAGATACAATCCCATGAATTACTTAAATAAGGGGAGCCATTCTTTTAATCTGTCTGAGACAGTCACACCAATTTCTGTACTAGCGGTCCATGAGCACTCCAAGATCTACATCAATTCTGGCCAGCTAAAGACCCACAAATTCTCACTACTCATGTTGTGCTTTGGCTCTAGTAAAAGTGGTCTTTCAAAAGAACTCAAGGGTGAGACTTCTTCATATATTTTTGAGGGCATCCATTTCAAAAAGTTCCTTAAGCTTTACTTTTGCCATTTTTAGGTGACTCTCATCCAATGGCGTACCTGATCTGTGAGGACTTTCTGAGGTCTGGATCGGCATTGCTTAGTGATGCCATCACCTCTGTGTATAGGGACCTTTGTAGTCAGTGCCCTGATTCAAAAGTTTTTGTTTTTTTTGTATTGGTCCCTTTAATGAACAAAGTCCAAATTGTGGAGCAATACCCTGTGAAAAAGTTTGTATAATAAATTGTAAATGGAGTAGAAGGACTTTTATGTAGCTGTTATTTTTGTTTGTCTAATGACTACATGAACTTTGTGTCATTCAATACTTATTTTTGATTATAATATTTAAATGTCAAATCGTAAAAGTGGAACAGTGTTTGGTGCTGCTACATGTAAGCTCCAGGAGACGGCACTCAAGTTTTGGCCTGGTCACTTTCAGTGCATCTGTGTGGGTTTACCTTCAAAGTCCTGAAGATGTGTAGGTTTGCTTGTTTGTTTCTGAACAAGAGTATGTTGCTCTGCAAAGATGTCAAGCCCTACGCTGTTTCCTGTCTTGCACTAGTGCTCTCGGCATAAGCTTAGAACACCATGACCCTGAATTGGCATAGGCTGGTACAAAAAATGGGTGAATGAGCAGACTTTTAATGTTGCAACTCTTGATATACAGGAAGCAAAAGTGGGCAGATGACGTTAGAGCCATGGACAATGACATCTGGGCTCTTGAGCATTTTGATTGATGTAGCAATCCACTTCAGATATTGCTAGGTTTATTCTTTCTGTTCTGTTCTTATTTTGTTTGTCGGGATTTCCTCCATGCAATTATTGGCAACTTCAGATGTGTCATCTTCGGTTTAATCACCCCTATCGAGCTTGGTGTGTCTAGCAGTCAAACCAAATCAAAATTGTAGCCCTCTCTTTAAGCAGTATGATGGAAACAGATCAAAGTTTAATTATAATACGAGAGGGTGTTGAATTGTTATCGTTTCATGTCTCTAGTAATCATCTTATTTATTTGCAGGCATAAAGTAACGCCATGAGGGCACACCTTCTAACCCTGTTGCTGTTGTGTTTTTCCCATCAAAGCATATCAGTAAGTCTCCTCTTCTTTAATCTCTTTTTATCTGATTCTGTCTTTCCATTCCTCAGGATGGAAATTAATTCAGTTGACACCCTACGTTCGGAAAAAGCTCAGCTATTCTCTACTGTATTTTTTTCCTTGATGCACAGAGGCCAGGTGTTCTCATTATTTCCTACTTTGTGTTCCATTCTTTACTAGGGAGTAAAGTACCCATCAACAAATGAAGCCTGCAACCTCCTGATGTCATTGCAGTGCTTTCTAATGTCTACATTTTAAACTGAAGGCAACATTTTGGTTAGCTTTTCCAAATCCTATAATAGTGAGTGGATTGAAAGGATGGCACATCGAACTGCAGTGTTAAAACTGGACAGGAATGGTCATAAACGCAAATTCTGAAGTTTTAAATTGTGTTCCCTCAGTTTTCATACCATCTGCTTCCTGACCCCCGATGGCACACTTGTGCTGGTCATGCAGCTTGCAGTTATAAGATTAGCAGCTCCTTTATTTGTTGTGTATCAAATCTATAGGGGATAAACAGGGAAAAAAATTCAGACGTGAGCGTCAGTAGGCCTTAGTGCCCTAGGAACCAAGTCGCCCAAATTATTCGATAACATTTCAGTAATTATTTACCGCTCTGATGCTGATCTTTCTGATCATAAAATAGGTTGTTACAATAGCAATTGATGAGAAGAATTCATAATTAATTACAGAATGACGGTATTTGAGGGTTCCTCCTAGAGTGCTTCTTTCCCATGTACAATTTGTCTCAAAAACTAATCGGCACTTTATCATCTCATAACAGGCTTAAGTTTCGAGTTTGGTATTTTTTGTTTGTTGGTCGGCTTGAGCCCAGCAAGATTTTTGAGTCTTTAATATTATTAATAATAATTATTTTCATTTATATAGCACTTTTCTCGCTACTCAAAGCACTTTACATTGTGAGTGGGGAGCCACCTCATCACCACTGGATGATGGTGATGCGACGGCAGACGTTTTTACGCCAGTACACTCACCACACATTAGCTGTTAGGTGCTGAAGGGGTGAGAGATAGAGATTGGAAATGGGACGATTAGGGGGCCAGAATGACTAGACTGTGGTGGATAATTTAGCCAGGACATCGGGATACACTTTACTCTTTATGAAGGTTGCCTGGGGATCTTTTATGACCACCGACAGTGTTCCTGTCACTGTACTGGGGTATTGAGATCCACATTCAGACCACAGGGTAAGCGCCCCCTGCTGGCCTCCCCAACACCTCATCCAGCAGCAACCCAAGCTTCTCCTAGATGGTCTCCCATTCAAGTACTGGCTGAGCCCAAACATGCTTAGCTTCAGGTGGATGACCTATTCTGATGTACATGTGGTATGGCTGCTGATGATAATGGAAATCTCTTAGTAATGCACCATCTCTCTCTTGTACAGACAAAAAGTGGAAATCTGTAGAGGAAAATAATTCTGCACAAACCACACACTGCCAATGACTGAAAAAGGATTATTAATACTATTATTAAAGAAATCAGTATTAGAACATTACTTTCAAAAGTATGCACACCAGGCCAATTTCAGCACCAGTTCTTGCTCTTTGGGTATTGTCACCGGTTCATTAAGCCTGTCCAGTGTCATTATACTGCCATTCAAAATATCCTCACCTTGTACTGTTAGCTGCTAATCAGTCTCTGTTTTGATTAAGATGTGGCTGTTATCACTGTCCTTGGGGGGGAAAAGAGCCTTCTACGTCCACTGTTATTTGCAGCAAAGAAAGGTTTCCTGTGGAATTAGCAAGTTGATGAATTGATGATGATGGATTATCATCCTTGCCAACTGAGTTGGATATGTGTTTTAAAAATGAGTCTTTGTGTTTTTGGAGTGGCTACTCTTTTAACAGTCTCTCGTTTTGGTATTCACAGCAAGAGTCAGTTTTTTTTTTTTAAACATGCTATACCATAAAAAAACTCACACTGTTCCACTCCATCTGAACTAGTGTGGTGCTGAGGTATCACCCATTGCATGGCTGCACTCTGGTCCTAATCTGGATCCTGAGTTGGTTTGTGGTGGGTGCGGCAATGCACTGTATCAGTGCGTGCTCCTAACCTCATGTCCTACACTTTGTTGTCTCACCTCACATATCTTAACTGGCATCAGTGCCATAGAGTCCGGGGTGGGCAGCCTGAGGTGGGACTGAAACATTCCTCAGCTGTTTGACATGATTAGAGGGAACTTTGTAAGATGACGTGCCCTGCCATCAAGGTCCTGCCAGTTAGAATGGGACATTTAGCTGTTGTTGTTCAAGTGCCACTCAGACAATTGCCTAGTTTACCTGTATGAACAGACCAGTATACTTTGTGAGTACTTTTGACATAACCTGCTTAATTGGCTGAGTTTTTTTTATGTAAGTTTCAATTTCAAAAAAACAATTAGGTTTTGTTCTTGTGGGCCTAAATTATGGCTTCTAATCACTTCTTTCCCACTTGAATCAGTGATAAACTGATAACCGATGTCAGTAAATGCTTATCTGTTCATGCTAGGAATCTCATCAGATCTGTGTAGAAACACCTACATGAGTATCTGTCTTTGTAACTAACTGGTTAGCTATGCTGGCTACTGATCTGATTTGGAATATCTGTTATTTCATGATGCTTGTTAGAATTGTTTAAATTGATCAACCACAGCATGAAGTTATAGGACAGAGTAGTGGAAGCTCGGTTAAGAAGGGAGGTGATGATTAGTGAGCAGCAGTATGGTTTCATGCCAAGAAAGAGCACCACAGGTATGATGCTTGCTCCGAGAATGTTGATGGAGAAGTAAAGAGATGGACAGAAGGAGTTGCACTGCATCTTCATGGACCTGGAGAAAGTGTGTGACATGGTGCCTTGAGAGGAGTTGTGGTATTGTAGGAGGAAGTTGGGAGTGGCAGAGAAGTATGTAAGAGGAAATTGAGACAGTAGTGAGGTCTGTGGTAGGACTGATGGATACGTTTAAGGTTGAGGTGGGATTACATCAGGGATCGACTCTGAGCCCTTTCTTATTTGCAGTGGTGATGGACAGGTTGATAGACAAGATTAGACAGGAGTCCCAGTGTAATATAATGTTTGTGGATAACATGTGATCTTTAACAAGAGCAGGGAGCAGGTTGAGGAGACCCCGGAGAGGTGGAGATATGATCTCGAGAGTAGAGGAGAGGAGTAAAGGTCCATAGGAACAAGACAGAATACGCATGTGAAAGAGAGAGAGGTCAGTGGAATCGTGAGGATGCAGGGAGTAGAGTTGGTGAAGGTGGATGAGTTTAAATACTTGGGCTCAACAGTACAGATTGCACTGGCAATCGGAAGGTTGCCAGTTCGAATCCTGTAAATGCCAATAGGGACTCTGCACTGTTGGGCTCTTGAGCAAGGCCCTTAACCTGCAATTGCTGAGCGCTTTGAGTAGTGAGAAAAGTGCTATATAAATGCAAAGAGTTATCATTATTACAGAGTAACAGGAATTGTGGAAGAGAGATGAAAAAGACAGTACAGGCAGGGTGGAATGGGTGGAGAAGAGTGTCATCAGTGATTTGTGGCAGAAGGGTTTCAATAAGATTGAAAGGGATGATCTACAAGATGATGGTGAGACCAGCTATGTTATATGAGTTGGAGACTGTGTCACTAAAGAAAAGACAGCAGGCAGAGCTGGAAATGGCAGAGTTAAAGATGCTAAGATTTGCATTGGGTGTGAAGAGGATGGACAGGATTAGAAATGAGCACATTAGAGGGTCAGCTTAGTTTAGACAGTTTGGAGACAAAGTCAGAGAGGCGAGATTGTGTTGGTTTGGACATGTGCAGAGGAGAGATGCTGGGTGTATTGGGAAAAGGATGTTAAAGATGCAAGAGGAAAAGAGGAAGGCCTAAGCGAAGGTTTATGGATGTGGTGAGAGAGGACATGCAGGTGATGGGTGTAACAGAACAAGATGCAGAGGACAGAAAGATAGGGAAGAAGTTGATCCAGCTGTGATAACCCCTAACGGGAACAGCCAAGAGAAGAAGAAGAATGATGCTTATTAGAAATGGCTACTGCTGGTTAGAGACATCTACAGAATGATATATTTCTTTATAAGTTCAGCTATGTTGTGCAAATACCTCTTCAGAATTTTCTGCTTATCTTTCTCATCTATTGATTGATTAGGGACCATTATTCAATAATTTGTCTTGTTAGGAATTCCTTCAGGTATCTGACTGATCTCAAAAAGCTTAATTGGAATATTTACCAAAACCTTAATAAAGCTATAAACACCAGTAGTTGGTTACAAATGAATAGATATGAATAAGTAAAAAGGACCCCCTGCAAAATGGTGTTTTCCTTCATTGTACCACGTAGCATCTTCTTTTGTATTTTCCAAAAAATTGTTTTTATCTTCCCCTCAAAGAAAGAACTTGGTAAGATTATTCCCTTCCTCTGTTTTATTCCCGTCAGATTTTAATGATGTTTTCTGGTGTGGGACAGGATTGTATTACTATTGAGATTCTGGGGTCTTTCAACAATGAAGCTAGCATATAGCAAAGCAAAGGCAGAATGCAGTGCAAGTGGTTGTGGGATTTGGGGAGCTGTGTTTAGAGTGCCTAATCAAACCACAGATATAAGATCACCTCCTGTCTGTCCTTACAGTGGCAGAAAGAGGACACAAGAACAGGTGGCAAAGTCACTGCTTTGCAAGAAACCCGTATACGAAATCGCCAGTGTAATGTTCAGTTAAATGTCGGCCTGCTTCCTTCAAACATGTAAGGCATTGGAACGCATTTAGGAAAGAGGCTCTTTAAAAGGCCCGGCCTTATCTCCGTTTGTTTTACAGAGTATATGCTCTGCCTGTGACTTTACACCAGTTTTCTCTTTCATGAGATTTTTTTTTTTTTACTTTTGTGAAGGACCTCATTTGCTTTTTATCATTCACAGATTTACCACAAACCTATGACCATTTTTATTGTTATGGGCACTCTTTTTATTTTTTGCATTATGCCAAGGTAACTTTATTTTATTCTCTACCTCATATATAATGCAGTATAGTTAGTTGGCACAACTTGACATAGGGTCTTCAAAGCTGCTTTCCCACTAACACCAGGAACAAGACAAAATGAGACTAACCCTGCCTTTTGTTTTATTTCCACTATATTTCTTTCCTGACAGTTCCAGAATCCACATATGGAAGTTCACAGCTGCTTAGTTCCTGCTGGAATCGATGCGGATATTACAAGACATTTAACTATACCGTGGTGATTTTTTAAACTGGGACTTGTTTCAGTCTATTTTGTCATACATGTAACTCAAAACATTTTAAAATACATTGCTTTGATCATTTGCATTTTCTTTGTTTTGTGCAAGGCGTATTTGCTTTTTCATGGAAAATAAAGTCATGAGTACATTGAAGACGAAGCAGTTTTGGCTAATGGCCCTGGATGTTTAAGACCATAATAATAATAATACTTCTTTACATTTATATAGCACTTTTCTCACTACTCAAAGCACTATTAACAATGTTTATGCAAATATTAAAGAAGCTGGAAGGAACTGGTAGCAAAGAACACAAAATGAAACCATGAAAAAGCAAAAAAGAAAAATTTCCATTAGTTTTTTTCTGTATGTGTCTAAGTATGCAGATACCAGTTATTTCCATTAAATGCAATCAGCATATGGGTGACGCTTTCCTTCGAGTTCTTACACGTGGAACCGGGCCAATCAGAACTCCTGCCAGTACAGTATGTGCTAATTGTAGAAAGCAGCACATGGAAATCCACTTTAATGCAGGGACAACGCACAAACTCCACAAAGATACTTCACCCTCCAGCCTGATGTCCACTCCGTCCACGCCTGCAGCTTTTTTTTCAGGCAGAAGAACTCCCACAACTTCACATGTGCCAGCTCAATGGAATGTATTGAGCAGCTGTTGAAGAGTTGTGTAAAGCAGACACAGCATGCCATTGGTCAGTTGAAGTCACCTGTTTTTGAGAGCCACATAGAGCCCATCTTAACTGTTTGTCATTTCCCATTGTGGACTGCCCCGTAGGAGATTCTGCAGTCATCCCTTGAGACATTTCTCACTGTGGAAAGAACAAAGTTAAATAAATTCATATGCCAGACTGCTCTGTTTAGGTAGAAAAGTAGAAAATGTTATTTAGCTTCCTGGAGCTAATCTTCTGTGTTTTGTGGCCTGGTCCAGGAGGCTGCCTTCTGTATGGATCTAAAGAGAAAGACAGCATCATTCATGGGCTGCATGATGGTACACTGGTTTGGGTACATTGACCCTGGTTTAGCTTCCAGTTCCTGCTTGGTATTTGCATGTTTTCTGTGACGATTCCAAAAACATTGAAGACAGATTACTGATTGACTCCAGATTAGGCCTTTGGGAGGGAGTGCAAATCATAGCCTAACCGCTGTGTAATCCATTTTAGGGTAATGGGGGACTGGGCCTTATCCTGGCAGCATTGTGTGGAAGGTCTGATCCAACCCTAGATGGTGGGCACCAGTCCATCAAACGTCCCACTCACTCACAAAACACAGCCAGTTGAGCGTTGCCAGCTAACTTAAACAATACGTTCATTTTTGTTTCAATTCAAGGTTAATTTCTTCACACATATGGTATCTATTAATTTGCCACATAAAGGTGCATTTAAATGTGAAATGTTTTGTCTTTTCTTGCAGCTTGCAAAGGGGCTTACTGTATGGGGATGGTAAAATGAGTCCATAGGTGAATGAAAAAGACTTCAAACTTAATATGTCCACTTTACAGCAGCAAAGATTTTGATTTAAGAAAATACGCCTTCCGCATTTATGAAGCAGCCTTGTGATAATGAAAGAAAAGTAAAAATAATTCATTTATTTCCAATTCTTGGAACTATTTTTCTTGAGGTCAGAATACATTTTCTGTTGGCTTGTCAGCTCACGGTTGCCGTCATGAGTGGAATTATAACCACCCGCACCAATTTATATTCATCTTATAATCCTGCGTTGCAATTCTGTTTACAGTAACTGCAGCGATTCTATTGTGCCATGGTTTGTAACAACAGACAGATGCGCGCTCAGATAATAGGAAACTGCCACTGCTAAAGTGGCTTATGTGTCTGTGTTTGCCCTGTGATGGAGTGACACCTTGTCCTGGTGGTGTTCCTGCCTTGTGGCCAATTCTTGTTGCCGTAATCTGCAGCTGCCCTCTGACAATGCCCTGGATAAGCAACTTTGGAAGATGAATGGGTTATTATTATCATTATTATTGTGCCTACAGCAGAGAAAAATGTGTGAATAGATTATTCTTCTTCCCAAAGTTTGTCCCATGTTGACACACGGTCCACTTTTTTGTCACATTGCTTTCAACTTGTTCTGATTCTGGACATCTTCCTTGGATGGAATTCACTTCACACATATTTTCAGTCAACCGAGCAAGCCAGTGATTGTTTTGTGCCTGTGGGTTAAGGTGTCTTTCGTCTCTGTAGATCAAGTGGCCATACCATTGGAGACGCCCTTCTGTACTTTAATAGAGTAAACAATGGAACAGTATTGAGGATAGCACTTAATAATAATACTATTATTGGGCAGCAAGGTGGCACAGTGTTAGTGCTGCTTTCATGTAGGGATGGAGACTGGGGTTCACATGGGTATGTGGAATTTGCATGTTCTCCCCATGTACTCCAGTTTCCTCCCACAGTCCAAAGACACGCATGTTAGATGAATTTGGCTTTGCTTAAGTGGCGCCTATGTGTTATCCCTGCCATGGACTGGTGCCCTGTCCAGGGACTGCTCCTGCCTGCATCAGATGCTAGTTGGGGTGGGCATCAGTTGTCCCACGACCCTGCCCTGATTAAGCAGATTAGGAAGATGAATGGATGTCTATCTATTCAGTTGTTGTCACTTGATTACATAGTACATGCCTTCTGTATATTCTCTCTTACTGAAGCACACACGCATTATCAGTCTAGCAGCGTTTGGCAGTCTTTGTGGCAGAAAGAAATGAGCATCTGTTTAGTGAGAGAATACAATCAATCATAAATGGACCTATTTCAGGTATTGCCATCTAGTTGTCTACAGAACACAGACATCAATTCACATCTGCATTTCAACATTCAATAATGTCAATAATGGGTACTTGGTAATGACTTTCCAAGGAGAATCCACTCCCCTTTGGCCAAGTCCGGACTGAAACAGAGCCACGGAGGAAGACGAACAGAGTAGTTGGTGATGTGACAAGCACAGCTAGCCTCCTTTTAAAATGGATGAATCACATAACAATATTATGCTGTTTTGCAATATGTGTGTAATCTCAAGATGTGAATTAATATTTGATCACTTTTTGGCTTGAGAAATTGACATAGTTAATTTTAAGGCTTTGTTATTCACTTATAGAGACCTATGTACCCTTTATTCTCATTGTAAGCTGCAAGAACAGACAAGGTTTTAAAATTTATTTTAAAAATGGTTTTATTTAGAATACATTTTTTATGCAGCAAATTAATATATGCCATGTTCGTGAAGAAAACTTCAACTTGAAAAATAACAGACTTATCATTTAACGCTACACAGTTGCTAGTTGTAATAATGAAACCCTGGCAGACACAATGGGTAACCTGCAAATTGTACCAGGTGTGCGTTTCAAACTCAGGATGGTAGATCAATAAGGCAGCGTTGCTACCACTGTGCCACCCTACCTCCCAATTGTCATGCATTCTCTGTTTCGTATTGCAATGTCACATGGTGCTTCACAAGGCAAACAATTTCAAAAGAGTGTTGAATATTCAAACTGAGCATGACAATAAATTTAAAAAGAGGAAGTATAAGCAGTTGGCTCTTCCTTGTTCCTTCCTTGTCCCGAGTCCTGCCCACATACGTTCCAGCTCACAGCAACCCTGTATTTGTTGGCACAGGTTTAATAAGTGGTTTTGTTATTTTTTCCATTCTTTTTTCTCTTGTTTGTGTTTTAGTTGAACTTTCAACCCTAGGGTCCATTTGATATCTAGTCAAAAACAAAAACCTCTTATATACACTCAGTGGCCAGTCTATTAGATATAACTATTTAGTACAGGGTAAGACCCCCATGTATGTCCTCCAGAAGTATGGTTTCAGCAAGGACCCTATAAACATTTTGTTTGATGCTGACTCCGTGGCATCACATGGTTCCTTTAGCTACCCATTTATGCTACAAATCGCCTGTTCTGCCTCTTCCCAAATGTACCTTATTTAATCTGGGACTGTGCAGGACATTGAAGCACACCAAAGTTACTGTTACATTTGTTTAAACAGCTTGAGATGATCGGTGTTTTGTGACAATGGCGCATTATCCTGCTGGAAGTATTCATTTAAAAAATTGGAGACCGTGGCCATTGAAGTGCCACAGAGGTGGTCTTGAGAGATGTAACATGTTCAAAGCAAACATCCCCCACACCATTACACTACCACCAACATTCTCTACCATTGATTAAAGGCAGGATGGATCAATCCATACATTCATGCTGCTTATGCTTACAGTACGTCTGTTGCAGCAGAAATCATCAGAATGGGCAACATTTTTTCCCCATCTTCACCCATTCAGTCCTGGTGGTCATATGCCCACTGTAGCCCTATCTTCCTGCTTTTATGAGACGGCAATAGAACCCTGATGTGGTCTGGTATTGCTGTAGCCATCTACTTCAAGGGTCTACCACTTCTTTTCACAGACTCCTTTCTTTGCACCGTGAAGCTCACGTATGAGTGTTTGTTGTCTTTCTGTTGCCTAAACTGGGTCTGCTGAAACCACCACCTCTGATGCCAACAATCATCCTACAGTCATGGTCACTTTGACCATACTTGGACAAACTCATCTGAGCCACTTGGTCATGTCTGCATGCTGTACATACTCCATTGCAGCCACATAATTGGCAGTTTAGAAGACCAGCGTACCTATGATGATGATGTTTATTTTTATTGTTACTTCTTAGGCTGATGCCTTTATCAAAGGCGGCATACAACATTTGACTTACGTTTGATTACATTTTCTTTTGTTTTCCAAATTGGAACACAGGCAGGTCATGTGGCTAGCTCTTGGTCACACAGTGTCAGCAGCAGGATTTGAACCGACAACCTCAGGGGTTTGAAGTCCTAAGCCAGTACACCACAAGTGCACTGTAGTGAAATAAAGTGGAAACTAAATGTATGTCTCCATTTATTTATGATGCACCACACTGCTGTCTTTCCTGTTTAACATTTTCATTTCTTCTTCCACATGCCAAAGACGTACAGAACAGGTTTACTGGGGGCTCTAAATGCAGTATGCCCTTTATAGGACAGCGAGAGTGTACATGAAATGAGCCCTGTGATGAACTAGCATCTCATATAAGACTGATTCCTCAATTCCTCCCAATGTTGCAGTAACATGACTCCCGGCCTGGGCCTGAAAGAATGGATTCTTTAATGGACAGACAAATTGTTCTTTTTGATTGCAGTATTTTGGCAGAGTTTACAACTGTTATTACATATGGACCTGTGCAAGCTGGCCTTGAACCTTTCGGGGTCACTGAATTAACTACTTATATTTCTTCCTTTTTTTACATTAATCTTCTGAGACATAAATGGCATCACAGTGGCCACACTATGCCAGAGTTCTAGATTTAAGTCTTTATCCTGGTGCTGTATGTATCAAGCTGGCATGTTCTGCTGTGCTTTTGTGATGAACAAACCAGACCATGTCTAAGTGAATGTGGGTATACACACTCCACAATATACTGCCACTATTTTCCTTGCACTCAATGCTGCCAGATTTTCCCCCAGTTTTCCAGGCCTACAACCTGATTAAGCTGGTTCTCAAAGGGTTGGGTGGATGTACTATGGAGGAAGACAATGATGGTTGTTAGATTTGAGAAAAGAGTGGTAGCTCGTGGTCTGTTTCGCAAAGAACAGCATTAGAGATGGCTGCCCCTCCATACACACTTTAAGTAATTTATTGATGGGTTCTTATTGGTCATGTTGCTTGCATACTTGGTATCTACATGCCTCTGACAGATGTGTGTCCACACTTAAGGCAGTGTCCCCTTTCTCTCAGTGTTTTACCCATGACAACTCTCAGCAGATCTCACAGAAATGTTTGCTGTCTATCTTTTTGCCTTATCTACCTCATCGAGTTTCCCTTTTTTTTTTCTTCTTCTGTACAGTCACTGACCACAGTGCCAAACATCATTGAGGTTGACAATGAAGAAGAACCGCCACCTCCTCCTGGGCTCAGCCCCACAGCAGATCCATGGGAGTATTTCTATACCACTTCACCCACCACAACTGTTTCTACAACAACCATGTCTGAGCCACCACCTGAAACAGACATGAGTGTCAGTTCAGATGCCTCCAAAAATATGACTGGGCCCCACTCTGATGAGGTGGTAGAGAACCCAGGCAGTGGGCCCTGTGACTGCTCAGGAGGTTCATCGGAAGAGAATGAAGATGGATCTCGATGTGATAAAAAACCCAACAGCACTTACCTTGGTGAAGCCATCATGAAACTTGGCCTGGAGATGCTTCAGCAGTTGAAGCCCACTGACAAGCATCCAAACGTGATCCTGTCTCCACTGAGCATGGCATTAGGGCTGTCTCAGCTGGCATTGGGTACGAGTTTGAGCCCGACCTCAGCAGCCACATCCTTCTGACCATGCTCGACCCCACATTAACATGAACATTTTGTGTTCACAGGAGCTGAAAATGAAACAGAAGCGATGCTCATACGCTCGCTGCATGTTCAGCACTTGCCATGTTATCAGGATTTGTTCAGAAGGGTTCAGGCCCATCTTACCCAAACCACATTGCGTGTGGCTTCTCGAATCTACCTGCAGAAAGGTGAGTTGACCTGTTTTTGGCATACCCGCTGGGGTGACTTGAAGGATTGAACACCTTTGAACTACTCAGGTGAACTTGGATGTTTGCAATTTTGGCAACTCTGTCATCAGTTATATTTCATTGTATTGTGCAGTGACAATTAAGGTATTTTTGCATCTTAACTAAAAGCAGTATGTTGGTTGGGGGAACACTCACTCTCCACATATGCTGGGATCAGCCCTTTATGGCTGAGTCTGTCCCACACAGTCACCCATCCGCTTTCTTCCAGAGTTCTAAAATGGGCTTTGCTGACTATTGTTCTCATTTGTTTGTAGAATTCCAAGTGAAGCAAAAATTTCTAGAGGACTCCAAGAAAGTTTACAATTCTGAACCGTCCTTGCTAGAAAGTTTGGAGGAGGTCAACAAGTGGGTAGAAGCTGCCACCAAGGGGAAGATCAAGGACTTCCTCTCCACTCTTCCTGGTGAAATTGCAATGATGCTGATTAATGTAGTTCACTTCCAAGGTGAGTGGTCTGACACCCTAAAATCCAAAAGAGCTCAACCTTGGGGACAAAGATGTGTTGGGATGACAAATGGTGTAATTTCCTGGGATTCTGAGCGAATTTTAGTTATATTTGCATCAACTGTCATTCGTGCAGACCCTGAACAGCAATAGCACTCACTGTGTTTACTTGTCTCAGGTCTTTGGAAGAATCGATTTGACCCCAGATTCACTACCAAAGAACTTTTTTATGTGGATGGCCAGCACAGCTCTTTTGTGGACATGATGCAAGACCCCAAATACCCTCTGCAGTACTTTGAAGATGGACACCTTAATGCCCAGGTGGGAACCTTTCTATGAGTCCTTAAGTTATTGTATTGTGGCAGAGTTTGCAGGGAGAAAGATTTTGTGGTCCCAAGTTCAGACAACAAATGCACCTTATGTCCCTGTGGCCCTAGATTTTGAAAACAAGAATGGAGGATTTTTTTAAAGCCTCTGCAGATTTGAGAGTGCCATCTTAACTTTGTATTTATTGACGAAGGTTTGTGTGGTGTGGCTCAAGTCAAACTTGCTTGCAGTTTTCTAATTACTGTTCTATTTTCTGTGTTTATAAATGATCTGTGGTCATTGTGCAACATAATAAATTGCAAACAAAGCTAGTAACTGCAGCTACAGTTATAGATGCATGGAAAATTTTGAAAAGAAGTTAATAAAACTTGTATGGGGCACAGAATAGACATGGCTTATTTCTGTACATTGTAATACACAACTAGCATTTACAAAAATAAAGTGGGATGTGTAAAAGGTGCCTAAAAGTTTACTACTACTGTAGTGACAGTTGCCAGTGTTCATTGTTTGAGTCTTAAGCTAACTTAATATGAAAACACATTTTAAAGCTACGTAGTTGAAGAGATTTGCACTTTTCCCCCATGTCTGGGCACATATTTCCTTGGGTACTCCAGCCTGCTGGCCCCCACATCCCCCCAAAACTTGTGTATTATCAGGTTGAAGGATAACTTTAAATCTGCGCTGTGTGATTCAAAGCTGCAGGTGCAAGTCTGAGGGAGCACTCTGATCGACTGGCGCTCCACCGGCGTTTACTCCCAGACTGTACCGAGGGTGGTCAAGATAGCCTCTGAGTTACTGCTACACTCGTGGATTGGATTATTCTGATGTGACTGTTAATTTCTGGAATAAGTACTGTATATGTGCATATTATGAATTACATTAGATTGAGTAAATGGACTATTAACTCTTTAAAAATTAAATAAAATGCGAAAAGTATGGACAATGTTGTTTTGCATACATTTAAGAGTAAAGAATGCAGTAAGTTTAGGCTGTTTGATAATAGATCAGTTAATGCTTATAATAAAGTCAATAGTGTCAAAGTCCTGACCCCTTCCACTTATGAACAGGACAGTGGAGCCCTCCACAATGTGACATGGGTTCACTTCCTGATGGCCACATTCACAAACATTTCCTGAGAAACGCAGTGCACAAGTATGCAGTGTTGCCAATCACTAACTATTATGATGTTATATTTGACATAATCTATGCTGTGACATTCAGCTGTCAAATGACATTTAACTGTCATGCACTCAGTTAAGCACACACTTCATGTTACTGTCTGCACCACATGTGAACATAAATCTAAAATGCACAAACTTCCATTTTGAAAAATGCTAGCTGCATTTTTCCATTAACTCTGCAATGCCAATCATCAATTGACGTTCACTGCTTTTTGAAATTAAAAAGGAAAAAAAAGACAGAATTTAAAAGCAAAAAACAAAGCCACGATGGACATGTTGCTTTTTTGATTATAATAGAAAGACAGCCATGGAAGAGACCGCTTTTCAGTGAGTAAAAATAATGACTTTTTATTCTTTTTGGTACACATTTATTCAAAACTACTGTATAATAAGTCAGTACTAATTTTATGCTTTGATGCCAACATTTTTACCACTTTTTTTCTTTGAATGAATACATTTTAAATCGCCTTTATAACGTTTTTGAATACTGCTATTTGTGATGTCCTGAACTACACCCCTAGTGCAGATACTTTACTCCATCTATACACCCCACCATTTACTAATAAAACACAATATTCAACCAAGACATGGTGCCTACATTTTCAAAATTCATATTCAGTGTTATGATTATATGAGTGGACTTCACCCCTTTCAATCCTGGGAGGCCTGTGTGTTCCACTGGTTCTGTTATAATTCATCAATATTCAGTATACAAGTCTGGATTACTAAATTGTTCTTACTTGCAGCATATCTTTCTCAGTCCAATTCTGGATAGTGGGGAAGGCTCCTATCCTGGCAGCACAGGGTATAAGACTGGAAACTTCCCTGGACACGGTGCCAGGCCATCACTGGGTCCACTGTCGCACACCCACAGTCCCACAACAGTCTGCTTAATGTTCCAAATCACTTCAGAGTTGTAATGCCTAACTCCAATGCATCGGGTCCAAGACAGGAACCAAACCTGGCCAGGGAGTCAGTCCATTGTAGGACCCAGTAAGGCACACTTACCTGGGGCCAGGTTTGAATTGCTGTTTATCCTGTCTGGGACACGAGACCCACACAGTTGAGTCGACAAAATGCATCCTCCACGCAGACAGTGACTGGGCGTGTGGCACGTGGACCCAAGTCACTGGACCGATAAGGCATTAGCACAAAGTACTGTGCCACCCTGGTTCGTACTTTTTATGCTTTATATCCAGTGAAATTCACTGAAGAACTTGCATTTATATCGTTTTTCGATTACTTGACTTCAGTTTAGAGTGTGTTCAAAACAAATGCATAAACAGTAATTAGCGTGACATTTATTGTATGTCATGAATGAGAGACATTCTGCCTTTTATTGGCACTACTTTTTCAGACTCTTTTATTGTAATTACGTTTACTGACTTTTTTTCTGTATGTAACAAAATTTCAGTGCTGTAAATGAATCAATTGCACTTAAATAAACAAGGTAAAGTTAATGGTGGGGCTCACGCTGCCGACGTACTGTTTGCTCCCTCTTCTCAATACTCCATATATTCAACACTGTTGGCACCATCTCAGTTGATGGCATAAGATGGCATCTTAAGGAGCAGGATAATCACTGAAACAAAGGCACATTGCAGCCATGCTTGAAGTAAAC
Organism: Polypterus bichir lapradei; assembly: GCA_026402145.1. Lineage (NCBI taxonomy): Eukaryota > Metazoa > Chordata > Cladistia > Polypteriformes > Polypteridae > Polypterus > Polypterus bichir. Next base: position 63,586,569 of record JANRMT010062814.1, read on the forward strand.
AAAACATGCTTTTCAAATGGAGTTCAGCAAATGATCAACAATTCATACTGTCAAAGTGACTTGACTTCCAAGTACAGGTGGAATCCTCTTCACCTGATTCTTCATTAACCATTGCAAGCATTTTCCTATAATTTACCCTCCAAAAGCTTTCATAACCATTTATTTCTAAAATGCATATACCATTTTCTAAGCCTGTTTAATCCTTTGCAGGGTCGCCTTAGGGGGATTGTTCCTCGCTAGTGCTCTGTGCTTCCTGGGATAAAATGCATATAAGATGGGTGAATTAAAAAATCTGCAATTGTGTTCTGAAAGGTGCTTTTCTAATCATAGAAATGGCAGAACTATGCTAATGGTAGTTGTCATTCACCCAATCATAAGCTTTAATTACTGAATACTTAAAATCTAATAAAAAAACTAACCAACTATTTCTTGTATATGCAGATCTAAAGACATTGAGATTAACAGTTTTCTTAAATGATTTAATTAAGGGTATCTCCTTTATTCAATGATACATTTCTGTAATACTGAGAAACAGCTTCCTGTTCTGTGCTCTCAATACAATGCCATCATGTTTGCTCCTTCACTGCACATTGTACCTACTTTACTAAATTCCTTTGAGAAGTAGCTGCTGACTGCTGCGCACTGCTAATGTGATATGTAGGCGTAACTGAGCTTGTCTCATGTCCTGTGAGAGCCTTTCTGAGAAGTCGCATATGGGTGGGCTCAGGTCTCCTATCAACTCTGAATTGCAGACTGCTGATTTACTGACATGCTCTGCTTTGTCTCCAGATAGCAAGATTCCCCTTCAAAGAGGGCATGAGTCTGATGGTGGTCTTGCCCAATAACGGACAAGTAAATGTTTCTGCCCTGGCGCAGCAACTGTCTCCCAAATATTTCTACAGTAAACTACCCAAAGTACGAAATCTTAAAGTGAAGATCCCTAAGCTGAATCTGGAGTACAGCCAGGAAATGACAGAGGTGCTCACTGCCATGGGTAAGAAAACCAGTTTGTATCTTTGTATTTTCTGCAAATTAAGGACCTGATGAACTCAACTGACACCCATAGGACAGTCCAATGGGTCCAGCTGTCTGGTTTCTTGTAAGAGCCAAGTTGGCCCACCCAGGCCCCCTGCAGGCTCCAACCACAAATTCATCTGATGGGTCTCTCTTTGAAACTGTTGGGTTCCTTCAAGTGGTTTCCAATATACAAAATATTCACCCCTTTGGAAGTTTTCATATTTTGTTATTATACAATGTTAAAACAGTGGATTGAATTTGGTTATTTTGAAATTGTTCAACAAAAAATGTACTGGTTAATTTCAAAGACAAAATGGATCTCTCGCTCGCCAACCCCCAGGCCGGCACTACGCGCCAGCCACTTTGCAGTTCAGTTACTCGTGTATGGGGATGCAGATGTACAATTTAAACAGATTGTTATTTTCATGGGAATTGTTACATATGCATAATAGAACTATTTTACATTACAGCGAGTAATTAACCATATTAAAAAATAGTAAAACATAATAATTTGAAAGTAAATTATGTTTCATGGTGCGTTAGAGTTATTTGTTGCATTATATGATTTTGTTCTATTTGGATTTGAAATTAACGTGCAAATACTTTTTAAACATATACTTTTACTGTAAAACTTCAGTAAAAACAATTTTTTTAATTAAATTTTCATCAATGCCGCATTGAATTTTGATTCTGTGTTTGGACTTACATCGTGACAACACAACGTAGAATTGCCCGTGATTGAATTTTGTTTCTTCCTCTCTATTAAATAAAACGACTATCTCAAATTCTAATGTTTTCCACGGAAGATGTACTACATTACCTTTCTTGGATACATCCTTCTTTCTACAGTAATTCGTGTGGTGAAAGACCGGACAGTGTTAACAGTTGTAGATTTTCTTCTGGATATTGTAAGTTGATGTTTTCATTTTCTGCACGATCACCACCAACTGTATCACCATAGTCTACTGATAGGCATTTAACCAATTTGCAATGTAACCAATCAACATTTTTGGCATTAATTCGTTTGACTTCATCGTTTCTCGGTGCTACGATTGCCTGTGTACTCATTTCTTCTGTTGATAACCCTTCATTTTAAAATTCTTCAATAAGACTTGGACATAATACGTCTTCTTTTATTGGGAACTTAAAGTGAGGAAAACGTTAAAATTTATAAGAGCTGGGAGATCAGGAACTGTGTCTGTCAAAAGCATTCACACGAATGAGAGGTGAGAGGGCCATATGCATGGTTGAATGCATATGGTTGAGCGGAGAGTGTGACTTGAAAAAATCTTATGGCCAAAGTCTCATCTCACGGGACTTGAAATTATCTCTTCAAAAAGTCTCGTCTCATTGCAGGATTTTTTTTTATATAATAGAGAGATGTAAAGCACAAAACTGTTCACTCCCTTCAATGTGAGACACTTAAATCATCACTGGTGTAACCAGTTGGTTTTTTTTTAAGCCAAGTCATTGTTTAAATGGATATTACATGTCTGTAGTGAAGGGGTTTCAATTGGCTGCAGTACAGGTAGAAGTGCTCCAGTATGTGGATTCACCAACTTCGGTGAGTCAGTACCATGGACTAACCTGCACAATCAACACTCCAAGTAGTTCCATTAAAGGTGGCCGCATAAGTATTCATCCCCTTCTAGTCAGTATTTAGAGAATGTACAACTGGAAGCCATGACAACCTTGAGTCAGTTGTGCACAGGTCTCTGTCAGCTTTGCACATCCGGACCCTGCAATTTCCTATCATTCTTACTTTCAAAATTGCTTAAGCTCTGTCAGGTTGCCTGGGGATCATGTGAGAACATTCATTTTCAAATCAATCCACAAATCCTCAATTAGGTTGATATCGGGACTTTGACTTGGTCAGGACATTAATATTGTGGTTTTTCAGAAATTCATGTGTAGCTTTGGCTTTATTTTTGACGTTTTGCTGGAAAACAAATCTCCTCCCAAGGTGTAGGTTTTTTTCAGGCTGCATCTGGTTCTTCACCAGAATTTCCCTGTATTTTGCTGTATTTGTTTTACCCTCCACCCTTAGATACATTCCAGGGCCTGCTGCAGGGGATCATCCCCACAACATGATGCCGCTACCACCATTCTTCACAGCCTGAATGGTGTGTTTTTGATCATGTGTGGTATTTGGCTTACACTAACCATGACATTTGGTCTGATAGCCAAAAAGCTCAATTTTGGTCTCATCAGACCATAGAACCTTCTTTTAGCTGACTTCAGTGTCCTATTTGCCTTCTGGCTTATTCATATGTTGTGTGTAAGTTACTTTCTCTTTTCCACTCTTCCATAAAGCCGAATCAAGTGAATCACCCAGGCAGCAATTGCTGAATGCAGTCTCTCCAATCTCAACCTCCATAGCTTATAACTCCTTCAGAGTTCCTTCACTGGTCTTCTTTTTCTATGAACACTCAGATTTGTGGACAGCGTACTCTGTGAAGATTATCAGCTGTGCCACACTCTCTCTTTGTTTTAATGATTGATTTAACTGGACTCTAAGGGATATTCAGTGACTTGGATATTTTGTTGTATCCATTTCTACTTGTGCTTTTCAATCACCTTTCATGGAACTGCTTATAGTGCTCATTGTGTAGGCGAAGTCATGATGCTGACATGCCACAAGCAGGACCCTCGACATACAGATGCATTTCTACTACAGTCAACTGAAACCTCAGATAAGCGATCGCTATTGAAATAAAACTGTGACTTCTAAATCTAGTTGGCTGCACCAGTGCTGATTTAGGAGTGTCTCATTAAAAGGGGTGAATACTTAGGTGATCAATTATTTTGTTTTATTTTTGTTATTAATTTAGACCACCTTGAAGAGATCTCTTTTCACTTTGACATTAGTGACAAGTCAAGTAAAATGACACCTTTTATTGGCTAACTAAGAAAGTTTACAATATGCAAGCTTTCAAGGCAACTCAGGCTCCTTCTGCAAGACATTAAAGAGTCTTTTTCTGTTATTCAATGTGAAAAAAGGCTAATTCAATCCACTGTGATTCAATGTTGCATAACAATAAAATGTGGAAACTTCCAAGGAGGTTATTACTTTTGATTGGCAATGTAAGGGCAGGTTTATACTTCATGCGACGCGACACATGCTGCAACGGATGTTAGTGCTACGTGAGTGTTTTACTGTTCATACTTGTGCGTGTACGTAAATCTGGAAGATTCCATCGGGTGGCATTGTGAGATATCATCACGGTGAGAAAACGTTCGGCTTTGCTGTGTTGTGAATTGCATGAAACATCCATTAAAATCCGAGGACACCTTGCCACAATATTTCTGAAAAGGATGGATCTTTAATGATTAAATCCATCAATTCAGGGATGCTCCCATTCCAGCAAGCATCGGGCGTGAGAAAAAAAAACAATTCCTGGATGGAGCATCAGCTCATTGCAAGATGAATATCAGAGCACACATACACTAGCGTCATGTCTTTGGAAGAAAACCGGAGCACATTGTGGAAACCCACCAGGAAAACTCCAGGCAGGGAACACCAGCGACGTGACTCCCTACTGCAAGGCAGCAGCGCTACGGCTCTGCCACCGTGCCAGTGTAATTGTTATCAGTATTCATTATTTAAATGAAGTTAATGACTTATCTGTGAAATGTAGCTTCCATACTTTAATGAATTTCATCATGAAATGATATCAAGTATAAATTCTAAGGATTCTGTGCAGAGAGCTGGAATATCGTAAATGTAATGTGTTCTGTGTGTGGCATTTGCTCCTTTCAGGTCAGGAGGAAGCCCCAGAAGCACGTAGCATTTAAAAACTGGGTCGGTTTTAAGATGACGTTTACGACGGTCTACTTTAATGATAAACTCCGAGGTTAAAGTTTCCACTTTAATCACAAAATAAACCTTTTCACTATGTCCTTAATTTTTTTTTTCTATGGCTCAAATACGCTGCTATACATTCTGATGTCGTCGTGCAGGTGCAAAATAAAAAAAACAAGACTGCACAGAAGATGGTATGTGAGACTTTTAAAATGTATCGTGTCGTTACATTTTGGAATATGCAACGCTTGAATATATAAGCACCAAGAATGTATTTGTATGTCAGCATTTTGCTTCACCACATCAAACCATTCAAGTACGCACATCAATCCCGGAGGATCCTCAAAGTGGCTTTCTCTCACATGTAGACAGCAAACAGAGTCTGATGTCACATTCCGACTTTTATCATACTGCGTCCCCAACTTTTTGCTGGTACTGCAACTCGCACACGTGTCGCGTTAATTTCTGAGGACCTGCTCAGAGGACGCGTCAAATGAACGCTGGGAACATGTGGCAGCCGTGATGCGTGCTTGTCTGAAGTATAAACGAGCCCTTAGCTGTCATTTACAAGCTTCTCTGATAAGCACATGTGACACTCGCAAGCCTTGTATAATAAATGCAGCTGACACACTAAGAGTCTCCGCTACCCACAGACCACCTTTCTGAACCTCACTGGTGAAGGTGTGGCCCTGGATTGTTGGATTCGTCCATCTTCTGGCCACTTTCTTTTGTTTGTTTGTTTATTTATTTGAGTTTTGCTCAGGCTGGCACATGCAGTATTAACATTGGGTCCTGTCAGCTAACAGGACTGTACATGCAGTCTGATTGTATGTCTCTTCTGCTCTTTACAGGCCTTGAGGATCTGTTCAAAAAGCCACAGCTATGCAAGATTGCATCGGGCCACTTGTTTGTGTCCAGCGTGCAGCACAAGACAACTCTGGAGATGAACGAGGAGGGTGCTGAAGCCAGCGCTGCCACTTCCATTGCCATTTCCCGCATTCTTGACCACTTTAGTGTCAACAAGCCTTTCTTGTTTGCCCTGCTTGATGATGCCTCCTATGTGCCCATCTTCATGGGTGTAGTGACAAACCCCAACCCCAATGCCAAACTCAACAAAAGGGGAGACGATGAAACAGAAAAGTTTGCACCTACGTTTAACAAGTTCATGCCTTCCAAAATGGTGCCTAAATAGGATGTGGCACACCAAAGGACCTTGGGATATGTGTGCCTTACAGGACTGCATCTCTACTGTTTACAGGCACTATAGCAACCAGTTGGGAGGCAAACACATAACAAAAGAAAAGAAAAAAGGTCAATCTAATATGGACAGTTTGTACGGAGAAATATTTGGGACACTTCAATGCTGCCAGCAGGAGAAGTGTAGTGGTCACCTCTCTGTGTCCACATCTGCCTTTGACCAATTTAATCCAATGGGAAAGGGAAGGGGTTAATAATCGAATATTGCTTATTTTTGAAGAAAGGCTATCACGAGGGGAAGTGGTCATCTGTCACATGGAATGGTGTGAAATGGGGGTTGGGTGACCAATTGTCTTACTAGTCTGTTTGATTTGAGTCTGGGTGGTCAGGGTCTTCATCTGTCACTTTGTGAAAATCAGTGTGGGGGATTGTTGTGACCACTAACCTGTCTCTCTAATCCAAGACATTACAGCTTTTTGACCTGTCACTATTGTCTCTGGCTTGAGTTTAGTCCATCAGAGAGACAAATGCCCAGCAGCCACTTGAAGCATTGGGAAATGGAATTTGGATGGTTTTGGTGACCACTGACAAGAAGTCTCAATATCTTAAGTAAGTTTAGATTAGAAACATTAGAAACATTAGAAAATTCTAGACGAGAACAGGCCATTCAGCCCAACAAAGCTCGCCAGTCCTATCCACTTGTTTCCTCCAAGAAAACATCAAGTCGATGGGCAAGACAAATGGTCAGTGTCATCATAAGCATTACAAAATAGGGATGGAGTGTGATGGTGACATCTAACCACTAGTCTCACTAATCTGAAACATTCCATTTCATGCCCATTGTCCAGTAGTAGTCTCTCTACATTCAGTCACAGTGTCAGGCCAAGTGGTGGTGGTGGGTGGTTTGAGAAGGAGGCTGTGGCGTGAGACCATTTGCCATTTTCTAACTTCAGCTGTCTAGGAGGGGTCAAATGTCAAACCAGATCTGCTTCCACTTCTTTTGTGCACCCCTGTCATTCACAAGGAGAGATGGATGGCTTATGTCTGCAGGGTTGTGCAAAGTGCAAAACCCAGAATGCCACTTGGTCCAGAGCAAGATGTGGACGACAGCTTGACAACCCCCACTTGTATCTCTGGCTGCCTGTTTCATTTGGGTGAACCCACAGTCATCAACGTGCACTTGCCTACTTATTCCTCACACACGCATGTGAAAGAATAGAGTGTTTCATATTGTGAATAATTTGCAGCTCCGAAAAGATGCAGCTCCACAGATGTGCATGAAATAAAGTCTTTCTTTAGTTTTATTAAGAAGAACGACGCGCTGTTTTTGTTGTTAAGGGTGTCAAGCGGGTTAGCCAATGTCTGAAGTATTACCGATTTCACTTCTTCCCGCATTGAGATAATTTTGTGTGTGTGCGTGTGGCTGGTGTTCTCTTCTCGTTCTTAACACTTCTGTCTGTTCTATGCAATGTGGCACAGGAGAGGTGCATGGGCGTGTCCACAATTAAAGAGGGCGGGTCTATGTAAATCAACTGACGGTAAGTCTCCGCCCCAGTGCTCTGGGATCCAGGCTATCGTTAAGCACTGAGTCACAAGAGAAAGCAGTAAGCCAGTAATTTCAGAAAAAGCTGTCCGCTATAATTATTTTTATTACAGGTTTTTCTGTGGCAGTGATAAACAAAACAGCCATTTCAGATAGTCGTGCAGGCCATTATTAAAGTTCAGAGGTGGCTTCGCTAGAAATGAGAGGTCATGCTGCGGAGCTTGTTCCAGTGTACTCAGCCGCTCACGGCAATGATTCCAACCCTGACGCAACTGTCTCCACTGTCAAAGTTCTGTCTTTATTTTCTCTCCACCTCAGTCTCGACTGCCAGTCTGCAATGTCCCTTTCTGAGCTCTGCCTCATCGTCGCCCGTTCCACTAAGCTTCGCTGATGCCCACTGCAATGCACTTTACTCCGTCACTCTTTCCTGCTGTCATACTTGACCCTCATCCGTGATGTCCACTTTTGCTGTAGTCGCGACCTTTTGTCCGGGCTGTACCGTTTCCATTACAGTTCAATCTAGTCTGTTCATTGCCGCAGCCTTAACTCTGAGAAGTGCAAGGTCATGTCCCCCAAAATGATTCACTTACCATCTTTCTACTGCATCTTAGCTTTTGTTCAATACAGTATTTATTCCCCAACTGTGGCTGCTACACTGCCGTCTTGACTGTCACGCTACACTTCCCTGTTTGTCACTCTACCGCCGTCACGACTTTTGGTTTATGCTGTCAATTTTAATTATGGTTCCGATCTTATTGCAATTGTTCTGTCCTTATCCCCACCATTTCGTACTTTTAACGGTCGCTATTGATGCAGCAAGCCGCACTTTTAACTTTTTGCACAGCGATCTCCGATTTACTGTATTCTCCACTGTCATTCACGTTACTTTTATCTCTGATGCACTACAGTTTCACCCATCACAATGTGCTGCCCTGATCCCAGTGCCTTCATCCACAGCGACCTACTCGCCGTCGCTCTCACCTGTGAAGTTGTGATGTCCTGATCCCTCACTGTCCTATGTTCAATGCTTTCATCCTTTGCCCCCCCACCACCATCAACAATGTATTACAGTCTCGCCTGTTTCATATTGCAAGCCTGCTTGACACGTTACTGCATGCAAAGTCTTGATTCCGATTTTCCTTCAGTCTTTGTGGCCTTCCCTATTGCACTTCTTTCTACAGTGACACCTGCCACGCTGTTCTGCATTATCTGCCGTTCTTTGCTGCTCTGATCTTTACAGTAATGTATTCTCAATTATCATGCTGTGTTGCACTGATCGATATTTGCCTTCATTCTCAACTGTAATTGTTTGCTGCCATTTCCTCCACAGAACTGCACTTCCATCTGTAAATCTGTGCAGCCCAATCCCTCCTGTTGCGCTTATCTGTCATTCTTTGTAAGCTTGGGTCAGTACTGTAGTCTCGCGTGTCATATTGCACTACTATATTTCTGCAGATGGTTGGCGTCAAGATTCCAGTTTTCCTTCAGTCTTTACTGTCATTGCTTGCTGCCATTCTCTCTCTATAGTGACACCTGCCATGCTGTACTGCATTATTGGCCGTCATTCTTCTGATCCTCATAGTAATGCATTATCAATTAACATGCTGTTCTGCCGTGATGCATTTTTTCCCTATATTTTTGATTTCTGTCCTTTGCGGCCTTTTTTTTTTTTTTTTTGACAGTATGCTGCACTCATAACCCCATGTCCTTTTTACGCAAACGTCATTCTTTGCTACTCTGATCTTCACTATAATATGTTCTCAGTTATCATGCTGTTTTGCTCTGATTGATATTTTTATTCATTCATTCTTGACTGTCATTTTTTGTTGCCCTTTTCCCTGCAGTATCGCACTCCCATCTGTAAACCTGTGAAGTCCTGACTGTCCTTTACCTATTTGTCATCCTTTGCTACCTTTTTTCTCTGTATTATAGACTCCCGTATCACACTGTACTACCACATTACTGCAGTCTCACCTGTCGTTCCTTGCTGTCCTCCTCTCTACAGTGACACCTGCCATGCTGTACTGCGTTATTGCCTGTCATTCTTTGCCACTCCGATTCTCACAGTAATGCATTCTCAGTAAACATGCTGTGATGCCCTGATACACACTTCCCTTCATTCTTGACTGTTATTCTTTGCTGCCCCAAAACTCGGCAGAGTTTGCACTCCCATTTGCAAAGTTATGTGTCCATCGTCTCCACTGTCCTACTTGCTCCACTGTCATTCTGTGCCTCCTTTCTATGTGTCTCACATGTCACACTGTGCTACCAGATTGCTGCAGTCTTGCCTGTCAAGCTGCGACATCCAGATTCCCATTTTCCTTTAGCCTTTACTGTCAGTTCATGCTGCCTTTCTCTCTCAATAACTCCTGCTGCACTGCATTGCATTCTAGGCTAATATTACCTGCTACCCTGACCCTCAATATACAGTACTGGAGTATTTTCATTTCTTATGCTGCCCTAGTCTTTCTTTCACTTCATGCCCGTCATTAACTTTCTCTTCTCTATTTTGCACTCTAATCATTCATGCCAGTCTTCTTAGATGCCATCCATGTTGTAGTTTACTAGGTCGGTCTGTCCATTCTTCATTCTCTCCTATGCATATTCAGCCATTTTTACAAATGTACCTACCATACATTAAGGTGAACAGAACATGTTTTGATCAGAGCTACATTTATGATAGTCACTTCTGCCAAGCTGCGTGCTCCATAGCAGAAAGCCTTTACTTGATTCTGTTTTTGCTTATTTTGTGTGAGCACATTTAATAGTCATTGTTGGACAAGGTTTAAAGGTCAGCTTGTACTAATGTTGCTTTGATTCTCGCCAGACACGCATGCTTTGGCATTCGTATAGGAATGTTTCATTTAAAAGGCATTTTCTAAAACACCCAACTGCTTATTTCAGGGCAGTTAACCGATACTGTTGTGTGTTTGTTTTCAATTTAAAATTGCAAATAGAAACCCTAAGCTCTAAGAAAATAATCACTGGACCGCTGGAGAAAAGGGATTTTCTAGATGTCTGTATATTCCCTAATGAGGATTGCTCTATGCACCACACTGAGATCAACTGAAGACCTCTGCTAAGTGAATGAGCGGGCATGAAGCCTGGCAGACCTTGTATAATTGCAGGTGAGGTCGCATATCTTGTAATGGAGTCTCATTAGGTGAGTAGCACGCCCCATCTATTCAGTCACACAAAACCCTTAACTGGTGCTTTGGATTAGAAATTCCAGTCCTTGACCTGAATCACTGGAAATAAAAATTGAAAACAGCTTTTCCGAGTTAGGACTATAATCAATGTGGGCTCCTGCTTCTCCAATAGAACTGCTTAGTTATTCGCTAAAAAATAACAGACTTGACGGACTGAATGGTCTCCTCTCATTTGTCAGATTTCATATGTTCTGGAACACAAGTGCACACTGGGGCCCACGTGCCAGATTGTCTCATTCAGTTGTCCTGGAGGAAGTCCCTGAAAAAAAATCTTTTATATTGCTACCATGCGGAATACAATTCAGATATCATATTCTTCTCTGGTTTGGAGGATTGCTACAGGATGTGCCACTTATGACTCCAGTGGTCCAAATAAATGCAGCAATAAACACAAGCGCACATCTGACTGCACTAGTGAGACCACATCTAGAGTATTGGCTGCAGGTCTGGTCACCAAGGTACAAGAAAGTCATAGCAGCACTTGGAAGCTGTGCAGAGGAGAGCAACCAAGTGTATCCCAGGACTTATGGGCACGTCCTACTGTGACAGACTCGGGCGGGTTAAACAAGATTGGGGTCGAGCGGAGGAGATTGCATGGTGACTTAGTCCAGGCATTAATAAAGTAGATTCAACATAACGGTGAATTGCATACTCGAGGACATCAGTGGAAATTAAGAGGACCTGGGTTCGCTTCCCGGGTCCTCCCTGCATGGAGTTTGCATGTTCTCCCCGTGTCTGCGTGAGTTTCCTCCCACAATCCAAAGACATGCAGGTTAGGTGCATTGGCAATCCTAAATTGTCCCTAGTGTGTGGGTGTGTGTGTGCCTTGTGGTGGGCTGGCACCCTGCCCGGGTTTTGTTTCCTGCCTTGCACCCTGTGTTGGCTGGGATTGGCTCCAGCAGACCCCTGTGACCCTGTAGTTAGGATATAGTGGGTTGGATAATGGATGGATGGATGAATGTAGTACTGAAATGTTTTCAAAGAGTTGTGGGAATCTCAAGCAATCTACTGAGGCACGTAGTGAAGCACAAACCTTGACGTCCTTTCAGAAGTATCTGGATGAGGTACTGGGACAGCCGAGCTAATAGCTAAACAAATGAGCCTGATGGACTGAATGGTCTCTTGTTTGTCAGATTAAATCTGGGTTTTCTTCATCTGTTAGTATCCTTCTAGGTGGCCTGCTACACATTAAAGATGAAGGTTCTGTTCACTAGAAACCTTTTCAAAGCTCAAAGAACCCTTCACAGAATGAAACCGTTCTTTGTCAAGCAATGGCTTTTTATGTGAATTTCCCCTTGGGATTAATAAAGTATCTATCTATCTATCTATCTATCATATAGTGCCTAACATATCTATCTATCTATCTATCTATCTATCTATCTATCTATCTATCTATCTATCTATCTAATGGCACTACGAGGAACCACACAACCCAGTTAAGTGCCTTTACAGGAGGTGTAACTAAAAAAAAAAAAAACAAAACCAGGCCAACCATTCCAGTCTCCCAGTCCCACTTCCGTGCACATCCCGTTATCTGTTCCCACACTCACTCCTCTGTTTGGCTCCTTTCTCCCTCCACTCTCTTTTCCTGACTCTCTAACGGTCCTGTGATTTCACTCCACTGGCTTCTCCTCTCACTTGGCAATTTTTTTTTAAGAATGTCAGCTTTTGTTCCAGAAACCCTAACTGTCAACTCTCTCTCAACTCTTGCCAGTTGTTTTCTTATGGGTCTCTCTCCTGAGCCATCTTGTTTCTTACATTCAACAGAGTTTACCTGGTACCAACCTCCATATGTTTTAGCACTGCCCTCCTGTTTTTGCTTTCTGGTTTTCTATTTCTCTCCACCTTTCTGCCTGTAAGCATCATTTATAGAACTATCCATATGAAGGTTCTGGAAAGATCTTTTATTTATTTAGATCCATAACATGTTTCATGCATTACCATGAAAATGGTTTACTGATTTTTAAAAGGCATACAACTACACAGGCTACATTCAGGTGTACTTGATCTATTATATCCTGCTAGGTAACCAGTATTAATATTTTTTATTTTTCTAACCAATTTCACATATAAAGGACCACTCAAAGAATGAAATGTTTCTTTGTTAAACAAGGAAACCATACAACCCAGTAAAGTGTAATTTTGGGACCAAACATTTTAAGAGCATAGCAGCTAAATTACTTCTTGCGTCTTGATGGAAATCTCCCAAGCTTCTTTCCTTTGCCAATGGCCTTTTTTTTAATTTAATTCTTTTGCAGCTCTCTACCTCCAGCACTGACAGTTCATCCTTTGGCTCCACTGAGAATTTGTCCACTTTAGTGTCAACAATGAAAATTGTATTATGTGGAGACCCATTGCCATCACAGCTACAGCTCCCTTGGGTTCATTTGCCAGTGTTCTTGATGCTTTTGTTGCCTAAATTATTGCCTCTTTTTTTCAATGCATTTCATTCTTTCTGCCTTGGGGAACTCATTGGAATGGGTTTAGTAGACACCGTATAGGGAATGTAGTGTTTTTTTCCCCATATTCAATTGACCTATTATGTGTGTTAAATACCTTTATTTAATAAAAATTTGATTTTAAAAAAGTAGGCCGACATGAGGAGAACAGACAAATCCCCCCTATACAGTGATTAAGGGACCTGGCTCAACCGTCCGAATTTGTTTTGTGTCAGCAGTGCTAAAGGCTGCGTCACCGTGCCGCCTTCACCCGAGCTTTATTAAATATTGTTAATGGGGTGCAAATGCTCTTTTGTCTAAAGAGGCGCTGCACTCTCTAAAATTCCATCAGCTCTTGTAAAATATATAACCCCGATGCGTTGCTTATTAAAAACATATCCCTATTGCGTTCTTGTGTTTACGACTAAGCAAATATTGGAGGTAGAGATTATTTATTATATTTTACAATGTCGAAAATGTGTTCAATTGCCTGTTGTCACAACCATTTTTTTTTAGAAAAGTAGATTGGAGTTCGGTGTTTATCGATGCATGTAACATACTCGTACATATTTATTTGCGCTTTATTATTCCATGTATTAACGATAATCTCGATGTTGCTTTACGACTGAGAACCCGGGGAGCAACCATAACAAACTTCACTCTAAGCATAGCCGGTGTTTAACGAATACGTGACAAACATAACATTGATTTTTTTAGTTTAACGTTTTCCAAACTGCATGGCACTATATCATCTCGGGTTTACAGTTTAGAATCCTGGATTAAGTGCTCGGCCACGAATCCGTCTCTGTCTGCTTGCCCCTTCCTCTCCCCCTCCTTCGTCCTACCACTCCTCCGGCTGGGAGTCTCCTCATAAGGACACGAAACGTCAGCGCCAGCAAGAAGTTCGGGGAAAGAGCGAGGCAGCCTGGAAACTACGCGGTGCGGTCTGTGAGCGGCAGAGGTGCTTTGTTGGCGTAGAAAACAGTCCATCGAGTGCCAGGAGAAGAAGGGACCAAAGCAAGGTAAAGGGAACGTGAAAATAAATAATCGAGCAAAACTGAACGCGAACGGGTAGCACTTCGAGTAGACTCGTAATAACAGTGGGTTTGAAATGGGGTTCCATGTCTCTAGGAGTTATGGGACCTTTTTAGTTTCGAACTAGTCTCGTTAAAAGCGTTGGCTATGTCATGAGTTTGTTGTCCAGAGTCACCCAACAGTAAAACGTTTCTGTATTCGCATTCATGAACATCAAAAAGTGGATACGTCTCTGTTGTCTGTCTGGCTATGGGGTTGGATGCGCTGTTAAATATGACTGTGATGAGAGCGCTTCCACGCAATTTACTGATGGGGTGCGCTCACTCTTCCTTAACAATGCCCCAGACTCGCTGGATGCGGACAGGTTCTCTTAGGATCCATGTGCGCCCGAGGCGTTCTTTCGTCTTCTCTACTGCCACTCGCGCACTTTTTACTTTGTCTTCGAACACACCACAAATGACCCCAGCCGAAAACGAGTTGTCTCCCACTTGCACTTGAAACACATTCTGTCTTCATTGAAGTACTTTATGACAGAATTTCTAGCAATCTTATGATTTCTCAATGATTTTGTTTTCTTGCGATGCCACCTCACAACACTTGGACCCCGCTGAGACGCCTTTCTGAATTGAGTCCGGTCTTCTGGTGATCGTGTGAATCCGGGCGGAGTGGCGACGGTGGGTAGGCTCAATGGCAATGATTAGAACGAAGCCTGAAACCGTAAAGGACTTGTGCTACAGCTGTCAGGTCCACCTTAAGGATAATCCGAAAGCGGCAACCCCCCTTTCAACAGTTCGCGATTTTTGTTTGGTCGCCGTACTGGGGGATGGTGAGTGTTGGGGGTTGGGGTGGGGTTATTGGCTGTGTGGTTGTGGCATTATGGGGTACTGAAGTGACAGACCCAAAGGCTTGAGCTCTTACTCTGTTGTCGGGACTCCAAAAGTGGATTTCTCCTGTTATCGAATTCCAGACACGCAAAGATCCGTCGATACATCGAAAACGTTATCAAGCAGTCGTCCTGAATCGGGGCTAACGGTCTGTTCTGAGCTGAACTGCCTTTCAACTTTTAAACTAAAGTGTGCGCTGTGAGTAAGACAGGCGTCTAGACCAGGATAAAGCCTGCAGCCACAAGAGGGTTCAGAGCTCTAATGTATTTTTGTTTTATTTAGCGCCCATTAATTACTTGTTAAATCTAGTAAGATCGCCATCCGTGGGTTTTTATACGCTAGGCTAACAAGAAAAAAAAAATCCAAGGCTCCTTTCTTGACCAGAACTGTCTGCCAAGATGTGTTTTAGGTTCATTTACTATGCCTTAATACACAAGTGGACAGCCTTGGGCTTGGAGCAGGTACTTCTATTAATCACAGCTATTTGAAGACACCTTATCATTTATAGATAGATACTTTATTTGTCCTCAAGGGGAAATTAAGACTTTGCAGATGCCAAAGAAAAAAATAAATAATATAACAAACAATGACTCACAAGAACTTATGGCTTGGCTAGTAAGAAATCAGTTGCTAACTAATAACCAATATAACCAATGCGGCATGTGTATAAGAAAATCTATGGATTACTTTTGTTTGATCTTTATATAAAAATCTATTAGCTTAAGCTACTCTTCTACAATCCCCCGAAATAAATTCAGGGGTTTTGGGGCCAGAGTGTATAGCAGCAGTCCTATATAGGCAGGAAAAAGGATCCAAAATCTAAATCATATCAGTGCCTGAAGTGGGCAGTACTCACCAGTATGCATACTGGTACCTCTTCCAGTATCAACATACATCACCAGTAGCTTTTCTTTGCTTACCAGTGAGTTTCGGCACTACTTCATAAATTTGCACAAGGGACCATGCTCTCTAGTAGACTATAACCTAATGAGCTTATTTTCATTACATTGTCACCTTTTCCTAGCATACCAGTCAATACTGGAACCTCTTCAGGAATCTTCACGGGGGAGCATTTCCAAATAATTGATCATATGTCAGGTGGCGCAGTGGGTAGCACTGCTGCCTTGTAGTTAGGAGTCCTCCCTGCATGGAGTTTGCATGTTCTTCCTGTGTCTACATGGGTTTCCTCCTGGTGCTCCAGTTTTCTCCCAAAGACATGCAGGTTAGGTGCATTGGTGATCTTGGTGTGTGTGCCCTGCAGTGGGCTGATGCCCTGCCCGGGTTTGTTTGCTGCCTTGCGCCCTGTATTGGCTGGGCTTGGCTCCAGCAGACCCCCGTGACCCTGTAGTTAGGATATAGCGGGTTGAATAATGGATGGATGGATGATCATATGTCACAATATCACCATAAACAGATTACCACCAATAATTTGTTTCCACTTCAAGCACTGCCACATATCAATAAAAAAAAATTAGAAAAGTTTTACAGTATCTTTCTTTTACACATAGATTTGGAATGGTAGCAGCTTTCATTCAAACAAGTTTTATAATTTTAGTTCTTGCAGTTAATTAAACATTTTATTTGATTATATTGCTTTCCCCAGCTCTATGTGTTTACAGCCTCTGAGATAACTGTTTATACTCAGTGTACTTCATTGGTTCAATCTTAGCTCTGTAATTTGTTATGGTGGTACAGTGGTGGCACTGCTGCCTCGCACGAAGGAGAGCAGAGTTCACGTCTCCAGCCCTCCCTGCTAGAAGTTTGCTTGTTCTCTTCATGTCCATGTGGGTTACCTTTAGATGGTCCAGGATCCTCCCACAATCCGAAGATGTGCAGGTTAGGTGGATTGGTTATGTTACATTGACCCTGATGTGAGTACGTGGTCTCTGTGTGTGTTTGCCCTGTGAAAGACATGTGATAGACAATGGGCACATGCCCAGTGCTGGCTGGGATAGACTCTGGCTGTCCCATGACACTCATAAACCTTTGCAGGATAAGTAAATTTGGAAAATACTTTAAGATGAAGAGTTCTTAGTTGCTCTGTTTTTAGCCAATTTGAATGCACTGCAAGTGCAACAGATAAGTAACTTATGAAGGAATACTTCAGCCATGCATGCATAAATAAATAAACAAATAAATAAATGTGTTGTTAAATGTGATAGTTAACAAAAAACAATATGTGAAATGTTTTTTTCTGCCTATTTCTTCATATTTTTATTTGATTTCTTAAATTTGTTTATTTCATTTACACCTCACATGAGAGGAAATAGGGGTGGCGCAGTGCGGCCAGGGGTGGCGCAGTGGGTAGCGCTGCTGCCTTGCAGTTAGGAGACTCGGGTTCGCGTCCCAGGTCCCCCCGGGGTGGGGGTTTGCATTGCACGGGTAAGCCCGTGTCTGTTTCCGGTTTCCTCCCACAGTCCAATATTGTTAAGTGTGGGTGTGTACATTCGGTTGTGTGTTCGTTCGTCCAGGGTCTGGGATAGGCTCCGGATAACCCCCGCGACACTGTTTAGGATTATGCGGGTTAGAAAATGACTGATCCCTCCCTCGATACTGACTAACCTCTTAAGTATCTTCATCATAAAGAAACAGAAACGAACAAAGAAGGAGAGGACTGAGGGTCCATAAATACATTTCCGAACACTTATCTAAATTAACAATATCATCTTTGATTATCTGACTGACTTATTTATCCCAGATTTACAAGTTCGGAATTTTAACTGCACTGATAGCGTTAACGCCCTGACTGGGGCTGCCTGTGAAGGTTCTTTGCTCGCGGATGGAGACGTTACACTATTCACTTCTCAGCGGTGCTTTAATTGCTCGGGTTAGTTGTATTTAAAGCTGACAGGTTCCCAAAACTAACTTTAGAGCTTGCTTCTTTTTTGCTTTGGGATTTTCTTCTGAGATCAAGAAAGCGGATGTGTTTTAGATGGCATAATCTACGAGTTCTCCTAATCCAGGAAGATCCTTTTTGTGTTGGTGCAGGAGATGATGCTGTGTGTCTTGTAGTGGTCAGGTGGGATTCATTCGCAGCAGGGAAGAGCCGGCAGATTAAACGAATAAGCACCGCATCTTTTATGAATGATTTATGAGTCTACGCGTCGGCGCCTGGTTGTTTATTACAATGTTCATAAATCTGTGATTTAATGATTTGCAAACTATCACGCGCGTTAAGCCTTGGCACTCGAAAAACCGCCCAATTCAACATAGCGTTGTGTGAGCCAATGTCGGCTGGAGTTTGCGCACAGGGCGGCACTCCTGTACACATCCACATTCGGAATCGTCGGTTAACCCACGCATGAATGGATAGGACAGTGTGGCCGGAACGATTCGAACCCAGGACGTTGGGTCCGTACAGTTCTAACCCCCTGCATAAGCTTTCACTGTAATAAATTTGTAGCTCGAGAGTGTTAACTAATTAAAAACCTTTTAAGGATTAACACCCGGACATCCATAGCTCTATTATCTTTCTTTGATGTGTTACGCTTCTGTGGAAACAACTGTGGATTGCATTTGTTCGATTTTTATTAAGAGGTTGCAAATTACATTTATTCTCATCATGGTTGTCAGTTTACTTATCCTTTTGCTGTGCAAGACGCAGTAATCGAAACGTTTGATGTTAATGTGCATGCACTTTAATTTCCCTTGTTAAATCCCCCACAGTGACGGATGAGCAGCAATGTTATCAGTTTAAAAGGAGTGATAAGAAATCGATCGGCCAGAGCAAGCGTGGGGCGGAGGGCCGACTTCAAGCTGAGCTACGAGTTGAGACGCAGCGTTTTACTTCGGCACGCTATGTTGGCGACACCTAATTACTTCGAGGTCAAGGCCGATCGGGCACCTTTCATTGTTTCCGTACCGTGGACCTCGGCCTCAGCCTGACGATTCTATTGAAAAATTCAAGTGCTTGTGAAGCCGCTAGCCTTCAAATGGGGTGGATGCTTGCCTGTAGTCTCCTCCTTCCCATCCACATGTGCATTTGAAGAGCTGCTCTCGTGTCACTTCACCCACCCCGTGCTTTATGTGCGGTTTTGACTCTTCTGATTCTGATTAACTCTCGCAAGCTGCTGCTTTCCAGACATTCCGCGTTCAAATACACAAGAAAACTCGTTGCTTTCCGTCATTGCCAAAAAGTACAGTACTTAAAATAAATAAAGTCACTCTTGGTATTTGGAATTGGGAAGCAACAGGCTGAGGTGAAGGGGGACGTGCGTGGGGTGATGGCGCAGCTGAGCTTAAGTTAACTCTTTAGCGGCCATTTACAGTAATCTGTGGAAACTGGCCTTTTGTGTGCTGCCTTTATATCCGATACTGCCCGAGACTGTACATTTAACGAAGTGGGTATGATTCGACTAGAGGTTCGTGAAGCCATATTTTCCTGCATAGACTTTGCATGTTCTCTTCGTTTACCAGTGGGTTTCCTCCTGGTGCTCCGGTTTCCTCTCACGCGGTCCAAAGACATGCAGGGTAAATGGAGTGGCGCTGCTAAATTCGCTCGTGTGTGTCTTGTCCCCGCGATGGACTAGCGCCCTGTCTGGGTCTTATTTCTTCCTTACTCACTTTGATTGCTTGGACATGATCCAGCTGCACTACGATCCCGACCCTGAAATAAGCGGGCGGAGGGATTGTGTCACGTGTTTTCTGTTACGTTAGGTTCAAACTATGGCTACTGTTGTCACCGCGTAAATAATTTCTAAGAGTTCAGCGCACTACACAATTTGTGGTCTAGCTGGCCTTAAAGCGCCATCCACATGAAGGTTCCAGATTTATTTAGATCTGTAACAGTCTCCATAAATAACATCAATAGATTATAACAGATTTGTGAAATACCAATGGGTTCCTGTTTTTAAAATGGCTCTTGCTGAATACAATAACAGATTAAATTAAGATATTCATTATCAGCATCTGGTATAGGTAGCCCACTATTTATTAAAGATTTATTTCGCCACATATTAGAAACTTTTTCAAAGTCCAAACACCCGATTTTATATGCAAAGAATTCTCCGAATTAAAAGTGTTCTTTATCAAACAATGGTTCTACGAGGAACCACTCAGCCCAGTAAAGTGCCATTACAGAGCCGTTCATTTTAATAGTGCATATGGGGAGTTCTCCACATACTTGTGCATTTCCAAAAGGGACTTTCGTTTACCGCGTCTGAATTTCCCACGTGTGACCGAAAATAGATGGCCCTCCAGTTCAGGGCCAGTTTTTGGTCTTCCCCCATTTGTAGCCACGAGAGCTGCAGAAAAACAGAGCGTCCATAAAACAGATTGACCGAGGGACTGTGCCGCCGCTCTTTGTGCTTCCTGGACCCCATCTCGGCTTCAGTGGAGGCTGTACTCATCATGTTCTTGTGAAATTCCTTTAGAGATTCACGGGTTTTCTCGCAGTTTAATGACAAGATGTCCACTTGGTTGGTGAGTCTAAATGAGTTTGAGTGTAAGGGAAAGTGCTTTTAAGATGGATTGGCAGGACTGAGTCCCATCTTCATATACTTGCCTCCAAGTTAAGTTCCGGCAACGTGAACGCTCTTTAGTATTTAAAAATATGGCGCAGTGGTAGCGCTGCTGCCTCGCAGTTAGAAGACCCTGCGTGGAGTTTGTATGTTCTCACTGTGTCTGCGTGGGTTTCCTCCCACTATCCAAATACATGCAGGTTAGGTGCATTGGCGATCCGAAACTGTCCCTAGTGTGTGTTTTGTGTGAGTGTGTGTGTGCGCGCCGTGCCCGGGGTTTCTTTCCTGCCTTGCGCCCTGTGTTGCCGAAGATTGGCTCCAGCAGACCCCCGTGACACTGTAGTTAGGATATAGATAGATAGATAGATAGATAGATAGATAGATAGATAGATAGATAGATAGATAGTTCAATCCCCAGTGCGAATACTGGCTTGCTGCAGTTACGAAGTAGTCCGAAATGGCGAATTTAAAAGTGGCAGTGCAGGCGGGGTTTCTGTCTAGTATAAGCGGCAGCTTTAACAAAGCGTATGAAAAAGCGAGTGGAGCTTAGTTTGATGACACTGTAAGCAGGAGTTCATATCAGGAAATTCCAATAAAGTTAATTGATAGATTGTTTAAGGGAGGAGAAATTTGGTGGGTGGAGTTGGGAGATAAAGAGAAAAAAAGTGTTATTTGTGTAGCTCAGTGCTGTATCTCCACTGTTGTATTATTAAAGAAATAAATATAACTGGCAAATAGTCCACAAAACTGGGGTGACCATCTCTTCGTGCCTTTCCACACATCGGAGACTCAGTCGGCTACGCTACCGAGGTCGCCCGCAAGCCAAGAAGAACCGACGCCGAATTCTGGTAAGGAGAGTAGCGGACTCTTAACACCCGCTCTTACAACACTAACGCTTGACATGCTGCTTCACGACACGAGGACTCCAATTCATTTGACAGTTTGGGTTCAATCGTGGGATTTAATGTCTCGCTACAGTCCAAAAATGTCCGTTGACTGAGCCCTGCTACGGGCAGGCATTGCATCCACACTTGAATCACCACCTGGGCATCACGCCTCTAGCCTGAAGGTATGGATGGCTGAGTAGAGTGATTTCATTCAGCACCCTTTCCTCGTTTGTTACTCAGTGACTTCCTCGATGCCTAAATGTACGAAACATCGCGCAGATGTACTGAATTGTGGCTGATATTTTCTCTGTTAAGAGTTAAATAATCATCGTGAAGATGAACTCCATGTGCAAAGCCTTGCGGACGCGGGGCTCTGTGGTAAGCTGATCCAGGGAGAGCGTCTATCTGCTGGCAAGTCTCGACAGGAAATCCAGCTAAGCGATCGGGGGTTTTGTGTGTGGGGGCTTCTTTTTTTTGGCTAAAATAACCTGCCTGTCAGCAGAAGTGCGAGCCTCGTTTTTAGAGGATACCGGGCGGGGGTTTGGCAGGGTTGAGTTGGTCCCCGGGGCAACAGCAAAAGGAGAAGGAGCGCGTCAGCAGATTTCTAAGGCAGGTGAGCGTGGAAAGAAACCCTTTAAGTTCAAACACATTTGCCGAAAAAGTATCAGCCCCTTGGCTCTTTCGAGAAGCTTCTCGAAATCCCAGACAGAAGAGATTTAACTCTTTGAGGTTAAATGAATGTCAGATGAATACGCTCCGCTCCAGTTTCCGAACCGTTAAGGGCCCCGGTTCTGCTTCGCGATGGCTGCTCGCCTCATCACGGTACAGTAGTAGGCGCTTTCAATGACACAATCCCAGCACAACAGCTTTGACAACAAAATAATATAACGATCTCCGGCCCACTAAATTCCATTCCCCGGGACTCGCAACTGGAAGCTTAATATTCTTAAAGATGTGTGAGAAAAAATGCCATGCGAATACATGCGGTTTCTATTTTTGGGTTGGGTTTGCTGCCGATGTTGGGTGTTTATAAACGTGCGTATTCCACGTGGACAATGACGAAGTGAGGGGTTTGTGCCCAGGACGCCGTATCTATAAGGCAGCAGCCCTAACCACTGCACTATTCTTCTCAGAAAACGAAGGTAAAGTGCTGCAAATTAACACCGCGTTAAAGCTATAACACTGTGGCGACAATATTTTTGAATATACAGTACACACTGTCGATATAATTGTTTTTGTTTTGCACATTTTTAGTCGTGTTCCTTTTCAGTCAAGCACACGATCCCTGTGTCCATCTGAATTCATTAAGCGGCACTGTGACCCGACATTTGCGCGATAGACATATGCGCGCCGATTAAAACGCGCCGACAAAATCGCGAAAGAATCAAATATGAATTACTAGTTTAAGGCATATATAATAATGTTTATTTTAGAAGTCAATATTATGAGACGCGGCATGCTATCAGCACGGCACGCAGATAGTCCTTAAGATCACGCCCTGCATATGTTGGAAGAATTGCAGCAAGGGCGTCCCACTCTCTTGGCCTCTCTCGCGATTTTGTCGGCGCGCATTTGTCGAAAACCAGTTAGCGGGTTTGTCGGCGCTCATTTGTCCGTCGCGGTTTTGTCGGGGCGCATATGTCTATCGTGCTTTTGTCGGTGAACCGGCACGACCCATTGAAGGAATTGGATTCGAAAGCACCACGCGGCTAGTTGATTTCCCAGCTCTGACTCTACCACAGTAGGTCACTTTATTTACCTGTCTGTGCTCCAACTGTAAAAGAATTCAAAAACGGGGTCTGCTAGATAAAGATGTCAAATAAGCGGGTGGTTCGTATTGGTATCCGATTCAGTTACCGTGTCCAGTAAGGGCATTGATGGAAAGCTGACTATCACCTTGGGCATCTGCTTAAGTCTACAACATTGTGGTTCTCGAGTGCAGTATGCTATTGTGAGGTCTGACTGCGACAAACTGCAGGAATTCTGCAGAATTAGATCTGACGTGATATGTCGTGGTTAGCTGGCGCCGTTTCGATTAGTGCTCATCATACTGGTTGTGGAGTTCGAGTGAATAAGGCAGAAACTGGTGTAAAGGTAGTTAATTAGAAACTGATGGGGCCGTCTAGTAAATCAAAAGGGCCAGACAATACTCCAAGGGAAGACAAAACAATACCAAAAACAAAGCTAATACCTTTGAAAAGCAACTGTACCGTTTGTGTCAGTTGTGCTCTATTTAGAAGTGAAAATGACAGGGTGCCAAATGGGGTAGGGGTGGGTAGGGTTGGGGTACTAATCAGTTCTCCATTTATTAAACTGCATAAAACCTTTAAAGTTACTGGAAAGCGTGAACACAAAGCTTATCATCAAGCTACACTCAAAACAGCCAAGGATTTTGTCCAGTCTATTGAGAAATCAGTCAGGTCTCAGTCATGTAGGACAGAAAAAGAGCAGCAAACATCACAGAAAATAGACATCTACTAAAGCCAGTGGCAGAGGCCATGCCCTACCGTGGTCACCGGTGTAGTGGTCTTAGACACAGCAGCAGATCTGTGAACCCAGGAAACTTCATGTCTTTCATGAGATTACCAACCTATCATGATACAATATTGAAACAACACTTAGAGCAACCAAAGTTGAAAAATGACACTTAACTGTGTGGACGTAGATGCGCTGTTGCCCCACTAAACCCACCAGACAGATGTCCAAGACACACTTGTAAAAAGCACCAAGAAGACTTAATAATTTTCTCCAAATATAGTGCACAAAGCACCGCACACTCCACAATTCTCAAATCAATGATAATAATAATAAAAAACACTAATCAATAATCAAAATCCTCCTCTCCACCCAGCAGCTCCATCACTCTACCACCCAACTCCAGCTCCCTTT
This sequence comes from Polypterus bichir lapradei, assembly GCA_026402145.1. Taxonomy (NCBI): domain Eukaryota; kingdom Metazoa; phylum Chordata; class Cladistia; order Polypteriformes; family Polypteridae; genus Polypterus; species Polypterus bichir. Next base: position 63,610,929 of record JANRMT010062814.1, read on the forward strand.
GCTGGGTTTCCCAAAGTCCATGACCCAGAAGTGTTCCTTCTCCGGGTCAAACTCCACATCATCCTTTCTCAAGTAGCCCGGTAGTACTGTGGGCTTCTGTCCTTGTGAAGTACTTCCAGGTTGTCATAGTAGTCCTCAGGTTCTTGATGAACTCTCCCTGGTGGCACCCACGGCACCCAACAGGGCTGAGGAAACGGACTCCACGTCCCAGGATGCTTTGAGGGAATCCAGGGAATCGTTGCCGTCCAGGGGAGCTGCCACCCTGAAAAGCCTGCCTTCCTCCACTCTTTTCTTTCAGGGATGTCCCGGCCGGACTGAACCTCCGGCCATCCATCACAACTGTTAATGGTTTTTTTTTTTGCTGCTGATCCTGCTTCGTGTCAATGTTCTGTTTTACAGTGACTTCACAGGGTTTATGTATTTAGTTCAATTATAAACAAAACCATTTGACTGCATTGTGTTTTGCAATTACCAATATTAAGACAGTTTGAAGAATCAGAATGAGGGACAAAGCTTTGCACTGAATATAATACAAAATAAATGTCCATGTTGCAAAATAGCTCTATCTTGTATCTCTATTCATTTTTTTTCATGAAAAACCCTAAGGCCGGGGAGATATATAACATAAAGAGAAAACAAAGAAAACGGTAAGCTAAAAAAAAAAAAAAAAAAAAAAAAAGTTCTAGTCTTTGGGGAAAAAAAAGACCAAACTCCATCTGGGAAGATGGCTACCCCCCTGTGTTTAGAATCCATACCTGGACAGGGAATCAGTCCATTGCAGTGTTACAAAGTCATGGCTGGATTTTGTTGTGGTAGGCTGCTCAGAATCTCCTTGAGAAGGGCTCCTGGTGGTTCTGCTGGATGTGATGCACATGTTTTTCCAGAGGTTTGTCTTCACTCTGACAGTCACATTTAGTTGAGCTGGATGCTGCTTGGAGTTTTCAAGTTATAACATTGTAAAGAACACTTTGAAAGTCTGCTGAAAATGTTCCAGTTTAAATCCTATTGGGCCTCTAGCAGCTTGTTTTGCACTTTTCTATTGTTATTGTGTCCTTGTAATATGAGGACTAAAAACCTGACTAGATATTCCAGATGGGACATTACATCTGCCTCATTGTACGCAGTGCCGGTGCTATATAAATTAAGAACTCTAGAAATTCTACAGTATAAGGAATTACTGATGAACAATTGGGTGGAGAGACTTCTTGGGAAACTCTGGACTGTAGAGCATGGTGCTGGGACACTGAAGCATTTAACTGGGGTGTTTAACAGAGTGGCAGTTTCATGGATGGGTTGAGCTCTCAGTGGACCCTGACAGATTTCAGGGTTAGAGGTGCTGTTAGAATGGAGATTCCATCCCTTCATTCTCTCTTGCTTGAGGATGGAGACGTCTCTTCAAAGTATGGTCACAGAGGGACCATAAAGCAAACAGATAGCATAGATCATTCTTCTCTGCATGTGGTCATTACTCTCGGGGTATTATTAGGTCACCGTGCAGATGTCTTAGTCCAGTGAGGGCAGCGGTAGGTCAGGCAGGCTGTTTACATATTGAGGTCAGATTTGCGGGGAGGAGAGGTTTGGAGTCCAGCTCCATAGTTACACCCCAGCACTTATCTCTTTCCATTACACTGAAACATCCTCACCACAAGAACTTTGGCCTTCTTCTCATCCCAGCTGTGTGCTTCTCTAGGCTAAAACTTGCACACACTGCCCTCTGGTGGCTCAGCCTGACTTACTCCCATTTATTGGCACTGGTTCATGAAAATGAGATGGCCTAGTGCCCAAATCAGTCCTGTTGGGTACAGCTTGGTCATTGTGTGATTAACCTGAATAAATATATTTTTAGACAATGAATTAGGAACACTGTTCATCAATAAAATTTAAAAAATAATCTACCTTCCAAAATCCTGCACAGACTGTGACCAGGCATGGGATTTCAACACAGGACAATGGAACTGTCACTTAATGTAATACCAGATATCAACAGCTGTAGAAAAAGCCAGATTAAAAAAATAAACTAGTGACCCCAGAAAATGGTGAAGAGCTCAAAAAAACAAAATGCAAGATGCAAGCTAGTTCCACTTCCTTGGCTAAAAGAACCTATCAAAGCCATTATCAATTAGAAAGAAATTCACAGAGCAAGAAAGTCTTCAAATGTTTCTTAAACACATTGAGGAATTTTGAATGGGGTGGGCAGCTACACCCAAGGAGTCTGGATTGAGGTTTAATGTACACCAAGGTGGCATCACCAGACACCATTCACAGGTAGACCTAAGTAGGCAAATACAAAATGGATGTCACCTTTCCGGTTCACAAAGTGAATGCATGGGTTAAAGTCCAAATGTTCACATTGAAACCACATTTTTAATAAACCCGCAGCGTTGTTAAACATACAAGACCTGTCTTTCATTCATGCTCTGAACATGCTTATTACATTACTGGGCATAACCTGGCTGCATCATGTGCAAGGAACCAATTATAGATGGGATACTAGTGCAAATGACCCAGTTTAAAGCTAACATTTCACCCAATACATAAGTATTTGGGGTGTGAGAATATGGTGGTGGACTCCCCCAAACTTTCTAAACTGGGATTTGATGTCAGACCACATAAGGATTGAGGCAGCAGATTAATTACTGCATCTAGAAAAAGGGAAACAGGAAGAGAAAAGACAGATCTTACACCATCAAAAAGATATGAAGTCATTTGTTTTTATTTGTATAAATCAGGAATACTCTCAAACACACAATATTTGTTATGCTGTGATTGACTTTTCTTCTTCTACTTTTGAAGCTATGAAATTAAAACTTTTAGGCTATCTTGTGCCATATATATAGTCTGAATGCCTTAGAACGATATTCTTCAATGAAACAATGTGCTCATATGTGGGCATCAAACATTGGCATTGTAGTCTATAGGGTGGTCCAGATCGAGTTATGCAATTTTCATTACGCTATAACTTATTAAGTTTATTACATAGAAAATCAACCAAAAAAATCCTGGACCATCGAGAAGTGTACAAGCTGACGACATGAAGAATCGTCTTCGCGCTGAACTGGAATGGCCCCCTCATAAATCAGTCATCCAGACGATCTGGATCTGCATGATTAGATCTGGACCACCCTGTACTGTTTAATGGCTGTCCATTGCATTTCTCATGCTATTTATTATTAAGCACCACCCAACCCTCCACCAGCCACTGTCCAGTGACGGGTCTGCTATGCTCTCCATTTTATCCTGAGTGTATTGTGTTGCAAGAACTCGAAAACAAGGTTATTAGAGTTAATGAAAACTAAAATCAAAACTGAAACTCTTAATAAAAAAACATTTTCATAAACTGAAATAATATAGTTAACAAAACCGAAAAGAAAAACTAAACTATTAAAGTAGCTGGAAAGGCTAACTGAAATAAGATAATAATTTACTAAAAATATTTTTTGTTTCCATCTTAACCAAACTTACACAAAGGCTAACATGGGCTGCAGGGGTCCTGAAATTAATTAATAAGAATTTCAAATTTGAGTGGTGCAGTGGTAGCGCTGCTGCCTCACAGTTAGGAGACCCGGGTTCACTTCCTGGGTCCTCCCTGCGTGGAGTTTGCATTTCTCCCCATGTCTGCGTGGGTTTCCTCCGGGCGCTCCGGTTTCCTCCCACAGTCCAAAGCCATGCAGGTTAGGTGGATTGGTGATTCTAAATTGGGCTGGGTGTGTTTGTGTGTGTCCTGCGGTGGGTTGGCACCCTACCCGGGATTGGTTCCTACCCTGTGACCCTGTGTTTGGATTCCGTGGGTTGGAAGATGGATGGAATTTCAAATTTTGTTTTTGAACAAATATTCTTGACGTCTTTATCCCTTGTAGCTTTTAACTCTAAAACAAAAAGTAATCCACTACAAGCCACCCTCATATATTCATCCAATAAAAGGTGGCTGGTGACAGACGGTGGGTGTTCACAAAGCATTTGCGGTGACAGAGCAAGCTGAATATGGGTGCGTAAAGCATTTGACAAATAAAGCAATTTACTGTGTGATAACAGTGACAGTTCTTCAGGAGTTGATAGTGACAGCATGATGGATTCTGATTCAAGTGCTAGTGAAGCATACCAAGGTGATGGTTTTGCTTTGAATATGCTCAGCAACTTTCAAAGCTGCCGTTCACTGCATCTCTGGGGATCAAGAGAGAAGTATTAGATACAGATAATCCCTTACAGAATTTCAGTCTGTTCATAAATGACAGAATGTTAGCTGTAATTCTGACTATGCCAAAGATACAATAAGTAAAGGGCAGGAGGAGGAGTACAGGAAGCTAATCAAAGACTTTGTTAAATGGTGCGACTCAAACCACTTACACCTGAACACCAGCAAAACCAAGGAGCTGGTGGTGGATTTTAGGAGGCCCAGGCCCCTCATGGACCCTGTGATCATCAGAGGTGACTGTGTGCAGAGGGTGCAGACCTAGAAATATCTGGGAGTGCAGCTGGATGACAAATTGGACTGGACTGCCAATACTGATGCTCTATTTAAGAAAGGTCAGAGCAGACTATACTTTCTGAGAAGGTTGGCATCCTTCAACATCTGCAGTAAGATGCTGCAGATGTTCTACCAGACGGTTGTGGCGAGTGCCCTCTTCTACGCGGTGGTGTGCTGGGGAGGCAGCATAAAGATAAAAGACGCCTCACGCCTGGACAAACTTGTTAAGAAGGCAGGCTCTATTGTAGGAGTAAAGTTGGACAGTTTAACATCTGTGGCAGAGCGACGGGCATTAAGCAAACTCCTGTCAATCATGAAGAATCCACTGCATCCACTGAACAGTGTCATCTCCAGACAGAGGAGTAGCTTCAGTGACAGACTTTTGTCACTGTCCTGCTCCAC
>JANRMT010062814.1:63615895-63638308 GCA_026402145.1 Polypterus bichir lapradei
TTTTTTCATTTTTTTCATTTTTATTACTCTTTAATTTAATATTGTTTTTTGTATCAGTATACTGCTGCTGGATTATGTGAATTTCCCCTTGGGATTAATAAAGTATCTATCTATCTATCTATCTAAAGAGCAGCTAATACAGCAGCACACACTAAGCCAAATTCCAGGCTACATATGAGTCTGATGTCTGTTATGATGAGCTGCCACATTTCTTTGTGGTTCTTGTATATCGATATATAGTTCAAACACCTGAATTCGGAATGTGCTGTTCAACAAAACATTTACTATATACACAGAAAAATCATGAGTGAATAACGTTTAAGTTTATTTCTCAGGTGTCTGAGTTTGTTGACAATAATTTATCTGCCACTTTGCACAGGAGTAATCCTTTTATGAAAATAAAATGGCACTGATCGAGAGACTGACTAAGTCAGCATACATCAGCATATTGTTGCTGACCAATCACTTTTACTCTAAAAAGGTAAATTGACAATAAAGCGATACAAACCTTGTAAAATTTATGAGTTGGCAATGTCTTTACTGAACTACAAGTACGTAGGTGAAAAGAGTCTGCCAACTGGTGAAAAACTAATCATACTAATATGTTTTTGTATTTTTTTCTTTATTTATTAATGTATTTTTTTAGTTTTGCATTCACAGCTCATAATACTTGATATTTTGAAAATAATTTGGTTGCAGAATTATGTTTTAAAATACTTGTCCCCCTTTTTGTAGTCTCTCGTTCTCTCAGAATAGTTGAAATATCATACTCTCATTGTTCTTAACATCAGCCATGTCATACATATTGCATTATTGTTGCAGTAGGCTGGCACCCTGCCCAGGGTTTGTTTCCCGCCTTGCGCCTTGTGTTGGCTGGGATTGGCTCCAGCAGACCCCCGTGACCCTGTAGTTAGGATATAGCAGGTTAGATAATGGATGGATATTTTTCAGTTTTCTGAGATTTTGAATTAACCAATTTAGTAATAGTTTTTAAACATTTGGCTCACCTGTCAGTACCTAAACCAGATAAATGCAAGATCCCAGGGCTGCAAACCAATGCAACACTAGTTTAAAAATACATGGACAAATAATATTCTTCTTTATTTACTTGTCTGAGTGTAAATTTATCTTTGCCAAAAAGCACTAGCAAAAACAAACCAACACGATCCTAGTCCACAACCATGATTCCAAAAAAATTCAGTGTCTGTACGTCTCCAAAAGAAACACACTAAACCAGGTCTAAAAATCTAAGGAAACAAGAATTTTAGAATTTGTACTACTAAAGAGGGGCTAAAAACACAGAAGCCAAAAGCTTGCCAATGCCACAGTAACATACTGTAGTAGCAAATGAGTAATAGATTGATCCTCAGATCTTAGATTGATAGATACAACTGTCCTTTCAGGAAACTATGGCTCTGATGACTGCTATACCAGAAAGTTGTAATTTGAAACAAGGCTCCACCACTGAATATTTAAAACACATTTAATGGTAATGGACCGGAGAAAATAGAAAATGAAACATAAACATGACAACAGTAATGCATCAGGACAAACCTAAAAATACCATGAACCGGGTAAGACACTGATGTAGTCCTGACAAAAAATTATGGTAGGTAAAACAAGTTCCAAAGCAACCCCAATTCCAAAAGAGTTGGGATGTTGTGTAAAATGTGAATAAATACAGAATACAATGTTTGCAAATCTCAAACTCCCTATTTTATTTATAACAGAACATAGAAAACATAGAAACACTATTTAAACTGAGAAAATGTACTATTTTCTGAAAAGAATAAGGTCATTTTTAATTTGATGGCAGCAACAAGTCTCAAAAAAGTTGGGACAGGGCCATGTTTACCACTGTGTAGCATCTCCTCTTCTTTTAACAACAGTCTGTAGACGTCCGGGAACTGAGGAGATCAGTTGCAGGTCATTTGGGAGAGACATGTTGTCCCATTCTTGTCTGGTATAGGAGTCTAGCTGGTTAACAGTCCTGGGTCTTCTTTGTCATATTTTTCATTTCATAATGTGCTGAAGGTTTTCAGTTGGTGAAAGGTCTGGACTGTAGGCAGGTCTGCTTAGCACCCAGACTCTTCTACTATGAAGCCATGCTGTTATAACAGACACAGCATGTGGTTTAGCATTGTCTTGCTGAATTATGCAAGGCATTCCCTGAAAAAGATGTCATCTGGATGGGAGCATATGTCGCTCTAAAACCCGAATGTACCTTTCAACATTGATGGTGCCTTTCCAGATGTGCAAGCTGCCAATTCCACAGGCACTAATGTACCCCCATACCATCAGAGGAGCAGGCTTTTGAACTAAGCACTGATAGCATGCCGGATGGTCCCTCTTCTCTTTACTCCAGAGGATGTGGTGTCCATGATTTCCATCCCTCCTCCAACCCGCTGAATCCGAACACAGGGTCACGGGGGTCCGCTGGAGCCAATCCCTGGGCACAAGGCAGGAATCCAATCCCAGGCAGGGTGCCAACCCACTGCAGGACACACACAAACGCACCCACACACTAGGGACAATGTAGAATCGCCAGTCCACCTAACCTGCATGTCTTTGGACTGTGGGAGGAAACCAGAGCGCCCGGAGGAAACCCACGCAGACACGGGGAGAACATGCAAACTCCACGCAGGGAGGACCGGGAAGCAAACCCAGGTCTCCTTAGGCCGGGTTTGTACTTCACGCGACGCAACGCATGCTGCAGCAGATGATCCTGCTACGCAAGCATTTTAGTGTTTATACTCATGCGCGGACTTTACGTAAATCTGTAGGAATCCAGCAGGTCGCAGTGCGAGATATTATCACGGTGAGAACAGGTTTGACTTCCCTGTGTTGTGAATTGCCTGACACATCCATTAAATGCTGATGACACCTTACCGCAGGGGTGCCCAATCGGAAAGGTAGTGCAGGCAGATTGCGTTGCAGTCAAAAAAAAAATTAGATGACCCAGGTTACTTTACTGCGAGGCAGCAACTGTACCAGTGCACCACCATGCCGCCCCAAAAAGAAATTCAAATTTCAATTTGTTTGACCACTGAACAGTTTTCCACTTTGCCTCAGTCCATTTTAAATGAGATTTGGCCCAGAGAATATTGCGGTGTTTCCAGATCATTTTCACATATGGCTTCTTCTTTGCATGTTAGAGTTTTAACCTGCATTTGTGGAAAGGCACAGTGAACTGTGTTCACAGACAATGATTTCTAGAAGTGTTCCTGAGCCCAAGCAGTGATTTCCATGACAGAATCATGCCCTTTTTTAATGCAGTGCCACCTGAGGGCCTGAATATCTCGGGCATCCATTACTGATTTTCAGCCTTGTCCCTTGTACACAGATTTCTTCAGATACTTGGAATTATTTGATGATATTGTGTTCTGTAGAAGATAAGATATTGAAAGTCTTCACAATTTTACGTCGAGGAGCATTATTATGAAATTGTTCCACAATTTGTAGACACATGTTTTTTGCAGACTGGTGAATCTCTGCCCATCTTTAGTTCTGACAGACGCTGCCTCTCTAAGATGCTCCTTTTATACTCAATCATGTTACTGATCTGTTGCCAAAATACCTAATTAGTTTCAAAATGTTCCTCCAGATGTTCCTTTTTAGCACCATTTACTTTTCCAACTTTTTGCTACCACCGTCCCAACTTTTTTGACATACAGTGGAACCTCGGGTCACGACCGTAATTCATTCCAAAACTCTGGTCGTAACCTGATTTGGTCGTGACCCGAAGTAATTTCCTCCATAGGATTGTACGTAAATACAATTAATCCGTTCCAGACAGTACAAACTGTATGTAAATATATTTTTTAAAAGATTTTTAAGCACAAAAATAGTTAATTAAACCATAGAATGCACAGCGTAATAGTAAACTAAATGTAAAAACATTGAATAACACTGAGAAAACCTTGAACAGAGAAAAGTAACATTGCAAGAATTCATGCTACAGTCTTACGAACCGCTCGTAAACACTTTTTTTTAATGAGTTATAAGCACAGGGAAAAACATGAACATTTGAAAAATCCGTAATTTAATTAACAACCAAGAAAAGTAACATTGCAATACACGCTACAAACCGATCGCTGTAAACAAAGTGAAGTGGAGGTTAAAATCCAATAGAAAAAAGTCTTCATTAAATACAACGCTCGAATCAGTCTCTTTAAAAACAAGCCTGGTGCATTCTTTAACTGCCTTCTCGGCCTTACGCAGCCAGCTTTCTCTCTCTCTCTCTCTCTCTCTCGCTCGCTCGCTCGCTCGTGCACCCTCTCTCTCTCTCTCTCGTTTGCTCGCACGCCCCCTCTCTTTCTCTCTCGCTCGCTCGCTCGTGCACCCTCTCTCTCTCTGTCTCTCGTTTGCTCACACGCCCCCTCTCTTTCTCTCTCTCTCTTTCTCTCTTGCTCGCTCGCTCGTGCACCCCTGTCTCTCTCTCTCTCGTTTGCTCGCACGCCCCCTATCTTTCTCTCTCTCTCTCGCTCACTCGCTCGTGCACCCTCTCTCTCTCTCTCTCGCTCTCTTTCTCTCCCTCTCGCTGCACAGGGAATGCACAGGGAGAGACTGAACACGTGCAGAAATCATCGGCGCGTAAGAACCAGAAGGGAAACTGGCTTGTTCGTCACCGAGTGTGTGGTCATGAACAGATGCAAAAGTACAGCGAACTTTTTGGTCGTAACCTGATTTGTACTTGGTCCAAGATGTTCGTGAACCGAGGTTCCACTGTTTTTGCCATCAAATTCAAAATTAACTAATATTTTTAATGAAGTAGTAAAATGCCTCACTTTCAATATTTGATACGTTTTCTGTGTTCTATTGTGAATAAAATATGGGTTTATGATATTTGCAAATCATTGCATTCTGTTTTTATTTACATTTTACACAGCTTTTTTGTAACTGAGGTTTATCAAATAACATTCACTTAAAGAAAATTCATAAAACATGGAAGTAACCTAAAAATACAGAGAGGACCACCCAATGCCCTATTACTTAGTAAGTGCTCCTCAAAATGCATTGTGTGTCTATGTGGTTTTTCACTCCTCTGTCTGTTCTCTTTATGGGTACTGCCCTATAAGATTAGATTAGATAAACCTCCTAGTTTGTGAAAGTAAACTTCATTGACTTACTTTAAGGTTAGAGCAGTGGTTCTCAAACTGTGGGGCGGGCCCCCCTAGGGGGGCGTGAAGTAACAAAAAGTGGGGCGCGAAGATGTGAAAAAAAGAAAACAAGAATCAAAAATATGAAAAAAAATCTGTTGAAACCAAAACAAATGAACGTAAACTACATTCTGACACTAGAACAATAAATATAGAGTTAGATAAATGTCGATAAAAGTTAAGTAGGTATAATAAAATATGCATCTACATTTCAAAAAAATGTTAGGGGGGGGGCGCGATTAAAACTGTTATGAAAACTCGGGTCGCAAGTACTTAAAGGTTGAGAAACGCTTGGTTAGAGTGAAGGTACGGCCTCGGCAGAATTCAGCAATATTTTTCCTGGTGCAGGGTACATCAAAAGAGACCTGCAAATAAAACTTTTTGGGGTGAGAATTAACTTCTTCTTAAATGTATACCCTAAATTACTGGATTGTGTGTCCCACTCTTTGCAATTTTTTAATAAGAAATTTGAAAACAAATACATTTACTGTACAAAACTAACAGTTAGAAGCTCTTCAAAACCTGACAGACTTAATGGATAGCAACCGTAACTTGGCAGAGCCTGAACCTGCAGATGACTGTTATGTTTACACTGGCACCCAAAATAACATAGGGGTGATGCCTTAAATTGCCCACAAAGCAAATCACAACCCAAGGAAAGCCTGGTTCCAGGAAAACAGGAGGCTTCAGGTCTGATTAGGCCTCAGAAGGGAGGTCAGGCTTTAAAACTCAAAACAATAGCAGAATAATCCCAAAAACCTTCAAATATGTCTCTCCAGAGGGACAACCGTGTAAGTGCCAGAAAAGACACGCCCACAAAATCTTATAAAAATAAGAATTTGCCAAACACATTGCAAGTAAACAAAATCCGAGAGAGCATCCTTAATCCAATTTCAATTTAACTGCCCAGACTTCAGTTCCCCACTTCCCTTTATATTATGATAGATGGGTGGCCCTGCCTCTTGGGTATCCATCCAAAAATAAATAAAAAAACATAAAAACATAAAAAGAACATGAGAGAACCACAAAACATAAAGAGATGTTATATAGCAACTAAATCAAATAAAATGAATACATATTACATCATCAAAATTAAGCTTAAATCTTGTGAGGAACCCTAAAAATGCTTTAACATTCTTATCATAAAATTTATGAAGCTAACATTTTATTTGGTTCCCTTTTGTGCCCAATGAGCTGTGATGAAATAAAAACACTCTCTATACTTAAAAAGAAACATATTTCTTTGTATATTGTGTAACAAGGGTTCAAACCAGCTCTGGGATTGGGCACTGGATGTTGGCACACATGTCTAGAATTGTTTAACGTACAGTATTTTAAGTAAAGAGAGAGACTGCATTTAGTACAACTAAGTCAGTGTCAGTTCTTTCAGTCTCTCATGACTAAGAAGTCCCAGTGAATGGTGATTCTTACTTTAAATCTCTCTGTTTTAACCCAGCTGGGGTGGCACCTTCTTGAAAAATCTCCAATGTGAGTCATACCCAGGTGCCAGCTATACTCCATGAATCATTCTCTCTTCCTTTCTCCACAGGAGGAAAATGAAGGTGCTGGCTCTTGTGCTGTTCCTGGGGGCCGTTCTCTCTCCAGCCTTCGCTCAGATGGTAAGCTTGCTACCTCAGTCACCTCGCTCTTTCTCACCAAATCTTTTACTTTATATATTTTCCCACATATTTATCATTAATAAAAGCTTTTCCATCAATCTCTTCATCTCCACCATTCTCTAGTGTATGTTCTACTTCTTCCTCTCCATCTACTTCATGGTGGGTGCCACTTTGATTTTGACCACCTTTGTTCTTAATTGTGTTTTGTTGATTTCTGCTGTAATTATTAATGATTAACATCTCTCAATGGGTGGCACTGTGCCTAGTATGGCTAAACTACAGCTCCAGAGTGTTAGATTTAAATCCCAGCCAAGTGACTATCTGTGTGGAATCGGCACATTCTCTATATAACCACTTTTCCTTGATGATTCATCCCAAGTTATTAACAGATACATAAATGTCTGAGGACTATTGTGAGAAATAGGAAAAAGACCAGGAGGTGACACACAAGCTTAATTGTAGTCAGGACAGGTAAGATGTCAGGACAAACAAAACACAAATGACAAGGCATGATATCTTAGATCAGATGATGGTTATGGTCTTGCTTTTATCTGACCCCTGGTCACTATTTATTCTGTGTTTATATTTCCCATTTTATTTGCCACTCAGGAAGAATTCCATGTGGAAGAAGAAGGAAGCCCTGCAGAAGAGGAAGAGGAACTGTTCAAAACTCCCACTGCTAAGATGGCTGCTGCAGCTACCAACTTTGGTTTCAACCTTTACCGTCAGCTTGCCTACAAAGACCTCAGCAGCAACGTCTTCCTATCCCCCCCTAGTGTGGCTGCTGCTCTGTCTCAACTCTCCTTAGGTAAGAAGTAGTGTGAAGTTCTGCAGGCGTTTCTCTTCACTATTATGTCTGTGGCAGTGTTATGTGCAGTATGTTCTTCTTTCTTATCTCATATTTATTGTTTTTGAAATAAACTTTTTCATGTACCCTTCATCATCTTGTAATTTTTTATATCATTTTGTTTAAATATTATTTAGTATTTTAGTGCATTTTTGATTATTTTCCTTGTATTTTATGGGTGGAACACCAAGAGGTAGGACTACGAATTTTCCCCTTGGGATTAATAAAGTATCTATCTATCTATCTATCTATCTATCTATCTATCTACCATGACAGTCCTCAGCCTTCATATTCAGATGGTGGGTTTGGCCCCTCAGAGTGTCAATGAGTATACCAGAATAAGGAGCTGTCAGGCTAATCTGGACTTCGATGTTTTCATTTTTATTCTTTTTTTTAATTTTAAATAGCCTTTTTCTTGGCCTCTTAATAATGGAGGTATTTTTAGGTTTATGAGATCAGGGAATTGTCTGTTTTTTGATTTAGAATGTTTTTGAAGACGTTAGTTTTGAAATATGCATTCCTAAAGTGCCTTTTTTTAAAATTAGTATCTACACCACTGTTGTTTCCTGTTTAAAATACGGGGTTGCCAGGCTGTTGCTAGACAAACTACCACTACTGTCATACACTGCTTTACTGTTCAAGTGACTAATTCAAAGCTTAAAACTCTAGCATCATCATTGTTAAAGATCTCTCTGGCTACAAATTGTTTTCTGTTCTTCAACTTTGATGTAAGTCTTGCATTTTGGCTTAGACTACATGAAAAATGTTTTTTGACACCCTCTGTACATCTCTTGATTGATAATTTCGTCTTGCAACCTGGTCATTGCTTATTTGATTCTCATCTTCCTGGTTTTGACCTTGGCTCGTTATTACTGCTACATTTCATCTCCTGATTCAATCCTACTTAAAACTGCTGCTGTCATTACAGGATCACCTTTGTAAGTATTATTTGGATTTTTCTGGTTTGTGGATGTTTTTGCTTTGTCTTTGGATTAGGAACTAGTCTTGTTAACCTTGGTTTGCAAATTAAGGTTCACCCTTTTGCCTTGTTTTTTTGTTATTTTTTTCCTGCTTTTCATGTTTATACTCCTTTTTCTGATTATTTAATAAATTCCATAAAATTTGAAATCACTTTTTTGTCATTCAGGTACATGTTTATGATTTTCCTCTTCCTTGAAGAGCATTTCTGAGTATTTAATTTTTTTTTTTAACTTTTAAAAGTTGGGGACCCACTTTTGGTTTAAGCATGGCTTGAAACTTATTTGATTTTGGTGCCAAACAATCTGGGGTGAGGACTGTTTTTAAGACAAACCAGAAAAGTCCCTCTGTGGTTTCTGGCTATTCTGAGGCCTGTTGTCTCTTTTTTATTGAAGCTACTATATCCCCAATGGATGTCACCTGATGCTTTGGAATAGTATAAGAACAAAAAAGGTTTGGAGGAGAACAGGCTATTCGGTCCCAGCTTCGCTCATCATCTCCATTTTCTCAAACACATAATGAATAATACTGAACCATGCTTTGTACGTCACAAATGTTCTAATTTGAACTGCACTTCTAGGTATCTTATTCCATGTCTGAATATTACTTTTTTGTATATAACAAAATATTAGAGAATTTTTTTTCTCACTTTTATAAATGCTTATACAAGGTAAACACAATATGTGAAATATCCACATCTATAATTAAGAAGGGCATTTCACCTACATAACAAACAATACAGGGACAAATTTAAAATAAAATCACCAGAAATGCACTGATACACAGATGACTGCAGATAATTGTTAACAATAATGGCGGCTGTTTTTACTCTCGCTTTCAGTGTTTAAATTTGGAGCACAGTTGAGGCTGTGTGGATGTGTGGATGTATCACTTTTGAGGTGAATTATGGGTTATTGGTTAGCACAGTTATTTGACCACTGATAGAGTAGATCTATTTTTTAGGTTATAAGTTAAGAGAAAGTGTTCAAAAATCCTTATGTCCAAAATGAGGAAGTGTGGCAGTCCAGTTGAGGAGACATTGACGCTTTGCTTTCCCGTGATGCTGTTCCTGTGCCCACTGCACCACTATGCTTCTCAGAGTCTGTTGTGATAGGAGTAATGGGACATGTCTACCTTTTGCACTTGATATGCACAGATTTGTCAAAAAAACAGTCGGAGCACCTAGCAAAAAGAACAAAGTGGAGCCATTCTTGTTTGTAACAGTATCTTTGTCAACTAGAAAAGGCAAACATTTATCTATTCGTCATTTGGTTTCATTTAATCTTAAATAACCTAACACTTAGAGGTCTCCATATTGATAATATATTTGTATCCTTTGAATTGTTATACTTCAAATTTAATCTTCCAGCATCAGCACATTTCTAATTCTATATACAAATTAGAAATGTCATCAAAAATAAACTACCTAACTTTTCTCATCTTTCACCTATGCCTATCTCCAAGGGGACAGTGGCTAGTGCGGGTGAAGAGGCTAACAGTATCTCGATCAATACATTTCAAGAAATGTACCCCTTTATAGTTTTGGTAATGATGAGAAAGGGTTTTTTTAATTAAACTTTCCGAAAACAAATTGAAGTAGTCATTTATAAATATACTCAAGTTTAATATGTGCCTAGCATACTATAATTCAAATAACAATTGACAATGGTTTATAGTGCCATTGCTTGACAAAGAATGGTTTCATTTTGTGAAGGGTTCTTTGAGCTTTGAAAAGGTTTCTAGTGAACAGAACCTTCATCTTTAATGTGTAGCAGGCCACCTAGAAGGATACTAACAGATGAAGAAAACCCAGATTTAATCTGACAAACAAGAGACCATTCAGTCCATCAGGCTTATTTGTTTAGCTATTAGCTCGGCTGTCCCAGTACCTCATCCAGATACTTCTGAAAGGTCGTCAAGGTTTGTTCTTCACTACGTGCCTCAGTAGATTGCTTGAGATTCCCACAACTCTTTGAAAACATTTCAGTACTACATTCATCCATTATCCAACCCGCTATATCCTAACTACAGGGTCACGGGGGTCTGCTGGAGCCAATCCCAGCCAACACAGGGCGCAAGGCAGGAAACAAACCCCAGGCAGGGCGCCAGCCCACCACAGGGCACTCACACACACACACCAAGCACACACTAGGGACAATGTAGAATTGCCATTGCACCCGGAGGAAGCCCATGCAGACACGGGGAGAACATGCAAACTCAATGGAGAGAGGAACCGGCAAGGGAACCCAGGTCTCCTTACTGCAAGGCAGCAGCGCTACCCTCTGTGCCACCGGGCTACCTTCCTGGGAATGCCACATATGTAAAATTACTTTTAGAAAATTTTTGTACATGTCTGTCAGGCAGCCTTGGACTTAAAATCAATCCTAATGCCTTAACAACAACATTTAGAGTAAAACCAGATGAGATTTCATTGTGCTATGAAAAATCGTTTGTGATATCCTTTGCTACACTGCTTGATTATTGGCTGATTTTGCTCAACTGGAATAATCTCAGTCCACCTAACTCAGTGGGAAAGTGATGTTCTGTATTATCACAAATTGGAAAAAAATCCAAATCTATAACAAGGATCTCTTCAAAAATATTTTTTCAGAATTTCACAGAAATGCATTAATGTAATTCTAAAGTCAGTATTCTTGTGTTAAACCTTTTAGTTTGATTTGCTGATTTGTTGGTGGGGATTGAATGCTGAGATTCCCGGACTGTTCCCAGGGCATTACTGTTGCATAGTATCCCTGTCACTGCACTGGGGCATTGGGATCCACACACAGACCATAGGATCAGCACCCCCTGCCCCCTGCACCCCCAGCACTCACACCAGTTCCAGCAGCACTGGGTGGTCTTCCATCTAAGCACTGGCTAGGGCCTGAACATGCTTAACTTCAATTACCTATTATGAAGTATATTTGGTATGGCTCCTGGCTTCTAATAAACAATTAATAGCCAGCTCTTTGCAGTTGACATAACACAACTCCTGAATTTTTTATGCTATTTTAATTGGCAATACCTGGCAAATTAAGCACATTTGTGTACACCACTGGTTTTTACAGTCAAGTCAATAAATGTTCACTATTTAAAGTATTTGTATACAGATACAGTGTATGAGAGGAAATCTCATCAAGCAGTGTATGCATTTCAGTATGCCTTGTATGAGGCAAAATCTCAGTATGCAGTGTATACATTTAATTACAGTGTGTTTCAGTGTTGATAGTTTATAGCTTTCAGTATATAGTGTATGCATGGAGAAAAAATAATCAAGTTCAAAACAACATATTATATCATGGACAGATTTTGGGATGACACTATTCTAAAATACAGATTCTTTTACTCCCATGCCCAAATTCTCAGACCCACACACATGACCCCCACTTCAAGTTTTGTTCTGTAATCCTTGTACTTTCCTTGGCCCCGAAGGAGACATAGTCGGCAGAATCAGTGCTCTTGCTACTGAGACTATGGATTCATCCATCCATCCATCCATTATCCAACCCGCTGAATCCGAACAGGGTCACGGGGGTCTGCTGGAGCCAATCCCAGCCATCACAGGGCACAAGGCAGGAACCAATCCTGGGCAGGGTGCCAACCCACCGCAGGACACACACAAACACACCAAGCACACACTACGGCCAATTTAGAATTGCCAATCCACCTAACCTGCATGTCTTTGGACTGTGGGAGGAAACCGGAGCGCCCGGAGGAAACCCACGCAGACACGGGGAGAACATGCAAACTCTACACAGGGAGAACCCGGGAAGCGAACCCAGGTCTCCTAACTGCGAGGCAGCAGCGCTACCACTGCGCCACCGTGCCGCCCCGACTATGGATTCGAACTACAGTATACCCAGAATGGACTGCTACTGTGCTTCAGTTCTCCTAACAGAGGAAGTCTCCTCTTTCTTCATAACCCAGATGGCAAGAGGAACAAAGCAAGCAAGGGCATGCAATAAATGCATAATAATTCATTACAGTCTTTGACGTTCTTAAATATTCTTAATTTGGTAGCGGTCCGGTGCCACTAAGATTCACACCGTCGAGATGACGGTGATTTATTCATTTTTATAGAGGACCCAGGGACGCTCCCAGCCTCGGCCCAACCCGCACACATTCACCAACAAAGAAAAAATAAAGCACACTGGGAACTAACAACAATTAAAGAATATAATGAAATTAAATAATATAAATAAAACCACCCCAGTACCCCTACGGCGATATTACATTAAACACAAAAACACAACTCCGCACAGCAAAGTCCATGGAATACCACACCGGATGTAATGAGAGATGAGGAGAGTTAAGTCCAGAGATCTGTATGATGTAAGGGAATGAAAAAACAGCCCTACCGGTAGACACTGTAAGGGTGAAGACGGATGGATGGTTCAGGAGCACTCCTACACTTGCGGGAAAGCCGTGAATCCACAATCAGTCCTCAGCACCCAGGTAGACAGACGATCCAGACCCCAATAATGAATACAATCCAGGACACAGCGACTAAATATGGCTTAATTGACAGAAGGCAGTCCAACAGGAAAACGAAACACTTTTCCCTCTTTCGGACACCTGCCCTCCATTTAAACCCCTCTGACCACCTTTGACCACAACAGCCCCTGCAGGGACTACTGGGATTGTAGTTTTTCACTACTAGTAGCACTGCTACAATGTGCCAAAAGTAAAATAAAAATAAAACTAAATGGGTGTGGGAAAATCAAAGATAAAACCTAGATATTTTAGTAGTTGTCGTAGATGATGCTCGCCAACACACCCAATAAGTGTAGTATTCAGTCTTTTAAGGTTACATTGCTGCGTCACACAGCATGGGTCATCTTTGGTGACTGTGTTCTTCCTAGTTCACTCTCTCTTCACTTTCACTTTAAGTTCTTAAGTTTTTTAAAGGTTGTCAGGGCGAAGGTGAATGGCTCTAGCTCCTCTCTTTCGAAAGTCTTTTCAACACACCATATCAACTCATGTCCTGGATGAATACACGCACTTTAACAAATGTAGAAAATCCAGAAAAAAAAAATCATAAATTTATCATTTATGTATCTGGTCAATATCAGAAAGCACTTTTGCAGTTAGCCTTCAGGCTGCTGTCTCTACTAGCACTACCTTTTTTATATGTGAAACATACTACTTTTACAGATATCAAAATTCAAGTGAAAGAAAACAACTTACAATTTTAACCTCAAGAAAATATTATCATCTACAGCAGGGGTCCCCAACCCTCGGTCCGCGGCCGTCTGACAGCCGGGCCGCGAGAGAACTGCCTGCAACGGAGACTCACTCAGTGAAGGGCTACAGCAAAAAGGCTGCCCCCGTCACTGAGGACACTTTTCAGAAGGCTAGGCGGGCGGGGCTTTGCAGCGGCGCAGAGAGGGGAGAGAGTATCACAACGAAGTATTTTCATGGTTCCGACAGTTTCCCCATATGACACGAGCCTATAGAAATCTCGTTACTACGAAGTACATTCAGCAGCAGATACTTTCATTACAACGAAGTGACCTTGAAATGCTTGAATGAATCACCCACAGAGCAGTTAGTTCTGTGGTCACAACTCAGTTATGCACATTTGCACAACAATCCCCAAGCAGAAACATTGCAAAAAATGTTCTTTCTTCAAACTTTCCTCGTACTGTGCTGTTTTTGTTTTCAGTGTTTTTCAGTGATAACCTTTGCTTATTGCTCATCAACATTTGAAAAACATCCATTGTAATTTAATTCATTGTCACCCTTCTATAGAAACGGCAGACAAGAAAAAAACGATAACAGTGTTAATGTTTGTGATGTGCAATCTGTTGGAATGACAAATGCAATGCATATATCTTTGTTATATGCAAAAAAAAAGAAGAAAAATCTCGGGCATCATTCGCACCCTGAAATTGTATTATCGCAAGGAAATGCTGAGAAAAATTCTCGTCAGCATAACTTGTAGACAGAAGAAGATTAAAATAACGCGAAAGAAGCTATTGAAGCTGCTTCCATTTCCAACATCGTATCTTTGTGAGGCAGCGTTTTCTGCAGTGACAGCCACCAAAACGAGATTACGGAGTAGACTGAACATAAGCAACACACTTTGCGTGTCACTGTCTTCAATCGTCCCCAGATGGGATCATCTGGTTGCAGGAAAACAAGCGCAGGGCTCTCGCTGATTCTGCATTATGGTAAGCTGTATCATTTCTATTACTAAAGTATAACTTAATAATAATAGAAATGTAATGCAAATTGTGTATAAAACTGCCCTACGAACCCGGCCATAATCCAACCTATCCACCGGTCCCTGGAAAAATTTGCTTGGTGTCAAAAAGGTTGGGGACCACCGATCTACAGTCATTCTTAACACTTTAAAGCACAAGAAATATAAAACATTGTGATAAAATCACATTACCATACAGCACCTAATACTGTACTCCGAGGTGCAGTTTAGAGTATAAATCATTCTTATACAGCACATACTCTACGCTGAAATTCATACACTAAACTGAAATGCTTGCACTACATACATTTTAGTATAAAGTGTATGTGTTTCAGTATAAAGTTATGTGCTGTGAAGATTGAAAGTCCAAACAACACCTCATAGCTTCAGAATAAACTGTGCATTTTCAGGCGAGTGCATTTCAGTATTTCAGTGTACATAGTAATAGATTGACTATATAGTATATGCATTTCAAATATAGTAAAATGTACTAGATGTGTGTCACTTGAGAGTTTATATCTCAATATATAATATGTGCATTTCAGTGCTGAGTGTATACATTTTAGCATGTAATGTAAGCATTTCAAAATAAAGCGTATGTGCTATTAAGAGTGATTTATCCATCCATCCATCCATTATCCAACCCGCTGAATCCGAACAGGGTCACGGGGGTCTGCTGGAGCCAATCCCAGCCAACACAGGGCACAAGGCAGGAACCAATCCTGGGCAGGGTGCCAACCCACCGCAGGACACACACAAACACCAAGCACACACTACGGCCAATTTAGAATCGCCAATCCACCTAACCTGCATGTCTTTGGACTGTGGGAGGAAACCGGAGTGCCCGGAGGAAACCCACGCAGACACGGGGAGAACATGCAAACTCCACGCAGGGAGGACCCGGGAAGCGAACCCAGGTCTCCTAACTGCGAGGCAGCAGCGCTACCACTGCGCCACCGTGCCGCCCTATAAGAGTGATTTATGTCCTTAATAATACATATGGCACATTGCTGGGCTTTTTGTGATTGTAAATAAAAGCAGGTGAATTTGTCGATTATGAGTTTTCTACTACTTGAATACTTCAGCATGGAGCTAATAGTTGATTTGCATTGGATAGTTCTTCACAAGTTTGAACAAAGTGTTCTGTGCAGGTAACAAAATATAAATCAGATACAAGTAATCTTACTATACAGTAAATAATAACACTAGCATGGGCTAGTTGTACATAGCTTTATAATAGTTAGTATAGCACACAAAGTATGGAAAGCCTTCCTGTTAGCAATTCTAATACACATTGTAATAAAAATTGTACTTTAAGCACTGTGGAGTCATATCCCAGGATGCCTACAGTATTTTAATTCCCCAAGCTGTTCCCTCTCAATGAGACCTTTCTATCTTTGGTCCTGATAAAACACTAGCCTAAATGTGTTGTCAAAGTTTTCTGTTAACACATCGAGACATCTTTGTCCCTGCACTGTAGTGGCTGTTAGTCATCTCAGTGACAGTTATTTTAGTTTTTGTTCACAACTCCCGTGAACGCTTCAGCCATCACTAGAAGTTGTTTTCTTCTTCTAGTGTTGCTGATTACGAAGCACACAGACTTTGACTTTTTTTTAAAGCTATTCCAAATTGTTCATTCTTCTGTGCCACAGTCCTCTGCTATGGTTCTGGCAAGTGTATTTTTTTTCTCATCATCTATGTCAGTTGTTTTCCTTTCATTGCACTTCATGGGGCACCAAAGGGAACAGCAAAAGATCAACCCAGCAGAGCACCTCCATAGCTCCTGATGTGTACCATCCAGTATAATAAGAAACGCTGAGATGTCAGGATTTGACTAAGACCCTGCCCCTATCTTCACTTTTCACCTACGATTTCTTTGGCTTTCCTTTCTGTGTCTGTTGCTACGTAGCTCTAATTCTGAAGCACTCATATGATGGGAAAAGCAGGGGAAATAAAGAAGGAGAGCTAAGGGTTGGTGGTATTAATCTAGAATTGTGTAAATTGTGTTTAAATTTGGGGCTAATTAGTATTTTTAGAATTCTAGTGCTTTGTTTTTATTTATTTTTATTTATGAAACCAAAACACATATAGTAACCACACAATTCCATCAAAGAGAAATTAACAATTTCAAAAGGAAAACACATAACCTCTTCCACTATCTATATCAGAGAGCTATACTGTATAGCCAAAAAGGCCCAATTTGATTCCTCACAACAGCTGTAGAGGTCTGGCAGTGCCCATAGGATCAGGCGGCTGGGTCAGTTCCCAGGTTGACGTTGCTCTCAGACACACACACTAAAGTGAGCTCAAGAGCTGTAGTGTCTACTGGCAATGGGAACGTTCTTATAATGCTCAGTCTGACAAGCAGCTAAACGTGCATCTCTTTAACCTGAAGGTCACTGGTTCAACATCCCAGGAGAGGCATGTGCCAGTGCCACCACAGAGCAAATTGTTGGCAGGGAACACAAGAAAAGATCTGGCCAGCTGCTTTCTGAAAACACTAATCATCCAACTTCCTCTGAGACAGAATTCCATTTTTTCCAATTTAAGATAATATAAAACATACTTTTTCTTA
This sequence comes from Polypterus bichir lapradei, assembly GCA_026402145.1. NCBI lineage: Eukaryota > Metazoa > Chordata > Cladistia > Polypteriformes > Polypteridae > Polypterus > Polypterus bichir. Next base: position 63,633,279 of record JANRMT010062814.1, read on the forward strand.
TTGAGTTATGACAGGTGAATTATAATTCTTCCAAATGAACAAAATGAGTGTTTTCTAAAACAATCTAGTATATCACACCACAACAGATTTTCCCTTGGCTACTTTTACCCCATCTGACGTTACTCCAAATATTGCTGTTAGTTAAGGGTTGGGGAGAGATTTTAGATCCGAGGCACTGCTCTAGTGCTTTCTCAATATTTTACCTGTTTTTTGATTTATCCTCTTTGGCTGTTTGTAAACAATCTTCAGGCTTATTTGTTTTAGACTATTCTTTGTATCATGGATTTAAAAAATAAATATTTGTTCTTACCTGCACGGAATTTGTCTTCTCCCATCAACTCATCCTGATCTGCAGTCTCACAATGGCGCAAATGATCTGCCGAGGTTGGCAAAGCTCATCCTTTCTCATCATCCTCATGGAATACAGTAACTTCCTTATCTGGGATATTGCAGCGGCTGGGGTCACAACGAGAAGGAGGCCACCTCTGAAAACATGATTGACGTGCATATTGTTGACACTGGAAGCCACCTGTCCAAACCCTTACACTCATCTGAAAGCAGAAGGGCAGAAAAAATGTTGAATTATTTTAAAACATTAAAGCGTACATGTCAAGAAATGCCTAGAAATAGGTTTCTAGGTTCATTATTGTTACACGTACAGAAAAATTCTTACTTGCAAATCCAATCAACATGCAACATGTCACCACTCTCTGGTGCCATGAGTAGTAAGTGTAACAGCAGCCTTACCTTAGAATTTCTGTCTTCCTTATCTGAAAAATGCCAGAACAAATTTTACAACTCTGTTTACATTAGTGTGCTGCCATCTTAAATAAAACAGCACATTCTGAATATTTGCTTCACATTCAACTTTTCATCTGATACACAAACTGCTTCCATAAATAGCAAAAAGTCTAATTTAGACATTGCTGTAGAGCAGGGGTCTCCAACACGTCGCTCGTTCGCTACCAGTAGCTCGGCAACTCTTTCCAAGTAGCTCGCCAAAGGGTTAAATGAATATTACATAAATTTGAAAACTTGATTAGTCAAATTAGGGGTGGATGATCCTTCCAAAAAATCATATCACGATCCACAATATGAATTGCAATCTATCTTTTCAATGTGGCATACACTTAATAGAATATCCGGACTGAAACTCAACAAGACCTAAGTAACACTATATTTTAAATATCAAAATTGAATTCAATTGTTCTCTCATTCGCTAGCTAAGCGGAGTTAAGGAACACGCCCTGAAGCTGGCGAGTGAGTGAGGAGAATCACACATGCAACTGGACATGTGAATACTCTTGTGAAATGAAACAGAGACATGGAACAAAATGACAAATGAATAAGTAATATCTGTGTATTTGGAATTGCATTGTTTTGTTATGACAGCATTCATGTTTTAATTCAATAGTGTGAGAAAGTGCATACAGATATACAAAATGCACTTGCAGGTGAACTCAATATTTTTTGTGATGTTTTATTGCAAAATGTGAGTTGTGGACACCAACATTTTGTAAATGTTCAGACAAAACAAGCTTATTCAGTTTGTTTGATTTGAAATAAGCCATGAGAAGAAACGTTAGAAACCATGAGTAGCTCTCAGGGGAAAAAAGGTTGGAGACCCCTGTTGTAGAGACTATGACTGCTATTGTTAGCAGAATGCTTGAATTTGTGGACTCTCACCCTAATAATCATCCTCCATAGAACTTTAACTATTCTGTATAAGGAACTATGAGGCCCTTCATTTTTATGAATGCTTCTCCTTGTTGCCCCCTACAGGTTGCTCTCCCTCAACAGAGAAGCAGCTGTACAAGGTACTCCAGTATCATCTGATGCAGGAACCAGAGCTGCACACCACCCTAAAGAACCTGCTGTCTGCTATCAGTGATCCAGGAAAAGGTTTTAAGACTGCCGCTCGCATATATCTTGAAAGGAGTAAGTGATCAGCCCTTGTAGGCTATTAGCCATATTTGTTATATAACTTTCCACGCAGAGCCCCACCACCTACTGCTGGACACTACATGACTTTTTATCTACTCTCTCTATATATAAAATCCTAAGCCTAAAAGTGCAACAATTTTGTGGAACGATTTTATGTGACGTTTTTATGTCACGCTTTAAATCGGGCTTATTTTAAAACCTACAGTACATATATATGTTTGGTATCATTCTTTTCAGAATTTATTAAACTTTAATGTGATGTTGTTAGATTTTCAGATTCTTATTCCACTTTTAAATTCTAAACTAAAATATCAAGAAAGTCCTGGTTTTTATTTTTGATCGAGTAAACTTTCTTTCACAGGAACAAACTATTAAAAAAATAATAATCTATTCATAACATCAATGATTTAGTTAGCTGAAGGTCGAGTTACAATGACCCATTGCATACCACTTTAGTTTTCACGTGATTTTTCCTGTTATTTAAATGAGTCATTTTTTAAAAAAAGTTGTTTTCATCTATAAGAATGTCAGTTAAAATGAATGGATCGTTTATTTAGTCTCTTATAAATACTCATCGAGCACAGTGGACTTCAGTTTAATGGGAATACTCCAATCTGTAAAAGAGTAAATATTTTATTCTCATTTCATGATTTTTACTCCATTAAACAATAATTAATTTTTCTTTTACATATTTATAGAATTTTGTGATTTTGACTCCATCCAGCCATCCATCCATTATCCAACCCGCTATATCCTAACAACAGGGTCACGGGGTCTGCTAGAGCCAATCCCAGCCAACACAGGGCGCAAGGCAGGAAACAAACCCTGGACAGGGTGCCAGCCCACCGCAGGATTTTGACTCCAATAAATAATCATTTTTCTTTTGTACATTTACAGATTTTACTAACATTATGGCCACACCTGGAGGTTGGGCGCCGAAGGTGCCAGGTGTCTTGGTCCCCCTAGTTTCTCATAATTTTAAATCAGTTCAGTAAAATTTGGCTCCCTGCAGCTCCATATGGGAAAAAATGGTTTCATAAAATGGATTGATGTGACTTATCTGTTGACAAATTTACTTCATTAGTTTTACTTGCAATGTGTGACTACATTCTTGATAAAATGAATCCTGTTTTTGTGTTTTTATTTTGTACAGAACTCCGTGTAAAACTGGACTATCTAAACACTGTGGAGAAGGAGTATGGGGTACGGCCCAAAGTACTGGTTGGTAATCCACGAGTTGACCTCAAAGAAGTAAATGACTGGGTGCGCCAGCAAACCGGGGGGAAGATTGACCGCTTCCTATCAGCTAACCTGCCACGTAATATTGGGGTACTACCCCTGGGGGCTGCTTATTTTAAAGGTGAGTGGATATAGCAGGGTGACTAAAGAGACCATTTCAGCTCCTAAAGGGGGGACTGTTAATACAGTGAACAATAAAACTAAAATGGGGTCATGGAAGTATCCTACAACAGCATTGAAAATCCAGGAAGAAGGTGGTCAGAAACAGAATACATGTCTTCACGCGGCCTTCAAGCATGTTATTTGGTGACCTGGCTTATGTTTTCCTTTGCTCACTGTTTTTTCATGGAAGGGTTTTGGAGTGACCCAATCCTAATTAATCTTTTTTTTTTGAAAAGCAAAACATTAAAACAGCATAGCAGTCTATAAGACAAATAATGATAACATAACAGGTAGAACAGTTTGCTTCAAAATAAGTCCAGAGAAAACAAAAGAAAAAAAAAAGGACAATATCCTGTCCCAAACTACAGATATGTTTATTCCCACGCTCAGACTCTTTGTGATGTATTCCCACAAGTATGTCGTCTTCTGTGTCATTTGCCTATCCTTGTAGTTACCAACCATTGGGATATACAACAGAGCTGCAATGCACTTGCACCCAGGACTACTGCCAACTACCATCTATCATTAGTTCATTCAAGCCTCACTCAGGGATGACTATCACTCTAGTCCTATTCACTACGTCTCCCTTCACCCTTGACTTCCCTAACTGAGAAAGGAACTCAATTTTTAGAGTCTGGTGTTAGGGAGAGAAGGTTTAATAAATTCCTTCCAGAATCTTCCCAATTTTCCCCACCTTCCATCTTGTTCTATTCCAGAAGAATTATTGATCAGTCCTGAAGCCTCAGATAGAATTTCTACAATTTATAAAAATATTTTAAAGTGTCTTCCTTTCAAAGATCCCAGACTACATTTGGGAAAGGATCTGTCACTTAATATTTCAGGAAAGGAGTGGAAGGCAGCCATGCACAGAATACGCTCGAGCTCCATATGTGAAAAACATTCATTTATTCAACTTAAATTCTTTTATTGAATCCCTTGATCTCATTTAAAATTGTCCAAAATGTTTCCAGGGCAAGATTCAACGTTGCAATCTAACTCCAGCCTCACTGGGTCACGTGTTCTGGGCGTGCACCAAATTAATAACAATTTGAACAAAAATCTTTGCATGTCTATCAGAATACCTTGGTGTCACAATCACTCCTAACCCATTAAAAGCTGTGTTTGGTGTACTCCCAGACGGCTTTGAAGTTGACAAGAAAAAGAAAACTGTGATTTCCTTTACTACACTACTAGCACGGAGACGTATCTTGCTCAACTGAAAGAATCCCACCCCACCACTCTCAAGTCAGTGGGTAACCGATGTTCTATACTACTTGAAATTGAAAAAAATTACATTCTCACTTAGAGGATCTGTTTAAAACTTTTTTAAAAATATGGCACAATCTAATCAATAACATTTTAGAATAAGCTTCCATTCTGGGGAAAAGGATACTCTTGTTTTCTTGCTCCTTCTATAGAGTAGCTTCATTTGCTGGCTCCTCTCTCTTTCTCTTAGGTAGGGGTTGAAATTTGCTTTGATTTATTAAATTTGACTTGACTGTATGGAATGTTATCTGTTTCTAATTATCCATCCTTCCATCCATTTTATCCAACCCACTATATCCTAACTACAGGGTCTTGGGGGTCTGCGGGAGCCAATCCCAGCGAACACAGGGTGCAAGGCAGGAAACAAACCTCGGGCAGGGCACCAGCCCACCACAGTGTTTCTAATTAAAATCAATAAA
>JANRMT010062814.1:63638318-63652696 GCA_026402145.1 Polypterus bichir lapradei
CTGGAGCCAATCCCAGCCAACACAGGGCGCAAGGCAGGAAACAAACCTCGGGCAGGGCGCCAGCCCACCGCAGATAAATAATTAATTAATTCCATTATCATAATCTTTAACATAACTTAATATGTCAAAATCAGAAGCAAAGTAAACGAATGAGATAATCATATCATGCAACCTGGGTGTTTTAGCAGTTTTCATAGTGAACAAGTGCAGAGAAGAACAACTAGTTTAATTCCAGCAATGTGAGGTAGGAGTTATGAGTTGAGATTGAAAGAATCAACTCCTTTCTGTCCTAAGTCATTCTGACACCATCTTATCACAACACATTCATCAGCTGTGCACGCACAAAGAAATCCAATGGCTTTAGGGCCTTGATTTTTACACACAGGGGACATCCAGAAAATTACCATTTGACCATGTTTAGAGCTTAGTATTTAGTTTGTCTGCACTAAGCAGCAAAAACAAAAAATGTCCCTCTGCACTAACACCTCTGTTTTGTGTGGTTTAGACAAACTGCTATCAGAAAGATCAAAATAAAAAGAAAATCTTTGAGAATAGTTTTAGCAAGAACTGTAGTCTGTAACATTTAAGTAAAAGAGGAAGATAACTGAAACAGTTTAAGATTCATGATTAATGGTACTATAATAAGTAAAATTACATTTCCCTACAATTTTATGATGTGCTATCAATTTATTTTGGGAAAGTCAGATACAGACAGCAAGAGCTCTTATTTTGTATTCAAATCTTTTACAAAGGACACAAAAAAGCATCATCTTAAAGAAACTAAGGTTTATTTTAACATGTACTAAAACAACAACCTAACACCTGACACCCCTTGTCTCATTAAATGCTTAGAAAGCTGATGAAAGGAGAGCCTTTATAGAGCAACAAATGAGGATCAGCACCCGGCAAGGAGACTGCAAGATAAGATTAAGGGTTGCAGCAAAGATCAAGGGGCACCCATGCATGGACTAGCTGAATCATTTTGGATCATTTGTCAATGTAGCCACAACTGATCCTTGCCAAGAGGCAGCAAGGATTGGTCTAAAGACTGACATTTTTTTTCTGAGATGTCCCAAGTATCCATCCATCCATTTTCCAACCCGCTGAATCCAAACACAGGGTCACGGGGGGTCTGCTGGAGCCAATCCCAGGGCACAAGGCAGGAACCAATCCCGGGCAGGGTGCCAACCCACCGCAGGACACACACAAACACACCCACCACACACTAGGGCCAATTTAGAATCGCCAATCCACCTAACCTGCATGTCTTTGGACTGTGGGAGGAAACCCACGCAGACACAGGGAGGACCCGGGAAGCGAACCCAGGCCTCCTAACTCCGAGGCAGCAGCACTACCACTGCGCCACCGTGCCACCCTGTCCCAAGTATGGAACCTCTAAATAGTCTTTGCCATTTTAGCCAGCACCATTTCCTGTTTATTTGCTTTCAGGTAATTGGGTGAATCGTTTCAGCCAAGGAGGCCGACCCCAAGACTTCAAGGTGGATGAGTTGAGATCTGTCAGTGTGCCCATGATGAGTGAGGAGAGGTATCCTGTTAAATTGGGGATTGAATCCAATCTCAGATGTAAGGTAGGTTAAAATGTTTAGTCTTAAGTTCATTGTCCACAGTGTTCCAGTTTATGACTCTTTCCAGCTGACTTTATCTCTCCGTGTCCAACAGATTGCCCAGGTCCCCATGCAAGGGGGTGTAAGCATGTTGCTGTTCCTTCCCGATGAAGTCAGCCAGAACCTTACCCAAATTGAGGAAAGCCTGAATGCTGAATTCATCCATGATATTGTCACACTCCTACAGCCAGTGGACGTCTCACTGACTCTTCCAGCACTCAAACTGAGCTACACAACTGATCTGCTCCCCACACTAGCTGACCTGGGTAAGCACTACTATGTCAGTGGTAAATGTCAGTAGAGTTCAAGGGAATAGGACAGGCACCATAACAGGAAGATAGTGCCAAGAATCCCATAAATGTAGGCAAATATTGTCCTTTTTCTCATTTTGCCTTTTGGACTTGGCCTTCTATGTCTGTCCAATTTAAACAGGGATTTACAGGTAGTTTGTGGGCACTACCTTCATGCAGCAGATCTGCACGGGCAGTGCCCAGGTTTCAAATCATTTAACTGCAGGCACACAGTGTGTTCTGTGAAGAGGTCACCTGGCTCAGGGGCACACCTCATGGCAGCAGATGACCTAGGGACTCAAATCACCAGGGTTGAATCCATTCATCCACTTGGACAGAAAGTCTTTACTTAAAATCCAAGGTGGCAAGACAAACTGACTTAGACATGCATACAGGGTGCCCAGTATGGCTAACACTCGACTAAATCAATAAGGGCCTCCATTAAAAGACACTGCACTATTGCTTATAATATTAGCCCCCTGCTAAGATTTCTTCTTTATTTCTCTGCAGGTCTACAGCAGTTCATTTCCACCCCAGAACTGGTGAAGATCACTTCTCAGCAGGCCAAAGTAAACAGTTTGCATCATAAGGTGGCCCTAGAAGTGACAGAGGAAGGCGCTCAGCCACTGAGCAATATGGCAAGGGGGCTATACATGGCATTCCACGTTGACCGGCCTTTTATCTTTCTTGTGAGGGAAGAGACATCTGGAGCCACTCTTTTCATTGGCAGAGTCATGAACCCTAGCAAGTTTCAGTCTCTCTGAGGGAGGCATAGTGATATGCCACCTCTGTATGCTTAAGCACAAGAGCAATTTAGACACGCATCTGGGTGCACAATAACCAAGCGGTGGTGCACCCAAAGGGCAGCTTCCGTGATGCAAAGACCTCGCAGGTATCAGCACAACTGAGGCACAACAAGTGCTGCAAAAGTCAGAGACACACGTGCATGCACACACACACACACACACACACTCACCCGCCTCCAAAGAGTCATACAACTGGAAGGCACGAAAACTGCCAATGGCACCACAACATCTGAGCTATCAAATGGACAGTGATCCAGGGAATCAAGACGATAGTGTGGAGGGTGCAAGTCATGAAGAGAATATACACAAAATTGGGTTTGGATCATTAGGATTGAAAACCCACAAGACTGCATGCAGTCATTCTACAGCACTGTTCAGAATGACAAATCATCATATTATTAAAAAAAAAAAAAAAAACTGTCCTGCTCTGCTAGATCGTTCAGATCAAACACACAAAAATAAAAAAGGCACATCACGTCAGAGAATTCATTAATCAGGCCAAGAGGGCTCTCATTGTGTCTCAGTTGGGCTGACTTGCTTTTGTAAATAAATAAATCTATTAGGGCAAAACGGGAAGTTTCTAGTTACTCCAAAAATGCAGATGACATCCGGGCTCTGTGGGTGGTTGACTTTCATTTTTCTTTGCTAGGATTTTGTATCAGTGTTCCTAATAAAAATGTTACCCTGTGACTGGCCACCTGTGGTGTTCTTGTGCATTCTTCCAGAAGGAGCGCTGCCATTCTTCCAATTCCAGCCACTACCCTTGGGAAATGTCTCTGTGTGAAGCAGAATGGCTATATATGTCTTGGGATGAGATGGTATCACGAAAGAATGGTTCCTTTCAGATCAGGATTCATCTGGGATTAACTCTAGCCGGCTACAAAATGGGGGTCGTCAGAAAATGAATAGTTGTTGGAGAGAAATTGATGTTTTAAATGAACTGCTCAGATGAGTGACATAAACTTAGCAGAAGTAGTCTTCCCGGGCAGACATGTGCTGCTTTCATTGTGTTATAATTTCATTTTCATTTTTTACGGTATTTGAATATATTCCCAAAATACCATTTACTTTTGCTGATTCACACACACGCTTCATCCAATTCAGGTTTATGAAGCAGGGACATGCGGTCTGGGGATTCAGAGCCTCAACTGTCATCATGAAAATAAAAAAAAAACTACTAATGATAACATAAAATAAATATGTCCACTGATATGTGCTATAAATTTGTTTTCTGTATGATTCCAATAATTTTGATCGTTTTTATAGTCAAAATCGCTGAATTGGCGCACTGTCTGTTCAAATATAGGGGAGAAACACAAGGTGCGGCAGCAACGAGCCGAGCCTCACCTCGGACTGCGCTCTCCCTCACATACTGGGTTGATGCGTGCAATTGGTGTGTGCCTGTTGCTGTCTCTCTGTACATCACCAATATGTTTGCAGACACATTTATTATACACCCTGACTTTAAACAGTCTGGCCAATATCTTTAATGAATGTGTGTGACATATATAGTCTTGCTGATCGGACATAAAACCGCAGTGAAAAGGCACAAGGTGAGGCAGACAGTACCGTGCTGCACCGAAGGGGGCGTATGTGAGCCCAACAGGTTCTTGTTGCTGCTGTTCTACACAGAGGCTCTCGGAGCCAATACGTTAGCAATATCAGAAAGTCAAGTGCACTGCAGCGGTCCGTTTATTTAAAATTTTTTGTTCCGACTGACTGCCAAAATTGAAGATTAAGACCTTTATAAACCTAAAGAAAATAAGGAGGACGTTTATAAGAAAGTGATGGAGATTTTCGTGGAGAAGGATAGGCGCATGGACCTCCTTTACAAATAAAGGTAAGGCCATAAACTGTTTAAATTTGATAAAAATGGGATCAGACTAAGAAAAAAAAATCCAATATTTAAAAACTAAATTTTGACCTTAAATAAAATATTCTTTTCTTCTTGTTATCCTTTTGTTGAACAGTCTGTATTAAAATTGATTAAAGCCTCAGAATTAAAAGCTTTTAAAAACAACTAAATATTTCAATTTAGGTCAAAATTGAATTCCGTTTTCTGTAAACCTCTCTATACTTTCATTTGTATTGAGGGAGTATGAATTGTGAATTGCAAATTTAGAACACATAGAGGGTGCAGAGCAAATGCACTCTCTCCGCTATAAATGTAACATTATTTCTTAGCCAAATATGTACCTTACCTATGTGTGTGTGTATAAAGAATGCTGATGAGATATGAAAAATAACCAGTAGTCAATGTGCATGCCGCCAACTGAATAGTGAATAAGCCTCTCTTTGGGGTTCATATATTTGTAAATGTCACTCTGAAGGAGCCTCACCAGCAATCAACTTCACCGCACGTCACTGATGTGAAGTGCTGGAGCCAATCCTGAGTGCATCAGGCACAAGTCAGAAACAAGCCTTGGACAAGGTGCCAGTCATATATTAACCACCATGACAATAAACGTATGACGGGTAAACCTATGTTACCCATTTTAGTCTTAACTAGTAACCGGTTTAGGAGCATAAACTTATTTTTTTACCTGGTTGTGACACTAGATAGGAGCTGGCTGGTTCTTTTCCGAGTTGCTGTCGCCTGGTGAAGTGCCACAAGTGGACTGTGTTTCTGACAGGATTGCTGGATTATCATGGAGACCATAGACATAGAATTACTAGACACCGCATGACCAGCAGCATCATATGTCAACGTCGCCTCCTTATTGCGAGTGGCACTGCTATGGAGTGAAGTAGTGGATAAAGATGTCTCACACATGTGCTGCTTGGGATTGTACAAACCGCTGTACGCTCCAAACCATATCAATTGTTTTGGTTATATTTGGCCATTAGAAAATCCCATTTTATAATCTTAACTTTAGCTATGCCGTGCTAAGCTAGCAAAGCTATGCATTCATGTGCTCAAGTGAGCCTCCAAACAACGTTTTGGCTAAACGTATTTAGTCACTAACTATGTAGATTGTTGTTAGCTGTTAACATTTCTCAGACTTTAAAGGTTTCCCAAAGAAATCCACCTCAGGAAGCAGTGGGAGGCAGCCCTTAGACGGGATTTTGAGAAAGCTGTCCTGTGATGTGTGCCGTGCTAGTTTGGTAACAGATGCTGTACTGACATCATATGATCAAAGCTACCACTTGCTCACATTAAAAAACAAAGGAGGTTTAATGATTCCTTCTGAGGGTACAGTCAAGGTGGTCAAAGTAGCTGAGCATGTTATCCGACAGTCGACATTAGGGCAAGCTGTCAGTCTTTGATCAATCAGTTTGTTCAATCAGTTTGTTCGGGTTCAGATTGGTTCAGATGATGTGTTTTTTCTCAAGGAGCACATTGAGGAAACACAGTTTGAAATTGACAACCATCATTTCATGCTCATATTTTTAGTTGTGCCTGTCTTCCACAAACTAAGGCTGCACCATATTGCCAGACTGAATACTCTCAAATTACGGAGTGGCAACACACAGAAACAGTTCTGTTTCAAGGATTTTAGATCCTATCCTGTATATATTTAAGTAAGTGTGTGTGTGTGTGAGAGAGAGAGAGAGAGGGAGATTGAGAGAGGAATGAGTGAAATGTTTTCAGAAATTATTAAGCCAATTTGTATACAATAAATTGTTTATTTTTGTCATTGAGTGTATCATTTCACTGTTAAAAGATAGACCAGACAGCCAGTTGCAGTCTTACTATTTTGACTTTCAGACATTGGTCAAGTTTTTGTCTCAATAATTGCCATTATTAGTGTATAAATGGATATAAATAATTGCATTTAAACGATTCGCCAAAATCTGTTGTATGTAAAGATACTGTTTTAAACGTTATTGTTTTCTCATCAGAAAACCTGGTTTCCATGTCTACCTGTATTAGTTTAAAATTGCACTTTTGCCACTCACAATATGGCGGACGCGCGGACGTATCGTGTTGACTGGGCAACACAGTGAATGTGGTGTCTACCTATACTGTATATGTCTATGGTGGAGACAACTGTCGAATAAATGCAATGGTGTAAGGAGAACTCGCTTTGGAGAGTATGCGGTACACTTGACAGGGTTGCGCGTTTTCTGTGCGGTGAGAGGTCAGCTGATGCGATGGCAACTTTTCAAAAGGCCGGAGCGAGCTTGAGAAAGAGTTATGTGCAGGCCTTGTAGCGAAAGGAGCAGTTGGGAGCAAGCCAGAGCCTAAAAAATGCATTACAGATCGGCTGTGGGAGAATTAAACGTGTCTTTTTCACTCTTTCTCTGAAACTTTATAAAAGTTGCTGAGGTTGGTTTGATCAGGGCTGGCAATTCGCTTAGGTTCCTAAGGTGGCGTACTAGCAGCAATGAATTTCAACTTGAGGAATAAACAACACTAGATGGTACATACAGAAACAACTTATTATGCAGGAGCAAGTCAGCAGAACATGTGAATTAATGAAGATCAACCCAGGCGTGGGTGGTATTGTGGTGCTGTGGAAGCACTGCTTGCAGTTAGTGTGGTATAGTGGGTCCACAGCTCCCGTCAAGAGGCCAGTTTTAAACAATCACCGTACCTGCAGCTTAGCGAGGGGGCATGGTGGTTGAGTGGCTGAAGCAGTTCCAGGGGAATTCGTGGTGTGGGCGTTTCTCACCTAAGTGCACAGGTGGGAAACCGTCCACATCCATAATTGTTCCTGGGGCTGCTGATTGCTCCATTTGTTGTGCCTCACTGCCGAGCTCATCGGTGACATTACCGATGGTGTTGGGTTCAAGGGCTCCCGGACACACGATGGGAGCATGCAGCGAACCCGCATTGTCACAGTTAGGTGACCACTATTTGCATCCTGGATCTATGGCAGGGGTGGTGAACTCCAGGCCTAGAGTGCCGCACTGGCTGCAGGTTTTCATTCTTACCATCTTCTTAAGTAGTGGCCAGTTTTTGCTGCCGATTACTTCTTTTAATTAACTTGACTCAGGCCCCATAGTTGTTTGTTTGTCTTTAATTATCAGCCAAACAATAATGAGACACAAAACAAGCCACCACATGACTAGCTCCCCTGTGCCCATTACACAATATCTGAAATTAAAGAGAGGTGATGGTCTTGGTAAGTGTGATCTTTCAGGTCACCAAAACATTTTGATGGTGCTCTTAGAAAAAACAGAAAAACAACAGTTTTCAAAATGTGTGCTGGGGCAGAATGAGAGCAGCAACAAGCCATGGAATTAAATAATGGGTTTTATTAACAGCAAGAATTGACTTCTTATTAAGAAAGTGATTGGAGTGAAATTGGTTGGAGTTTGAAGCCCCAGTTTAGTTGGTCATCCGTTAGCTCGTTTCACATCTCATTTCTGCTTGGCTGTCATTTAATGAAGAAAAGAATCAATTCAGAGGGCTGAACTCTTCTAACAGGGCTATTAAAGTGATGGGGAAAAAGTTCATTAGCAGTGAAAACTGGTCACTGATTAGGCAAGCCATCCTGGCCCAGATGCAGCAAAACAGGCCCAAACCATGATACTACCACCACCATGATTCACAGATGGGATTAAGGTTCTTATGCTGGAATGCAGTGTTTTCCTTTCTCCAAACATAATGCTTTTCATTTAAACCAGAAAGTTCTATTTTGGTCTCATCCGTCCACAAAACATTCTTCCAATAGCCTTCTGGTTTGTCCACGTGATCTTTAGCCAACTGCAGACGAGCAGCAATGTTTTTTTTGGAAAGCATTGGCTTTCTCCTTGCAACCCTGCCATGCACACCATTGTTGTTCAGGGTTCTCCTGATGGTGGACTCATGAACATGAACATCAGCCAATGTGAGAGAGGCCTTCAGTTGCTTAGATGTTACCCTGGGGTCCTTTGTGACCTTGCCGACTATTACACGCCTTGCTCTTGGAGTGATCTTTGTTGGTCGACCACTCCTGGGGAGGGTAACAATGGTCTTTAATTTCCTCCATTTGTACACAATCTGTCTGACTGTGAATTGGTGGAGTCCAAACTCTTTAGAGATGGTTTTGTAACCTTTTCCAGCCTGATTAGCATCAACAACTCTTTTTCTGAGGTCCTCAGAAATCTCCTTTGTTCGTGCCGTGATACACTTCCACAAACGTGTTGTGAAGAGCAGACTTTGATAGATCCCTGTTCTTTAAATAACACAGCGTGCCCACTCACACCTGATGGTCATCCCATTGATTGAAAACACCCAACTCGAATTTCACCTTCAAACTAACTGCTAATCCTAGAGGTTCACATACTTTTGCCACTCACAAATATGTAATATTCTATCATTTTCCTCAATAAATAAATGACCAAGTATAATATTTTTGTCTCATTTGTTTAACTGGTTTCACTTTATCTACTTTTAGGACTCGAGTGAAAATCTGATGATGTTTTAGATCATATTTATGCAGAAATACAGAAAATTCTAAAGGGTTCATAAACTTTCAAGCACAATTGTACATCTATGAGAGAATATACAATGGAGAAAAAACTGAAGTCTGTATGGTCATTTTGGACATAATTGAATACAGTACTTCTGTTTTAATACATATAGTTATTTGTTTAATGAAGACTTTTACAAATGCATAACACACATGGTATTGTATAATTGCATTTTGTATAGTGGCACATTAGGAAGCTTGTTCAATGTCAGTGTTCTCCTGGAAATGAGCCACCAACTTCACGAGGTACAGTTCAGTGACATAGACAGTAAGTGACGTTGTCTGCTTCTTCAATTGTTGGTACCGTTACATACTTGCATAACAAAAAAAGCAAATGTGGCTTTCTACTGTATAAACGTCTACACGCGTAAGTGTATGTGTCTGTCTGTCTGTCCAGCCCGGAAGTGCAAGGTTACAGCTTGAAGCTCAAAGAAAGCAACTTTGTCGTCAAAGTGAAACTGCCAAGAAAAGAAACTCACTTAGCCGCTGATACATGAGTGAGGGGAGCACATCGGCAAAACGAAACCTCCGAGGAGAGAAACTCGCATAGCTGCTGATAGACAACAGAAGCGAGCAGGTCAGCAAAATGAAACCACTGAATAAAAGAGAACCTTGCTTAGCTGCTAATGCACAGCCGATGCGATTGATTGATTGATGATTGAAGTGCCAGAATCCATAGTTTCTAGGAGCCTGGGCGTTTTACAGATCTCTCGTCCAAAGCAACCCAATTTTTAGCTTAAATTACCACCATAAGATAATGAAGCTGTGGTAAGACATATATGGGAGAATGTTTTATTCTTAATTTGTTTAATGATTTTAATTGAATTTAACACACAGCGTGATACTGAGTAGGCACCAACTGAGCAGTAAGAAAAATAAAAGGGAAATGGTTTAGCGATTAAAAAGATTTTTTCTTTTGAAGGAAAAGGAGAGAGAAAGAGAAAGTGATCACTGGCCAGAGAGGTATCTGGGGGAGGATGGAAAGGACAGTTTCCGACAGGCTGACTATTAATACAAAGAGTCAGCCCGACTGCTGTGTGGAGGTTCAATGGCGTGGCTATATGCTTGTCTGTCAAGCAGTGGAGCAGACAAGATGGAGAGGGACTGCTTAAGTAGGGAGAAGGCGGGGGGCTCAAGACTTGGTGGCATCTGTTGAACGTCAAGGTAGTGCAGCAACAGTTAGCACTGTGTTTCAGACATGCACATTGGACTGGGGATTCAGCAGGTTGCAACACTGAATTCTCTCAGAGTCCTGATGAAAATATTGATAGAAGTTGGAAGGGTTACCTCTCAACCGTTGGATGATTTTAACTTTATTAGATTTGTCTTATTTGTTTCTTGAACACCCCAAGACAGCACATACTGTATTTTAGGAATTTATTTCAACAATTTATTAACTTATTTGAATGTGCACTGCTTGCACTTTTTTGAGCACTGTGAATCCTGTTTAAACAAACTGCTTTTCTTTGGTTTTTAAAGTCTCAGTTTATCTGCCCACTAGTCCTGATCCATCCTGGTTCATGCCTATCAATTTCTTGGAAATGAGGGTAATGCCCCTAGACTTTAAATCCTTTGTCTGTTTGTTGTCCATTCTCCCATTTTCTGCATGGATAGATATTCCTATCACATTTACAGTAACATGCAGGTTATTTGGAAATGTGGTAGGAATTAGCACTTATGGAGAAAAGGCTAGTTCCTGCCTTTCATCCAATGTTGTCAAGATAGGCTCTGGCCTTCAGCAAACCTGAGGTAGATTAAGCAGTTTTGAGGGATGTTATGTAAGATGACTATGCTGCTCCACCTTCATATATGGTTTCCTGCACACATATTGATCCACACTGCAGTACTAATAAGCTATTACACAGCTAAACATTAATTTACATTTTTCTGCAACAACAGGATCATCAAAATGCATTTCTTGAATATTTTTTTTTTTGGTACAATGACAAAGCAAATTCTAGCCTTTCTGCAAACCAGTCTCAATGCTTGTTTTTATACACTTGTCGGCTTGGAACTGTCTCTTCTAAGGCCTATGTGATTTACACTTCAAATTTGCTTTCAGAAAACACAAGGTCCAGCAGATGGTGCTCAACAAAGAACACAAGGAATTCCAGGCCTTGTGTCCATCACAGATGCACTAGCTGAGGCTCAGAATCCACTACCTCCAATTACTTTGATACAAACAAATGTTTATTGCTCTGGGATCTTGCAGCCTTTGTAAAACCATGCCTTAATGAAGTCAGCACTATACGAATGTAAGATGTCTCTGAGATATGCTTTGTAATCACTCCTGATGTGCTGGAATTGTTTAAGGTGCAAAATTCTCAGCTGTATTCTTTGAAACATTGTTAAGATTTTACTGCATCCTGAAGACACCGTGACATTTCCTGCAGTTCCTGTACCAACTCGAAGTTGGGCCCACAGTGTAGAGTAAGGATTTGCTCTGCTTCAGAGATGGTCGAGAGAGCCTGTGGCAAGACACAGCTGCAAGTAGTACAAATAATATCAGTTAGGTGGCATTCATTATTATTATTATTATATATTTTAAATTAAAAGATGGTTACAAACCACTTTACCCATTGAATTGCAGCTGTGCCAGTTTGAACAGTTGATGTCCCAATTCCAAGCTGTTCTTGCCATACTGGTTACGGACTAGTTCAATGCTGCGGCTAAGATGAGTTGCTGCTTCATCCCACCTCTCTGCATAAATTCACAAAATGGAAAGGGATGACCCAATGGTGATATTTATCTACATAAAACATCAATAGAGTGATATGGGAAAAACATACGCAACATCAAGTATCAAAATTTGACAGGCAGTCCCCGGGTTATGTACGAGATAGGGATTGTAGGTTTGTACTTAAGTTAAATTTGTATGGAAGTCAGAACAGGTACATTATTTTAATAAATGCTATTGTTCACCGACTGTAACCAAGTGCTCTGGCAATGAATGATGGAGTTTCACCTCTCTCTGACCTTTTTATTATTTCTGCTTTATTTTCAATGGTGATGGTTTTTGCTTCTTTACTGTATCACCAGGACTTGCATCAGATTTGTGTTTCAGAGACATTCTTGAAGGGTGAAGACAAAAGATTAAGATGAGCTCTTCTGCGCAGTACTGTACACGTTATCACAGCAGGAAGGTAGCCATCATCAGCACGTCTGATGTACTGACAAGAGACAACTTCCTGCTACAGTATGTGCGTAACAGTACAAGTAGGCTTGCTATTGAGAATGACTGGGGGCAGCGAGGGGCGGTTCATCACCAGCCCACTTCACAGTCACCTCCACTACAGTATACTGCCTGCAGCGTCTGCCCACCGAGAACGAACACGGTGCGGCCAAATGCGGGTAGTGAATCGCCCAACCCCAATTTAACAGGCAGCCATCCGAGGCACATTACAATGCTACCTCCGCCGCCCCGTTCACCCATAACTGGGTCACCTCTTGCAGCATTACCAGCTGTGTGTGCTGTGCGGGCAGTGAAACGCCCCCCTCCGCTCCATCCAGCCTGCGTCCAGTCAGGAGCAGTAGCTGCGGCGGCGTAGTGGGCAGGCAGCGAACCGTCGTCCTGCACACGAGTGATAACTGTGGCGCCGGTGAGTATGGACCACTGGTCACCGCTTGCCGCCAGGAGCTGCCCGAGGGACACTACACTGCGCAAGCAGTGAAATCGCCCCCCTCCAGCTACCACTTGCAGCATCCCCAGACCGAAGATGACGGAGCGGCAGTTACTGAGGCGCAATCGTCGCAGCTGCGGCCTCGTTCGTAAGTCGTACGTCGGATGTCCGTAACCTGGGAACTACCTGTATACAGAAAATGAGTCTAATGTCTAAGTGAAAACAGAAATAATTGATCACATAAGTACTCACCCCTTTAAGTCAGTATTTAATAGATGTACCTTTGCATAGTCATGACAAACTAGAGTCTCTATTGGCTTTGGACATCTTGGCACTGACATTTTTCCCTTTCTTCTTTACAAAACTGCCCAGGCTCTCACTAGTTGCACAGGAATTGTGAGTGATCAGACCTTTTCAAGTCCAGTCATAAATTTTCAACCACTCCAGGACATTAACATTGTTGTTTTAATCTATTCCTGTGTAGCTTTAGTTTTATTTCTTGGGATCATTGTCTTGATGGTAAACCAAACTTCTCCAAAGGCGCAGATTTCTTGCATACTGCATCAGGTTCTTCTCCAGAATTTTCTGTTGTTTTGCTGCATTTATTTTACCCTCCAGCCTAGCTGCAAATGAAGCATCCCCACAGCATGATGCTGCTGCCACCACTATGCTTCACAGTCTGAACGGTGTGTTCTTCATAATGTGCAGTGTTTGGCTTACATCAAACATGATATTTGGTCTGATGGCCACAGACCCTTCTTACAGCTGATGTTGAAATCTCCCGTCTGAGTTTTGACAAACTCTAGCCTAGATGTCATGGATGGTCTTAAGTTTTTAAACAGCGGCAACTGGTGAACCACCCATCAACAATTTTTGTCTGCAGAGTCTCTCCAAATTTATCCATTGTACCTTGTTAATCCTTCAGAGTTGTCTTAGGTCCCTTGGTGACCTCCTTCATAAGTCTTCTTGCATGATCACTTTTTGTGGACAGCCTGCTCTAGACAGATTTACAGCTGTGCCATACTCTTTCCATTTCTTTTTGACTGATTTAACTGGACTCCAACGATTATTCTGTAACTTGGGTATTTTCTTATGTCCATCCCCTAACTTGTACTTATCAATCGCCTTTTCGTTGAGTCGTTTTGAGTTTTCCTTTGTTCATTTGTTCATTGTGTAGGTTACTCCACGATACTGAATACCACAAGCTGGATCTTCCAAATATGATGTATTTATATTACAATAATTGAAATGCCTCATCTTCAAACAGGCAATCTTCATTGAAATAATTATGTGACTTCTAAACTCAATTGGCTGCACCAATGATGTTTTAGGTGTATCATATTAAATGGGATGAATACTTATGTGATGTATTTGGTGTTTTATACTTCTAATTAATTTAGATCACTTTGCAAAGATCTGTTTTCACTTTAACATTACAGAGACTTTCTGTTGATCAGTGTCAAAAAAATTAAATCCACTTTCATTTAGTGTTGTGTATATACAGTGTGGTGTGAAAAACTATTTGCCCCCTTCCTGATTTCTTATTCTTTTGCATGTTTGTCACACAAAATGTTTCTGATCATCAAACACATTTAACCATTAGTCAAATATAACACAAGTAAACACAAAATGCAGT
>JANRMT010062814.1:63653096-63700119 GCA_026402145.1 Polypterus bichir lapradei
ACATACATACATACCATACATACACACACATATATTGTATGTGTATTGTATATTTGTATACACACACATAAATTGTATGTTTTTAACTTGTTTTCCTTTCACACTATTGACTAATTGATTACTATTGTGACTATAGCTCTGATTCAAATGGAGAACAAAATTCTGTAATTTAGGACTACTGGAAGTCAAGCCGTAAAGTAATTTTTCATGAGGTATGGGGATGGCAGAAGACAAGTGCTCTTGAGAGGTTATGGACAGTAATAAATTGTAATGACAAGGGCAGACAGTTTTCAATGCACTTCCCATGCTGGTAATTAACATTCTCAAAACAAAAATTAAAAGTTTACCCATGACAGCAAAGACACGTGCTATGCAGTCCTCAATCTCTCCTTGCAGAGGGTGAGTAGGAATCAGAATTTTCCATGCTTCTGTCTGACATTTTTGCAAGATGCTCCGAGCCTGATCTGTGAAAAGACATGAGAGCACATATTAGATTGCTCATAGTTTTCAAGCTATTACGGAAATTTGTCAAATCAACCCGTTTAGTTTTTTCATTACTTAATTGCACTAAAGAATTAAATATTTAGTGAAAATGCTCAGATAAAGTAAAATGAAAAGAAAAACATACATCTATAATGTTTGACTAAGAAAAATAAAATAAGGTCTGTGAAACATTCCTCCTGATGATCTAGCATTTCTGTCAGGCCCATGAAATTGATAAGCTATCATCATATTTAAATATTACATTATCCCATTCCAAGCAGTTAAGATGTTTTTCTTATTCAGTGCAACATTTAAAAAGTATCTCAGAGACCCTGCTGCAAACATGAAGCCAAAATAATAAACCCAGGTAGAATGGTATAATATCACAGATCACACACACAGAAGCAACTGCTTTAGTAAACATTAGAACACTTTGGAGGTGCCACTTACTCTGACTGCATGCCTAACGACACATGGAGAAACCCAGAGGAGACTTGGGAAATCATAGGGTGAGCATGCTAACCGTTTTGTAGAAAAATTACCTGCCAAGACATCTTACTCCCCTATGAAAATATCTGGAGTTCAAAGTAGTCAAAATACTCCTTGCTATGTCTCTGTAAGAAGGAGGCATGCACTCTACAGGGGACACTCAAAACATGATCTGATGCTCAGCTGGTTTATATAGGCTTCAAAAATAGTAAATGTCAACAATCAATTTAGCCTAAGCAGCTGCATTGTGCAAGTCTGAAAAAGGCTCTCTAGTCTATTTGAGTCTACCTCTTACCTTGTTGGCCTGTTTCAATCAGCAACACTGCTCTTTGGATGCCCTTCCTTATCCCCTCCACCTGCTTCAAAATCTCTTGTTGAGATACGGAGTGTCCACAGGATTTCTTGGAACAGCAATACTCTTCCCCATCTTTTTTGGAAGACTAAAATAACACAGAAATGAATAGCAGCCTCTTAATCAAACTCTGAGGCAAATCTTATGAAGCTGCTGCCTTTCACTAGCCAGATTAGATTACTTACAACAGTGCCCCCTCACCCTGTTATACAGTGTAATCTTTCAAATAACATTATTTGCACAGATAAAAGATACTTAAAATAAACAATTTGCAGAACATGGGTAAACAGGATGTATTACAAGATAGTTAAGAAAAATATTGTGATTCTTATAGAAATGTTATAAAAGTACTTAAAATTGACCTTGCTGGAAACAGAAAGCCTTGGTTTGTTTGAGAGGATAAACTTTATTCTCTTCCTCAAAAAGATCCAAAAATGACACGATTATCCCAACAATGATCGTGCAGTTAGTAATACAGCTTATGCATAAGTCTGACCACTGAACCAAAAAGCTGATTTTCAATAAGCTTTGTAAGAATATATATATATATATATATATATATATATATATATATATATATATACACACAACTTCGCAATCTATTTATATTTTCTATTATACTTTCTTCTACTGGTGTTATTGTATCATGAATACCATGTTGCTATTAAATTTCTATACTTTGTCTCTATAATTAACATGATTAAAATAATAAAGTAAATACAGGGTGTCTGGTGTAAGGAAAATCACTGCTATTCTTTGCGTACACAGTTATCAGGCTGAGGGGGGCACCCCAACGGTAGAATACAGCAGACCGCCGTGAAGTCACGGTTCAGAGTTCGCAGCCTCAGTCATTCGCGGATTTTCCCTTAGAACCTATCTAATAATTGTTAGCGGAAACCGCAAATATCCTCCGCAATTTTTATGGCTTTTTTCGTGGCAATACTGTACTGTAGAGAGAACAGAAAGCAACTGTAGAGGAAAACCCGGCTTTGGATGGTAAAAGTAGCCAACAGAATTTGAAACTGCAACTCCCAGCAGTCCCTGCAGTGGCTCCGATTGGTTTTCTGCCGAGGGTGCTGGGGCTGTTGGAGTCAAAGGATGTCAGCATGGCTTTTAAAAAGGGGGTCAGTGACCAAAAGCAAAAAAAAAAAGTTTTTGTAATTTGTGTTTGAAGTTCCTGTCTGCCTGCCTACTGTTGGGTTACCTGTACTTACTCATTTTGTCCTGGATCATCTCATGGTTGGTGTCTGGATTGTCTGCTGTCTGCCTGTGTAAATAAGGACCGTTAGTGGATTCATGGCCATCCTGCAAAGAAAGGAGCGCTCCTGAACCCGTCCACCCGTCTTCACCATTTCAGGAACTAGTGGTAGGACTATGTTTACATTCCCATTCAAAGTGCAGATCTCTGGACTATCTATTTTCATCATTACATTTCATCATTTGCCGTTTTATGTGATTTACTGTATGTTTTGTTTGTGCTTTGTTGTATTTAATGTGTAATCACTGTAAGAGGAACAGGGGTGGTATCATTGTTTTCATTTATTTCATTTGTTTCATTACATTCTTTCTGTTTGTGAGTGCGTGCAGGTCGATCCAAGGCTGGATGCATCCCTGGAATCTCCACCATAAAAATAAATAAATCACTGTCTTCTCGACGGTGTGAATCTTAGCGGCACCGGACTGCTACAGCGTTATTCACTTCTCCTTGCTGCTGATTGACTGTGATGCATCTCCAGCCGAGTGTTCTTGCGTTTTCCGTTTTGTTCCTCTTAACCCTTAAACCGCCACAACCGGCTATTGTCGTTTCCCAATGCCATTTGCGAGCATGCAGGAGCTGATCAGTCAATGCCATACATTCACTGAGCAGCCAGCTCATCACCACTGCCAGCTCCTTGTGAGCAGGGGGGCTGAACGCACCCCTAGAAGACACGGACACTCCTCAAAAAAACCCTCTTAAAAAATGCTGATAGACTACCTTCACATTGTTCCCTTACTTGTTGGGCTTACTTGCAGCTGCTCTGTCACGTGATATGCTTCTCGCGCTACGCTTACTTAAAAGCCTGAACAGCATCTGTCCTTTTTGGCTAATTGCTTTGTTTCTCTCTGCTCCCCCAGACATCCTCTGCTCCTGTTGGGGGTCCTGCTCCCATTATGCTCCCTTATGATGTTTGTCTATTCTTGAATCGAGAACTAAATACATACTGAACTTGTTTTACTTCTGGAAAAGACATGTTTATTTGAAGTGTTTGAAAAAAGTTCCTGTCTCTACAATCTCCTGTGTTTCTGTGCAATTCTGTGACCCAAGCGTGACACCCTGCAGCCTCACTGTACCTGGGATTGAGCCGCTGCACTAGACTAGCCTGCAAGCATCAACGCTTACCTCTGTATGCTTGTGTGCAGCTAACTCAATCACAGTAATTGTTATGCTTTTGCATGAAAAAAAAAATGTGTTCCATTAAAATTTCATGTTTTTTTTGTGAATTGTGACGTTTACTGAAAAAGTGCAGCAAAAAGTATTTGGTGTCCAGGTTTACATTAACCCCCAAGTATGTGGCGGTTTAAGGTTATAAACCCCAAGATGCCGCCAAAATGCCCTGCACCTTCTAAGGCTTCTGGCAATGAAAACGCACTTGCATGAATAACAGTACATATAGCGGTAACATCGGTATTTTACATTCTAGCACTGTGGAAGACATAGCAGTACTGTACTATACAGTATACGGGTTTACCTTTACATTCTTATTTTTAGGTAATGTATTAAGCTGAGTTTGAAATTAAATTAAAGTGTTTTGGGGGCATATTTAGGGTTTAAACTATACAAATAGGCATTTTTTTAACCACATCCAAAATTTGCAGTTTTTCACAATTCGTGGGTGCTCTAGGAACGTAACCCCTGTGGATTTTGTGGGTGTACTGTAGTGTGATAGAAGGAGGACATCATTGGTTGGTAAATGGCATACAACCAAAAGATGTTTCAGCCTTCATGAGTCTAGGATATTTTGGGAGTATGGGTTATATCTGGGGTCACCTGTATGATGCTGATGCCAAAGACAGTGAGTCCCCATGTGGCTAAGGAGTGACTGGCAGTGACACCATCCTCTTACATGGATGTGGATAGAATCTATGTGCATGTGTGTGTTAAGCTTAAGGTGCAAAAACAGACCAATCCAATAACAAACTTGGCGAGTTCCACTCATTCTACAATAATACAGATGGATGGTAGCCTATTTATTTACTTTAATTATGAATACAATACAAGTGCTATTTTTGTTTATTAGAGGTCTTACTGTGCAAAGCATTTTAAATTTTACTGAACAAATTCAATCAATTTTCATTGGTTTGTGTACATCAGCCACTCAAATTGTAAAACTTTTAATTAAGAGTAATTTAATAATATATTACCTTGACAGAAAACTTTCCTAAGGGTTGTTTTCAAGCCATTGATGGAAAAACATCACTTTTTGCAGCTTCTTCAATTCATTTAAATTTTAATTTAATTTTTTTTATAACTCTTGGATTCCTTAATATTTGCCCAAGAATATTTCTATACAAAGAGCCATAAATATTTGCCTTGAAATTTCTGCTTGCAGCCCTAGTCCATGCCAGCTATCCAAAATATTTTGCTCATTTACACTCACAGAATATCACAGGATTATTGTGTGTCTGACTGTCTGTTTCCTTAGTTAACAATATATTTATTCAAAAATAATTACCTTAAGAGATGAACCACACTGACTGCACTGAATCCCAAAAAGACCACTAGGATTCAGATTGCCGCTGAGTTCTGACTTCTCTTCTTTGCATGCCTTGCATTGACACTGGAAGAAGTACTGCTCTTTCAGGAGATGCTGCCTTTCAAAAACATTCATGCGACTGCAATGTGGACCTAGTGACAAAAAAAGATGGAAGAAGAAAACAGCTAAGGAAGTGTACTGGTGCATTTACATGCACACACATAACTGGGTTAAGGTGAATAACCCAGTCAATGCAGAAATGTGGTCTCTTAAAAATCTGTGTTCTGTAGTTCTCCTGTGTCAAAATGCACTTATGTCTTTGAACAGTGCAAAAAAAAAGTTAAACATTCTTATTGTCCACCATGAATCTGAATATAAGCATGATGCCTGTGATCACTTTCTTGTGTTTTAAAAACATGTCTAATCAATTGGACGCTTTACTGTATTTATAGGTTTCCTTTACTAGATTGCATGCAGCTCACTCTTTTCTGCTTGGCTGTGTGACTGAGCCCGGCAAAGGACATAGTGCATGTGCTTCTTGTTTTACACCCAGTGCCGCTGGAATAATGATAATGCAGGAATTTTTTACTTCAATAAGATAAGTATTGGGTTAGGCTACTCGTTACTTTAAAAAGTAATCTGACTAGGTAACATGCATTACTTTTAACATGCTACTCTACTGCTCTTGAAATTGTGTTATTGAGTTTAGCACTGTATGTTCAGCTCATCAACATAAATTTAACAATTTCTGAAATATTGAGAGATAATTTCAGCCAGTAGAAGGAATAATGCGATCGGCTGAACAAATGTCACTGGAAATCTATTTTGTAGGTGCGTGTACCCATGCCTACTGAAAACATGTGCAAAGCAAATAAATGTGTAGGCTGACAGAGTGCACATTACGGACATTATTCTGATACCGGAATAAGGGTTTACATGGCATTTTAGATGCCAGGTTTCTGTGACTAACAGGGTTATTCAGGCACATGTAAACACACTTACTGAGTGACTTGGCAGCTAAAGAGTTGTACCTAAGCCACAAGTTTGCAGGCTTAAATGTCATCCTTGGAACCTAGGGAAAATCACTTAGATTTTCTGCAAAAAATGCAATTTGTAAATCAATTAAGTTCTTTTGTCCTATTTCTGCAACACAATTATTGTTTACTATAATGGCCACTACATCAAATAAAGATTTCTGTTCAATCTGAAGTCTCTTGCACACTAATACTCCAACAATTAATTTATTAATTGCTAATGTCCATCCAAATACTAAGTCATATTGAGCCTGTTGTTTCCCATATCATCTTCCATCACTCTTTGTGGTCCTGGGCATCCATTGATGCAAGACCCATACTTTTTACATCATATGACATAACCTCCAAACAAGTCATCTTTAGCCAGCATCTGGACTTCTGCCTCTCACGTCCAACTTGCTGCATCTTACAAGTATGGCAAGTTCAGCAGCAATTTCTACCCTTTGTGTTTTTTTTTCCTGTTACATTGTGGTATGCAAAACACAGAACATCAGGCAGGTTAGTCTCTCTTTTGTTTGTCAGGTCCAAGATATCTGTATTTTTTATTCCTTGTAGCTGCGTTATACGCATGGGACTTATTGCTGAGCACTCATCAGTTCTCAGTTCTCGCATGCACGAGAGTCTGCCCCCTATGACTTAAGGCAAAATCAAACCTAGTCTCAGACTAGTTGGACGGAGTCGCACTACATGATAGATAACAACAACATTTATTTATACAGCACATTTTCATACAAATGATGTAGCTCAAAGTGCTTTACAGGATGAAGAAAGAGAAAAAGACAAAATATATAAAAAAATAAAATGAGTCAATATTAACATACAATAAAAGTAAGGTCAAATGGCTAGGGAGGACAGAAAAAACAAACAAACAAAAAAAACTCCAGACAGTTAGAGAAAAAAAAATAAAATCTGCAGGGGTTCTGAGGCCACGAGACCACCCAACCCCCTCTAGGCATTCTACCTAAAATAAATGACCTCAATCAGTGCTCATGGTTTTCAGGGTTCATGTGGAGGAACTTGATGATGATGGTCTTGTGGTCTTCTGGCCTTTAAAGATAGTCACAGGAATAAGCCACAGCTGCCTTCTACTTACTAATGTTATGTAAATGAAGTCTACAACTGAAAATCAGTGGAAAAGTCATGCAGTGTGACATGGCCACAAGTCTTGTAGCTGAACTTTCATTAAAACACTTCTGTCGCTACATCTTCAATCTGCATTTCTCTATTTTAAACTTTATTTAATAATGTTGAGTATTGCAAAATACATAACAAAAGAGCTAAAGAATAAGAAAGAAGATGACATTGTAGCCAGTCATATTTTCCAATTAACTATGAACCCACAACCAAAAGTGCCAATCGTGGATAACCCATTACCCCACCACATAGGTTTTCAAAGGGAAAAAAATGAGAGAAACAATTGTCTGATAGTTGAAGACAATTTTAGAAAATGAAAAGGAAGTTATATTTGCATGGATTGCCTCCGAGGACTCCACATTACAACACTGTCATGTTACTAGTTAATTTTGGTTTGGCCTAGTGCAAGTCTGAATGTGTACAAAGGCCCTGTTCCCATCTGGTTTTTGCCTTGTTACTCCGGTGGACAAGAATTTCTTGAGATCTTTTCCATCCGTCAATGGAAAAAGAAAGTTTAAAAAAAAAAGATGTATCGATTACAAGTGTTGGGGCATGCATTTTGCATAGTAGGGGAATGTAAGATATCTTCCCCTCCTAGCTGGTTTGAATTTCAAAACCTGTAAAGAATGCAAGTTTTTTTTTATTTTTGGATCCAACTGTATGTCTATGCTCATGGTGGTTTAAGTTTTAGCATCCATCTGCATTGAAGCAATTGGTGTAAAGGAACCTTTACAAAGCAAGACAGCCAGCCTTTCTTTACTTAACGTGAACTCAAAGGCCCATTTACTATTATAGCATTTTAATAAATCCTTAGCACTCAGAGATTTGTGGAATGCCTACATAAAATGTTAAAAGGAAAAGAGAAACAGAAGTAAAATGAAACTGTGTTAAAAAAAGCATAAAATGCAAGCAAAATCCTACCACATTAAATTACATTCAGTTAGTCTATTGGGTGCCATGCAGAGAAAGGAAGAGGTCAAAGATTAGGGTAGGCAGATTACCATAGCAGTGGAGTAATTCCTCTCCTGCTTTTAAGGGCCGAGTTGTTCGGACAGTGATGATGTTTTTCTGGAAGGTGATACTGGTGTTGGGGTCACAGGAATGATTCATCAGACTAACAGTGGGGAATATTCCTGTAGCAACACGGGTTTGCACCTGAGATTCTACAGAAGAATTACTTATACCTAAAACATAAAAAACATGATGGTTGATTACTAAGAAAATAAAATTTAGTAATGTGAGTAGATTATCAAAGTCTTCTAATCGCTATCAGCAAAAGTACGATACTAAATGTGATTGGCTAACCATACAGAGATTTTTGGTCTAGATAAACTGGAATACCCATTACAAGTATAATGGATACTCTTGCACTTTCTACATATGAAACAGCACTCAAACTAAATAGGACAATACATTTGTCAAAGTTTTGTCAGAATGTCTGCCTGACATTTTCTTTGGTCTACAATAAATAAAGAAGTGCATTTGGGCTTACCTGTGAATTTAGACACTGTAGTCACAGCTTGAGCATTGCATCTCATCTGCAGCATGTGCCTGAGCAATATCACACCTATCACACTAAACTGTGGACAGGACCATATGCTTTTTTGGGTCTCGTCGCTAACTTTCTTTGAAAAGGAACTCCAGCAGTCTGGCAGCTGCCCACCTTCTTTCAGTATTTGCCATAGCAGAGTCACTGTTATGGCATAAAGAAATCGCATTTGGGGTGTGTGTTTCTCAAAGTGGAGAAGTAAGCTATAAACTGAGCTGTAAGAGCCTTGGTAGCAACCTGACAAATCACAGCCCGGAATTACTAAAGGCTTGTCAATGCTTACAGACTCCTTGTTATCACCGCTGCAAGTTCTGTCCAGCTTTGAAGTTTGACCACCTGGATCCAGTCCTTTACATGTTCCCTTCACAGGGCAATATAACTCATTCTCCTCCAAGCATCCAACCTCTTTTAATCGTGTCCTTTCCTGGCTCTCTTTGGTATGCTCCAACTTAGCTTTTAGTGCTAACCTGAAGGCCAAGTGTGTAAAAATGCCCAAACCAAGTAGCATCGCACTGATAGGGCATTCTGTGATGTGGTATTCTTTCCAAGCCTGATCCTTGCATATCTCTGCACAGTAACATGCATAACTACATCCATGACAAGGAACAGGTGTGGTAACTTTGCATAGGCAATGATGGCAATACCAATCCTGGGTACTTGCCATCAGTGCAGAATTTTCAGAACCTGTTTTGGTGTTTACTTCATTAATCAGGACACAAGCAAAGGCTCTTTCTTCCAAAATCACTTCTCCTGCTGCAATATCTTGGTTTGCCACCAAGTGGCGCCCTTTTTCTGAGTTAAACTGAAGACTAATAGCTGCAGAACAACAAGGAATTAATTCTGCCTTCTTTAAGTTGGAGCCCTCTTGTTTGCATCTGTTTAAAGTGTTTGGATCACATAGATTTGGTCCACTGACTTGATGAGTAGATTCACAGTTTTTGCTAGCACTTTCAGACAATTTTAAGATACACTCCTCTCTGCGTGTTAAAAGCTTAGGCTCCAGATGTTTGGGGTATCCAGAATCCAGTGCTCTTCTTATGTCGGTCAGGCACTCCTAAATGTCAAGACAAGTGGAAATAGTGGGAAGACAAAACAAACTTAAAAGTTTTAAATGCCAACATGCCTCATCAAGTTAGCCCAGCTTCATAATAAATACTTTGGCCCTTTGCTCCCATCATGCAAGCTTATTTGCAATGCATCTCAAAAACTAAGTTCATCATTAGATGTCAGAGCATTACACCCTCCAAACCTGATTAATCAATTTCAGGGTATGTGAAAGCAGAAACCAATCGTGGACTAGTCAAAAAACCAATGCAGGGCCCTCTTAGACAAATCTGCATTTACCTAATACACATTTTGTGTTCCTTGTTTCTTTGGCAGTTACCTGCTGACAAACAACTCAGGCAACATCTAAAGATTTTGAAAAACAAAACTGCAATTAAAATTTTTATAACCATAGTCTTGCCTTCCGTCAGCACAGGCTGATAATAATAAAATAATTTATTAGAGATAACAATCACATGTGCTTCACAGACATCAGAATAGTGGACAACATTCTCACTGGCCTCTAATGAAATCTGCAAGACTTCTGGGAATTTTAACAAGAGCTACTTGCCTCCAGACCAACCAGTTCTCTATTGCTTGAGCATTATCTCCATATGATAGAAAAATAAGAAATGATTGAACTCAGAAGGATAACTGGAATCCTCTTTTTTTAAATTTTGCAAAGTACAAAGAGCAACAATATATGTTTGTGTGCAAAGTCTGTAACAAAAAATGATTATCTTATATATAAACGTCTACGTGTGGAAGTGTGTGTGTCTGTCTATCCGGCCCTTACTGCGACTCCACTTCCAAGGAAACAGAAACTCGCTTAGCTGCTAATACACAAATGAGGCCAGCACATCAGCAAAACGAAACCCCTGAAGAAAGAGACACTCGCTTAGCTGCTAATACACAAGTGAGGCAAACACATTGGCAAAATGGTATCCCTTTTACTTTTCCTCCCGCCGCTAATACACAAGCGAGGTGAGCACATCGGCAAAACGAAACCTCTGAAGAAAGAGAAGCTCGCTTAGCCACTAATGAACAAGCGATGTGAGCATGTCGGCAAAATGAAACCTCCTAGGAGAGAGATGCCCAGAGTAGTTCCTTTCAATTACCTGACATCTCTACATTTCTATTTTTTTTCCTGACAATTTCAATAGTTTCTAGGACCCTGGGCTTTTTACAGCACGGGCTAACACAGCTAGTTAGGTATAATATTATTAACAAGTTTTCACAATGTTGATGCTATAGGTGATGCACAAGACATAGGCAAAGTGAATGCAAGTGTTGACCAAGAATATGATGATACTGTCATAGATGTGATTGCAATTTGTTTTTGAAACTGAGTGTCGACTTTAAAATTAGTGCTTTACCTATCATTCTTCCTACTTGGCCAATAATATTTAGATTTCATTTTTATTATTTCCACTTATCCTGTTTAAGTCATTTTCGTTAAACCTCTTTATAATGGCTCTGACTGTCAAATCAAAACATCGGTTCTACAGTCCATTTTATAATTAGGCTACACTACCAACAAATCTAATCACACCAATTACACATTTCTTACTATTGCTCACTTTCACATTCAGTCTTAATAGTTTTTTTTTATATATTCAAGAAGTACAACCTTGAATGAATGATATTACCTATGCCTTCATCTTGACTCATGCAAAGCTCTTAAAAATAATGAAAGTGACTTCAGACATCTCAAATTGCATATTGTATTTACAATTTGTATGAGAGTTATGGTCCCACCCAGGTTTTTTGTGAAAGCCAGGTGCAGAACATGTGACAGATCTCAATAGAGAAATTACTTTATAGTAAGTGCTTGCAGAGAGGATGGTATAAAGTAGCACAGTGCAATGGGAAAATGTCCACTGTTTACACAGGAACTAACATCCTAAAAATAAAGATTTTTCATGATTGCAGACGAAGAAGACTGTAATGGGTGGGTATATACTGCATCCAACAGACACCTGGAAAGTCACTGGATCAAAGTGAGTAACCAAAGGTAGCAATTCTCTCCAAAAATTATCCAAAATGATGTAAACCAATTTACTAATGTATTAAGTCTAAGTATTATTATTAACATCAACGTTATTTTGTTTAGAACACAAAAATGTAGCTATACTCTACCTGGTACTGATGCAGATAAAAAAGACAAGCAGAACGGTTTGCAAAGCAGAGTGCTAGAGTTTCACTACCTGCACTGGCAAAACGTGTTCCCTGAGAAGAAAAATAAGAAACATTTTAACAAAACCAACAATAAAGAATATGAAATGTTGCATCTCATTTTTTAAAATCAACAACAACAACATTTATTTATATAGCACATTTTCATACAAACAGTAGCTCAAAGTGCTTTACATAATAAAGAATAGAAAAATAAAAGACACAATAAGAAAACAAAATAAGTCAACATTAATTAACATAGAATAAGAGTAAGGTCCAATGGCCAGGGGGGATAGAAAAAACAAATTAACTCCAGACGGCTGGAGAAACAAATAAAATCTGTAGGGATTCCAGACCATTAGACTGCCCAGTCCCCTCAACCAAAAACAATTCATAAACAGATCAGAACTTAAAGCTTCATGAACAAAAATCTCTGACCTGTTTCACGATATTTTGTGCAATAGCTAGGTGGTTAATTTTAAATATTCCATTCTTAAAAATAAGAAAAACAATTATTTTACATTTTACCTTATTTTCATCATCAAGCACATATAAGTTAGAACTGCACTGTACTCTGTACATGTAACAGTAAAGATCCTATGAGCATATAGTTTCTAGCCCAAAACATATTTGAAATTTGGAATAACAGTAACACTAGATAGTTTTCAGGTATTCCATTATAGCCTAAAGCCTTACATATTACCGTTCAGACAACTATGGCACCCTTCTTTTAAAGATTTAGTTTGAAAGATAATATAAGTTCAAAAATTTTGACATGCATGAGGAAGGACAGGGATCAAAAACTGGCCCTGGACCTTTGTCCAGCTCAGCACACCACAATCAGGCCAACACCAACACCAACGATTGATGCTCCCATGAAAACCTCTGTGTATATACATTCTCTGCTAATCTGCATATTAAAAAAATATAATACAATGGTTTTCTGTTTCTGGTTTTTGTCCTAACCAATTTCTTCTTTTTCTTCTTTTCTTTTAATTGGACTTCTACCTTAAGTAACAGAGCGGTTATTTGCCAGTTTCTATGTATTTTTCTTACTTTTTTTTGTAAATCAGTACACAAATCAAACCTTAGCCATGCTATTAAATTTTTGCTTAGTCAATCAAGAATGTATGTGTGCCACATAGCAGTTAATCATTTTTGTTTGTAGTAATGTTCTGATTATTTAAGTTTAATTAATTATATGCAAAAAAGTGGGTATGGTTCTAAAATAGATGTTGGCCTTTACATTTAGTGTTGTTTTTCCTGGTGTATGTTATGCTTTTCGTTAAATGTAAGTATTTGGTTAGAATTAAAAGACAAATTTTCTCTACAGAAAAATGAATAAAAAAAAAATGATAGAGAAGGATTTAAAGAGATGGTAAAAAGTACAACTAATTTCTTATTAAAAGAGTCACATTTCTTGCACTTTACTGAATGCAAAACATGACAAGAAAAAAGCTCAACTGATTAAACAATGAGATCAATTAATGATGAAAATGACTCATTCAATGAATTGACTTTGAAATTGTGTGGCACTGACATAGAAGCACAAGCTGTACAGATGCTGAATTGTCCTGTGACTCTCTCATACTCCTGCAGCAGCCCTGTTCCCCTTCTTCTCACCAAATATCTTCTGCTATGCTGCAAATGCTACACTTGGCTAAACCTTTACAAACAATTAAGACTGTGTTTGGCTCCAACATATGGACAAAGTTAGTTATTAAACTACACTTTTATTCATTGTGTGCTAACCAATATTAACTTCACTCCATATGCATTTGAAAAATAAAATGTAGAGAGAAGTCAAGCAAAATGACACCTTTTATTGGCTAACTAAAAAGATTACAATATGCAACCTTTCAAGTCAACTCAGGCCTCTTCTTCAGGCATCTTGACTTTTCACTACATCCATAATGGCTAACACGCTAGTACTACAAAAATAAAATGTGAAACAGTTTATATCATTGGTTACATTAAACTGGAGGAATAAAACCCAAGATCAATCTGTTAATTATGATGTTGGATTGTTTAAAATCGAACAGTTACACCATGTTCCTAAAGTTTTAACTTACCTTTCTCCAAGGCTGTCAATGATTAATTTAACCATTTAAAATTTCTTATCATTTGAGTATTCTATGAACAGTCTTGGCTTGCTTGCATCATATGTAATTAGTCAACAAGATGCACAGCTGATTACTTTCACACTCTGAAGTCCAAATCAACTGCTAATTTTCACAAACTCGTAGAAAAATGTATTTTTTCCCTTTTTTGTTTGAAGACATTTTATCCATCTCTCCTCTAATTTATGACTTGTGCTTTCCAATTATTTGCTTTGTTACTTAGTCTGGTTAAGGCAAAAGGCGATGGCTGTGAGTTAATAGGATCATGTGATTCGAGAGGTGCATTGAGAATGCATTTTGGTCCACTCATGTCATGTCACTTTCTCTCTATCATGCTGCTTGTAGCCCTACGGAATAGTCCACAGAAAAAGCAGCTTATCAGTAATTCTCCTGGTAATCCTGATGGACAGTCCCTACTTGCATAAGGCATATGGTGGCTAGAAACTAACTTAAAATACATTAATTGGACAGATGAATTCAGCCACTGGCACTATTGGAAAGGGTTTTGTGAGAGGTTATTTTTACAGGATAGTTGCTTATGTGCACATCTCTAACAGTTGCAATGTCTTTTATATTCCAAAGATTGTAAGTATGACACAAGGTGTGTGAACATGTAAACAGGCTATCTTCACATGGACAGTGCTTTTCTCACAGGTTCTCCTGGGATCCAAGGAAGCAAACCCAGGTCTGTAAATCACACAGAGTTTGGAAAGCAGCCGTCTTTGCCAGCTGAGCCAAGGAGAACACTGTTGGCTCAAGATGACTAATCAGGACTCTGATGGCGAGGACTTCTCTTTGTTGCAGTAGTTCACTCCATTTGAGCCTCACTAAACATGTGTGCACCCTGCAATTGACTGGTACCTCCTCTGGGGATGTTTCCTGTCTTTCAATTTGTTCTGGGTTAGGCACAGCCCTCCATGATCTTGAACTCAATTAAGCATCTTTGAGAATGTTATATTTCAAAAATATATTTCAAAGATGGAAATAAACAAATTAATGAATTTAGTGGTACAACTGAGATTAAGGACCATAAATGAAAATATCACCCACCGTGTACTACAGTATTTGCACAGTGCATGTGAAATTACAGTGTAGGCACTAGTAGGGTATTGGTAATAAATCAAGCAGTGTAAATCTGTACTTGCTACGTTTTAATAAAAAAAAAAATCCACAGTAAACAAATAGACACAAATATAAAACTATCATTAACATTGACAAATTAAAAATGTATTAAATTGTTAAATGGTATGCTGAAAGATTCTCAACACCATGCAGGAAGCCATTAAAAGAAACAACCACAGACAATATAATTAAGTATGAATATGTTTCATAAATCCTCACCCTCTACCTGCATGCAAATTAACTGTCAGGGGCTTTTTCCTTAACTAAAGCAAATTGACAATGCATTAGAAAAAAAGTTGACTGCTTCTGGCATGTTTTTATTGACATAATACTAAAGACATTCTTTAGCTAATTCAGCAGCTGTAAACTCAAACCTTACTGATTCCATCACCATAAAGTAGCTCAAATCTTGTTATTTCTAGTTGAAAATGTTATTGCTTTGCCAATTACCTTAGAATAAAAAAACATGGCCTGGGCATAATCTCTCTTCCTGAAGCTGCTGTTCCCCTGCTCCCTGAAGTGATTGGCAACAGTTGGATCTTTCTGCACATCATACTTCTTTGATAGATCTAAAAGAAACACGGTGTCTTCTTGGCTAAATTAAGAAACAACAGGTAACATAATACTATATAACATTCTTAAACTCTCTTTGTTTAATTCAAAGTACCAAATGGCCAGGTTTTTTTTTTTTTAATCTTATTATTTCATTGTGAAAATGAACATTTCACCATTCACATTTGTCCTACTTTGAAGGTATCCTGTATACATTAGTCTAACTCATTTCACTAAACTAAGCCAGTTAAGACTAAGTGGAGCTGTTACATAAATATACCATGTGATGCCTAAGGCTGCCAACAGAACCTCCAACTCTTGCCAATTCTGTAATGGAAAAAGTGGGTTTAGAAAACTGATGATGAATTTGTGAATAGAATCCTTTTTTCCTTTCTTAAATGATACTATATGGGCATTCTATTAATACTGCAATCAACTGGCACTTTGTTCATTTCAATCTAGCTTGATTTGGTTCTTTGACTATTTGTCTGGGTTGGTCATCCCTTGCCATACAAATGTATTGATTTGTTTCAGTCTACTTACTGTAAATAAAGTAACAACATTAAAATGAGGTTTATTAAAATGTGCCATTTTCCAGTTGATTTGTGTTGTGGATATGGATTTGGCCTGTTCACTGAGCATGTTAGTACTTCCCAATAGTGCTTCTCATGCACAAGGACATCCCATGAAAAATAAATAATGCATTTCTGGCAAGGAAAACAATGTGGGAACCACATGCTGAAGCCACTCAATAAACTATTGCAGTGCTATATGAAGAAACACTGAAGGAATAACCTTTCAGGGGAAACTGGAACCAGACGAATGCCCTGATGTAGTACATCCTGGTTCTGTGTTAACGGTTGATAATGTAGATCTGGTAAAGCTGAAGCAAATATAAAATATCCCCACAATAGAGTCCCTTTATTCATTAAACCTGAAATACCCAAGTTAGTGGTGTGAAGAAAAGCTTCAGAACGGTAGAAGCAGATTTAAAAAAACAAAATTATGTTTAAAACAAATATTTAGAGGGATTTGCAGTACTGATGATTAACATGTATTCAAAAAAGAATCATAAGCAGATAAAAAAGTATTATATTTTATTGAGCACTAGCACCGTATGGGTTAAACTGGTAAAGGCTCATGCCTATATATATATTTTTTTATGTATCTGAATAAGTTAGAAACCACCAATATATTATAGGTTAAAGGTCAGGTATGCACAGAAGGGAGGGGAGAGCAAAATCATCTCTTCCGGATGGGGAATGTGAACTTTAGGTTGGAAATATTGGTGGCAAGCACTGGACCGGTACTAGGCAGGAACAGGGCCTGTCAAGTGAGCATTATGTATAGGAAAAGATGCTACACCCATTAAGCTGGGAAATATTGGTGGAACCAGTTGGAGGCAGGATGGCGGGGAATGGAATGTTGGGAGATATTAAGTGTAATAAAAGGAAGATTTGCCCATCATTGGACACTCATTTCACTTGACTTGGATCTGTGTGTGCATCATGCAATAAAGCTTGATTCTGCTGCCATCCTGAGACCCTGTGTGCCTTCATTTGAAGACTGTGTGCCACACCCTTCAGGAAAAATTTCTTGCTTTCTCAGTTTGAATATATTAATCTGAAGTAAGCTTACCATATCTCAATAAGGTACTGTATTACCAATAAACTTTGAGAGGTTTCTTTCAAAATTATTCATTGTATTTCCCCAGTACACCAGGTGCTACTAAAATTTATAAAGAACACTGATTTAACCTATGTACTCGTATCTTGTAACTTTGTGGAAGAAAGCATTGTTCATTTATATTTTATGTATTTACCCAAACCCGTTTTGGGGCAATCTTGAATCCTCCTTTAAGATAATTACTGGTGTTAATAATTCCTTAAATGTTTTAAAGATGTTTCGTTCTTTAATAATGGGACAGTGGAATATTAAATGTAGTATATCCTAAACTTGTTTATTGTTTATGGTAAATTCCAGATTAATAAATGTAAATCGTCCAAGATATCGTAACATTACATAATCTAAAATCGAACCTGTTCATTATATTAATACATTGGAATGAACAAAAAATGATAAGGCAAAAAACTAAACACTACTGTAGAGCCTTGAATCTCAGTTTACTTTATTTTAACCTATTAATTTCATCTGTGTATAACATTTACAAAATAGGAAAAGAGTTAACGGCGAGGAAGTGCAGGATTTTGGTGCAATATAACGATGCTGTATGTTTTGTATTTCGTTTTTGTTATTTTTTTCCAGGTATCTCATACTGGATATTATACCAACAAAGATTTATATAAAAAATGACAGTTCGCTGTTGCATGATGGTGAAGCTGCCGCTCAAATACGCATTTGTAGAGCGTTCAGGTATTGTTTGCATGAAAAACTGTCATATAATTCCATACTTACTTTATGTGAACATAGTCCCGACAAAAAAGTTAAAATATTTTAATGAAGAACTTTATAATCACATAAACCCTTATTCGTACTATAAAGCTGCGTTTTTGTAACACATCATGACGAGTATTCCATTGAGTTAATACTTACTTCAGCAAACGGCGCGTCTCTTCCAGTAGCTCTTCGGGCTGTGTAAGTTCACTTAAGTGTCGCTTACTTTTAGCAGATAGGGATTCCCAGCGCCTGGACATCCGAGACTGCCACTCAGGACATGGAAGATCCATTGAACAGCTACCTATACAATGACTTTACAGCCGCGCAGGTCGGAACCTTGTCACAAATAGACGGCCAATCCACTCGGGCTTATTTGAGCGTGAACACAGCCCAAGATATTAACCGGCAGGCTATGCAGCCTCGGGTACGAGCAGCGTGTGCACGAGAGAAATGGGTCTGGTTTTATCTTTAAACTTATCTAATACGTTTAATACGAGTCATCACAGTCACATGTACAGAGCTCGTTGACATTTATGCTTGCAAATCCCTATCAACATGCAGTTAGACAAATATAATGCAAAATTACGAATGAAGCATGGGCATTAATGTTCTACGAGATGCACAGTGTAATGCTCTCTTGTATGGCTTCTGATTTCTGGATTCGAATGCTCGGGTCACAGCCATGTCTTTGGACTTTACATGTATTCCCCCTGTCAACATGTGTTTTTTTCTTTCTACCCGCATCACAAAGATGTGCATGTTAGGTTAATTCACAACTTTATTTTTTCTTAGTATGGATAATTATGTATGCGCATTAGCTGCGATGAACTGGCGTTCCATTTAGGGCTCATCATGTTTCTGCAACCCTAAACGTTATTAGGTAAAATGGACTGGTGTGGTTTTTCATGGCAATTCAAATAGTAGAATATTTTTTCAAATGTATCACAAAAAAAGCAATTGAAATCAACAGGATAAGAAAATACAAGACGATGCAAGATAAATCACAGGAACATTATTGAATACTGGAAAGGCATACAACTGCTGAAAAAGACACAGCTAAGTAAAAGTGTAGAGAATTGTAGTTCAAAAGTGCTTTACAAATCATAATAGGCAAACTTCAGTAGAAAGAAATATACACTTGAATAATTCTTTCTTAGTAGAAACACACAGTATATAAAGACAGTGTATTATACACACACGAGATAGGACTGGGCACGATGGGTGAAGTCTTTAATAATATCATTTGCACTGTGGTATATATGTCATAAAAAGAAACAGTAAGCTATTGTGCCGACTTCACCTCAATATGAAGTGTTCTGTGTTTTTGACCTTTTGTGTCTCAGAATTGATTTTAAAGAGTTCAGAAAATTGGAAAATGAATTTAGTGTTAGTGTATGTAATACAACAACTATAGTACTGTATGAAATCTATAAAGGTGACACCCTACAGTATTTCTCTTCTTGACCATGCTACATACACTTAACAAGATCAATCATCATGCTATGTCTTACATGTACTTTATGCAACCAAAAGTACACATAAACATTTTTGGTGCTTTCATGGGCTGAGTGTATTGTACAACAGGCCAAAGAAAGTAATATATAGACATTGTGCCAAAGTGTAATTAAGAAAAACAATAAAAGCTTAATAAAATAAAATTCCATCCATCCATTTTCTGAACTAACTTATACCACTACAGGTTTAGATAGATAGATACTTTATTAATCCCAAGGGGAAATTCACATAATCCAGCAGCAGTATACTGATACAAAGAAACAATATTAAATTAAATAGTAATAAAAATGAAAAAAAAAAAATAAAAATCTGTCAGCCTAAGAAGAAAGACAGGAATCAGCAGTAGATGGAACATCAGTGCATCACAGGACACCCTCCTACACAAATCCACACTTGTTCACACTAGACCAATCAATGAACCAGTTCAAAACTGCTAATCACCATAATGTGCATGCCTTTATCACATGGGAGGTAACCGGAATACTCTGAGAAGAGTCATGTGGTCATGGGGAAAATATACATACACTGACAAGGCTGGGGTTGAAACCATGTCTATGAAACTGAGAGGCAGCAGTGCTAACTAATAAATGTAATTATTATAAATAGTACCATAGCCACATTTTAAAACCTGTTTAATCAATATCAGGGCCACAGGGGAACAGAAATACAAATGTTAAATATTAGTATAGAAACTGAGTGTTAAAAGTATGCTGATCGATCAGCAGCAGGTTTCATAAGACTAGTATCACACATACAATATCTGCTCAGTTCCTTTCACCTTGTCTGCATTCAGGTATCATTGAATTAGGTGTTTAAAATGACTGCGAGAATGCAGCCATCTTCCTTTTCTACAGCTTTTCCTCTTCATAGAACTTTTTGAAAAGCCTTAAAAATCATATTCAGGTAGCTGTGTGAATAGGCACTTCAGTCACTTGCCTGCTAATGCAATAGATGCCCAATAGATCTTAGCTTTAAAACCTATGCTTAACATTAATTATGTTAACATAGTACTGTATACCCCTTTTAAGAACTGCTAATTAGGTTATTCATTCTGCAAAAATATGGACTAATTACTTATCTAAAAAAATTGTGTCACTCCTCATGACTGAATGTTTTCTTCTTGGTATTCTGCTGTGGCTTTTGGTGCTGTTATTACCTAGACCAAGGCAGCAAGATAGTTATGAACATTAGGCATCAATTGTGATAGTCAGAGTATCAAATGATTTTGTTCACAAGGATATACTTATTATGTTAGTGGAGGCCCAGAAAGACACTATTGACCTCTTTGCCAGATTTGCATTTTTGTTTTCCAATAAAACATTGAACACTCATGCCAACCATCAAACTTTAAACCTTTTCTCTGTCATCGCCATGTGGCCCACCTTATCTACTTTATCCTATGTTAAAATTAGTTGTTTTTATATTTGTAAATATGTGTAACTCTGTGAAGATGATAGATGAGTGATAAATTATAAATAAAATTTAAATTGATTTCAATTCCATTTCCTAAACACTTTTTCGAAGTGTTTTAAAAAGCTGAGCCCTACGATTAACAGTTTTTTCATTGAACATCTTAAATGTATTAAGTTCTTTATGCCCGGAGCAGTAAAACTAATTTTTCCTAGGAGATCCATACTTGCATGGTTACTTTTTTACCAACTTACGTCCTATATGATTACATTTATTTTTCTGCTGACAGCACTATTAATACTTTTTTACATTTTAAGGTTTAAAAATATATACATTTTTTTTAAGTGTCTATAAATTCTTTTTTTAATTCTAATTCTACTTTAATTCTTTTTTTAATTTAATTAACATTTCTCGATAGGTCGGTGAATACTGTAAAAGCTCGTAGTGATTTATTTTATTTGGTATGAGTTATATTTCCTTTTCTTTCCTTTCTCGAAAAAACTATCTTCGTATTGTTACCTATATCAACCTGGCCATTGACTTCTGCAGAGTAAGAATACAATAGATTGCCTTTTTTCTGCAAAGTCCTGTGCAAACTAAGGAGGTATTTGGTGACTTGACTTCGGTTGCCACGCCCTATTTCTGGGCGGGTTGTCTACCTCACAACACTTCCGGTAATCTACGTCATTTGAATTATAAACATATTACGCGCGCCTTTCGCTTTAAGGGTACAGTTGGCGCGAGAGGAGCGAAAGACATTTTGAAGTATGGACGTGCGGCTTACTCAAGGGGCTATTGAGGTAAGAATTTCTTGGTTAGTGCTCGTATGAGTAGTTCAGTTGTACGTAAAGTAGAGTAATGTAATTCCGATTGGGATGAAGGCCGCGACATTTCTCAGTATTTTGTGTTTGTTTTGCCGCGTGCTCCAGGATGTACAGGATTGTAATAGGGCCCATTAAAATAAAATCAGTTGTTTTCGAGTTTTATTATCGTGTATTTGTAAAACAAAGGGACTAACATTGCATTTTTTGGGTACAGAATTACGGAATCTTTCACGTTCAGGGACAGTAGTTTGTTTTCTTCATCTTTTTATTCCACAGGAAGAAGCTGCGCAACACATAGTTTTTCTCCTAGTATTGTATTGGATGGCGCGGAGTTTATGCGTGTTATTTATTGAAATAACTTATGCTTTTTATATAGAACGCGCGATTAGTTCATTCCAGTTCCAGTTAGTTAGTTAGTTGTTTTTTGAAAGTGACATGCACGTATTGTTTTCTTTTGCCATATTTGGCTTTGAGTTTCCCTCCAGTTCAGACGCATGCGTGCCTGCAGCCATTTAGTCGCTGGAATCGGTATTTTGTTTTTGAATGTTCCTAAAATGTTATCTTCTATTGGCCTTCTACTGCTAACATGATTGTGTAGGATGTATACCCAAGTTATTCACATGATTTAAGTGACTAGGTTGTAAAGTAAGCGTAAGCTGAATAGAAGATTCCACTAATAATGTTAGAGGTACTATATATAACAACGAAGCATAATTCCTGTAAATGCTCGGATTGTGCACATTATTACTGAATGTTGTATAGAGTTGGTGGTATTCGCCTTTGTGCCTTGGTCTTTTGCATACTTAAACCCTGTCTGTTCTCATCTTCTCCATACACACTGAATTGAATTCTCCTTTGGAATCGAACAGACACCCCATGAAAGGGTAAATGAGATAAGAGGTTTCCATTGTTTGTTTTCCATAGTATTTTTGTATTCCAGTGGAATCTGTGGATTAAAAGGTACAGTAGGATCACTACCAGTTGCATATTACCCGTTTCTAGATTAGATATACTTTATTAATCCCAAAGTGAAATTCACATGCATACAGCAACAGAAACATTAAAAACCAGGATGCAGCCAATCAATTTGTAAATATAAATAAATGTATATTATTCGGGTATTTCAAAATACACTTAATATGTGCCCCAGGAGGAATCATTGATCTACCTGATAACAGTAGACAGAAAACACCCCAGAGGTGCTTCTTAGCACACCATGGTGGAATGAGCCTATGGCTGAAAGTGCTCCAAGAGAGCGTCTCCTGGAGGGGGTGGAAGGTATTTTTCATGATGGCATCAAGTATTGCCTCCATCCTCTTTTCCACAACAGCTTCTGGTGTGTCCAGGGTTTGCCCCGTGATGGTACAGGCACTGTGCTTCTTTTGAGCTCAAGTTGCTTCCCCAGGACACTGCAGCATAGAACACTACACTGGCTACTATCGACTGATAGTCTTGCTGATTTTAAGTTGCAAGTTGTTGTCTCTGTACCGCAAGACAACATGCATTTATATGCATTTGAATACTGTAAAATAAGGGGGCATTATGACAGGAAATCACAGATTATAGTAATCCTTTTTTGTTATGAGTGCTACTGAAACTTTATGAAATGGGTGCATTTATATTGTCTTAACACATTTTGCTTTTATTTTTTGTACCTACTATATTTTAACATATATAAATGTTGGCTTTACATGATAAATTAAGTAGGTTACTATGGTGTGAGTTAGAACCTGTTTATCCATTTTTTTTTATTTATTTATTTATTAATTTTTTTTTAGGCCATTGCAAAGGGAAACCAGTTGCAAAACCCCATACTCCAAGTTGTTGTAAGTACTGTTTTTGTTATGTTTAGTCATATCAATTCTGTTACTGTGCTTTAACCTTGACACTCACTAGACTGGATTTTTTTTTTTTTTGTGTGTAAGGTAATTTCCCTTTTTTATGACTTAGACCAAATTATTTTTATTCTTTCATTCAAAAGTCATCATCTGATCATAGTATTTTTTATTTTTTATTTTAAGAGCACAAGGCGCATTGAGAGTGCAAATGGACCACCTCGCTATCGTCTGCTAATGAGTGATGGTG
This sequence comes from Polypterus bichir lapradei, assembly GCA_026402145.1. Classification (NCBI taxonomy): domain Eukaryota; kingdom Metazoa; phylum Chordata; class Cladistia; order Polypteriformes; family Polypteridae; genus Polypterus; species Polypterus bichir. The sequence goes on from JANRMT010062814.1 coordinate 63,677,116, forward strand.
TTCATTCATTATCCTGTGAGTAAAGCCTTTCATACTTTATTAATGGACTTCATTCCTGTATTGCACTTACACCCAATGCATAGTTAAGGAGAAAGTATTTGTCTCAATCTTTCAATTCTGATTGATTTCTATATTTTCCTTTTGAAATGAGAATGTGAAAGTTTGAACAGCATTTCTGTGAAGTGTTAAGAAGCTCTTTAACCATAACCAAGTTGCATCATATTTTTATTAATGTTGAATGCCCAGGATATTTTTATATTTAAGAGTTGAATGTAGATGTTTATAATTGTTTTGTACATTTCATACATACTTTCAATTGTTATTGTATGATTTATAAATATTATTCTTAAACAGAATAATGAAATCTTACATTATTTTGGTATAAAATGAGCATATACTTTTTTTTGGTAACCATCGCCAGTGTTGGTTTTTTTTTTTTTTTTCTTCTTTTCTTTTCCTCCTGACTGAAATCTAACCTTTGAGAAACTACAGTCTATTGAAGTGAATTATGATGTACAAAATATATAGTGCTTTTGATCACTAAAAGCTGAAGTTTCAGGAATATCCTTATTTGAAAGCATCTTGTGGATTTTCAAGACATAAGATTTAGATTTTAATATTAACTTACTGTAAGGATGTGTTTTTTGAATTAGCTGTCTGAATCAGTGCAACTAACTTGGGTGCAATGTAATCATACAAGTACATATGTTGTATTTTGCAGTTAAAGAAAGAGTTCAGTAACTTGTCACAGTATATTTTCATATTTAAATTTTAATAAGTTGTACTCCTTCACATTTTGCTTTTTAGCTTTTATGTTGGGAACACAATTAAATGGTTTGCTGGAGGAAGAATTGATTGCTGTGAATTGCATTTGCCTCATCAAAAAACAAGTAATAAACACACTGAAAGATGGAAGGTAAGTAACTGCTTTGATTTTTAATGTGAGCAGTTATAATAGCCTCTTACTATTTTGTTGCTTTTATGCTTTAGAGCTGTATGTTCATTATTTGGGTGTGTTGTGAAATAATTTGGTCTGTGTGGTTGTGCGTGAGAGAATGGCTGAGACTTTTAGATATAACGCCCCCTTAGGTTTTCATTTATGACAGTATCACACTGAATGGGATACTACTTGGAACATTATCAGCTCACAGTGGTTCTTTTGTTAAAACACATACTGACTTAATAGGTTGACTGAAAATGAAGGTTTTAATCAAGCTGTTTAGCGTTGAAGTAAAAAGTTACAGCACAGAATTTAAAGTACTTTGTCATCAATGATGTAGTTGATCAAATTTGACTCTTCATGCCAGCAGTATTTCCTCTCTCTCTCTCTCTCTCAACAAAATAAGACTGCAAATGAATGGAGGGTTGGGTGGGTGGATGTAGCCTTGTGCATGAAGATTGGAAGATGAATGGGGCACCTTTTGTTCCCTTATTGGGATTACAAATTAACCTTCTTCTGAGAAGGTTGGCATCCTTCAGTATCTGCAGTAAGATGCTGCAGATGTTCTACCAGACGGTTGTGACGAGTGCCCTCTTCTACGCGGTGGTGTGCTGGGGTGGCAGCATAAAGATGAAAGACGCCTCCCGCCTGGACAAACTTGTTAAGAAGGCAGGCTCTATTGTAGGAGTAAAGTTGGACAGTTTATCATCTGTGGCAGAGCGACGGGCATTAAGCAAACTCCTGTCAATCATGAATAATCCACTGCATCCACTGAACAGTGTCATCTCCAGGCAGAGGAGTAGCTTCAGTGACAGACTTTTGTCACTGTCCTGCTCCACTGACAGACTGAGGAGATCGTTCCTCCCCCACACTATGCGACTCTTCAATTCCACCCGGGGGAGTAAATGCTAACTTTTTTTTTTTTTTTTTCTTCTTCATTTTTTTCATTTTTATTACTATTTAATTTAATATTGTTTCTTTGTATCAGTATACTGCTGCTGGATTATGTGAATTTCCCCTTGGGATTAATAAAGTATCTATCTATTATCAAATAACTTCCTTAAATATGTCCCAATATAAGTTTAAAACACTTGCAGCTGACATTTATTTGATAGCATTATCATGCTATTAATGCATGCAGAAATTGTAATTTTTTATTTCTGAATTAATTCCGTAAAGAGGTTAAATGTAGCAATAGTAAAAGGTTCTTTTTACCTTGATAGCAAAGTTTTTCTCATATTAAGTTAAACCACATGAGTCAATTAATAGGTATGATAACTGTAATCCATCACTGACATTCAAGCCATGTAAACCCAATTCACAAACTTTATTTAAGATGACCATAGTCCAAGTCTGAGTGGACCAGCAACCTGTGCTGCTTTTCTGAATTTTATTGAGTTTGTGCCACAACAAAGGTATTTTTTTCTAAGGGTAAATGGGATATCTACTAACTTCTGTACTGAACAGATGTATGTATTAAAATGACCTCATTATAATGTTGCACTGTTGATATTTGATGAATCATTGTCACCATGTGTTGTGGTGGCATCCTACCTATATACTTTCACTTGTGTACTTTTGTTATATTCATCAAGTCTCATGAATAACGCTCATTTTGCTGATTTGTATCCAGTTTCCAACTATTTTTAATGGTGTTTTTGTGCAAAGCGCATTGATACTATTGGCTGATATGGATTCTCTATGTCCAGTTTAGAACAGTTTTGATCACTTTGTGTAATTTAATACCACATTTAATTGTATCCTGTGTATTTTTTTTCTTTTTTCTAAACAACTTTTTTCAGACGGGTTGTGATAATTTTAGATTTGGATGTCGTGAAAACCGGAGATGTGACTGGCAGGATTGGAGATCCTGTGCCTTATACTGAAGGTACTGACTTTGAGTTTATTTTATTGTGTGAATTACAAGTTTGTCTTTAATGTAATCTTCTTTACACATACTTTCAGGATTTTTTTTGTACTGAATAAAATTTTATTTTACTATTCAGAATTTGCATTTTTAGATTGTATAGATTAGGTAGTAGAAGAAAAAGCTTTTACAATAGTTTTCTGTTTAATTCGTTTCACATGGGCAATGTTTGATAGAGGACTACATGGTAGCACAGTCAGTAACTTTTTTTTTTTTTTTTTGCCTACTTTTCTGCTGCTTAAATGGAATTGCTTGTAATACTGCCATTGTAGTGTTTTATTACTGCAGCTTCCTTTAGGATTGAAGGATTTAAGCTATTCTTACTTTCCATGCTTGACCAGTAAATGCAACAGGTTGTAATCTTGGTTTAGCAAAATTTGAGTTTTCATTTATGAATAAAATTGAAAATGACGGCTACCATAATTTTTGTTAGGTGTCCAGTCATCTTTTATTCTCCAGCAGTATTGGGTTAGTCGAGATAGGCCCCTTGTTTTGAAGTCTTTGACATTTGACCATATAAATTAATAAAAAAAAAAAAACTGTCTTATTCTGTCATCTGGCTGCTGTTTTGGTGATCATTTTTAGTCATAAAGTCATTATTTGGGTATAATTTGAAATAAGTGTGTTGTTATGGTAGTTTTATATCTATTTATTTATTTTCGATCGAGTAGTACAAGTTCTTTCTCAACCTGTTCATTTTCAGCAGTCACTTTCTGTATAGTGGTTCGATTTGACTAGAGATGACTTCTACTCTTGTTCTTTTTGTTTATGCCACATTTTTCTTCTTAGATATGAATTTGAGAACCTGCTTGTGTTTCAACATGTTATCAAATCATAACACCAGTACTGCGATGCACTGCTCCAGAAGTGAAGTTGGCCTTGCAAACTACCAGGTTTCAACAGCATCAACAGTAGATGTTACACAGATCAATAAGGAGTTGCATGAGTGGCAAATCTGTTCAGTGAGGAAGAAGTCATGCAGTCAGCTACGACAGCAGCATAATCTCTATATGATGGAGATTCGGAGCCTACAGGAGGCCCAGAGCTCTATATTGAGCTATTGCAGAGATCTTGCTCGTTGTCTTCAGTTAGGCGAGAAAATATTACCCACAAAATAAATCCAATCACATAAGTTGAACTAGTATCGTGGAAATCTTTTCCATCTTGTATTGTGCTTTACTTCAGTGAAAGATGCATTTTTGAATTGTAAGGTCTTGTGTTAATACATTTTAAATACACAACATGCTTGGATGTACAGTATACAAGAGAAGGCCAAACACACAAACTTTAGTTTTGGGCGGGTTTTTCAAAAGCCAATGGGCAGATGCCTTTAGTAGCTTTGAACTGAAGCACATTTACAGGTGTTGCTTTAACTCTGTGCCATGTATAGTACTATAGCATTTGTATGTACAGTCTGCAGTTGCGTTGTGGACAGCTGTATGATATGTCATAGCGTTCAGGCAAGATGGTTTGACTACACAATAAACTCAAGTGCAGAAGAAGCTGCTTTTTTTTTTTTTTTTTTTTTTTCCCATTAAACTTATTTCTTTTGTCTTTGTTAATTCTTACCTAAACCAGCCACGTGGCTGGTAATGCTGCATGCGGTGACCTGGTTGTGGCTGAACGGAGGCCATTGAGGGTGAATGGGGCGGCGGGGGTTGAATTAGGGTTGGGCGATTCACTACCCGCCTTTGGCTGCACCGTGTTTATTCTTGGTGGACGGACACTTCAGGCAGCATACAGTAGTAGAGGTGGGCGAGTAATTGAAAACCCCCACCCTACCCCCCCTGCTGCTCCCAGTCATTCTCAGTAGTAAGCCTGCTTGTACTGTTACGCACATAGCAGGAAGTTGTCTCTTGTCAGTATATCAGACGTATTGACAGGTGCCTTCTTGCTGTGATAGCGTGTATAGCGCTGTGCAGAAGAGCTCATCTTAACCCTAACCCTTTTTGTCTTCACCCTTCAAGAATGTCTCTGAAACTCAAATCTGATGCAAGTGCTGGTGATACAGTAAAGAAGAGAAAAACCATCACCATTGAAAATAGAAATAATACAAAGGTCAGAGAGGGGTGAAACTCCATCATTCATTGCCAGAGCACTTGGTTACAGTCGGTGAACAATAGCATTTATTAAAATAATGTACCTGTTCCGACTTACATACAATTTCAACTTAAGTACAAACCTACAGTCCCTATCTCGTACGTAACCCGGGGACTGCCTTTCTTTGTCAGATGTATCTGAGTACGAATTTCACCATGCTTTGAACATATGACATTAACACTTTGCACAGTGGAGACTAAAAGTTCTAATTTGGTATGCAGAGCCATGCAAATTCAACACACCACGGTGAAACATAATGCCAATAACATAAAACAATGCTTTTTTTCTGACAAATCTGTTAGCTAGAATAAATGACAAGTTGTGAGGTTTTTCTTTACACTTCTGGATATTTGTCTTTTACTTTGAAAATTGTCTGATTCAAGCTACCATGTCCATTTCCTCACAGAATTTGTGCAAACTAAAAACTTACACCAGACGTGTGCAGCAAATTTGTCATTGTTTCATGTTCTGGTCCCTTGTGAGTTGTGACCAGGATTATAGAAAGGGAGTGTGTCATTGGCAACGCGAGCCATAGTCGACTGGTTGGTGTTAGCCAGGTGGAAATTCTGAATAGCTTTTTTTAACAATTCCTCATATTTGTTTGAGCAGTGATTGACCTGTTGTGTCTGCTGTATAATGTTATTGAATCGATATTGGTAGAAATGTCTTTTTTTTTTTTTTTTTTTGCTTTTTTTGAGGTAGTAAAAAGAAAATTTAAGCACAATTTTACAAAAGGGGGAAAAACCATTTAGATATCCAATGTAAAAATATTTTTCTAAAAGTGAAAAAGGTGGGAAAAATTATTCTGTTCTATGACATAAATATAGCTAAATCTACTTTAGTCCTAGGACTGTTTTAATATTTCACTGGCAACAATATTTGAGGGCAAAAGTGGTCAGGATTACCAGTAAGTGAAATTTATAATATTATTCATTTATAATGAATCAAAGATCTGGAGTCCTCTGTCATAATCCAGCCTATTCAGTATTACCCTCGAGCCTGCATATTCCAAGATTATGGAACAGTCTTCCTCTGATTTTGAGGTCAGCAAAATCTGTTTGGGTGTCAACTTGAGTCTCATTTGTTTGGACTGGCGTTATCCTATGTTCTTTTGTTCAGCGCTTTGTGAATTTTCTCTGTAATAGGTGCTTTACAAATAAATTTTTACTTACTTACACATTTCTGAGCATGCTTTGCGGGCCCAGTGTGCTTTTGATGTGATGTTTGATATGATCTGTACTTTGTATATGAACTCAAGGGAAATGATGTGCTATTCATGGTATTCTTATTGTTTGGAATTTTGTTGGCTTCGGCTGAGTTTTTGCTGGTCCACAGGACAAATTATTTCTTGCCTGTGTGACAATGCATGTTGGTTCCATGCTCCCACTTCTGTCTTGGGAGCCTCTCGAACCCAACACCATCGATTTAGTCATGAATGGATGAGCCAGGCAAATGAGGACACTCGCACAGGGCCAGGGGAAGGAGCAAAAGTGCTCTAGTGCTTTTATTAAAAACCACCAAAACCAAATCAACAGTATTCAAAATAGTGCATTGTATCAAAAGAAGTTCAAGAAGTCAAAAATCCAATAAATGAAGTATAAGTGAAGGCTAAAATTCATTAAAAGCAAGGTTAAAAATCCCAGGCAGATATCCATTCTTTAAAATTAAATTTCCAGAACTTCCCTTTATCCTAGCATCTCCTCCTTATCCTGAACAGACCTTGCAGGAGGAGAAGATGATAAACCTAGGGGCATAGTTCTTTCATGGGTCTGGGTCCCTGCCACTCTGTCTGCTGCAAGGCTCCCACTCAACACCTAAGCTAAGGTCTCCAAAGTCCATGGTGTTCACTCTTGGGGATCCCAGTCAGAGTCTTGCCAACGCCCACTGCCTTCCCGGACTTATGCGGAAAGTTGCCCATACCTCCTGGTCACTCCAACTCCCTAAATTGCTTAGCTGGAGCGATCCTCTACAACAGCCCTCGGGTGTTGGCCATTCACTCCCTTGAGGGGCACTTCTCGCAGCTGTCTGCTTCCGCTCTTGCTTGTTTGCTCACTCTTTCCTGGCCCAGTGCTTTCCACCTCTTTGCCTGCTTTTCTCCCTTCCTTTTAACCTCCATTTATTTCCTTTTTTTCTTCTCTGATCCTGTGCTTCCCTTTTTATATTCTGGGGAGTGGTTGCAGGTGTGATAGCTTGACTGTCACCCAGAGCTAATTAAATGAGACAATTGGACCACCTGCATGTGCCAGCAAGGCAACACATGGACAGCTGACTGCTTAGCACCAACCTGGAGCTGAGTTGTCTTCGTAGCAGATTGTTCACACCTACTTCCTCCCCAGCTTGTGTAAATCCATGATTTATTCAGAAATGGGCCATTGCTTCTTAAGCCATGGATTTGTACAAACCTGCAATAAATCCTCACCACTTGGTGAAAACATTTTTGTTCACTGCCTTTTTTTTTGGTTGAATACGTTTGTTGAAAATTGTGGCATGTATGTTGTAATACTGTGGTACATAAACCGGGTCTCGCCATACCTTCACAAATTGTTATGCAAGCATCTGTAGTTCTGAAACTCAAGTGTCAGCAGATTTTTGTTCCATTCAATTTCATAGTCCATGAGTCATTTTTCCTGTAATTGAACTCCTTTAATTAGATTTTTTCTTTTTGCTGAAGGCCTGTTAATTTTGTTTAGTATGTATTTAGTATTTGGTTTTGGGGAGTCTCACCATATAAAAGCAATTTGACACTTTGATGACAAGGTGTTTTTTTTTTTTTTTTTTTTTTTTAAATGAAGAGCGAGCATTTAACTAGAGCTAATTTTTGGGAAGTGTGAAATCTGCTTCCATTTCTCTGGATAATGGCTGAATTCCTCACTCTCAACTGTCTTGCTAACATGGTGTCAATAGCTTTCATTGTTCTTAGTAAAATTAACTTATGCAGATCAACGAGCATTCACTTATGCAGTGACTAATTCTTCTGTTCGTCAATTGTAGAACTCTATGGTCTTTACATTTTGTTAAATATTTGTATTTGCTACTTAATTATTGTTGCCAGTGGCTGGTAATGCATTTGTACTTTCAATTACTCAGTGATAGCCACGTAAAGGAGTATTGATTTAAAACCAGTGCAGGTGCTTAGTGATTACTTTAGAAGATGAGAGGTGCTTTCTGAAAAGTACAGGTGCACACAACTTTTCATGTCAATTTGTATGTTTTAAAGACCTTTTTCTGTTTATATGTCTCCAAATAAAGCATAAACTCTTTAGCAAAAAGCCTTATTTACCACATTGTCAGGCTTATAAACTACCTGCCTTTAATTTGTTAGGTCAATCACAGGTGTCATCTACAAATGTGAATAATCCAACATCAAAACCCCTTCAACAGCGCAATTCATATGCTTCTGAGGGTAAGAAACAATTCCTTCTTGAAAGAATGCCTTTGTACTTGTATGGGGGCAGGAATAATAAAATAAAAGCAGTATGAAATGTAAAATATATATATAAATTGTAGTTTTCATACAGTACATGATTTCCTGTCTTAGACTAGTAGACATGAAATGTGGGCAGTACTATTATTAATGATAAACGTTGCGCCCCAGACTTAATTTCCAAAAATGTATGCTACTGCATCCAAGCGATTTGAGTATGGGCATATTATTACCACTAGGCCAAGCTATAGTTACAATGGAATATCTATATTATGAAGACAAACCAATGCTTGTATTATCAAAGGTTATACCATTTTTAAAGAGCACACATAATGTGTTTTTTCTTACACTAATAAAAGCATGTATATAATATCTTAATGACTATTCTTCTTCAAATAAGTTTAGATACAGTAGTATGTGTCCACTATTTTGTTCTCCTTCCAATATTTTAGAACACACTTTGCAGCTTTTCCAAACACTTTGTGTAGACCTTGTCTTTAAAAGTTATTAGTCAGTAATTCTGGTCTGTGTTTCATTATGTGAACTATAAAATTATTACATTTTTGAAAAGGTAGCCTTTAGGGAAGTTCTTGTCAGTTTCTCTCGGACCTTAACAGATTATTAATCATGGGCTGATTTCATGTGTTAATTCCTATTTTTTCTCTCGCTCCTTCCCTCATTACCCAAGCATCTACGAATAGGGCTCCAGTCAAAGAGGTTGCAAAGCCGAAAGCAATTGGGGCCCCACCCAATACTCCTGGTGGCTCACAGTCTAAAGTTGTGCCAATTGCTGGCCTCAACCCATATCAGTCCAAGTAAGTGACATTTTTTTGACTAAGATACAAGTTGCCTTGATTATTTTAATAAACACCACTCTTCCAGTTTTTCTATATCACTTCTGAGTCTTATCCCTCTTTTATAAAAATGAGAGCAGTTGGATAATGGCATCTGCTCTTAAGGGCTAAACATTTTATTTGATGTTTTGCACAATACAGATACAGTATAGCATGGTTCATGTGATGGAAAATTATTGACAGGGTCAATGTTACTTAGAAGAGGATCGATAGAGAAAATTTTAGATGTTTCAAATAAATAATGCTTTGAAACTCTCCCTTGAACAAAAATGTTCCATAGTCATGAAAATGGGTATAGTAATCTCAGTGAGCAAAAAGTTCCTAAATTTTTAACTTCAGACCAATTGCATGAGTATCACTAAATATGAAGTCCTCTTGGAATTATGCAATGAAGTTGAATGCGACAAGCAGAGTTTCTAAATGTCTGACAGTTTGCTTTCAATTGAAATATTGGCAAACCACTCAGCTGTGACTCTGTTTCGTATTTATTTATAATTAACAGTTTAGTCTGAATAGTCATAGTTTTATATCATAACCGACAAGATAAGAAATAAAGTAAAACAGTAATTTATTGCATAACGACATTAAGTATAGCTTTTTTAACATTTCTCTGGATGCATAAATTTATCACAATTGTTTATATTGGTTAGGTCATTAAAGCTTTGTACATCATTTATACAAAGTATTTATGGCATTTGCAAAGAATATTACAACTAACTTGTACAAAGTAAAGTGTGATCTGAATACATTTTGATGCTGATATAATATTGTATATGAACAATGTTTTGTACTTTATGAATCTCATTCAGGTAATTAAATATGTCATTGTCTATTGATTGATTTTATTAAGTACAGTAATGTGACCAGTACTGTTTATTTCTTGATATTAACAAATCAATAGGTATAATTTATGTTGGTGGTTTTCTTTGGGTTGGAGATGTTGTCACTGTACAAATGAGTCAATGTTGAACTGTTTTAAATCCATTACTTGGATTAGATGATAGTGTTAAAAATATATAAAGGAAACGGGTTGTGAAATGGTTACATTGATAATTACCAACAAGCAAATATAGCAGAAATACTGTATTTGTTTTGCTTGCTATTTAACTTCGCAGCTGCCAATTTTTGCATTAAGACAAAGAATTTTGAGTTGGACCGTTTTCAAGAGTATAAATTAGTAAAACTTTTGTCTTAATCATGAACCCTGAAAATACCTCTCTGTTATTTTAAGTTTTAGTAGAAACTAAATAAACAAAGAACACATTAAGAGACCAGAATAGAAGAGCGTGAACCCCGCAATTCGACACACTAACCTTATTTCAGCTGTATATACCCATAAGTTATATTTATTTCAGTCGCCCAAAACCTGTGATCATAGGTAAGGGTGGGAATAAGCTGAGAACATTTACTTATTTGGCCAATGCCTTTTTCCAAGGTGACTTACAACATTTATAATACAACTAGCTGAAATACCCAGCATTGCCTGGGAGGAAAATAGTGTTTTTTATATAATTGTTTGAGAAAAATATAATAATAAAAAAAAAAACTTTCAAAATAAATGAACAAACAATGAAGACTCACTAATGCGCTTGTTTTACAGTCTTCTGTGTATGTTTATCATCCAGTTGATGCTTGTAACCAGTCAACTCTATTTAATTTCAAAAGCAACAGGGGTGCGGTGGTGCTCAAACATAAAGAATGCTGGCAGTCACCTCTAGTTCACCCTCTGGTGGTCGTTCCGAGTGTCAACTGGATGATATCATACATACAAGATCGCAAGATCACCCTCCACCCTACCTAGAACGGGGTGGGTTAGGGTTGATTTCACCCTACAGTATTTTTAGTCAACCAATGAGAAACAAGTTTCATGAAAATTGCTCCAGCCTTTCAGAAGTGATGCTGGAACATAAATACATACACAAATTGACTTTTTTTATTTATAGAGATATAGAGAGATATCAAATCTATCGAATATAGAGAGATATATATAATATAGAGAGAGATATAAATATATAGATACAGTAATCCCTCCTCGATCACGCGGGTTGCGTTCCAGAACCCCCAGCGAAAGGTGAAAATCCGCAAAGTAAAAAACATACGTTCATATGGTTATTTTTATATATTTTAAGCCCTTATAAACTCTCTCACACTATTATAAACATTTCCCGCACAGTTATACAGCATAAACCCTTTGTATTCTCTTAGATATGAAATTATGTATGTAAACACACTGTTTATATACAGTAAAACCTAAATATTATTTTAAAGATATCAAGCGTCTCCGATATCACATATGTTACAGTCTTTACGACAGACAGGCCACCAGCAATAAATACGTACAATGCAAGAAAAATTGTATACAGTAAAATGTGTGTATACAGTGACACTAAACGTATGCACATGTAATAAGTACTGTACGTAGAAAATTAATTATGGTTACTCGCCAACAATGACTTGTCCGATAATGATGAGTTTAATTTTACTGCACAACAAAGGTGAGTGTTACAGCTCTTCTAAAGGAGCCTCTTCAGGGAATTGTGCAGCACCGCCATTGTTCTTCTTCCGGCAGTCTTCAATCCAAATCCCTAAAGCAGATTCTATCCGGACTACCGTCTTTTACATCCACTTGCAACTCATTTTGCGCCCTGGTTAAAGGACACTGCGGCCGTAGATCTTATATTCTTTTCCTCCTTTTTAAATAAAAAGAATCGTGGACTCATTGATGCCATAATGGCGTCCTGCAGCAGTGTAACTGTTCCCTTCCTTCAACATATCCAAAACTTTTACCTTTTCAGCAATCGTTAGCATCTTCCGTTGCCACTTGGGCACAGCCCCTGAAGCAGTAGCAGATTGTTTTGGAGCCATAACGAAGGGCTTGGCTATTCACAAAGATAAACACAAAAGAGCACAAAAGTTAACTCTTTACACAGCGAAACACATTGATGCTGAGTGAGCGAGACGAGACATCCTGGTTAACGCAGTGGCATCGAATTCGGTGCTCCATCGCTGAGCCAATCAGCACACAGGAACTTAACTGCGCGCTCTGATTGGGTAGCTTCTCAGCCATCCACCAATAGCGTCCCTTGTATGAAATCAACTGGGCAAACCAACTGAGGAAGCATGTATCAGAAGTAAAATGACCCATTGTCCGCAGAAACCGGCGAAGCAGCGAAAAATCTGTGTTATTTATTTAGATATGCTTACATATAAAATCCGTGTAGATATAGAGATTAATTACATTTCTTTTGGTTTTCCAGTTGGAGCACAGGGATGTCAAGTGACTTGCTCATGGCCACACAGTTTCAGTAGCAGGATTTGAACCCACAACCTCACCAAGGACTTCACCATTCTACCACATTGCCTACCTAGGGGGTGGCCAGAGAGTCTGAAGGCCTTCCCTCTTTGGCCCAGTATTACAAATTATTACAAGCCTCTGTATGAATCTTTTCCCCTTCTATATTTTGTGTGTGTATACATACATACGAAGGGCAGTCAAAAAGTTCCCATAATTGAGATATAATTAAATAAATAATATAACAAGTATAAAATGAAAAGCTCTGGTACATTGTTGGGAGTGCATGCAGGCATTTGGGAGCCGTACACATTACTGAGTCACAAGTCACATTGAGTTGCTGTGATGAAATTCACAGGCAAGTTGAATCAGCCTGTGATTTTCATTTTTTGATTTTGAGTGTAATGTTGAATCCAGTATCCCCTTTGTAATTGAATGTTTTTGATTTTGAATGAAAGTACCCTGACTACATAAAGTTATTTATTCACATCAAATGCAGTCTATAAATAAGTCTTTTGGCTAAAAAACACATTCTACATACCTGGGTCTAAGTAAAAGCTGTAAATAGTAAGGATTATCTTTCTCTTTTCGCCTCTGTCCTCCCAACTCTGGCTCACTGAGTAGTGTCATCTGGCCCTTTTTATAAGGCACCCAGGTGTAGTGGAAGAACTGGCCATAAGGGCTCAGCAGCTACTGCTGCACCACCTGGTGGTGCCCATGGATTCCAACAGGGCTGTATCCAACTTCCTGTTGAGCCCTGCGGGAGTCCGAGGCACCACTGAAACCCAGAGGGGCTGCCATCTAGCGTGGAGGCGTCTCAGCCATAGGCTGCAATAAATAGATATTGATATAAATTAATATCTATGCAACCCATAGCTTTGAATAAACGTGTTCTGCTATAAACTTCCCAGAGTCCTTCACAAGCAATTGCATCATATCCCATGCGAGTGCAGATCTCTTACTTTGAAATCGGAGTCTTGGAACTTTGATGCAGCAAGGAGAAACTGAAATTTGCAAACTAAGTGGTGGTGTTGAAAATTTTAACTTTAGTGTAACATTATGTAGTCGAGCTCCACAGCTAACGTGGTCTTGCGGAAGCAACTTCGTCACGCTGCCACCAAATACTCACAGAAAAATCCACAAGTTAATACACATGCTGTCTCTACAGTTTCTCCACACTCAATGTATTCCTCGGATCCCCGTTATACCCTCTGATCTCCCATTTCAATTCAGATGCCTCCAATTTCCAGTAAGGCTCTGCTGCGCGATGACAAGTAATAAGTCTCAGGGACAGACCCTACAAAAGGTTGCCATTGATTTGAGGCAACATTGCTTTTCTCCTGGACAACTATACGTTGCATTCTCAAAAGTAATCTCAGTGCACAGCTTGGTCATATTCCAACCGGAGTGCTGAACTGACAACGTGGTATACAAAGAGATCCTTAACAGATAGTTATTGGTATATTTTTCCTCAGTTTAAAAAGGTTTTGCTTTTCTTAATAAAAATTTAAAAGCAGTTCTTTAGTCGCTGCGAAGCGCGGGGATTTTGCTATATGCAGTGTGTGTGTGTGTGTGTGTATATGTGTGTGTGTGTGTGTGTGTGTGTGTGTATATATATGTGTGTATAAAAAATATATGACAGCAACACTCATAACAGTGACAAAACAATTACATTGACAATCATGTTACGTTATTTTTAAAATGTTTCCTTTTCTTTTTCATAACTTCTTTAACACACTACTTCTCCACTGCAAAGCGTGGGTATTTTGCTAGTTAAGAAAAAAATGTTGCTTGACCCATTGTGGTTTTTGCTCAGGGTTTTTATTTTTATGTTCATTAACCATATACATTAACAGTTGGCTTCTGTTTCTTTTGAGGGCACTCCTAGGTTGTTCATTAGAGGTGACCTTTTTAGCCTTTCTCGTTGTGCCGATAGACGTACTGTAGGTCAGCCTTTCCATTCTAGGAGGGAATGTCATATTTATTTTTATGTTTTGAATACATAAAATGATCAGCTTGAGTGCTAATTAAGCTTGATGCAAAATGCCACATGCATATTTAATCAGTAAATTTTGAGAATGCACAAAAGTATATTAGAGTTTGAAATGATAAATTGGTTCAGAGGAAACCATGTTAACAGAAACAAAACTTGACTAACAACAAACTACTGAAAACTAAGCCTTTTATTAATAAAAACTTTTTAAAGAGGACAGTTTCTTCACAAAAAACCTAAAATTTGATAATTACTAAACGCATGTAATTAACAGGTGGATTTTTACATATACTATGACATTTTACTGTTTACATGTTAATTGCTTGCACTTAATAGTTTAACTTCTGTAGTTTGCGATATTCAGAATATATATTGGTGGGTGGACATTTACAGAAGATGGACTTCAGATTAATATGTTTATTATTGGTTCCAGTTTACTACAACATCTCCTCATGTAAATATATTTATTTTTTGTCATAAGGTTATGTGGTCTGGAATACCCTTTCAAAGTTGTGCCTTTATCTTTGCAGCTTTCTTTTTTTGAACCAACCTACCTTCACTCTTCCCATTAATGTCCATTAAAATTAATGTGCTGTTTGTTTTTAAGACTGTCTCTTCCTCCTTTTTAGTTTTTCTTGTTTGTTTTTACTCAGCCTTTTCCATTAGGCCCTCCCCTGTAACAATCCCCAGTTTAATGAGCGTTTTGCTGAGCTATCCATATGTCTTTTCACTAAATCAATGTCCTTTCAGTTCAAATGTGAATGGACCCTGCAGCACTGGTTCTATCTATACCAAAAATCATTGCAATCTCTTTCCTCTCCTGCACAAATATAGGAGTCGCACATTAAGCATTGTGACCTCTTGTATCTTAACTGAACAGTTGTAAGCAATAGGCATGATCTCAGAAAAGGCCATCTTGTTAGAGCTATGCCTGAACTTTGCATCTGTAATTCTGGATGACCATAACTTGCATGTCTGACTCTGGTTTGGAGTCTCCACTTGGACCACTTTTTGAGTGCATATGAGGTAAATCGTTTGAGGAATTGTCTCTAGTTCTATGTGTGCAATACAGACTCTCTACTGCTTTCTCGAGTTCTGTGGCCCAAAACCCCATACAGTGGAACACGGTTCACGACCATAATTAGTTCCAAAACTCTGGTCGTAAACCGAGCTGGTCGTGAACCAAAGCAATTTCCCCCATAGGATTGTATGTAAATACAATTAATCCGTTCCAGACCGTATGAACTGTATGTAAATATATTTTTTTTAAAGATTAAGCACAAATATCATTAATTACACCATAGAATGCACAGTGTAATAGTAAACTAATGTAAAAACATTGAATAACACTGACACAAAACACCCAGGCTCCCTGCTCAGCTGCACGAGCAGGCAGGATCGCTCGCGCTCTCTCTCTCTCTCTCTCTCTCTCCAGCACGCACCCTCCCTCCCCCCGCCTCCCCTCAGCAGCATGCGCTCGCTCTCCCTCCCCCAACCCAGCAGCACTTCTCTCAGAAGAGAGAAACACATTTGAACAAATCCGAACTTTAATTTAAAAATAGGAGTTCACGCTAATAGCCTTACAGCCCGATCGCTGTACTGTACAGTAAACACTTTTTTTAAAATGAGTTTTAAGCACAGGGAAAAAAGGAACATTTGAAAAAAGAGAAAAGTAACATTGCAACAATTCACGCTACGAACTGAAAAATTAACTTTTGAAAAATCCATAATACAAAAACTATAAACCACCAAGAAAATTAACCTTGCATGAGTTGAGTTCTGGCATGAAGTAAGGAGGAACTGGGTGGAGAGGAGGTTACAGTTTTGAGGGAGAGTCCAGCTCCGCGATGGAGGGATGTTTTCCTTTAGGTGTTTTCTCTGTTGTGATTTCTTGGGTTTCTTTTGCAGGCAGGCAGGCACGCACGCACGCACGCAAAGGCAGGTAGGCATGTCTGACCGATAACAATGTAACACGTGCGGAAATCGTCGGCGCGCACAAACCGAAAGGGAAACTGGCTTGTTCGTATACCGAGAGTGTGGTTGTGGACCGAGGCAAAAGTTTGGCTAATTTTTTGGTTGTGAACCGAGTTGTACGTGTACCGAGACGTTCATGAACCGAGGTTACACTGTATACTGAATTAACTGGTGTGACTCACAGGTATAGAACTGCTCTGTAAACTAGCTTCTCTGCATGCAAAAGTTTTTCTAAGTTTAATACAAACTAAATCTAGTAGTTACAAGATTGCTGCCTTTCCTGCCTACTAATGAAATCTCACTCAAGCACTATTATGGCTTCCAAAATATTTAACTCTGGAGGAGGTCACTCAAGGTTGCCTAGTCAGCTCTACTTTATTAAATTCTTGTACATCTTTGCACATGCCTCAAGCACCTTTATAAATGTCTGCTGCCTGATTACTAATTGAATTACCTATTACATTTCTAACACATTCTCCTGAAAATTAAACTTTTAGACTGATGCTTGACTTCAAGCGCTTTCACACTCTTGTGTGATTTGAGCAACCTCAATAATGTCAATAACTTGATATTTCTCTTCTTTCCTAAAGGGTAGTAGTTTCAGTGTGACTCTTTACTGCCATTGTGTCTCCCTTTATTTTAGATCTTTAGTGTGATTTGTTTCAGTGTTGCCTCCAATTCCTTAGCATGTGCCATCTGAGAGAGACTGAACTTTTTTAAACTAAAGTCTTTCTAATATTTAATACTTTGCTCCTTGGAGCTTTAGTGCTGTCAGTTTTATGTAAATTTATATTACTCACTTTACAAAGTACTCAGTTTTACTCATCCTTTTGTACCCAGATATTTTCATAATGGCTTATGTGATGCTTTAATATATTGTAATTGTGCTAACCTCTCTAATGGGAGAACAGAATATTAAAATGTACTTTGTGGTCCCTTAACATTTGCTCCTAACATTGTAATACTGGTATGCAACACATTCTCTGCAGTGCAGTGTTGGTATAGTTAAGTAAATTTACTGATTTGGGTGTTTTGAGTACTGAAATCTGCATTTCCTATGGATCTTTTGTTATCACCTCTCTTAATGGCAGTCCTTTTCACCTCCTTTTGATGATGTGTGACACATTGTTTACTTTAAATGTGTATCTAGCAATTGATGTGTTCCCAAATATAGCTGACAATTCTTTGAACCTTATATTGACTCTTAACTACTGTCATAATTAAACAACTGAGAGCAGACATAACACCTGTGACAGTGTAAAGTTCTCTTTTACCACTAGTCCACTGATGTGTTTGAATGGCAATGTATAATCTGATGTTACAGAAAGGTTTTCCCTTGCAACAGATTGTTTATTTTTAACACATGCAATGTGCTCTCCACTCATGACACAAATTTATATGCTTAATAGGGTTGTTTTAGGAGACCTTTCGCTTGTAGACAGTTCATAGTAATCGGAAGATTGCTGTCTTTTGGACCAGTTTCCTGCCGTTTACAACATCACCATTACTCTTTATAGATCAAAATCACTATCCCTACTTTAAGCACCACCTTCATTAAGCTTTGGGTTGGCTTATACTGTAAATGTGTCATTCATTGAGCAGTCTAATTGTTTGCACCTGGTTGTCAACAAAATTTACTCATGGATGTCTTTGGACGTACAATTTATACGCCAGGCTCAGCTAGACTATTATGCTGCTAATGAAGTATTGCCTATATTTTCTTCTGCTATTCTTACAGATGGACTATCAGAGCCAGAGTGACTAATAAGAGTGCAATCCGATCTTGGAGTAACTCTAGAGGGGATGGCAAGCTGTTCTCCATGGAAGTAGTTGATGAAAGTGTAAGAAATGACTGCTCGTTTGATTTAATACCTGTTATAAATTACAGTGTAAACAGTAATAAAGGCATTTATAGATATTAAGTTTTGTAGTTGAGAACATTTTTTATTTTTATATATGTATTTATTTTTTTGTGATAACTTTTTAATTTTTTTTACCCCATGTACTTTGGTACTGAATGAAAATTTTATTCTGTTTGAGAAATTACATATTAAAGATATACACTCAATGGCAACCAGTTCTGGACATCAACAACCAAAGTGGAAAACATCCAAGTGGAAAAAGAGAAACATTTCTTGTGTAATTTGTGTCACATAATAACACATGGTCATTATTCATTCAGATGGTCAAAACATGCAACTGGAAAGACAAATTTTCCAGAATACTATACATTTGAATTGCAGACAGGATTCTAGACTAATGAATGAGGGAAGGAAGGGGATCTTCCAAAAAAAAAAAAAAATTTTGCTTGGCTACCACTACAAAGTACATGGATTAAGTAACATAGAAAACCAAATTTATTTATCCTAATTATTTCTGTTATATCTGTGTTAATAATGGAATTTTTCTTAATCATGCTTTACCTAAAATTAATGTTGAAGTTTAAAGTATATACTATAATCTGATCTGTCTTTTGTGACATGGTATGTTGAGATCTTATCTCTCAAAGATCTTAGGAACATTGTTGGTTTTAAAAATACAAAGCAGTTCTTGCCCCAAATGGGTGTTTATGATGGTCTCTTTATTGTATTTAATTTTGAGCTTTGGACATTCCTAAAAGGGCATAATGGCCCTTGTTGTTGAGTGAGGGGTTGTTGTCTTCTAACTCGCAAGCTTTCCATTTCTGGTTTTCGGTCAATACTTCTTCCTTTCAGGGAACTTTAGAAACTCCCCTGTTTGGATCCGGAGTAGCACATCTCTACTTCCATTATCTATATCTACCCTGTTTCATTGTTGGACAGGATACAAAGCACTTGTTTCTGTATAAAGACTGGGGATCACCACTATCCAAAAGCCCCCTTTTTTCTGTGTTCTGGCCAAGAGGTTAATTAGTCTATGACATTTGTTAAAAATGTAATTATACTGTCACTCCTATACTGTACTCTCATTCAATGCTGTAGAAGAGTATTTTGCTTTACCAGGAATGTTAAAATTGAAAATATTGGCACAGCAATTAGAAATACATTTACTTCAAGACTTGCGTCACTGTACAGACCCAATTTATTAACTCTGTGTTGACATTTTAATTATCGCAGCAATTTACACACATCCAGATATGGAGCTTAGAAAAAGTTTTCACAAATATGTTTAATGCTGAACTGTATTTGAGTAGAGTTGTGGTTTAAGGAGACTTCTTGCGCTTCCTGTGAATTTTCCAATGAGAGCAATGCTGACCAGGTTCCAATATCTTTATTTCAGAATTTCCGTTAAATATGAGAAATATGCTTGAAGGTATTTTCTTCTATGAATTTTAACTTATCTCAATGTAGTATCACTTGAAAGAAGTTTCTTTTTATTCTTCTAATGTTGCATAATGCAGTAGATTACATTAATTAGTTAAAGTGAGGTAACTCAGAGGTGCTGTGAAATTTGTGAAAATCATATACTTACTCTATGTAATGCCCAACCTTTTATAACCATTTTTGGAACTAGGTCCCAATAATTTTGTCTCTTGTAGGAAGAAGTGTTTCCTCTCTTTTACTTACCAATTTGTCTGCGTTATGCATTTTTCCTAGTTGCATCTAACTGCTGTGTAATTATCACAAAAGCATGTTCTTTTTCTATTATATAACCTTTTCCTGTCTTTCTACAGGGAGAGATCAGAATAACTGGTTTCAATGAGCAAGTTGATAAGTTCTTCTCTCTGATTGAAATTAATAAGGTGAGGCCTCATTTTTAATCTTTCATCAGTTTAGTATGTATCTGTACAAGGTTCTGTTAGTCCTGTTTTTCCCTGTTCTTCAGGCTTCATTGTTCGCATGAGTTCTTTAGTTTTTGGGAAGTGAATTTCTTTATTGCAATAATTAATAAATTAAGTGATGATTTTTTTGGAGGAGGGGGAGATCTTGGACGATGTATAGTGGACTGTAGCTAAAATATTGCTCAAAGTGCCATTAGAGTACTATAAACCTTAAAATGTATAGCTAGTAGCTTTGTCAAATGTTTATTGATAAATGTCATTTCTGAGTTTTTTAAAATATGTTTTCCATAATATCAATTCCATCCTTGCCAGATGTGTTTTTCTGTTTGCTTGTTCTTCAAATAGTGCGTTCAGATCCACAGGCAACTGACCAAACACACACACACTACTTTCCACACAGAGCAGCAGCTGTGCATTCTCTTACTCACTGTGCTGCTGTTCACAATTGACAGTGAAAACTGCAGCCTTCCAACAGACATGTACCATGGAATTCTGTGCCCCCTTTGATTTTAGCACAGGCACATTAAGCCATGATTGTTTCTTATCTATTTGTGCCTTTGCTTGTGGTTTCTCTTTCTGATTTAATGCATGCTCCATTTGTAAAGTATATATGCACCTACTTCCTCTGCTGTTTGCTCCTTGTGTCTGCATTCTTAGTTCACAGGTATACTATATGTTTGATTTCAGAAAATTATATCCCTAAGGACTGTAATCACCAGTATAAATACAGTAAATTGATTTTTAGCCAATTGCATCATTACGATTTGAATCCGCTCCTAAATCAGAAGTCATTGTTTTCTCACGGATTCCTGTAGGTGAATCCTGTTAGGCAGCTATCCCTATTATAGCAGCTAAATTACTACATAATCATTTTTTCAAGTTAAATTAGAGATGGTATGAAAATAAGATATATATGTCTAGGTATCAGTCCCTCAAAGCAAGATTGACGTTCTTAAAATTTATTTGTGTTTTTGTGTATTCCTGAGGAGCACAATTCTCAGGCCACAGTTGTTTGAACAGTGGGAACAAGACATTTTGTTTCAAAGAGACTTCCACAAATCTGGCTGGTTCTTCCTCTCTTTCAGTTTCTGTCTCTTCCTGTGACCTTTCAGTAAGGTGATTGGTCCTGAAATGAATTACTGCTTGATAGACTGTAAAGTACCACAGGGAATTTTCTATGACTTGCGTGTGATAGCAAGCAACATTGTATTGATCAGTGGTTCAAAGGCACATTTAGGGGTACCTTAAGAGCCAGATTAACTTCTGACCTTTATATAATGAAATACACTACTCAAAAAAATTATTTAATGTTACCCAATGTGATTTATAGTCATGGCTAAGAAAAGTTTTTAATCTCAAGTTTTCATGGGTAACAGTGATAACATAGCTTTTGATAGAATGTATCACTCTCATCGCATAATCCACATATCTAGTCTAGTTGTATGTATACAACGTGCAACATTCATGGATTTTTTTCTGCTAAAGTATTATTAACTTAACTCTTCTGGAAAATAATTGCATTTTTGAATTGAAGACTCACCTTTCTCCCATATTCAATGGTCAAGTGCATCTAATCATGGATTGAATGGCTGGTACCAAGTATTTATGTAGCACTGACTGATTGGAGGAAATAAGTGGTCAGTTAGACTGTTGAATTAATTTAATACTCTCCTAGGTAGTGCCTGTGAATAATGCACCCAGTTAATAGAAACAAAAAATGGTCTACCTTGCTGAGTTTTTCGTCTCATTCCTTTTTTTTTTTTTTTAAAATGAAGTAATATGAAAGCAGTTATGCATCAGTGGCTTATTAAAGAATTATCTGTGCTTAAGGTTTGTATCAAAAGCTGTTTTCTGCAGATCTGAATATGCTTTTTTTTCTCTCTCTTG
The DNA here is from genome assembly GCA_026402145.1 of Polypterus bichir lapradei. Classification (NCBI taxonomy): domain Eukaryota; kingdom Metazoa; phylum Chordata; class Cladistia; order Polypteriformes; family Polypteridae; genus Polypterus; species Polypterus bichir. The sequence goes on from JANRMT010062814.1 coordinate 63,699,267, forward strand.
CTCCTTTTTAGGTTTACTACATCTCCAAGGGTACTTTGAAGATTGCTAATAAACAGTACACATCAGTAAAAAATGATTATGAAATGACACTTAACAATGAAACATCAATTGTTCCATGTGATGATGCTATGGATGTTCCCATGGTACAGTTTGAGTTCATTCCTATTGGAGAATTGGAAAATAAGGAAAAAGACTCAGTAGTTGGTAAGCAGCAGGTTTCAATACGTTTAAAAATTGTTGGATTCATTTTGACTTAGTGTGAAATGAGGGGGGTTGAAGTAGGATTTAAATGTGAATAGCAGGCGCTATCTCTTAGAAAAGCTTAATGCTAGATTTATCCATGAGTGCATTCTATCCATAAAAGACCAATGTGTTTGTTAGTATTGCAACACTTCAGGGTTTTAATTCCAGTGCTGGGGCACATTCACATGTGGAAGTATTGCTGTAATCTTTAGACAGATGTTGACCATAATGCCAGCTCTCTGCTGGTGTACTTAATCTAGTCCTAGATTACTTGTGCTTCATATTATATTTTCTCTACATCTCTCTTGTCCTAGATTCTTGCTGTTGTAGTGACCACACTGTTCTCCTGAACGGTTAATTGTTTCTACAATTTCTAGTTTCTTTTCAGGTGTGTTTCAAAATGACTTCCAGTATCTGCTTGATAAATGTACACTTTATTGTTTTCAAGAAAAGATTAATTTGTTTTTACTTTAAATATTGTTTGTTATAAGACCTTGCTAATACTGAAAATATTATAGATATCTCAATTTCAGCCTGTACATCAGCATAGTTGAATTCTTAAGTAGGTTAGCGAGTATGTGTGTGTGTGTGTGTGTGTGTGTGTGTGTGT
>JANRMT010062814.1:63700519-63738682 GCA_026402145.1 Polypterus bichir lapradei
TATATATATATATTTATATATATAATGTATATATAATGTATATATAATGTATATATTATACAGTTGATGCATAATTTTAGGAAGTCCCTGCACACTGGGGAAATTCCGATAGACTGGAGAATGGCAAATATTATCCCGTTATATAAAATGGGTGACCGAACATATCTAAGCAACTGTAGTCCAGTAAGATTAATCTGCATCACAGTGAAATTAAAGGAAGGAATTAAGGATGAGATTGAGCAACACATGACAAGTACAGAAGTTTTTATGAACCGTCAGCATCGGTTCTGAACAGGGAGGTCATGTTTTAGGGAGGACATGCTGGAATTCTGCGCAGAAGCAATAAAAGGGTATGATCAAAGTGAAGCATATGATTATATTTATCTGGACACAGAATTGGCTCAGACACAGGAAAGCAAAGGGTGCTGGTGCAAAGAACCTTGTCCGAATTGGCTGATGTTAAGAGTGGTGTTCCACAGAGGTCAGTGCTAGGGCCGCTGCTATTTTTAATATAATGATTAAAATTTAAATTTGCAGATGATATCAAGATAGGTGGGTTAGTAGATAATCTGGATTAAATCATTACAGTACAGTATTAGGTTTGAATACACAATGGGTGGTCTGAAAATTGAGAGTAAACCTTCTGAGAAGGATTTAGGAGTCACAGTGGACTAAATGCTATCAACTTCCAGACAGTGTTCAGAAGCCATTAAGAAGGCTAACGTAATGTTGGGTTATGTAGCATGATGTGTGGAGTACATGTCCAAGGGGATATGCTCAAGCTTTATAACACACTGGTGAGGCCTCATCTAGACTAGAGTGCTGTGCGCAGATTTAGTCTCCAGGCTACAAAAAGGACAAAGCAGCTTTGGAAAAAGTCCAGAGAAAAATGACTATGCTCATTCCAGGAAAACAGTGGATGAATTATGAAGAAAAATTAAAAGTGCTGAGCCTTTACAGTTTAAGCAAAAGAAGATTAGGTGGTGACGTGATTGAAATGTTTAAAATTATGAAGGGAATTAGTACAGTGGATCAAGACTGTTATTTTAAAATGAGTTCATCAGGAACACAGTTAGAAACTTACGGGCAAATTTTGCCCAAACATTAGGAAGTTTTTCTCTACACAAAGAATCATACACACTTTGAATAAGCTACCAAGTAGCGTGGTAGATAGTAAAACTTTAGGGACTTTCAAAATATGACTTGGACTGCCAAGCTTTGTTGGGCCACATGACCTGTTCTTATCTAGATCGTTCTAATAACCTAAAATTTCAGTAAGTTAGACTTCAATATCAACTGTTTATGTCACACCATTTGCATTCCATATTTTTTCTACAATAAGTCAAGCAAAATGACACCTTTTATTGGCTAACTGAATAGATAGATACTTTTATTAATCCCAAGGGGAAATTCACAAAACTGACATTTTTCACCAGTGCAGCCAGTTCGTTGATCTTATTTGGTAGTGAGTTCACATTTCCCAGGATCACAGAAGGCATCAAAGGTTTGTAGCACCACTTTCTTGCTAGATGCGTGGCTTTTATCTTAGTACTGGCTCTGCTGCCCCGATACCGCCTTCTTACCTCGTCAGGTAAATAGGGAACCACAACAGCGTGCGCATTTGTTCTCAGCGCTTGAAGTTGACTACTTGAATAGGCGAGTCTTAGTGCGTAAAAATACATCTCCATGTAGTAAAAAGTGTCCATGGAATCAATCCACATAAAAGAAAGTGGTAGGAGTTAACAGTGAAATAAAAATAGAGAAAAAGGTAGAAAGATAAAGACTTTAAAGATAAAGTCATACACAGATCTGCTGGAAAGGCCGCCACTTGCGTCGGCGCCTGAGTCATCAGTATGCAAGCTTTTGAGGTAGCTGATTACTCGTAGAAGACGAGTCTCATTTTGCTGTTGAAATGTTTAAAAACAGAAAACCCTGTACACCCCAAAACAGACACTGGTCAGAGCTGCTAAACAAGGCAACACATTGAAGGATAACTGCTTTAGACCTACCTTTTCCTCATGCTGACCTTAAGTATATTGATTTGCAGATGTGTACAGCATCAGAAAGTCAGTTCTTAAAAAATATCCATAACTCTTTTCCAGGTTTTGTTAACGTTTCCTATTCGAAAGTTACAGAATGGTAACACAAGCTTTGTTTTTTCTATTATATGAGAAATTACTGTAAACTTTTACATTACTGTTTCAGTTGCACCACTGAAAATTGCACATCAGAAGAAAAGGTTAAAAAAAAAAAAAAAGCCAAGGTGAAGTGTTTTCTAGCCATTACATAAACACCTTTCTTCCTAAACACAGCAATTGTATTTTGATAGAATTAAATCATACTTAAAGTAAATACTGCCACAGTTCCTTTCTTTATGGACACATAATTCAGAAGAATATTTACATAATTTCCACCCACTGTTTGTTTCTCTCTCTCTCATATGTTCTCTATTGTGGTTTTACCTTTAAAGTGTTCTTTTTAAAGGTTCAGTCAGCCCATAAGGCTGCAAAATTGTCTATTATACTTTCATTGTTATCACTCTTTAATTTAATATTGTTCTTTATCAGTATGCTGCTGCTGGAGTATGTGAATTTCCCCTTCAGATTAATAAAATATCTATCTCTGTATCTATTTCAATCGGCCCCCAAAGATGCTTTTAGAAATTAATGAAGAAAAAGCACTTTTTCCATAAGTTTTTATTGCATATAGAAAGTGAAAATGAGGAGAATTATTCGCATTATTTTGTTAGCATACATACTAAATTTACAGAATTTGAAGACTGTTCGTTATATAGCCCAGGCTAAGCAGAAATTTTAAAGTTTTGGGGTGGGGGTCATGGAGGAATTACGCATTGTTACTGGTGTGCAAAACTAACCTTTTGTAATGGGTTTTGTGTAGTACATAAAATAAAAAAAGCCTATTACTCAAGTATGACATCTTATTAATGGTAATATTACCCACAATGAAAGGAAAATACATGTTGGTCATTCTCTTAACATATAGAAAAATACCATTAGTTCTGTATCTTTGTATACAAATCACTTTGCTGGGATGTGCTGTATCCTTTTACATAAGGAAAGCCATCTGGCAATGAAAATCTATTCTCCTGATCTCTGTATCAAAGAGATGCTTCAAGAAGCAGCATGGGCTGCTTCTCTTGCATATTCTGAAGCAGGCATCACTGGGGGGGAAAAAGAGGTCAGTAGGGGAGTGTATATCTAACCTAGGCTCTATCTAGGTGATCTCGATTTTGATTTTTATGATTAACCACCTGCTCTGTCTGTGTTCATTGTGCAATGGCTTTTCAAAAATATCACAAGAATAATGTGCACTTTTCAGGAGCTCAATTATATTGAATAATTTCTCCAGTGTTTTTTAGTGTATTCTCACAAATACATTTTGCCTTGTTCTGTGATATGTAAATTTGGGAAATCAATAAATGGTTTTGGATTTTTTGCACTTGTAGCTTTTGATCTTTAAGTGGGTTTAAGGGATTTGAGAGTGACAACTTTTTAGGTTTTATTTTATGAGTTAACCTTGGATACTTTTAAGTAATTTGTGGTGTTAAAATTGGATTCGGTGTAAAAGCAGAAGTTGTGTGTCAAGTTGCCTGATGCATGAGGTTTTGGTTAGCATAATTCTTTATTATAATCACCTCTAGAGGGCAGCAGGTGATAATGTAGGGATAACTAAGTGCTGTAGTGTATTGCTAATAATTCCACTAGTGTACACTTGTAAATGGTATTATACTGCTGTTGTATGTTATACGATACTAGAGAATAACTGAAAGGTCCCTGTCTGATACACTACTTTGAATATACTGTAAATATTGAAACTGCTCCTCTTTGTAGCCTGGTTCACCTCTTGTTTATTAAATCTGTTATATGAGGAAACAAAGACTTTACATTTTGAAATGACTGTTTCTCTCAGGGGGATAGTCAGTCATTTTATATTTATTAAAAGATTTTATGGATGGGGGCATTGCAATAGAAAGATTTGAAGAAACACATGAATTATAATTTAACCACAACATGCATGTACACAAGTTAATGTGGAAAAGGCATTCTTAATGGGAGAAGTACGTAAAGGTTATTTCCTTGATTAAAACAAACATTAAGAATCTACCCGTTTTCCTTTCAAAGATTCTCACAGATTGGAATATACCTTGATGTATTTAGTTGTAATCTAAAACAGTGGTGGTGTTTTTTAAAAAAAAAAAAAAAAAATGTAAATTAATGGTTGGAGCTGAGCCTAAAAATGCTATAATTAAGCATTAATCCATTTTATTTCATTTAATGAAAATGAAATAACAAAAAAAGACAAAGATCTTCTAATGTTCTTGAAAGAGATGAGTAAAGTTTAGATTGTTTGTTTTTCTTCTCAAAACACTCAGGAAATATATGAAGCTACAGTCTTCCCATAACAATTAAACTTAATGTAAGTTTATTTCATTATTAACATTGTGACCTTACATTTTTAAGGGTGCTCTTTTGGGTGTTCATGATATGTCTCTGTCATATTATAAGTTTACCAGTAACTGTGTACTGCACAGTAATGTGCAGTGAATACACATGACTTGAGCATTCATAGTTTTCATACTTTTGTACATTTAGCATTCATTTGCTCAGAGGTTGATGTGCTTGCTGCTTCTTGAGCAGCTCTTCTTTTCTCCACTCTAGCGGCCCTCTTCTTCCGTCGGCATCTCTTTGTGTTAAAACTGATTGTCAGTGTTTGTTGCAATTGCTTAGTATGTTTGTCTTTACTTTTTCACTTTAACTGGTACTTAAGTGTTCAATCTGCCTCAAGAATGATTTAAGATATGAAGAGGTAGAGGAAGTGACGGCGAAGGTGGTGGGGATGAGAACAGCACCCGTACGCATGTGCCGCACTGCCGCTGCCGAAAGTTGATTTTACAATACAATAAAATAAAAATAAAGAGGACTAACCTTGGAGGTCAATCATGCCCCTGAAAGCTGATAGTAGACATCAGGTAGTATATGTGTACCAACTTTCAGGTCAATAGGTGAAACAAGTTGGTGAGCATGCACTGGTATAGTGCGTTACTGCGCCTTCTACACGGTGAAACAACTCTGGATCCCGGTTGACAACCCCCCAGGCAGACACGCGGTCCAGTCCTACCCTCCAGAAGTGACCCTCTATCTCCCTCAGCCAGGTGTTACGTGGGCGACCCCTTGGCCTGGTCCAGCCACTTGGGTCCCCAACAATAAGGATCTTATGAGCTGGATCACCCTTGAGGAAATGCACCACGTGGCCGTAGTGCTGTAACTGACGCTCCCTCACAATGCAGGTAATGTGCCTCATTTGCGACTCCATGAGCAACCACTCATTCGATACAAATTCAAACCAACGGTACCCAAGGGTTTTCTGGAGAGACACCAAAGGTGTCCACTCTTCTTCTCGGGTCACTGGATAGCGTCCATGTCTCACAACCTTATAGTAAGACCTTGCCCAACTCCCAGTCCATACAAGCATTGAACAGAGTAAAAGCAAGAATACACCCCTGACAAACCCCAGAATCATCTGGGAAAAACAGAGGTCCTGCCTCCACTCTGCACAGCACTCATAGTACCAGTGTACAAGCCAGCCAGGATATCCAGCAACCTCGAGGGGATCCTGCGAACCCTCAGGATGTCCCACAGGGCAGCTTGATCAACAGAGCCGAACGCTTTGCGAAAATCGACAAAGGCTGCAAAGAAACTCTCCGATTATTCGCGTTTGCAGTCGATGGTAGACTTCTTAGGCGTAAAACCAAACTGTTCCGGTCGCTGGTAGGTGAGCAAGTGATCACGGATCCTATTGAGGTTGACCCTAGCAAGGACCTTACCTGGCACCAAGAGCAGTGTTATCTCCCTGTAGTTTCTGCAATCCAGGCGATCACCCTTCCCTTTACAGATAGTGACTACAAGTCCCGTTTGTCCTGGGTGTGATGTTAAACTGCATCTGGCCCTTTAAGCGGTCCTCCAACTTGCAGGAAAATCATGGGTGTTGATGGAAGGATTAGCACTCCAGCCACTGTGTGTAAAAAAAAAAAAAAAAAAAAAAAAAAAAAAAACAGCTTTACAAAGCTCCGAGACTACAGAAAGGACTCCTTTTTGCTCCCCGCGGGAGTAGCTCTGCTGCAGCCGCCCATAGGAAGGCTGTTCACATCATGAAGGGGATGGGGGAAAGCCCTCGGGAGCCCTATCCCCGGAAGAGTCGAAACCGTTGGAGAGCCAGTAGGGTCAGGTCTGTCGGGGATTGGAACTGGTGTGGTGCTGAGGCGTCGGGTCCCAATTTGAGGCAGCCCATATGGGTGGGTGCATGGAACGTCTTGCCTCTCCGGCAAGATGATCATCTTCCTCTGCTGTCGGAGGAGCTACGTAAACTCCGCATTTCAGTGGCGGCACTCTGAGGTGCGCAGACTGGCCAGATCTTTGTAGGTGGATGCACCTTTTATTGATCTGGTCAGTCTGATGGCTGTCATACTCTGGGAGTAGCTGTTGCTGTAGCAGATTGGCTTCTTCCAATGGTGTCCGATGTCACTCCTTTCAAGGAGCATATTATGGGACTCGGATTACGGCACTCCCTGGGTGCCTTGTCTGTTGTCTCAGTGTATGCTTTGAACGCGGTGAGTGATGTCTCGGCGAGGGAGACGTTTTATTCGCAGCTTTGCTCTGTGGTTGATGCGTGCCCACGAGGTGACACTCCTCTGGTCATGGGTGACTTCAGTGCAGCCAGTGGCACTGACAGGTACTCCAATGCTGGTGGTGCGGTGAAGAAGATTGATCACATCCTTGTGGGCAGATGCTGGAGGCTCTTGCAAAACTGCAGGGTCTACAGGAGTGCCCAGTTTGTGAATTCTGACCACAGACTTGTTGTTGCTACTCTTAGGATCCAGCTTAGGTCCAGCAGGTTACCACCTACTAGGAAAATGAGCCTAGACTTGGCCGGCCTCCAAGACCAGGCTGTTTCTAATGAGTTTGCCCACAGTTTGTGTGAGGAACTTTCAGATTTGGGTATGACTGCCGATCCTAATGTGATGTGGGAGACCTTCTGTGACAAGACCCTGAAGGTTGCTGAGGGTTGTGTTGGTGTTACCGGTGTTTTAAAGAAGGAGGTGTTTCATCTCGCAGGGCACCATGGATATCATCGAGAGGAGTTGCAGCGCACGGCTCAGTGGCAACTCTGGTTTGTACCGGGAACTGAGAAGGACGGCTGCGAGGGCTCTGAGGGCAGATAGAGGCTTTTGTTAGAGGAATCTGTGAGCAAGTGACACACCATCTGTGGTCTAGTGACCCACGTCCTGCTTAATGAGGAATCAAAGCATTACGCACATCTGAATCTGTTCCTCGGAGAGTCGTAGTCAGGGCAGCTGATGGAACGGTCCTTATGGATGACACTACGGTTGTGGCCCGCTGGGCTGGCTACTTTCAGCAATTGTTCAAAGCTGATCCTCCGGCTAGGACGTTGGATATCTCTGGGGCCACAGTTCTTGAGGCTGATCCTCCAATTAGCTGTGACCCACCCAATCTCACTGAGGTTGCACAGGTGGTGAACCAGCTGAGTGGGGGAAAGGCTGCAGGGATCTGTGGTATCCAGGGTGAACTTCTCCAGGCTGGTGGTAAGGCTGTCGTCCTGGCATTGCAAGCAATCTTTGCTTCCATTTGGGAGACTGGCATCATTTCCAACTGACTGGAACTGATAGGTGAAACTGTTGCTTTAAAATTTTGATTTAAAATCCTGGACAGATAAACTAACAGCCACGGTAGTGTATTATATAAGAAGATATTCATTTTACTTTGCTTAATTAACCTTGTAAAGTTGGATGAAATTTCACAGTGGTAATACTGGCAATACTAGTAGTAATTTCATAGAAAAAAACTATTGCAGTCTACAAACTTCTCTTTTCTGATTATTTTTTTCTCTTTCATTTTAAAAAAAAAAACGCAAACTGTTCAAGAACAAAATCTTGATGAGCTACCAGTTCACTCTTGGTCAAGACATTGTATCCTAGTTGTTTATAGAATTATAGAATAGCTTATTAGAATGTTTATATATATATATATATATATATATATATATATAATATAATATCGTAAAATGAAAACTCTTTAAACATAAGTTTAAGCAATTGCGTTTTAACTATGGCAGATTAAAAAAAAAAAAAAACATTTCATGGTGGCATGTTTTACTTTATTTTTGTATCTTTAAAAGATATCTCTAGGTTCAGTGGACTTTAAGCAATTAAAATGAACAAACTCAATATACTGTATCTTTCAAAACGAATAGGTTTTTAATCATTCTGTTTGTACTTCAATGTAAACTTTAGGAATAATGAAGTTCGGAAAGAACCAAAAGTTTGTTATGGGATTAATGTTTCTAGATTATAACAAACATTCAATTGTTCATTTAATTTCCAAAGCATATTTTTGCAACAAAATTGTTTTATGGAGGATGATTTCCCAAATCTTTCACTTACAATATTGTATAATATGCATTGCTTATATGCCAAGTTAAGCAGAATGATTTTTATTTTGGTTTGTTGTCATGTTTTTATGATAGCCTTTCCTTATATTGTTCATATGCTGTTAATACACTTGAGCAATAATTTATGTACAACTGTTAATGTGTTATACAATTAGCAATTTTTCACTCAATAAGAAACAGACTTGCTGGTCTTAATTATCTTCTTTCCTATTATAGATATCATTGGAGTCTGTAAAAGTTATGATGATGTTACAAAAATTACAACAAAATCATCCCGAGAGGTGTCCAAGAGGGCAATCCATCTGATGGACCGAACTGGGAAAGTTATCACAACAACACTGTGGGGTGAGGAGGTAAGAAAAGTTTTGTCAAAGGTTTTTTACTACTTGCTAGGTGCCCATCTCTTGACATCCCATAATGAGAATTAAAAAAAAAAAAAAAAAAAAAATTTTAAAACTGGTGTTGATTAAATTGTTGGGATAACTAATTGTAAATCAGCTTTCAAAAGACTATGCCTTTTTATTTAGTTGTGGTAATATCTATATAAAAAACACAAATTGCAAATTAGTTTACCCTTTGGAATGGAAGGTGAATAATGGAAGAGAAAACAAAATGCAGTAGAAGACATTTATATTTTGGTGGTTAGAGACCCCAGCACAACTACCCCCCACATTCCTCGACTCTTTGGTAATTTTCTCGAAGCCAATCATGTGGAAGTACTGTACTTTAATCTTTCTGTCCATTTTAAGATAAAGACAGTGATTCTGTTCTCTTTGACTTTACCTTGGTGACTAGAAGGCTTGCTGTACAGGTCAACAGTTTACCCTTCTAGTCATTATTCCCACTCTGAGATAATTCAAGAGTCACATGACTGGAAGAGGCAGCCTTATTTCTTCCTGTGGTGACTTTACTTAGTTGTTTGAACTCCCTAGAACTTAATACCACCTGCTGGTGTGCTTCAGTTCAGTTCTGAAAAAAGCATAACATGCCTTGAAGCATCTGGAGTCATTTCCCAGTTTTTTTTTTTTCCTGCTCTCCCAGCTCATGTCTCATTAGAATTATTATGAAGAACTGTGGTAGTGTGTAGAGAAACAAGTATTGAACACACTAGTTCTGCCTTATTTAATTTTATATATGGGAAGTGATATCTCAAAAATGCAATTGTACTTAATAGCTAATTCAAATGATTATCCATACATTACTACATATTGCTTTGTTGTGTATTTAAAATTAAATGTGGTTCTGCTTTCTAGCAAACTTGTTAAGAGAGACAGGCCACAAAAACAACTGTGTCACCAGCTAGAGTTCCCACCCTTACAGAAATCATCATCTGTAGTCACGGTATACCTTAAAGAAACAGAATAACTAGAATGCTTTTTAATAATTTAATAATAATAATTCATTACATTTATATAGTGCTTTTCTCAGTTATCAAAGCGCTGTCCACACAGGGAGGAACCGGGAAGCAAACCCACAATCTTCCACAGTCTCCTTACTGCAAAGCAGCAGCACTACCACTGCGCTACCTGTGAGGACAAAAAAAAATAATAATTCTTTGCATTTATATAGTGCTTTTCTCACTACTCGAAGCACTCGGCAATTGCAGGTTAAGGGCCTTGCTTAAGGGCCCAACAGAGCAGAATCCCTTTAGACATTTACAGGATTTGAACCGGCAACCTTCCGATTGCCAGTGCAGATCCCTAGCCTCAGAGCCACCACTCCGCCAATCTCCTTGTTGCCCATCTCCATTTTCTGACCCTTGTAATCCAGTTTAAAATTGCAGAAATAAGAGCCTATCTTATTTCCACACAAAGCAGGAATCAACCTAGTCATAATTTTAGTTTATTGCAGGAAGCTTTCATACACATTCCATACTTCTTCATACCAGGGCTATGTAGATTTGTCTGTCAACCTTACTTTATCTTGGAACATTCACGTTTTCCTTTCACTTTATACACAAAATGTGACAGGGCTGGGATTCAAGACAATTATCTGGAGCATTTTGGCAACAGCACCAACCACAGGACCACTGTAATTTCATGGGTAGAAAAAAATTAATACAGAATAAAAGTTGACCTTGACCAACAATTATGCATATTTATTGTATTTATCTTTAGAATAGTTTATTTCCTGTTCATCTAAGCCACTGCCTTTTAAAAATGTTAAAACAGTGTACCTCTTGTATAGTGGAACTTGAAGGGGAACATGTAATTCTTGTAGGCTTTGACCGATGCAAGGTAACATTTATGTTGCTGTGATTGAGTGAGACAAGCATGATTTTATATACTCTTATGTGCATACTTGTTTAAGACACATGGGACTTTAAGTCTTGTGTTCATTATTCCTGTACAACAATAACCAAATTAAACCCAACAATTAAGGTTTCCTGTGTGCATTAGAGTTTCTTGAGAGTGAAGTGTGGTACTTTTTGTATTTATAAGCATGACATTAAGGTGGTAAATATTGAGAAACATGCTGAAATATCTATATAATGTACTTGACCGAACAGTATGGCTTGCACAAAATTAATGTATAAAAATTTAGTAAGCCATTTACAGCCTGTTTTCAGTTTTTGTATTGGTAAATGTTGTGAAAATTGACAAATGTATCATTAACTAAATTATGTGGTAGTGAAGATGTGTTAAATGCTTGTATAACACACTATATTTTTATAAAAATGGTCACAGTTTATGGCCAAATTAAAAACAGTGGTATATGGCCAGCAAGTTAATTTAAAATAAATAAGACAGGATAAAAAACCCCTTTATATTTCTTATATTGAAGAATAATGTAAACGCCCACTCTTTCTTCACACTGGGTGAATTTAGAGTTCTCCGTTAAAAATAACCTGTGAAAGTGTTTAACTTGTAATAGCCTGATAAAAAGCCTTTCGAGCATGGTGAGAATGTACACATGCTTTATAGCTGGTAACGGAGCACTAGTGCCTCTGTGACATAACTGTGCCGCTGAATTTTTACATGTGATGTAGGCCTGTTGAAATAGTAGCTCCTATATTAAGCCTGTGGTGGTTGCTAATGACATCAATCTAGACCAGGGGTTCTCAACCTCGGTCCTGGGGGACCCCTGTGGCTGCAGGTTTTTGTTCCAGCCAGCCTCTGTTTTTAATTGGACTCCTGGGCTAATTAAGTGAACTGTTGTTTCCCAGATTCCCTATTTTGGGAACAATATACACATTAGAAAACTAAGTTTGGTTAAAAAAAAAAAAAAAAGTATTGTACTAAGCAGTTATATGTATTTTTTTCTTTTTAACAGTATTTTCATCTTGATTGTCATTCTACTTTTCTAGGTGTTCTAATTATTTAATTCGTTATTTACTACTTTGTGGGGCTGATGCTAAAGTAGTTGCAGCCTTTCACGATTGAGTGTTTGCTTGGGTTTCTGCTCTGCTTGTTTTTAATTGTCATTTTTAAGATTCAATGAAGGGAGCAAAATGCACAGAGAAAGGGCGAAATATAATAAAGAGTTAAGCATTTAAATCCATAGCAAAAACAAATATTTCTAAGTTTCTTATAAATGTGAAAATCATGCTGTTCTTTTCTGAATGTAGAATAAAAGATAAATAATACCAGCTAATTAAATGAGATCAGTGCTATCAGGTGTTGTCACTGATTAGGAATCTGGTTGGAACAAAAACTTGCAGCCACAGGGGTCCCCCAGGACTGAGTTTGAGAACCCCTGATCTAGACACTGCACATGAATTCAGCATCTTCTAACAATGGCCAGATTAATTTCAAACTGTGTATATACTTTCATGCCATGAAAGCTAACAGACATATTAAAGCCTTTATGGAATAATGATAAATACGATATACAGCCTACTGCACATTTTATTTTCTGCAAAATTTCTGACATCCAATTTTCCATTTTGATATAGAGAAAGGTAGGTCAGGAGCATGCGCTGATAGAACACATTGCCGCCCCCACCACATGACTTACCGACTCAGGATCCAGATTAGGACCCGAGTGCAGCCATGCAGCGGGTACCTCAGCACCACACTAGTTCAGATGGAGTGGAACCAGTTTGAGGTTTTTTTATGGTGACTGGAGTGCCAATTCTGCCACCAACCCCCAGGTTTTTCCAAGCAGGTTGGAGGGCCTACATGCAGGGCTGGATGCAGATTAATGTCCTTCCCAGGACAGAGCAATTGCCCTTGCTCAAGGACCCAACAGAGCAGAGTCCCTTTTTACCTTTACGGGATTCCAACCGGCAACCTTCTGATTGCTAGTGCAGATCCCTAGACTCGGAGCCACCACTCCACTCCAATTTTGATATCGCTGTGGTTTAAATATAATGAGGGAATGAAAATAAAAGAGCCAGTATACCTGTTTAAAGATTTGAGTGTATAAAGTAAATTGTCATCAAGAAGAGGTTCATTAAGGGAACGAAATTGTCTCACAAGTTAAACTTGAACACATGATATATGGCTTAGCTGGACTGTTTATGCTAAATCTTCTCACTAGGACATTTGTTTTGTTTTCTTAGAGAAATTTAAGTGTACAGAGACCAAATTATTGGGTGACTGAATATGTCCCACTCTTACTTACTATTGGCAGCCAACAGCACTAGTGTAAAAGATCAGTAGGAAACACAGTATCTACTGTATCCCTCGAGTTTAAATTTCCATTTGATGAGCACTTAATTTAGCAAATTGAGGAAGTCTTTTTACATCCGTCATAAGTAATGATTTTCTTTATTAACTTGCTTTCCTTAAATCATATGTACTCACATGTGTATTAGTTATAATTGAAAATCATGGTATTTTAATTAGTTTTTATGGTTTTTAATTCTGAAGAAGGATTCTTACAACTTCATTTTATGGTCAGATTGCGAAGCCTTCACATTGTTATCCTGCAAAGAATTTTTTAGGCCTGCCGATTACCCTTTTATTTATTCAGCATTCTCATACATCCCTGAGCATTACATAGTCAATTTCCCAGCTCTGAGAGCTGAGGGATAAAAGAGCAATAATTAAATACATCCTAGAAACTGTACAAAATAACAGCTCACTAGAAAGTCACAGCAGTGTGACTCCTTTGTAATCAAGCTGGTGCTGTTTGCATTTACCATCTAATTTAATTAAAACAGGGTTGTCAGTGGAACCAAATGGCAAGGTGTGTGGGATTGAGAGATTTTTCCAAAATCTCAGTCCTGCTGAAAATGAAAGCAGAATCTCCTTTAAAAAATGTTTTGGAAATCCAGTTGAATGGTACTATTATTGAAAATATTTATATAAGCTCAGAATACTGAACACAGAAAATAAAGTGGTGGTCAATACAAATTAAACTTGTGGTAACCATTTGCTGAAAAGACCAGATAGCAGAATGATTAAGGGAAGGTTCTGTATTTTTTAGGTTTATAGAGTCATTATTGTCATATTTTATTTACTTTGTTTTTCCCTAGGCTGAGAGGTTTGATGGCTCAAACCAGCCAGTTGTAGCAATTAAAGGTGCACGTTTGTCAGATTTTGGGGGTCGATCCCTCTCAGTGCTCTTTTCTAGCACTCTTCTTATGAACCCTGACATCCCAGAGGCTTTCAAACTCCGTGGGTGGTAAGTCTTATTAAGTCTTGCTTTTCTTTTTAGGCCTAGCCAGATCAATCTCCTTAAAGATGCTCAGTAAGGTTTAATTTGTTAAAAAAAAAAGGTATAGTAGATTGTACTGTTGCTTCAGTGCTACTAGGACCATACTGCTATGTGGAGCCAGTCTGTGGGGTAAATTGGCCATATATGAGTGAACCTGGGTGTTTCTTGAGTGTGCCTTGCAGCGAACTAATGGCCCATCCATGCCAGTTCTTGTCTTTTACTTGCTTCTGATAGTGTTGGCTCCAGTTATCAGTTACCCTGCAATGCAGTAATTAGTAACTGAAGAAATAGGAAATAGATAATACTCTGCTTAATTGCTTATTAGTCAGAATGTAACTAATAAGCAGAATGTATCTTTCGTACCATACAGTATCTACTAATATAGGCAAGTATGTAATCTACATATAATTATAGCAAAATGAGTAGATTACCACACATCCTATGACAGAATCTGTTTTCTTAAGTGTTGTGTATTCCCTATATACTTTAAAAAGGGGTTCTCAATTTTAATTTAGACACCAAACAACTTTGCTTACAGAATTGTGGCCATATCTTAATGTGAAGAGCATTCTTATGTTTTGCATGGAATGTGACTGGACTGTCTCTTTAAAGAAAGCAGTTGTAAGATCCTTTTTTTATTTGCAACCAAAGTTTGTGCTTGTGATATGCTGTTTAATGGTTTGGGTGTACATTTTACATTTCAGTGCATAAAATGATTAAACTTGCAGACATCTCAGTTGTGCTATATACAGTAATGGAAAGTAGTTAAAGGGTTAACCAGAAACATTCACACACATCAGTTTTTACATCCCCTAGTTAACAAGACAGAATCATGTAATTGATGATGCAGATCTCAAATGCATTGGCAAAAAAAAAATTCCAGGCAGATGAAAGCTGTGCAGTTCTGATTAGATTTAAAATGAGGTTCTTTCAGTATGAAGCATTCACTGCACACACAATCATACTGTGGGTTTTGCCACTCACTTAAGCAATTTGGATGTTTCAGCAGTGTCCCTAGATATACCTGGCAAACCAAGTAAAATAAGCCAGTGTATATATTTGCTTGTGATTTCTTGGCATCCAGTGCAGCATCAAAAACACTTAAACTCTATAAACATTGTTTTGCCTTTCTTTATTTTGTCTGGCTGATCTCTTAGATTACATGGTACAAGCAAGTATAGATTGTTTTTGTGTTGCCAGCTAACATATCATGTAGCTTTTGTGTGATATTAGCTTTTATGTTGTTTTTGGTGTGTTGGATTAGTATATTAGCTGCACTTTTTTATTTGACAGTGACACTCTAAAGTAGTTCTGAACTATTTCACTTCTGATCTTGTTTGTTATTGATGCTGCCCCATGCCATGGTATGTGTTTGAAAAGTATCTGAGAAAATACCTTTTATTTATAATGTAGAATGTTTTTTAAAAATGTACTTTTCAGATGATTAGAAACCGTTGTCTATGTTAATGAGGTTCATGGTCATCTAAATTATGTCTAGTGGCTCTGTAAAGGGTATTTAGAACATAGGGTAAGACTTTCAGATATAACAGATTAAAATGAGAGGTGTAATTTTCACATTCAGGTCTTGTATCTGCCCTCTTGTTATTCCTGTCCCATTAACTTGTGCGCACACATATAAACGTGTGTGTGTGTGTGTGTATCACAAAAAATATGTATGTCTGCCTGTGTGTCTCTTTGTATACATATAGAGATCAGTGGTTTAACAGCAGTTTTTCTGCGTTTTCTTAAGTTGGCCAGTTGTCCCAAATAAAAAGGTGTTTTGGAGCAAATATTTTTAAGACCACATGCTGCTTTTTTGAATATGCACAAAATTCTTATTCTTTCCACAGGGCACGGGTAACAATGCAATTAAATAATAGTTTGAACATAATTCTTGTTTTAAAATGAAGATTAGTGTTAATGATATTGTTTTTTGTGAATGGTGTATTGCTTTAGAGCATCCTTTTAAATAATTGCCATTAAAATCTTCTGGCAATATTATTGTCCTGTGCCTTATGCCTTCTTATGCTAAGACTTTTATTATGGGCTAGATTACTACTATAATGCCAGGCTTGTTGTTATGCTGTGTTTGTCAAATCACATGTAGCAGTTGACATTTCTTTCTCTTTGCTGGCTTTTGTGTCAAATGATACATTTAAATTAGTGTGTTCAATGTGCATAGAAAAGAATCGCCCCCTTTCAAAATATTCATTTTGTTGCTTTGCAGCCTGAAATGAAGACGCACACAAAAAATGTCTCCAGCTCTATTTACTTAATGCAATTTATAACAGCCAAGTGAATTATATAGTGGAAACAGTTTAGAAAAACTGAGATGGTGAAAGTATCATCCCCTGTGTCAGTAATTTGTGGAACCATCTTTTTCGTTGTACAGCAGTGAGTCAATGGGGATACTTCCTTACCAACTTTGCACATCTAGACTGCAATATTTGCCCGCTTTTCTTTTATAGAACTGTTCAAGTTCAGTCAAACTGGATGGTGACTGTTGGTAGACTGCAATCTTTAAGTCATTCCACAAATTTTCAGTAGGGTTTAAGTGTGGGCTCTGACTAGGCCATGCAAGGACCTTTTTTCTCCTCAATCCTCTGTGTGATCAACTTTGTTGTGTGCTTCATGTCATTATAATGTAGTAAGGTTAATCTTCTTCCCATTGACAACTTTCTGGCAGAGGACAGCAGGTTTTCTCCAAGAATTTGATGGTATTGTGCTCCATCCATTTTTCCTTCTGTCTTGACAAGTGCCACAGTCCCAACTGCAGAAAAACACCACCACCACAGGATGCTACTACCTCCATGCTTTACTGTAGCTATGGTGTTCTGTGAATGGTAAGCTGCATTGAGTTTCCACCAGATACAGTACACCCCCAGAATTCGCGGGGGTTATGTTCCTAGAGCACCCGTGAATTGTGAAAAACCGCAACTTTTGGATGTGGTTAAAAAATGCCTTTTAAATGCCTATTTTTATAGTTTAAACCCTAAATACAGTATGCAAAAAGCACTTTAGTTTCATTGCAAACTCTGCTTAATACATTAATACATTACCTAAAAAATTACCTTAATACATTACCTAAAAACAGAATATAAAGGTAGACCCATCTATTGTACAGTACTGTACTGCTATGTTTCCCGCAGTGCTAGAATGTAAAATACCAATGTTTCCGCTATACGTACTGTAATTCATGCAAGTGCGTTTTCTTTGGTATGCGCTGTCGTCTTGTTTGTTATAAGTAGAGTAAATACATAATAATTTCATTTAATTTAAATACAGTAAAATGTGTGGGTATTCACCAATGATGAATGATATTGATGATGATGATGAAGTAGCTGTGCAGTACGATGCAGAGGATTTAAAACTCCTCGGGTGGAGCTTCTTCTTCAGGCGCTTCAGGAGTTGTCGTATCTTTGTATGGTGGTTCTTCTGGTGGGGTTTCGTGCTGGCTTTTCAGGAACATTGTGATGGGAAGTTGCTACATTGTCTCCTGTAGTGAACTACTGGTACAATTTCCGTGCTTTCTCACGGATGATGTAACCATCCAAGGGGATGTTCTTCCTGCAGTTGGTGATCCACAATACCAAGGCAGATTCCATTATGACGATATTTTTATTCCTTATGGTCATTACCTTTTTGGCACTATCACAGAAACTTACAGATACGGTACTCCAGATCGCTGCTTCGTTCTTCTTTATGTAGCGAACGGCGCTTTCATTAATGCCATAGTGGCGCGCTACTGCAGCATAACTTTTTTGTAGTTCCCGGAGCAAATCCAGTAGTTCAGCCTTCTCCTGGAGTGTTTTAAACTTCTTCTTGCGCTTAGGCTCAGTGCCATAAGCCTTAGAAGGCGCAGGGCGATTTTGGCGACATTGTGTGGGTTTAAGAAGAACAAAACGAATGCAATAACAAAATGGAAAACATGAGGACACTCGGCTGGAGTCGCGTCACAGGGCAGCAATCAATCAGCAGCAAGGAGAAATGAATAACGCTGTCAGATTGGCTACTTTCACCATCCCAAACCGCGTTTCCCTCAGCGGTTGCTTCCTGTTCTCTCTACAGCACAGTATTGCCATGAAAAAAGCCATAAATTGCGGAGGATATTTGTACTTTCCACTAACAATTAATAGTTAGGTTCTAAGGAAAAATCTACGAACGACTGAGTCTGCGAACCCTGAACCATGACTTTGCGGGGGTCTACTGCATACCACTTGGCGTTTAGGCGAAATAGTTCAATTTTGGTCTCATCTGACCATTTCACGTTTTTCCAGCCTTTTCCATTTGGCCTCAGTATCTTCAAGTTGTGTTTTGACACTGCTCAGCCCAGACTTAATGTGATCTTTCTTTAGGAGTGGCTTTTTTCTTGCATGCCTCCCATACACGACATATTTGTGCAGCATTTGTGATATTGTTGTCATATGCACACAATGACTACTGTTTGCCAAAATTCTTGCCATAGGTCTCTTGGTAGCCTCGCTGATCAATTTCCTCCTCCTTTTTTTTTTTTTTTTTTTTCTTTTTTTTTTTTTTAAAATCCATTTTGGAGGTATGGCCTGGTCTAGGAAGGGTCCTAGTAATACCAAACGCTTTCCGCTTCTTGATTACAGGCTTTACTGTGCTCTTAGGAATTAACAAAGCCTTTGAAATTTTTTGGATCCATCTCCCGACTTGTGCCTGTCTACATCTTTATCCCTTTGATCTT
The DNA here is from genome assembly GCA_026402145.1 of Polypterus bichir lapradei. NCBI lineage: Eukaryota > Metazoa > Chordata > Cladistia > Polypteriformes > Polypteridae > Polypterus > Polypterus bichir. Next base: position 63,719,319 of record JANRMT010062814.1, read on the forward strand.
TTGACAGTGCCTTGCCACCTATAGTTAATTGCTTTCAATTGCACTGAAGCACCGAAATTTTCTAGGAATTGCTGAACGAATCAGAATGATTGCAATTGATCACAGGTGGAAGCCAATTAGATTGGTGTGCAATGGAGAAAGTGATTAGTTACACTTGATTGAGTTTATAAGTATTGTTTGGGACATGGGTAATCCTATCCGTCTCAGTGATTCTGATTTTTACTTTTTTTATTTATTTGTTTCTGAGCTGTTGCTATTATATCTTTCACTTGGCTGTTATAAGTTGCATTGAGTAAATACTGCTGGAATTTTGTGTGTCCCCTCATTTCATGCTGCAAAGCAACAAAATGTGAATATTTGAAAGAGGCGTGATTCTTTCTTTGTATTTATGCAGTCTACCATTAACTCATAATGTTCATCATTTGAGTGTATAACCAATGGAGTATAAAAAGCAACGGAGAAAATGATCAATTAACTGAACAAAACATAGTTTTGTTGGGCTGTGGGTCCCATCCCCCATTCTTTATTTCCATAGTAGTTTGCTTTACTTGCCTGTTTATGATTGAACGGTCACCCTTCTTTATAAAGACATTATAGATACTTGTTGGATTTCTTGAGACACCTGTTTGAAGTGACATATCCTGTATACACAACGTATGGCATTTAACTAAATTGCTTTTATCTGCTCTCACTACCTCTCTGCCACATGGAAGTCCACATTCCATATTTCTGTGTGAACAGAAAGACACAAATAAGGAAAATGTATTTTAGATTTCTGCATAAGTTCTTAATAAAACCTAGTCTCCATGTTCGTTACAATGACTGGAAACGGATTACATTTATTTCAGAAATGATGCGTTTATAAGAAAGTATGTGAATGGACTCTTTAACTCCAGAGTGAGATATTGTGAGAGGTCTGCACAATTTATTTTTGCAGTGTCTTGATGAAAGATGATGGTTCTTATTACATTTTAGTCAAGCAAAACGGTTTGCTAAAAAAGTTTAAAAAAAAAAAAAAAAAAAAAAAAAAAGGTTAAGGGGGCATTCTTTTGCTTAATTTATTAATGTTTTGCCTCCTTCCCATTACTAGTAATAAATTTGCACCGTGAATATAAAGATGACCAGTGTCAGCATCTTTTGTTGATTCTTTATGTATGTCCATTATTTAAATACTGCACATTCTTGTAGGAAAGCAGGGACATGTGACTGGGAAGAAAACATTTTTATATCCTGAACATAATGTAATGAAATTAAGTGCTTATTCTTTCACCACCTCACACTGTTTGAAATGGAATTTGCTCATTTAACACTAGGTGTCACTGTTTAAATATCTGAGATGCAAGCGTAGTTTATAATTGTGAAAATCTTTCATAGCCAATTCAGATGTTGACTCTGTTTAGAATAAAAGCATGTTCTGGCCTTTGTACATTAATTTTATTTTTAATTTCATGTTGATCACATAAAACTGATCTAGCATTTTAATTATGCAAGAAAATATTAGTAGTTCTACTGTCTGCTTGAGGATTTGGTTGAGTTAACTGCTGTGGTATAGATTTTGTTTTCTGCTTGATTATTATTTACACGTTTAGATATGTGAAACTATGTGGTAAAATTGAAAATTCGTAACATAAAGCGCAAGTCTTCTGCCTCCCTATCTGATTGCCCTAGGCTATAGCACTTCAAGCTGCTATGTCTGCTTTCAGCAGTCTGCCTTGCAACACTCCCATAGCTGTCAATCTGTATTTTCAAAAGCCACACTTTCTGAATCAGCAGCAACTAGTATATAGGCCTTATTAAAATAAAACTACGAAAAGGTTTTTGAACATCAGTATTGTTCAGGACTGTTAGCTAAAGAGTCTTTATTTACAGCATTTAGCCTTCATGCCTCCGATTTGTTTGTGCTGTCATGACATTCAAAAGGTAATACTTTGATATAAAAACATTTTCACTATTGGCAATTCTTAAGTATAATTTCAAAAATTAATGATGTGCAGACTTTACATATTTATGGTGGATTTGTCTTGATAGGTTGATTGGCATTATTTCAGTTAAAAAGACCGAATTTTCAAGGTAAGGTAGTAATACTCTCTGGTAGCTGTGACATATTACATACTAGGCTGACCCGCCTTTTAAGGCGACCGACTTTTAAGTTGACCACTTCTTAAGGCAATTCAATATGTAGACCAATTTGATATTTTATACAAACTCATTAATTTGGTTATATTGCATTTGAGCGGTATTACTTTAATACTTGTAGTTTCTGTTAATTTTGTGATGAAATTTAAACTTTTTTTCTATATTGAGGTCACCCTTTTGAACCCCCCTGATATTTACTACGCGGTGAGGCATTTGTACTCCATCAACATTAATTATTTCCAGAGACATAATTTTGTCTATTTTTCCAGTGCACAAAAGCAAGGTAATGATGGGAGCACCAGAACTCTGCTCACATCATGTCGCTTTGTACCGCAAGCTGCAAGTAGTAAGTCTGTGATAAGCGGAATACCGCTACGCTTTCCACTCATGGGACGGAAGGACAATCCCAACCACTTTTATATAGTAAGAAAGAAGAAGATCTCGCACAGTCTGGAGTAGAAAATCATCTTTTACCTGGGAAAAAAACGAAACTACAAATCCCATCGTGCATTGCAAAATGGACAGGGCGTGTGTGAAACTCCGTGCCTGCGTAGCACTCACGGGACGGAAAGACAATCCCAACCGCTTTTATATAGAAGGATTAATTAGCACATGCAACTAAGAATTCCACCATACCTATACATGTTACAGTATTGGCCCACATTTTACTGTGTGTGTAACATGGAGATAGGCTAACATCTCAATCAGGCCGTTTCCTGCCCCCTTACTCTTAAGATTTTGTTCAACCTTAAATTGATTTCAGTGTGTTAAAAATATATATATATATATATATATATATACACACACACACACACACACACACACACACACAGGACCATGTAGGTTTGGATTTTTTTTTCTCCCTAAATATTAAAAACCATCATTTAAAAACTGCATTTTGTGTTTACTTGTGATATATTTGACTAATGGTTACATGTGTTTGATGATCAGAAACATTTTGTGTGACAAACATGCAAAAAAATAAGAAATCAGGAAGGGGGCAAATAGTTTTTCACACCACTGTGTATGTATATATATATATATATATATATATATATATATATATATATAAACAATGTTAATTCAGTTTGATTTTGTCAAAGCTGTCTTAAAGTTTTTTCAAGATTGTAGAAGTGGGAAGTTTCTGCCATTTTCTGTTGCTCAAGTTAGTTAGATTTAAATGCTCAATATATGGCATTTATTAATCTGTATGGGTAAACCCTTATATAAACTCACTATGTTGCAGCCCCCCCCACCCCCTTTGTTCCCCATTTTCACTGCAGAAAAGTTGCAATTTATATGTATGATGCAGTGATACCATTGTTTGTATATTGGCGATTTAAACTTTTATAAAAAATATCAAGAACCTCTATGATTAGGTCTTAACCTGCTAGTGAGGAACAGTATTACAAAAGGTAAGAAACTTTCATGTCCCTGTGATTTTTTTTTTTTTTTTTGATTTTTTTTTTTTTTCGCCGTCATGTTTTAGTTATACCACAGAAACTGGTTACTTTGTGAGCCTCTACTGACATTCCAAAATGTACCTTGCTACATAAAGTATGAGAGAGTGCCTGCACCACGAAATGAATTTAAACCCATTTTTCACATGAGGTGAACTGGAGCCTGCATATTTATTTGTTGTGTGTGTTTGTACTCCTTTTAATTCAGTGTTTCTTTGTGTGAAGAATTGATCATGTTCAGTAAATGTTCAAAGTATATTAAAGAAGTGGGAGTTTCTGTGATGTATATTTATTTTGTTTTTACTTTAATAAGTCTACTTAATTATGTAGAATTCCATGTGTGTAGTGTACAGCACTGTCGTGTCCATGATATGAATTCTGGTCAATACGTTTAGGAATCTAATAGAGTAAATTTCACACATCTCTGCCGTCAAATATTTATTTTCTGTGAAAATTTGGTGATAGTTTTTTGTACAGTTTTAGCTTTATGACTTCCATCCTGCGAATCACTTGCTTCAGAAGCATGAAATAACTTTTGACAGAATATTTTTTCACAATTGTTAGAAACCCCAAATGAAATTGCCTTTTTCTAATCTTCTTTTTTTTCACTTTTCATTTTACAAGTCTGTTATTTTGGGTTATAACAGAACATTCTTTGACAGCATGTAGAAAATCGGATATTTCATACCATGTTCTATACATTTGCTTAATTTTTGTCTCCCTCTCCCGTTAGGTTTGACTCGGAGGGTCATGCTTTAGAAGGCACGTCTATGTCAGAATCCAGAAGTGGAACCACAGCAGGTGGAAGTTCAAACTGGAAATCACTAATGGAGGTGAAGTCAGAAAACCTTGGTCATGGAGAAAAGGTATGGATAGATATTGCTTTGAGAGTTTGGGACAGAGTTCTTCCAGATGCAATTTTAAACATTGGTGAAGAAAGCTAATAACATTTTTATCTTCTCATATTGTGTTGGCTTATTATATAGATATTCTAAGGATGTTATTGTAGACTTGCTATAGTGATGTTTTACTGTTGTCTACAGTTACTTCATGGTAACATATATTGCTGGAGGGGTGTGCATGTATGTATGTATGTGTTTGTATTTATTAGGTTTTTTATGCTTGTCTTTTAAAATGTATGTTTACCTTCTTTTTGTGATTGTCATTCTAGAGATTTTAAAAATGTTACCATTTGGGCTGATTCAATGTTTTGATTAATTTCTGTCTAAAATATTTAATTTTTTTGTTAAGAAAAGCTTGTCAGACTGACACACACCCACAGTGCATCCAGAAAGTATTCACAGCACATCACTTTTTCCACATTTTATGTTACAGCCTTATTCCAAAATGGATTAAATTCATTTTTTTCCTCAGAATTCTACACACAACGCCCCATAATGACAAAGTGAAAAAATTTTACTTGAGGTTTTTGCAAATTTATTAAAAATAAAAAAGCTGAGAAGTCACATGTACATAAGTATTCCCAGCCTTTGCTCAATACTTTGTCGATGCACCTTTGGCAGCAATTACAGCCTCAAGTCTTTTTGAATATGATGCCACAAGCTTGGCACACCTATCCTTGGCCAGTTTCGCCCATTTTTCTTTGCAGCACCTCTCAAGCTCCATCAGGTTGGATGGGAAGCATCGGTACACAGCCACTTTAAGATCTCTCCAGAGATGTTCAATCGGATTCAAGTCTAGGCTCTGGCTGGGCTACTCAAGGATATTCACAGAGTTGTCCTGAAGCCACTCCTTTGATATCTTGGCTGTGTGCTTAGGGTCGTTGTCCTGCTGAAAGATGAACCATCACCCCAGTCTGAGGTCAAGAGCGCTCTGGAGCAGGTTTTCATCCAGGATGTCTCTGTACATTGCTGAAGTCCTTTTTCCCTTTATCCTGACTAGTCTCCCAGTTCCTGCCACTGAAAAACATCCCCACAGCATGATGCTGCCACCACCATGCTTCACTGTAGGGATGGTATTGGCCTGGTGATGAGCGGTGCCTGGTTCCCTCCAAACGTGACACCAAAGAGTTCAATCTTTGTCTCATCAGACCAGAGACTTTTGTTTCTAATGGTCCGAGAGTCCTTCAGGTGCCTTTTGGCAAACTCCAGGCAGGCTGCCATGTGCCTTTTACTAAGGAGTGGCTTGCGTCTGGCCACTCTACCATACAGGCCTGATTAGTGGATTGCTGCAGAGATGGTTGTCCTTCTGGAAGGTTCTCCTCTCTCCACAGAGGACCACTGGAGCTCTGACAGAGTGACTATCGGGTTCTTGGTCACCTCCCTGACTAAGGCCCTTCTCCCCCGATCATTTAGTTTAGATGGCCAGCTAGCTCTAGGAAGAGTCCTGGCGGTTTTGAACTTCTTCCACTTACGGATGATGGAGGCCACTGTGCTCATTGGGACCTTTTAAAGCAGCAGAAATTTTTCTGTAACCTTCCCCAGATTTGTGCCTCGAGACAATCCTGTTTCAGAGGTCTACAGACAATTCCTTTGACTTCATGCTTGGTTTGTGCTCTGACATGAACTGTCAACTGTGGGACCTTATATAGACAGGTGTGTGCCTTTCCAAATCATGTCCAATCAACTGAATTTACCACAGGTGGACTCCAATTAAGCTGCAGAAACATCTCAAGGATGATCAGGGGAAACAGGATGCACCTGAGCTCAATTTTGAGCTTCATGGCAAAGGCTGTGAATACTTATGTACATGTGCTTTCTCAATTTTTTTTTTATTTTTAATAAATTTGCATAAATCTCAAACTTTTTTCATGTTGCCATTATGGGGTGTTGTGTGTAGAATTCTGAGGAAAAAAAAGAATTTAATCCATTTTGGAATAAGACTGTAACATAACAAAATGTGGAAAAAGTGATGCGCTGTGAATACTTTCTGGATGCACTGTATATTCTATAGGTGTTTCTAAACTATGCAACTGAATATTTACATTTGTTAAGTGATAATACATATACAGGATAATCAGTGAACATTTACAGTTTATTATTATTTTTATATTTTTATATATTTAAATATTAAATATTTATATATTTATTACTTTATAATGTTTCTGTAATATGTTTGTCAAAGATGGTCTGGCACAAGTCATGTTTGCACATTTTAAGAACACACTAAAATGGTTTGTCTACAGTAGTAGTGTAAACACCTTGCTGAAGTAAATCATTGTAAACATTTTCAACATAATTAAACTATCATTGATCATGAACTGTAGTGGTGTCGCCATGCATTTGTTTTTTAACAGGCAATAAAGATATGAATATCTTTCTGCCACTTGATTAGAACCACAAAATCAGCATAGTTATCTCTCTATTATAAAAGAAAATCCTGGAGAGAAACAGTAGGGTGACAAGACGTGATCTTTAGTCTCGCGGGGACCTTTTAAATATGAGACTTTGTGCCAAGAGATTGACCCAGGACCATCTTGCGATGACGTAAAACATGAGATTCTTGCAAGACACACCCTACTTAAAACCAAATCACACTCAGTCGTGTTTTGGCTTTGAGCACACACAGATCCAGGGCTCTCAGCGCATATAAAGCGTATATGGACAATACGCTATAAATGAAATGTAATCGACTAAGCGAAGAAGAATGCAGCGTCGAGAAAAGAATAATCTTGGTGCAAATTCAGAAAATAAGGAAAGTAATTATCAGCCCGGAACAATTGGAATTGAAATAAAAAAGCAATCCAATCCGGACGTTGGCACTATACACAGGCAGAGCAGGTTAGAGATTAAGAAAGCAGTGGAATTCGAAAGGCTCAAAAAAAAAAAAAAAAAACATTGGCACGATACACATGTGGAGAAAGCTAAACAATATGAAAGTAGGAAACTTAGAAAGTATAAAAAAAAAAAAAAAGAAAATAAAGATTGCAGTAGCACAAACGGAAATTATTACTCGAAAAAGGGAAAATAATCACCACGGACCAGGTGTCATTGGGGGGAAAAAAAGCAGGATAAAGGGCGGTCAGAAATAAGACAGAGTAGGAAAAAAAAGTAAAACGTCATAAAGAGGTTAAAAAACAAGGGGGCCAAAACCATGCAGAGCAGGTTAGAGATGATGAAAATTGGAATTCAAAAGACTCAAAAACAAAAAAACGTAGGTGCAAAACACATGCAGAGCAACATACAGAATATGAAAGGAGAAAAAAACGACAATGTCAAAACAAAGAAAGTAAACATCGAATTAGTGCAAAGAAAGAGAAATTATTACTTGGAGAAATAACGAAAAGGTGAATAGAGATCGAATATAAGGACATAGGTGATATTTCAAAAGTATGTGAATATTGTAAGGCTTTGAAGTGTAAGCCAAGAGAATTTCAAAAATAGAGTTTACCTCACATATATTTATTAGTTACTTTGCAAAAAAAAAAATTAACTGCTGATGATGTAGATCGTTTTGTCTGTGCTGAAATTCGAAACCGAGAAACCTATCCTGAATTATGGTACAAGTCATTAAACACATGTCTCACTGACCTCATTAAAAAGATTTAGCACGTTGGGACTTGAAAGATTCCAAATATTGTTTTTACAGAAGTTCTGAAATAAAAGTGAAACTAATGAAATAGCAACAATTCAAAGAAAAAAAAAATCTTAAAAGTATGTATCCGAAAAAACAAAAATGTGGGTTGGCGAGCGATGCGAGCAGGGGACAAAGCCCCCTAGTCTATAATAATAATAAAAAAAAAAAAAACTTGTTTCACTATCAATTCCTTTTCCTTTAACCCAAGCTCAAAGTTCCTTGTCTTCTGTTATGGTCATCTACATTTTCAGTAGCTGCATATTTCAATTAACAATGAAAAGGTTGCTTGTTTTTAATTATTTGAAAAATATTCTTCGTTATGAATAGTTTGAAATCATTGTTTTAAATCTCCATTTCAACCCCCAATTCCAAGTATTTATTCTTAGAATTGGTGTAACCTGTTGCATGAAAGGCATTAAACTGAAGTGGGAGTTTAGGCTGTAGAGTGTGGATGGGTACAAAATTGGCTTTATCACAGTAAACGGAGGGTTAGTGCATGGAACCTTAGCAGAACTGAGTGATTAAGAGTGGTGCCACACATGGGTCAGTGCTATGGCTGCTGCTGTTTTTAAGTGATTATAAGTCATAAGTTATTTGGGTAGGAATGTACATAATAAGCTCGTTCTGTTTACTTAGATTGGCAGATAATCTAGAATTCATTGAATCGGGGGACTTGGACAGCATACAAGATTGAGCAGATTTGTGGCCGATGAAGTTTAATGTAAACTAAAAGTAGTAAGTAAAAATGTTGGGCTTGAATACACCATGGAAGATCTAAAAATTGAAAGTGCATCTTATGAGAAGGCTTTAGGAGTTGTAGTGAAATTGTCACTATCAATCTCCAAACAGTGTTCAGAAGCCATTAAGGAGACTGTAAAATGTTAGGCTGTACAGTACAATGTGTAGATCACAAGTCAAAGGTGATTCTGCTCAAGCTTTATAATGAACTGGTTAGACTACTTTGAAGTATTGTGTACAGTTTTTGTCTCCAGGCCACAAAAAGGACACAGCAGCACTAGAAAAAGTCCAGAGAAGCTGACTAAGCTGATTCCATGTTTATAGGGGATGAGTTATGAGGAAAGATTAAAAGAGGTGAGCCTTTTCAGTTAACACAAATGGAGATTACAAGGAGATATGATTTAAGTGTTCAAAATTAGGAAAGAATTAGTACAGTGGATGAAGACTGTTACTTTAAAAGGAGCTCAGCAAAAACACTGACACAGTTGAAACTTGTTAAGGGTAAAATTCGCACAAATATTAGGACTTTTTTTTCAGTGAGAAAACCATAAATACATGGAAGATGTTTCCAAGTAGAGTAGTTGATAGTAGGACTACCAAAACTGGACTTGATGTTTGGAAGAGTTAGGTGAATAGGACTGGCTAGCTTTATTGGGCTGAATGGCCTGTTCTCCTGTAGATTGTTGTAATGTCATGAACCCTTTTACAATTTGCACACACAATGCATAGCTTTGTTTAAATACAAAATAGATGAAAAAGAAACTGGAAAAGAGAAATTAAACATATGCACTTTGAATGTTCTTTCTGGGTGAATACTATAACATCCTATCACTTAAATAGTGCAGGAGAAGTAGATTATTAATGTTTGTTCAGTTCTTGCATGAAAAAGTCTGTAGGTAATATTAGCCTCCTCAATACAAAGTTTGTCCTTCCTGACTTTGTGTTTAATAGCAGGATGTGGTCAAACCATAGCATAGTAAAGGCTTTTTGGTAGAGTTGAATACCTGATGTGTCTGATATTATTCTAGCACAGAGATTCTTTTTCAGTTCAGTAATAATAATAATAATAATTCTTTGCATTTATATAGCGCTTTTCTGGTTAGACTAGGTCATGGTTTGATACGTCTTTTTTTTTTTTTTTTTTTTTTTTAAATGTTGATATTTGGGATATTTTGGTTGAAGTGTAGGTATGATGGTACTTTTAATACATTTCAATTATAATTTCAGGTTAAATTGTACCCTGTAATTACCTTAACAGTATTTACCTTTTTGAACATGATGGGTCAGGCATTGGTGAATATAAACTGAAGGTTAGCAAATATTCTGTTGTGTATCTGTGTTTTGAAGTAAGTGATCAGCAATGCTTCTGAACTATTTATTGTGAACTACTTGTTATGCCATATTTTTTGTGCCTTCCTTTTAAAGAGGTTTCCCTTATTTAAGAGTCCTCTGTGTCAGAAAAAAACAAGCCTTGTCTGATTTTCCTGTGTATATGTTTAAGTGCATCCTATATTCTGGCCAACACTGCTTGAAGGTGCTATTAAATATTTAGATAAAGAAGCATTCAATCTTGACAAAACATTACACGCTGGGAATGGGCTGGGAGTTGGGTGGACTTGGATAATACTTCTGAAGGCATGATTTGACCTTGCTTAGATGTTGTTTGCTAGATGATATTTTCGTGTATGCATAAATCATACTGGTGTGGCCTTTCAAAGCTCATTTCGCCCCACCATTGTAAGTCAGGAGGTGTTGCTAATTGCAGAGAAACAAACTTGAACTGCAATTTGTACATTACTATGTGCAGTGAATTCCTATGGTGCAGACTTTTACAAAAGAAAAAAAAAAAATTGAGGTCTATTTGCTGGAAAATCCTATTTCAGTGATATAGTGCAAAAGGAATCTTTCATCCATGTCCATTTTAGCCATTGTTATTGTTCTCCTTTGACATTTAAGCTACTATTTGCACAAATACCAGGGTTAGATAAGCAGATAGCAGAGGCCAATTGCTGAATATTGGCTGTTTTTAGGTTTACCATGACTCATGGCATAACATTTAAGATGAATTTTTTTGCAGACCTTATAACGGGGGGGGAAGGGGAATTAAAATACACTGTTGACAACAGTTGTGGGATTTTACACATTGATAATTACAAAGGACTTATAGTAACTTTGGCATGGTAAGGGACTAGAAGGAAAATTAACAGGTAAAGCCATTGGATAATTATTTTCTAGCTGGAAATGGCTTGTGTGTTTTTGTTTATAGATAGATATAATGTGTGTGTGTGTGTGTGTGTATATATATATATATATATATATATATATATTACTAGTAACCAAAAGTAAACCTTTTCTCTATCCCCACCTATCCATTTGAAGTAAAATTGTGTTTCCTGCCACATAACATAAAAGAGGTCGAATGAACTTTAGAGGCATTTTTATTATAGACTAGAATAGCACATGGACTGCTGTAATTAATTGTGCGGCATTAAGTCTCAATGCTGTATGATGCAAACCTCTAACTAGAGAGTATATTATCCGTGTATTGGGGTTTCAATTGTTTGGGTTGTGAGGGCTGTTTGTTACCTGCACCCAGCATTGTTTATAGTTCAAATTATTTTGTGAACGGTGGTATAGATGGGCATTAATCTCAAAACCGGAGTTCCACTACTCCCACTGTACACTTTGCTCACCAAAATTGTTGAGGCAAGGCCTCAATTTAAAACCCTGTATCAAGATGCGACTGAGACTACATCTTTAATAGGCTCTGATAAAGAAAAATTGATACTTTTTTTCCCTCCCTGAATACTCTTAGCTTCTTAATAACCATTCTAGGTGAAATGTTTCCTTGTCAGCATCTGCTTTGCAATCACTGTTAGGGCCAGTGGTTGTGAATAGTGTTCATCAACATGCACACAAACTGCCTTTCTTGCATCCAGATTTCTGCTGCAGGACCAGTGGATTTATTGCCTTTTCATAACTTAGTGTAATATACCAGTAGATATTGTACTTATTTATTCATATACACTACATACAGTATGCTATACAGTATAAATGTTTCATTTCCTTTATGATTTTAAGGAATATATTGATGTTCACGGGCAGATGTTGTATATTGATCTGTTTACAAATACGAGGTGTGGCAGAAAAGTAATAAGACTGGCAACACTGCAAGCGATCTGGCAACGCTGCACTGTTGTCCTTGATAGAACACGTGTATCAGTACCCTCCCATAGCTCAGTGCGAGTTTCAACTCCTTCCGTTAACTACGTGATTTTTGTGACTGCTATTAGCGAAGTTGTGTTTTTGGTTGTGCGTCACGCAAAATGGAACAGCAGAATTTGGAGCAACGTTGTGCCATTAAATTTTGTGTTAAGCTTGGAGAATCGGCAAGTGTGACGTTTGAAAAGTTAAAACAGGCCTATGGGGAACATTTTTTATCCTGAGCTCAAGTTTTTCGCTGGCACAAATCATTTTGGAAGGCAGAAAACACGTTGAAGATGAACACCGTTCAGGGAGGCCTTCAACTTCGAAAACCAATGAAAACATCGAACGTGTGAACACTCTTGTGAGATCAGACCATCTTTTAACATTAAGAATGTTGAGTGAACAATTAAATTTGAACAGATTTACCGTTCATCAAATTTTGACTGAACATTTGCACATGTGAAAGGTCTGTGCCAAAATGGTGCCGAAAAACCTCACAATTGAGCAGAAGGACAATCGAAAAAACAAGTGTCTTGATCTTCTTGACAGAATCGCTAATGAGCAAGATTTCTTTAGTCGTGTGATCACAGGTGATGAATCATGGATTTTTGAATACGATCCTGAGACCAAGAGGCAAAGTCAGGAGTGGCACACTGCAAACTCTCCTCGACCAAAGAAAGCTTGAATGAGCAAATCGAAGATCAAATCAATGTTGATTTGTTTTTTTGACAAAAGGGGAATCGTCCACAAAGAATTTGTTCCTCCAGGACAAACTGTCAACCAAGTTTTTTCTAAAGATGTCCTTGAAAGGCTCAGAAAAAGGGTCATTCGCGTGAGACCAAACATTGCAGACAAATGGATGCTCCATCATGACAACGCCCCATGTCACACTGCCCTTTACATAACAGAATTTTTGACCTCAAAAGGCATTCCTGTGGTTCCCCAGCCCCCTTATTCACCTGACCTCAGTCCGTGTGACTTTTTCCTAAACTGAAAAATGTCCTCAAAGAACATCATTTCAGGACTTTAGAAAACATCCAAAAGAGTGTAACGGACATGCTGAAGACCATACCGGTTGAAGACTTCCAGTGCTGCTACCAACAGTGGGAACAACGTCTCCATCGGTGTGTAGCTGCCCAAGGGAACTACTTTGAAGGAGATAACATTGATGTTTGAAAAAAATAAAAACTGGTAAATAAAAAATCAGTCTCATTACTTTTCTGCCACACCTCGTAAGTCTTCCATGAGATGTTTCTGAAAGCTAATATTTCAGTGCCACATTTTGACATTTCTTTAAAAAGATTAAAATTAATATTATAGATAATATTTATTGAAGACTATGACCTTTATGAAGAATAGGTACTATGGCTTAAAATGTTTAGGTAGGTACAATACATGCTGTGCTGCAAATAGTTTTGTAATGAATAAGTGATTATAGGAATCTACAAAGGCATTATGATGTGTAGTGATTTCATTTCAAGCTAAATCTTTGTTTGTTTGGCTGCTTCTCCATACAACCCTTTGCTAAATGTTGCCACACAGACTTCAATTCTTTATTCTGTTAAATTTATATTGATTTCTTATTTATGTTTTTGCAGGCTGATTATTACACATCTGTTGCCACTGTAATGTACCTACGGAAGGAAAACTGCTTATATCAAGCCTGTCCCACTCAAGATTGCAACAAGAAAGTAGTCGACCAGCAGAATGGCTTCTACCGCTGTGAAAAGTGTGACAAAGAGTTCCCCAATTTTAAGTACCGTCTAATTCTTTCTGTAAGTCAAGACTAGTAACTGGCAACTCCTCAATGTTTAATTTTGAGGTTTAAGAGCAATAGGTACTTTTAGTTTAAAATCATCTTTTAAAAAACTTTGAAGTTATCCATTATGTGTCTTTCTACATGGTATGTGGGGTTACTACAGTCTATAATCTTTTTATGAAGGTAAAGCAATATTTAACTAGAAGCCATATTTTCATTAATAGCAGTTTAAAAGTGGCAACTTGTATGCAAGCATTGCATCATTTTCTACCATTGTCACTTTCTAAGGTGACTGGCCTGAACACAAGCACATTTAGGTTATTGAATAAATTATTTTCTGTCTTGTTGCACAGGGGATTCAGAAAATGTTCACTGTTCTTTCATTTGAAATATTTTCAAAATTTCTCATTTTTCTTGAAAATTTTCTTTTGGTTTATTTTTATTTTCTTTTGAATCTTGGAGCATTTAGTTTTAGTCTGACTAAGGTTTTGAAGTAGCACCAAATGCCTCTTATGAGAGAGTGGAAAAATTCATAACCCCCCAGTTCTACAATACTACAGTAGAATTATGCATGCATATACATCTTTCCATCTATTTTCTAACCCACTTATCTAATTCAGAGTCTTGGAGACCAGCAGTATATGGCCAAAAGTTCATGGACACTGGCCAAATAATGAGATTTAATATGGAGTTACCTAATATCCCCCCCAACCCCACTTACAGCTATAACAGTCTTCACTCTTCTAAGATGGTGTTTCACAAGAGTTTGGAGTCTTTACTATTTTCGTGGATTATTTTGCATGTTTTCCAAAGACTGTATTGCTGTGAGCATCCATGCATAATATGTGCATGTCAAAGATAAACCCACGATACATTAAGATTCAGCAACACTAGGTGTTTTACTGCTGTTTTTTTGGTGAGCACCTGGTGAAACAATTATTTCCTAACAAGGAATGTTGAGAAAGGTTTGGGACTGAAATTTCAGCATAAAAGAAGTGAAACCAAACTAGTTTTATTTGTCAACCTAATCAGTGTGAACACTGATTTGCTAGTTTGCAAAGCTTTTCTGCGTTGGTCAAGTTTTTTGTGTTGTTTGTGCAGACAGGCTTCTTTTGCTGTCTTAACTTTTATACTGTATCATTGACAAGGTGTGTCCCAATATTCTGTGCATACCATGTATTATGGTGTGAAACAGAAGGGTATTGATCCAAAGCTTTCCATGCCCAAATTTCCTTGATGAACAACTGCAAATACCAAAACAAATAGTTAATATGCCTGGTTGTGTTGGCCTTTTGAACTGTACATTCAATATCTTCAAAATATGTGGTATTGCCAGCCCTTGCTTTGACCCAATTTTTTTTTTTTGGTTTTGAGAGTCATAAGATCTTCTTAAAGCATTCTTTGCTTAAATTCATGAGCTCTGTACTCTGCTGGAACATTGGAGTACTGATGCTTCATTTTAGGAGTCTTACCTGTTTTGACACCCAACAGACATTGCTCATGTTACATTGCACATTAGGAATGGGTTCTGCTGACTTATTAATTAATCCCTTTAGTGTCTGATAGCTCATATACCATCACTGTTCAGTTCTCCATTATGATTCACTTCAGGGTGCCAACATTTTCTTTTTTGTCAAAGGTCACTTAGACTTTCGGTCCATGAGATTATTTCTGCCACATCTGAATTCTGTAACCCATCTCTAGACTGAGGCATACAAAAGTGGCTAACTGATCCTAGTATGCATTGGCTTTGCAAGACTAAATTTAGTAAAATGCATTGTTCTATATGATTAGAAGTGCAATATTATAAAATTTGATTTTTATTTTTGTCCTCCATGTTAATTTAGTTCTAAAAAAGAGTTGGAACATATTGAGGGTAAATTAAAGGGTGTCCTGTTACTAAAGTACAATCCCCCCAGTTAGGCCTTCGTTAATTTGGGTTCAACTTGTAAAGGGATGTTTCATGTACATTTTATAAGCAATCAAATGTTTATGCATGCTTTGCACATGAAAGTATTTGTCTTATCTATGTTGTTGACTGCATCGGTTTTTGTTAGGTAGTGCAAAGCTGTCCCCATTAAGATCTTAATTTTTCTTCTTATTTTTTTTTTGACATCAATGCCACAATTGCCAGTTGTCCTGGAATCACTAAAGAGCCTTGTTTTTGCAGTCTTGTCTGTTTCTAAATATATTTACTCTCCAAAAAGTTTAATTTGCTGAGTTAAAGCAATGTATAAGTGGTGTTGCTTGTAATCTTCTTGCAGCAGCAGGAGGTTTTGGTGATACAAAGAGTGCATGATCCTGAAATTTAATTTAAATAAACATAATAAAACTCCCTTAGCAACTGCTCAGCACAAGTGAATGTATGCAGTTGTTTGTTAAACTTTCCCTTGGGTAATCTATTAATTTATTCTTTATGGAGTAATTTTAGTCCATTTTCCCTCCTATTAATTGAAATGGATTACGTATTTCAAGTTAAAAGGGCAGTGTCAGAAATGGAATAAATTAAGTAGAATTTGGCTTGAATTATGAGCATAAAGTTAAAACAAAAAATCATGTTAAGTATGATTATGAAGCCATCTACCTGTTTTGTGTGTATTGGTGTGTTGAATGCTTTTGATATTGATTCCCTACTTTTTTTTTTTTCTTCTGCTATGCAAGACGTATATAAACTATTAATTAATTCTCAGCGAAATAACATGCTTTTCCACACAGAGTAAATCTAGAAAAGCCCAGCACTGAAACACTAACGCGGAACTTTGTTTTTAAATGTAGGCTTTACTTCTGTACTTGCCTGCCCATCTCCTGTATTATGTTTGTTTTTTTTTTTTTTTGTTTTTTTTTTGAATATGCAGTATTTATTACTATTGCTTTGTCTACTTTTTTTAGTATTTGTTATGAATTGCCAAGTTTTGATAGCCATTGCAATGTCTCTAATAAAGACCATATTTGCACTTACTTCTAATTGTCATAATTATCAAAAATGTACTATATATATTGTGTGTATGTGTGTATTGGATATAATAAAAGAACATTTGTGTTGGTTCTTTCTTGTTCTGCAGGCCAACATTGCTGATTTTGGCGATAATCAGTGGGTCACTTGTTTCCAAGAAGCTGCAGAGGCCATTTTGGGACAGAATGCTGCCTACTTGGGAGAATTGAGGGACTCTGTAAGAAAATTACAACTTTGTCACCTTTTGATTGCTAAAGAACTCTCTTCATAATAAAACTCATGTTACAACTTTATGATTTCTAACTTTGACAGTAGTGTGAAGTTAAGCAAAATGGCACCTTTTACATTATCTTAAGATGTTAGCATAATGCAAATTACGGAAGGTGTACAAAGGCCTTTATAAGGGTGCTTTTTGGTCTTCCATTGCTTAATAATGAAATGGTACCATGTGACACACAGCCATATTTATTCAAACTTAATCCATTTTGTTGTTACTAACTTTAGTTGCTAGAACTTATTCTTCCTAAATTTCCTTTAGCTGGTCCAAAACAGTTTACACCTTCCCTCTGTCTGTATGCGTTTTCTCTAAATCTAGTGTTTTTTTTTTTTTCACATTATAACAGTATATTTGACTTGCAAATATTGCATTTATTTTTTGTATTTAGAATGAACAAGCCTTTGAGGAAGTCTTCCAAAATGCAAACTTCAGAACATATATTTTCCGGAACAGAGTGAAACTGGAAACCTATAATGTAAGTTTTTATTTAGTTGAAAACTATGCAACTATTGTGTGTGTGTGTGTGTGTGTATGTATATTATATCTATGTATATTTAAACCACCAGCCTTATAGTAGGTCCCCCTCTTGCCACCAGAATCACACTGACCCGTTGAGGCGTGCATTCCATAAGACCTCTGAAGGTGTCCTGTGGTGTCTGACACCAGGGCATTAATAACAGATCTTTTAAGTCCTGTGAGTTGCAAGGGTTTGCCTTCATGGATTGGACTTGTTTATCCATCCCATAGATGCTCGATCAGAATGAGATCTGTGGAATTTGGGGGCCAAGTCAACATCCTAAACCCTTCAACATGTTCCCGAAACCATTCCCAAACAATTTTTACAGTGTTCCAGAGCTCATTATACTGCTGAAAGAAGCCACTGCCATCAGGGTAAACATTTTCCATGAAGTAGCTACAGCAAACAATCTTTAGGTAGGTGATATGTGTCAAAGTAACATCCACATGATTGCCAGAACCCAAGGTCTCCCAGGAAAACATTGCCAAGTGCATCACACTCCCTCTGCTGGCTTGCCTTCATCCCATAATACATCTGTTCCTCAGGTAAACAGCATAGATGCACCCAGCAATCCACACGATCGGGGGAAAAAAAGTTGATTCATCACACCAGACCACTTTCTTCCATTGGTTTGCAGCTATGTGGCCAGAATTAAGCTTTAACAGTCCTGATCAAATCAACCATCAGGTACATCCTTAAAAAGGAACAAACTGGGTCAGCTCAGCAACACCAGAAAGCCTGGACAATCGTGTACTGGATGATTGCAGAATTCATCCCTTGGTGAAGAAGAACCTCTTCACAACATTTAGTCAAGCCAAGAATGCTCTCAGGAAGATAGACATATCATTGCCAAACTCTAGAATCAAGAGAAAACTTCATGAAAGTAAAGACAGTGGGTTTATCACAACGTGAAAACCACTGGTAAACCTCAAGCATACAAAGGATACATTAGAATTTGCAAGAAAACTTTTTTTTTTTTTTTTTTGCGAAGCATATCCAGTTCTGGAACAATTTTCTTTGGACAAAGGAAATCAAGTTCGGTATATGTCAGAATGTTGGAAGGAGAACAATATGGATAAGAGAAGAAATGTCTTATGATCCGATGAATACCACATCTGTAAAACATGGTGGAGGCAATGTTACGACATGAGTATGACAGACTGCAAATGGAAGGTGGTCACTAGCGTTTATTGATGATATGACTGCTTTGCAGAAGTAGCAGGATGAATTCTGAAGTGTATAGGGCTATACAATCTGCTCAGATTCAGCCAAATTCTGCAAAACTGATAGTACAACATTTTACAGTACAGATGGACAGTGAGCCAAAATGTACTGCAAAAGCAAACCAAGTGCTTTTCAGGACAGTGGAAGTTTCTTCAAAGGCCAAGTCAATCAACTGACCTCAACCCAATTCAACATGCATTTCACTTGTTGAAGACAAAACCGATGGCAGAAAGTCCAACGAACAAGAAGCACCTGAAGACTACTGCAGTAAAGGCCTGGCAAGGAAGCCTAACACTTGAAGTTGGCCATGAGTTCCAGATTTCAGGCAGTCATTAATTGTAAAAGATTTTCAACCAAATACTGAAATGCTCATCTTATTTATGATTGTTTGTTTGTCCAAATACTTTTGAGCTCCTGATAATAGGGGGACCATGCATAAAAATGTCTGTCATTACTAAACGGCTCATGTGATATTTTTGGTAAATTCCTTAAATTAAAGCTGAAAGTCTACACTTCAGTCAATTAAGGATTGCTTTATTTCAAATCCACTGTGGTAG
>JANRMT010062814.1:63767102-63780472 GCA_026402145.1 Polypterus bichir lapradei
TCCAACTTCCCGTGTAGGTAGAAGGCTGAAATTTGGTACTTATTTCGGTGATATGATGCCACTGTCGGCCGCCATATTGAACTTTTCAACGGTCTTTGTTACTTATGGGCCCATCTTCAAGAAATTTGGTACACGGGTTCCCAACGCTAACTGAATCCTACTTATGTACATATATACGTCCATAGCCTGCAGCTCGGTCACCGTGTGAGGCGGCGTTGGGTCCCCCATCCCGCCTCCCACATTGTTGGCTGCCTGCCTATATAAGGCCGTCCGTCGCTCCGGTCTCTACATTCCCTTCCTTGCTTCGCCGCGGGATTCACGTCTCCCTGCTGATAACTACAGCCTTTTTATTTAATCCACGGCTTCTCCGCTGTTTTATTGTTCGTTTATTACGATTATAGTTATTGTGTAGATATTTTAGACTTACTTTACATTGCTCAGGTACCCATCTCCTTTATCATTCCAACCGTACCCCATTACCATGTCTATCGAGGTAATCACCATCGATCAAAGAACTGTCACTTACTGAGTGGTTTCCATGCCCGGAGATGGCACCTGCCTTTTCCATTCTCTTTTTTACATATTGCACGGCCATATCAGGCTCACTCTTGATATCCGGAAGAACATTGTGTCTTATGTATTGAATGACTGGGACAGGTTCAAGGTGTGGACTGATGACGGTACAGGAGATAATTATACTACACAGGAGCACTAGAAGAGTGAAATGCTTAAGCCCTTCACCTATGGATCTTCATGTGAGTTGATGGCTGCCGCTGAATTGTTTGGTTGTCGCTTTCAAGTGTACCGATATGGCCAAATATTTTACACCTTTCGACAACCGCCAATGCCTCTTAAACATCTTGGATTCACAGGTGACGATTTCAGTAGTGGACACTTTGATGTTTATGAATGTTTAAACTCTCATAAGCTGGATGTGAAGTTATAGATGAAACCGGTTGTATGCTTACAACGCTTGACAGATGCCGAATGTCACTTCAACACAAGTCCTGCAAATACTGTCGTAATTGAAACAAACCATGAAACTCAAACCGATTATAACAGCAGCAATCCAAGCTGTGAGATTTGAGACAAGATTACTGTTCACATGGCCAACTGTACGTTGCATGCTCAAGAGTAAGCTCAGCACACAGGTTGGTCATATTACAACCGGAGGGCCAAACTCACAATGTGGTATACAAAGAGATCCTTAACAAATAATTATTGGCATATTTTACCTCAGTTTAAAAAGGTTTAATTTTCTTCTTAATAAAAATTTGAATGCAGTATTTCGCCGCTGCGAAGCGCGGGTATTTTGCTAGTTTTTAATAAATTTGCAAAAACCTCAAGTAAACTTTTTTCACGTTGTCATTATGGGGTGTTGTGTGTAGAATTCTGAGGAAAAAAATTTAATTCAATCCATTTTGGAATAAGGCTGTAACATAACAAAATGTGGAAAAAGTGAGGCGCTGTGAATACTTTCCTGATGCACTGTATATCAGAGAATTCTAAAGGAAAATGTCAGGACATCTGTCCATGAACTGAATCTCAAGAGAAGGTGGGTCATGCAGCAAGACAACGATCCCAAGCACACAAGTCGTTCTACCAAAGAATGCTTAAAGAAGAATAAAGTTAATGTTTTGGAATGGCCAAGTGAAAGTCCTGACCTTAATCCAATTGAAATGTTGTGGAAAGACCTGAAGTGAGCAGTTAATGTGAGGAAACCCACCAACATCCCAGAGTTGAAGCTGTTCTGTACAGAGGAATGGGCTAAAATTCCTCCAAGCCGTTGTGCAGGAATGATCAAAAGTTACCGGAAACGTTTACTTGCAGTTATTGCTGCAAAGGGGGGTCACACCAGATCCTGAAAGGAAAGGTTCACATACTTTTGCCACTCACAAATATGTAATAATAAGTAATAAATAAATGACCAAGTATAATGTGTTTGTCTCATTTGTTTAACTGGTTTCTCTTTATCTACTTTTAGGACTTGAGTGAAAATCTGATGATGTTTTAGGTTTTATGCAGAAATATAGAAAATTCTAAAGGGTTCACAAACTTTCAAGCACAACAGTAAGTCTTGCTCAGCAAAATTATGTAGTCAAACAATGTTTAATTATCATAAGTACATCTTTTTTTTTTCCATTTCAATAATACTGAGCCTTAGAGAGAAAATATGCCTTTATCTTGACATACCCAGATCTAATATGGGTTTTAATACTTGGAATAAAAAACACCTTCATTAATGATTATTTTTCAGATATAGCTTCATACTCCTTTGTTGGAATTAATTCTCTCTTTCGACATTTCTTTTTATATAGCAATAACATCTCTGGAATACCCTGTGCTTCTTTCTGTTGGTTTTTTAACAATAGGACTCTTCTAGCACTATGTGCCTTGAAATAAAGTAGTAATTGGCTGAGGTTTGACTCTTGGTTGGATGGTGCCACTGCTGCTGCTGCTCATACAAGGAAGGGGACACAGTGAGCTTTGCCAGCAGGAATTACATCAGCTGAATTACTAGAGACAACCAAGGTAAGCATGCCTAGTCAGAAAGTTCTTAGTTAATGATGTAAGGTGACTTCACTCAATGCAATGTTAGTTGGCATTTAATCATTAAGCCCTCTTCTTGCATTAAACACTGCCGTCTCCTGCAATATTACTCCTGTTTTCACTCTCAGAAATGCACTAATACTGAACATGTGTTTTTTTTTTTTTAGCAGTTTCAAGGAGCCTTTTGGAGACCCCTTCAACAGTGATACTCTCTCAGTGAGTGTTTCTAACTCCATCCTGCTATTTCTCTCAGAAAATGAGCTCTCAGTAGTAGGAGATGGTGGTATACATACTGGAATATTTGTGCCAAGCAAGGAAAAATTATTGTAGTTTCATGTCATTATTGCTTGGATGTTAGTCAGAGTAGAAGTCCTAACTAAGTTTCCAAACGTCAAGAACCAATTTGGCGTCCGCAAATGACAAAGGAATTGCCTTTCTGTCTTGTAGGTTTGGTCCTTCCAAGGTTCCTGTTAGAACTTTGTCTTCCTTGTCATTTGACTACATGACCACCACCTGAATGGTGCAACTGCATGCCAAGGGTAGGTAGCATTTTTAGTAGACAAGAGTCAACTGTGTGTAGGTAGCCTGTGGAATAAATGGTCTAAGAAATGATCATGGTTAAAGGGAAGGCTAAACATCAATCTTCCCTTAATGAGGGTATGGCTTTGTGACAGGTCAATAAACATTAACAACAAAGCAGTATGTTTTACACATATAACAACACGTTGAGTGTAATGCAAAACCAGAATAGCACAATTGTTAAAGCAAATAAATTTCAAGGTCAAAATGGTTACGAACACAGAAGAGGATCTGGTAGAAACGTCATAAATAGCCAAGGTGCAGAATTCTCTATGAACACATCTGCACCAGTATTCCACCTATAGGTTATGGCCTATCTGCTGTTGGCTCATTGGAGAAAGCAGCACCGTAATGATTACAGGAAGGAACGAGGCAGACTGCTGGCATGAGTGTCGCAGCATCATAGGCAGAGTCGGGAACCACAACGCTCAGGTGATTTTCTCTCAGGTTGAACCGGCTGTTTAATTTTTATGGAGCGTTATTTTCAGTTCTTAGCAATGAGCTCTGGTGTAGACGTTTATTGCCTGCTTAGCTAACGGGATTACATAGTCTAAGGAATCCCACCATTTCATTTTTAGGTTGTGAAGAGTTCCAAAAGCTGTGCAGCACGCAAATCCTTTTTAGTTTCTATCGGTCATTACAGTCACAGTCCCGCGGCTGCCTCAGAACGTGCCGTACTCTCCACATGGCTCTTAGCGGTTAAGGCCTTTTATGTGCATGAAGGGTTGATTTGAATGGATGCTGCAGCAGGAGCCGAAAGATGAATCACATGGAGTAAACATAGTCGAAAAAGGCTAAAACAGAAAATAAAATTTGGAAAGCTGCAAGCTTAATAAGTGTATTGCAGAGCATGAAATGATGGTTTTATTATTGTATAAATGTTCATTCTCACTTTGACTGTAATAATACACTCATGTGATAAAGTAAGTACATCATCTGAAATGTTTTTTCTTTTGTGACATGTGGTCATATCGATATTTGATCTTCAATTAAATAATAACCATAACATGCCTCATGCCATGTTCACATTTTGTAGTCTTTTAAAAAAGTGTAAATGCAAAAGTGCACCCCTAAATTTATCACTACCTCAAATACCTAAAATTAGAATTGGTTGCTGATCAGAATCTTATTAGGAAGGATCTTGTCTGATTCTGTCTTATTTTAAACTTTGGACATTTAGTTTGGTTTGCTGTTTGTTGCTGAAGCATGTGTTATCACCATGCGTAGATTGAAAGAGCTCTCTGAGGCCTTCACAAAGATGGGTTATATCTGGAAAGGAATTTAAAAGGATCTGGAAATTAACCTTTCCACTGTCCAGAAGATCGTTTATAAGTGGAGAAAATTTCAAACTGCCGCCAACTTGGGGCAGGTTGCTCCAGTATGTTCTGCCAGAGAACAGAGCGCAAAATGGTGAAAGAAGTCTCTAAGAAGCCTGGGATTTTATCACAGATTGTACAGCTAGCTGTTTTCAATTTTGGTGTTTGGCAATAAAAAGAGGCTGCACAAATTAGACCTATAGAAAAGGTGTTCCGGGAGGAAAACGGAAAGAACATCAGGGCAAAACTATAATCTGTCCATTAACACCTATGGAAAGAGCAGAACTTACAGAAAGATGTGCTTTAGACAGACGAGGCAAAGATAAGAGTTATTTGGTCACAGTACCGGAAGACGCGTTTGAAAACCGAAGACCGCATTTGACTAGAAGAACCTCGAACCAATTGTAAAGCATGGCGTTGAAATTTTTATGTTTTGGGGCTGCTTTGCTGTTGCCTGGACAGCTCTTCATCACAGAATCCACTATGAATCCTTCATTGTACCAGAGGGTGCTTGAGAATAGTGTGTGATTATCTGTCAGAACACTGAGGCTTAACTGAAAGTGGACTTTGCAATATTACATTTACCTGAAACATACCAGTTAATCCACCAAGGAATGGCTGAAAAGTAAAATGGTGGGTTGGTTCTGGAATGACCAGGTCAAAATCCAGACCTGAATCCCATCAAGATGCAGTGGGAAGATTAGAAACTGGCTGTGCATTTAAGACTCCGCTGAAACATCAGGCAGCTGAAAGAATTGTGAATGGAGGAGCAGGAAAAAAAAAAAAAAAAAAAAACTTTCTCCCTGTTGATGTCAGTGATTGGTGGGCTGTTACAGGAAGTGCTGACTTGAGGGGGGAAATACCAGCTATAGGGTGGGCTTACTTTTTCCACAAACAGAAACTCTGTATCTGTTTATGTTTCATTGAATAAATTATTGTAAAGTAAAACTTTAATTGTTTTTTTCCCCAATTGCACATTTATCTAAGATTCTTGTTAAATGAAGATCTGATCTTGATATATATATATATATACACACATACTGTATGTCAAAAACATATGGTGGTGTATATACTTAATTTTTCACATGACTGTAGCTAAAGACTTATTTTTTTAACAATATGAAATGTTGTTACTTATTAAAATTAAATAACGTTCAATTCTGCTTTATCCAAAGTACGATTGTTATATTACTCTACTTTCCCCTTTTGTATTATTAATTTGTAGCCATTAAGGATACCTCAAATCCCACAGACTTACCACTGTTTATAAGGTATTGTACTTTATAACTTCTTCCCACCTTCCCTTCTATATCTATAACCTCAGGTAATTACACAGAGTAAAAGACAAGCACAATTTAAGTTTCAATTTAAAAAATGTATTATTGATGATATATTTGTAAAACAATAATAAGCAAAATACATTTGAATATTGGCAACCATACAACCTGACAAATGCTGATACCGTGTTTCCCCGAAAATAAGACCTACTCCAAAAATAAGCCCTAGCATGATTTTCAGGCTGCTCTGTAATATAAGCCCTAGTCGAGATCGTCAGCTGAAAAACAAGGTGCCTGAGGCTGGGTTGATACTTCACGCGATGACATGTGACATGTGCGCCCGAAACATCCATTAAATTCCGAGGACACCTTACCACAATATCTCTGAAAAGGATGTTTAATGATCATAATAATAATCAATCCAGGGATGAGCCTATTCCAGCAAGCATCGGGCACGAGGCAGAAACAAAATCCCTGGACAGGGTATCCGCTTATCGCAAGGTGAACACAAGCACTCACATACACTAACGTCATTTTAGTGTCACCAAATCCCCAACCTTCATGTCTTTGGATGGAAAACGGAGCACACTGTGGAAACCCACCAGGGAAACATACAAACTCCATAAGGATGTGACTCCCTGCGAGACCGCAGCTCTGCCACCGTGTCACCCCCACATTTGTAACTATTAACAGTATTCATTATTTAAACAAAGTTAACGATTTATCTGTAAGATGTAACATATATAAGTTTAATGCATTTCATTATGAAAAAGATATCAAGTATAAATCTAAGGATTCTAAATATGCAGAGAGCTGGAATATCATAAATGTAACGTGTTCTATGTGGCAATTGTTGCTGTTAGCTCAGGAGGAAGCCCCAGGAGCACATAGTGTTTAACAACTGGATTTGTTTTAAGATGATGATTACGCCGATCTGTTTTATTCAAAAAATAAACTACAAGGTTAAAGTGGACATTTTGAGGTTAAAGCCAAAATTTCAACTTTAATCACAAAACAGACAATTTCACCATGTCCTTAATTTTTTCTCTGTGGCTCAAATACGCCACCGTACATTCTGATGCTATTGTTAAGGTAAAAAAAAGCACAGAAGATGGTATGTGAGACTATTAAAATGTACCATGTCATTATGATTGGGAATATGCGACGCTTGAATATAAAAGCACCACAAATGCATTTGTTTGTCAGCATTTTGCTTCACCACATTGAACCATTCATCAAACATCGAAGCACGCACATCGATCCCGTAGGATCCTAAATGCAGCTGGAGTAGCAAGAAATTCAGGCTGGAATTCAAGGTTTGAATGTGGAGAGTTATGACATACAGTATTCCAGAAGAAGATGACATGACTATATTTGGATAAATGTATATTGTTGTACATGAATAAATATAAGACATCTCCTGAAAATAAGCCCTAGTACATCTTTTGGAGTAAAAATTAATATAAGACCCGATCTTATTTTCGAGGAAACACGGTCTGTAGTTTCAGGCGGCACACAGACTTGCTAGTTACTTAAAATGTCTCTAGTTAAATCATCATTTTCTAGCTTTCTTCAGGACAGGCCGCATGCCTGTCTTAACATGGCTGCTGAGCTGTGCTTCTCAGTGTGGTGGTCTTTTCAGTCCATGGTGTAGGAGATGCTCTTTCATCATGATGGTGTGAGAGAGCGAGGGAGGGGTAAAGCAACTGAAGTTATACATTTTTTGTCCAAATCCTTATACCAATAGGGTGTCGTGCGACACAATGTCCTCTGATTCAAACCAATCCCAAACAGCAATACTTTAACCCAGTGCTTCCCAAACTCGGTCCTGGGGACCCACTGTGGCTGCAGGTTTTTGTTCCAATCAGCTTCTGTTTTTAATTGAACTCCTGGGCTAATTAAGTAAAGTGTTATTACCCAAGTTATGTGTTTTGGGAACAATATAGCATCTAGAAAAGTTTTTCCTAAAAAAAAAAAAAAAAGTTATATATATTTATTAAAATGTACCAAGCAGTTTATATGGGAATAATGTATTTTTTTTCTTTTTAACAATATTTTCATTTTGATTTTCAATCTACTTTTCCAGGTGTTCTAATTGTTTAATTAAACCATCACAGTGATCCCTCACCTATCGTGGAAGTTATGTTCCAGACCCATCAGCGATAAGTGAAAATCTGCGCTATAGAAAGACCATATAAATAAGCATTTTTTTTTTATAGTTTAAGCCTTAAAATACCCCTCCCACACGCTTTAAACACATGTACACTTATTAAAACATACTTAGCTGAACCGCAATATAGCGGGGGATCACTGTGTTTACTAATTAATGGGTCTGATGCTAAAGTACTTGCAGCCTTTGATTATTCAGTGTTGTTTGCCTGGGTGTCTGATCTGCTCATTTTTAATTGTCATTAATAAGATACAATGAAGGGGGAAGACTGCACAGAGAAAGGGCAAAGTATAATGAAATCAACAAAAAGGAGTTAAGCATTTAAATCTATAGCAAAAGCAGAAATATTTCTAAATGTCTTATAAATGTAAAAATCATGCTGCTGTGGTTTTCTGAATACAGAAAAAGAAAAAAAAATAATACCAGCTAATTAAATGAGCTCAGTGTTATCGGGTGTTGTCACTGATTAAGAATGTGATTGGAAGAAAAACCTGCAGCCACAGGTGGGTCCCCATAACTGAGTCTAGAAAACACTGTTTTAGACCAATGGGGGCAGGCACGCAGTACCTTTCACACCTGCCCTCAAAACCATTTGTTGAGCTGATGCTTGTCAGCTTGGTAGTCTGGCTTTCCTGTGTGGGTTGACTGAGAAAGTCCTGCAGAGAATCACTTGCCAAACTGGTTGTAGGCATTTCCCTCCCGACCCTGTCATAAAATTACTAAGACTCAGTCCTAAAAGTAGGGGCGGGGGCGGTCAGGTAGTTAAACATCAGACCATTGCTGTTCTTATCAATAATATAACACTAATATTACATTGCTTTGTCTAAGTTACAAATAAAGACATACAAAATATTTATCATCTTATACAGTATACAAAATTTCACACCACAACAGGAGGCTGCAGCCTTACAAGAAACCCCTGGCCTGGGCATCAGTCTTTTTACAGTTTAAAAAAAAAAAAAAAAATTAGAAATTCATATTTTCCACATTTAAGAACAACTTAGGGTTTTATCACATTTTAATTGTTTTAAATTAACACAAAATTTGATTTGGTATTTTACATTATATGTATGGTGAAAGAATTTTGTATGTACAGTATGCTAAAGCACAATGCAACAATTAAGGTTGTTTATAAAATGCTGTTGTTTTGAATCTGATTTTCGGTATCATACTTGTCTCCAGAAGTCTCCACTCTCCCAAAGAGCCAAGTATTCTTTCCTTCACCTGCCCAGTCCACTCCAGGATTGTGGAGAGTTGGAATTATTTGGGCAGCCTTGAATATAAAATGCCAACTACCGTTCTGGCCGAGCTTTAGAGTGGTTATTCATCCTTTAAAGACCCACCTTTGTGGAAAGAAAATTGTAAGGCACGCTTGGCTAATTGAATTCACCACTCAAACCTGTAGGATGTGTGCATGAAACTGGAGAACCTGCACTGTGGGGCGGGGGGAAATGTGCAGACATGCAGTATCTTTTTTTTTTTTCTGCTTTGTAAAATAGTAAGAAGACAAATAAAATCTCAAACTCTGTTTGATTCCTTTTCAGTTCCTAGAATGTCACCCTTGGAAGGACAGTCAGGTGATGTTTTAGAAAGATGAAATGAATCCTTATACATGTAAACAGATAGCATCAGGAGCTGAGAGGGAGCATTAATAGTTATGTCACTGGAGCAACAGGAGGGAGACATCTTTATGGTTTAGTAGAGAAGTGAATATTAAGTGCGTTAGTACATAAGTAACAAACGGAAAAACAGAATTGACTTTGAAGAAATATGCATTGCCATGGACATGGAGGGCCGCAATACAGGTGATTGTAAGAGCATGGAAACAAAGGCAAGGTGATAGCCCCTCTAGTTTCTAAAATTGGCACTTTGATTGTAATAATGTTCAGTTGTCATCACCTTGTCGCACATCTAGCCTGCTGTTCATCTGCACATGCCTGTGTGATGCCCGCTTTGCCTGCAGCTAGAATCACTCCCTTGAACTCGGCCCATCGATAGTCATGTACTGAGGATGGACTGGGTAATGGGAAAACACACACACACACACACACACACACACACACACACAAATAGTGAGGGTTAGTGTAAAGTGCTTAATGCTTTTATAATTCCATATGGTGTTTTAAATAAAAGTCCAGTGCTTCTTCACATAAATAAGTCAATAAAAAATTCGGATAGTAAAAACAGTATGCAGTGGAGGTTAGAATCAACAATGAGTAATCCCAAGGTTGAAACATGGTCAAGATCCAGCCATTAAAAACCATTACAAGCCTCTGTGCTTTGTTTAACACTGACATCTCCTCTGCTTACCCTTTGTGTTCAACACAAGAGGGGATGCCCTTCAACGGGTGCAGTAAACCCTTTGTTTCTGCCACCATCACCTCACCTTCAGCGGGAGATGCTGCAAGCCTTGCTCATGTCTACCACTGCCATCCCTCACCCTTTATTTGGAGAGGTTTGTTACTCCTGTTCCTTGGGGGCTCATCAGTAGATGCATTGTGCCCACAGTGCCATCCACTCACTCCTGTCAGGGTCGCTTTCCTTCACGCGGTAACAGCACCGGCTCAGCCACAATCCTGCCTCCGTTTGCTTTCTCTCTTGATGTAGGTTTCCATTTAACTTCTGGACTCCTCTGATCTTTTCTATCTCTGTAGATCTTGTTCTCTTTCTCTTCTTTTCTCTCTGTCCTACTTGGGCGCCTTTTATACAAATATAGGAGTAGGAGCCTAATTACTCAACCTAAAGAGCTAATGAGGAAATCTGCAGAACTACGCATGTCTGCATGTGAACGTGGGCTCCATGAATTACCCATCAACACTCCAGAGCCGCATATCCACACTACTGCATGAGCACACTATTTTAAATTAAAATTTGCACACTGCCATGGACCCCTGACATGCTTTACCACATCCTGTGTTGTCTGTGTTAATGCCATTAACTGATACCGTATGCCATAATAATAAAATA
Organism: Polypterus bichir lapradei; assembly: GCA_026402145.1. Classification (NCBI taxonomy): domain Eukaryota; kingdom Metazoa; phylum Chordata; class Cladistia; order Polypteriformes; family Polypteridae; genus Polypterus; species Polypterus bichir. The sequence continues at coordinate 63,777,962 of JANRMT010062814.1, forward strand.
GATCTAAAAAGAGAAAGCACAAATAGATTTTTGCTGTGTAAACTAAAAAGAAGTCGGGGTTGTCTTAAGCCAGTGTCACATTATACAACTTTTAGTCGAAGGGGATGTCAAACGTGGTGTTAATCCGCCTACCAGGCATTACCACTTTAAAGGAAAGAAAGTCCTAAGAATAAGGTAAAGTGGACTTTTCCCAAAATTAATGTTAAAGCATTTGCCTGTTGAAGTCATTAAGTGCAGGGTGCGCTTTCACAGTCATTTAACTTTGTCTTCTGCAGGTTCTCACAATGGGATGTTGGCGATGGGTCAGGAGTACCTTCAGGTCAGGCCTGCTGGAGGACACTGCGCGTACCCCATCATAACAGCGGCCGGCCATCTCTTTAGTCCTGCCTTTGGCAAAAAAAGGTGTGAAGCGTTTTTAGTTAAGAATGTGCATGTAAGCATTAGTGTGAGGAGGGAATTTCCAAAGAAACTTATTTTTGTAGTGCATATTGGCTCTTCCGAGGGAGTGTGTCAGGAAGCACTCCAGTTGACTCTTGTACACGAGGCTGCTAGCCCTGTTTATTACGTGCCTTGCAAACGTTGAGAGGAGCACCTGTGCAGAAAGCACCTGCATCTGTTGTGATTGGTGAAAGGGAGCAACATGTCGCGGGATTGGATAAAGATTTGTTCTGCGACTATAAGAGGTACTTCCTGCCTCTTAAGGGTTGTTTTTTCACTCAATCTGGTGTGTGGATACTGTGTTGGTGTAGCTCATTAGGTTAGTATGCCAAACAGTGGCTTGTGCCTGAGTTTGTAAATATTTTTTGTTTATAAATATCTTCTAGTTGTAGTTTGATTTTGGGTGGAAGTATTTATATAGATTTTGGGTTTTGGTGCACTTTTGGTTTTTTTTTTTCTTGTAAATATTTTTGGTATTTTTTGAACTTTGTGTAGTTTCTTCCTGAACTCCTTTTCTTCATTTAGGAAGACTACCATTTTTATGTATATACATTTTCATCTTTATTTTTCATTTTGGGGACTGGAAACTTCACTGTATATATTGTTCACTATTTTTGATTGGGACATTATTTTTGTTGTTTTGTTGCACCTGTAAATAAACCCACTCTTGTTTTTGGAAATACCACCTTTTTGTGTCTGTGTCTCCGTGTCTGACTTTTCGCAAATCTGATCCCATTCGGTCCCAAACTACAAGACGCTCACTGTGTGGTTGGGTGTCAACCTTACCAATACTCGGAGTGTCACACTTGGTGACTTAGTTGCTGATCTTGTCATCTGAGCATGTCAGATTACATAACAATTTTCCAGTAGTTTCACAGTTTCAAAGTATCACACGCTCACCTCCTTCTCCTGACAACCAGTAATTTGGCATCTGATGGAGCTGTTGCCCATGCAAAAGGTTTATAGTTCAGTTACAATCTTTGCCCCTTTTTGTCAATTCTACCATGGTATATAAAACATGCCACAGCAGACAGATGAGTCTCTATTCTGTTAGTGAGGTCCACATCACCAGTTTTTATATTATTCTTTGTCACTGCATTAAATGCATTATAGTTCTAGCCAAGCACTGATTGTTTGTCATCTCTCATGCACAGAGTCCCTACCCCTACCACTAAAGGCAAAGACAAACCAAGAGACTCAGTCTGTGACTTGGCCTGACAAACTCTTAATAGTTGTGTTTTTCTCTTAGATCGCAGGGGCCGACTTATAGGTGTGTGAGATCTGACAATTAAACGCTCTACCTCTGACCCGCTAAGATAATATAAATCAAGCCTATGATTAAAGATCACTAGGAATGTCTTGTAATATGAGATGGCCTTAATTTGTCATCCCCTGTGATTTATTTAACATCCTCAGACAACAAAATCAGTACCTGGTAGACACCCTCTCCCCCTCTGACTAGAAGTCATATAATGTGATGCTGACTATAGGAAGTGACGCTGGATTCTGTCCTGTTAACATATGGCAAGCCAAATTAACATTTAGAGATATCTCAAAATGAATTTTAAGATATCTGGAAATGCATTTTAGATATCTTAAATTGAATTGCAGATATCTAAAAATGCATCTATTTTAAGATATCTAAAAACCATTTTATGATATCTCAAATAGATTTCAAGATATCTTGAAATGATATGCTGTACATTTTGAGATATCTGAAATGCATTTCAAGATATCTTAAATGCAATTCGAGATATCTTGAAATATGTTAATGTGCATTTTGAGATACAGTATCTCAAATACATTTCAAGATATCTTAAAATACATCTGCAGGCATTTTCAGATATCTGAAATACATTTTCAGATATCTTAAAATAACTTCATGCGTATTTAAAGATATCTCAAATACATTTTCAGATATCTTAAAATAACTTCCTGCGCATTTCGAGATATCTTAAATAACCTTAGAGATATCTCAAAATCACTTCCTGTAAAATTTCTTATACTTTCAATGGAACTTCCTGCCTATTTTAAGATATCTTGAAATGTATTTGAGATATCTTGAAATGTGCA
>JANRMT010062814.1:63781220-63816154 GCA_026402145.1 Polypterus bichir lapradei
TGCACATTTCAAGATATCTCAAATACATTTCAAGATATCTTAAAATAGGCAGGAAGTTCCATTGAAAGTATAAGAACTTTTACAGGAAGTGATTTTGAGATATCTCTAAGGTTATTTAAGATATCTCGAAATGCGCAGGAAGTTATTTTAAGATATCTGAAAATGTATTTGAGATATCTTTAAATACGCATGAAGTTATTTTAAGATATCTGAAAATGTATTTCAGATATCTGAAAATGCCTGCAGATGTATTTTAAGATATCTTGAAATGTATTTGAGATATCTCAAAATGCACATTAACATATTTCAAGATATCTCGAATTGCATTTAAGATATCTTGAAATGCATTTCAGATATCTCAAAATGTACAGCATATCATTTCAAGATATCTTGAAATCTATTTGAGATATCATAAAATGGTTTTTAGATATCTTAAAATAGATGCATTTTTAGATATCTGCAATTCAATTTAAGATATCTAAAATGCATTTCCAGATATCTTAAAATTCATTTTGAGATATCTCTAAATGTTAATTTGGCTTGCCATAATATGGCCATAATAACACAGTACACTTTCTGCCAAGAAAAAAGCTGCCTAGCAGAGTGTGCAGTACATTCATGTGTTAAACCAAATTATGGACTTCCTGACTCTTTGATTTTTAGGTGTTGAAAAGACAAATAACAGCTTAATGTAACACTTGTGAGAAAGCTGGTGTGAGAAGAAAAGTCGATTGATTGATGTTAATCAAAAGCAGTTTATTAATTATTGTTGCCTTTAGGAATGCTAGCAATTATCTTCTACTATCTAATAGAACACTAAGGTCTGTGTCTCAGGTCCCACAGAGCAATCTGATTGGTTAGTTTGGCTGGAGGGAATGGGCACAATTGTTCATGATGGTCTCCAATTTTAACACCGTCCCCTTTCTTTTCCTTAACAGCCTCCAGAGTCAATCCTGTGATGGAGCTGGCTTTTCTGATGAGTTTGTTTCAACATATTGCATTGCTTGAACTCAAACTGTCTTCCCCAGGAGACCACTGTGAAGAACAATTTACTGGTAAGTCTTTTGATGTGTGCAGCAAGCTACTGGAGATGTTCTGAGTCTCCTCACAAAGTAGAGTCTACTGTGACCCTTATGTGTTTGTCAGCAAGGCTTAACACATCAGAGTGTGAGGAAATCTGACCAATGGTGAGATTCTTGTCTTTCTGTTGCCGCATCCTTTGCAATGGTACAGAGGTGCTGATGTCAAAGCCTTCTGACCCAGGCAGCCATCTTTCTTTTCTCCTTTAGTTAGACTTCCTAGCCAGAGATACTGGAGTCGAATATTGCACCCTGAAATAATAACATTATGGAATGAATGGTCAACTCACAAGTTGCTAACACACTCTGTCTTTATTCACCCTGTGGTCTTTTTAGAGCATGCCAACCTGTCCTCCGGGAAATGTGTGCCAAAGACCAGTGCGATTACCAAAACCAGAAGCAGTCTTAGCTCATCCTAGCTCATCCCATCACAGACATCTAAGTGATGGACTCTGTTTCTTGATGTACTCAGAGACCAACAGAGATAACAGCCATATATAGCAACTCTGAGAAGAGGACTACTTGCATTCTTTTTTCTGTCTTGTACCCTATTTTTTGACACCCATTACATGCCCAACCTACCTGGAACAGAGTCTCTCTGAATTGTCCTTTCCAAAATTTCTTCCAGTTTTGGTAGTTTTTCTTGTTTTCTTACAGGGTCAAGGCAGGGGGTGGGGCGGGCTGTCAATTAAACAGGGTCTGATAAAGGCCATTGAGGTGTTCTTTGTGTGATTTTTGGACCATACAAAAAAAATAGTTAAACAGTGCTATTGTGTTGTCAGACCAGTCCAGCTTTCTATTCACTTGGACCCCAAGGTAATTCTAGCACTGCACCACCTCTGTTTCCTCCCACTGGATGATGACTGACACGCCAGAAGTCGAAGTTTTCCACCAGCCACTGTAGTATAGCGGGTCCGCAGCTCAGAAAAAGGCACCTGATTTTTAATAAAATAAATAAATAAATAACTGGCTGGCTCGATCTCTGTGGGAGTGTGTGTTCGCACAGCTGCAGGAGGTTGGTGAAGTAGTTGAGGCAAAACGCACCTGCATGTGAAGGTACATTCTGTTTCAATTGCTTCATCAGCTTCCTGTGGTGCGCAATTGAGATGCTGTGCCCACAGAGGCATATAAGGAAGAGCTGGCACAGGAAAAAGGGAGAACATAGACTTGCTAGCGTGTGAGTGAGAGGAGAGTGGAAGGATAGAGGTTAAAAGAAGAGAATGAAAAATGGGAAGAGAGAGCGCGAGAGTCAGTGCAAGATAGAATGGAGGTGGGTGGTTAGGAGTGGAGCCTGAGGATGAAGAGAGGGCACTCCTACAGAGTGTTTGCCAGGAAGTAGGATTGGCCCGACATGCAGTGTTTCCCACAGATGCCCAGGGACAGGTGGTGGGAGATGTATGCTGCTTGGCATGGTGCCTCACACGAGCCTAGAACTGTTGACTGCACCTGTCAGTTGGGCGTCTCCTCAGTTGCCAGATCCTGTACAGGATAAACTAAGGAGATGTCTGCTTTTAGAAGGCAGCATTGGGACATGGGAGTTTTAAGAAACAATTAACAGTCTCTTGGATTTTAACATTTTTTTAAATGATTATTTATTGGGTGGATTTGGGTTTTTCTTGGTTTGGACACTATTTGTTTTGATGGTTTTTAATAAAAGCACTTTGCCACCTTTTTGGACCTACCCCTTGCTTTGTGTGAGTGTCCTCATCTGCTGTCTTGTCCCTCAGGTACATTGTTATCAGTGGTAAAGGGTTCAAGAGACTCCCTAGCCTTGTCTCCATTCATGAAACCTATAATGGAGGAGTCATCCTAGAACCTTTGAAGATGGCAAGCGCTGGTATTATACTGAAGTCCACTTTGTAGAGATGCAACAACAAATGAGGCGGGATGGTTCCTTGAGGTGGCCCAGTATTTCACATGACTATTTTTGACACACAGCTGCTCTCATAAACTGCTTTCTCTTGATTAGGGAATTCATGATCCAGAAGACAGTGGGGGCAACAAAATACACAGCCCTAAGCTTGTTCCATAGTCTATGAGACAGGATGATGTGAAAGATGCTGGAGAAATCAAGGAACATGATCTTGACTGTGGTGATGGCTTTGTCCAGGTGAGAGTAGGCTCTGTGGAGCCATCCTCCACACGTATTATGTACTTGATAGGCCAACTGTAGAGGATCAAGATGGTCTGTAACCAGGGGTCAGAAATGTTTCAAAAAGCTTCATAATGAGTGAAGTCAGAGTAATTGGTGTAAAGTTCTTGAGGGCACTGACGCTTGATGTTTTCCATAACACAAGAACATTCTGCAAATTCAGGGAAAGGGAGAACAGGTGCTGAAAGACCTCGCAGAGCATCCTGGCACATGTTTTCAGTGTCCATGCAGCCATGTCCATGCTGAGTTTCCCCAGCTCTCTCCTCACATGCTCAGCATTGACAGACAGTCTAAGACATGGGGGTCTTGGAGTGGAGGATGGTGGGTTTGGGGGGGGGGGGGTGGTTTAGACCACAAGTGTAATGTGGGTTTCCCCATCCCATTTGTGTAAGGGTGTCTCCTTTCCCTGGGTGCGCTTACTTTTTCACAGTTCTGACCTCATCAGGACCAAAGAAAAAAAGCACTTTGGTGAGTCTTTCTGAATTTAAACTAATGACCCCTTGACTAATGGCTGTTCAGACCACCAGTGAGTCAACATCTGTGGAAATAAATTGGGGGGAGGGGGGAATGAGAAGAGCAAAGAAATAAACACTAAAAATGAAAACCAGCAAATTAAATATTGTGGATGTATCCTGCACTCTAGTTCTGTGACTTATTAAATTAAGGGAACTTGCACAAAAAAAAGTATATTTATTACATGGTGGCAGACTTAAAATAGGGTATTTCTCCCTGTGAAGTTGTCATTTGCATTTAAATCAACATTCCGGAATTGGACGGCTGTTTCATTAAGGAGGCAGCGGGTTATCTGGCTTTGTTGGGCAGAGTTAATTGTGTCCTGGTCTTCCTATTTTTGATTATTTACAGGGGGCTAGGAGGCACGGTGGGGCAGTGTTTAGCACTGCTGTTACACAGCTCCAGAGACCCCAGTTCAGATCTCCCCTTGCCTGGGTGCATCTTGCATGTTCTGCCACTGTCCAGGTATAGTTTTTCTCACTGCCAGACCCCAGAGACTTTAAATTAGCCCAGTTTGGTCCTTGCAATGAAGTGTTGTTCTGTTCCTGCCACATTAGGGGAGGTGGGGCTTTGCTGACATCACATGTCATCCTGACCAGTCAAGGTCTTCATGGGTGGAGCAGAAGCAAAGGACGAGGAAAGTCTCTGTGCAAACTCCATGTCGCTCTTTTTACATCGGACCCCAGAAAAGACAGACTTTGCTTGTGTATGTGACAATATATAGTCACACTATGGGGGGGGGGGGGGTTGTCTGTCACTAACTTTATAGACTTAGGTGTTGTGCTTGGAATTCTTTGCTGATGAGCAAACATGAATTTTGCAGAATTTGCTTTGGCAGCTCATGTTTAAAATGCAGTTCTGGCTTGTGGGGCTGGTGTGAGTTTTTGTGTATAAATTTTTTATGCCTCCTCTGCAGATTATGAAAATCTGAGGTGTTTCTACCATGGTGTATGCACTGGCCGCTGCTGTGTGAGGTTCAGCCAAAAGTGCCCCAGCCTTGATGATGGTGACTAATCCCGTGTTTCACCATGTGTGCTTGCCATCCATCATTCCGCACAAAGTGGCATGGTGGTGGGCAGCCTGGGTTCAAATACCAACATTATCTCCTTAGAGTTCACTTCCAAGCTAGGATTCTTCGCACATTTTCAAGATTGACTGTCAACTTTAAATCAGACCAATGTGGACCATACATGTTAGCTCTCGCCTTGCTGCCACACTTTGTCAGAATAAGCAGTTTTGTAAAATTAAGTCACTGAAAGAATTCCTATTTTCTGGCCATTTCTCCTCATCTGCAGAGTCACTGCTTAAAGGGCTTTAGTGTGTGGTGTGCCACTTCAACCACCTCTAATGTGGAGCATCAACCACAATTTTTGTGCCAGTATGCTCACCACATACAAGATATTAAGGTGGAAGGGAGATAGTTAACCAGTTAGAGAAAGGGAATGATTAGGGGACCAGTATGACTAGGCCATGGTGGGCATTTTAGCCTGGACATCGGGATACAGCCGCTCTTTACAAAGGATGCTTAGAGGTCTTTAATAACTACAGAGGGTCAGGACCTCAGTTTTTTACTTCTCATCTGAAGGACAGCACCATTTTTACAGCACAGTGTCCCCATCACTGCACTGGAGCATTGAGATCCACATGCAGACCACAGGGTTAAGTCCCCCTTCTGCTGGCCTCACCAATGCCTCTTCCAGTTAGGCTTTTCCTAAATTGTCTCCCACCCAAGTACTATCTGGGACTGAACATGCTTAGGCTTCAGGTGGATGTCTTTTCACAGGTAGGTAAAATACCAACTTTTCAGAAGATTAATTACATAGTGAGTTTTTTTTTTTAAAAAGATGAAGACAGATTAACACAAATGAAACCCAACAATTATTTAATATTTGAGCTCTGGTGCATCACTGAACAGAATTACTTATGCCAGCAGCACTTCAGAACAGGTGGCCCACCTGACAGCCAGTGCTTACATGGGAGATCACCTAGGAAAAGGTTGTGTTGCTGCTGGAAGAGGCATTGGTGAAGCCAGCAGGGGGCGCATACCCTGTGGTCTGTGCAGATCCCAATGCTATAGTGCAATGATGGAGGACACTGCTGTAAAAATTGGTGATGTCCTTCAGATGAGATGTCTTGACTCTCTCTCTGATCATAAAAGATTCCTGGGCATCCTTCAAAAACATGAGGGTCCCTCACAATGTCCTGCTAAAATTACCCACCGTGATCTTGTCTGTTCTGGCCCCTAATCATCCTCTTCTCTAATTGGCTGTGTCTTTTAACCCCTCTTCACCTCATAGCTAGTGTGTGATGAGCCATATTGGTGCAAGAATTGCTGCAGCCCAGCAGGGCACCATAAACAGTGTGGGTACCCTGCAATAGTGGAAGTCGGGACCTTGATTTAATATTCCCATACTTAGCATTTCCACACATTTAGCATTTTTTAAATGATCAAGGCAGGGTTCCTCCTTTGGCACCTGCTTAAAGTGCTCCTTTTTGTGTACTTTTCATGATTGTTCATTGATTCCCATTAATTTTTATACTTTTGCCCTGTTCTTTTATTATTTCTCTAGTTATGTAATATCTGTTCATTTTATTCAATTTAGTTTCATTGCGGTTCCTCTGAGACGCAACACCGAAGCTTCTCGCTGCTTTGTTTGACCTAAAAAAGCTCAAATATTGTCTTTTCTAGTTTCTAAAATTAAATATACAGTCCTTGTGGCTGGCATTGTGGAGATCTGATGACTCGGACTGTGTCTGGCACTTTCTCTTCTTACAATTTCATCTCCTCCGTCATCAACTGGCTACAGTTCTGCGATTAATGAGTGGACTGATGTTGTAGGTTTTCATTTTCGCTGTTCAGTTCCTGTGTGTTTTAACAAATTGGTGTTGTTGTGTGTGCCAGTCCTGTAATCTATTGTCTATTGTTGTGTTTTGCCATGGGTGGTGCTCTGTGCCCTCGCTTGCTAACAACATCATTTATTGATATAGCACATTTTCATACAAGTAATGTAGCTCAAAGTCCTTTACATGATGAAGAAAGAGAAAAAAGACAAAATAAATAAGAATTAAAATAAGGGAACACTAATTAGCATAGAATAAAAATAAGGTCCGATGGCCAGGGTGGACAGAAAAAAAAAAAAAATACTCCAGACAGCTGGAGAAAAAAAATCTGCAGGGGCTCCAGGCCACGAGACCACCCAGCCCCCTCTAGGCATTCTACCTAACATAAATGACCTCAATCAGTCCACATGGTATTCAGGGTTCTCATGGAAGAATGCTCTACGTGAACCGATAATAATATTGTGTTACTGTCTTGTATTTCCAGTGATAGATTGGCCGTCTGGCTCCCAGATGAAGACTACTTGCATTTCGTTTTCTAGCTTGTATTTTAAACTATTATTTGGCACCCATTGTACACCTGGACTACCTAGAAGAGGGTCTCTCTTTCCAAAATTTCTACCATTTTTCATACAAGGTTTTTTTTTTTGGTCGTCTTAGAGAATCAAGACTGGAGGCAGTCCATTAGCCAGGACTTGTTAAAGCCCACCGAAACATTTATTGTGTAATTTTAATGCTGTTCAAAAATAAATTGTTGATCTGGGGATGCTTTGAGTGTAACTGAGATGGGAGCGTCAAATACACCACTGCTGCTGTTGCAGGGGATGCTGCCCATTGGTGGAGCTTGTTGTGGCTCCATAACTGTCTGTGTGAAATCACTTTGGGTGTCTACAAAAGCACAATCTAAAAGTAACAAACAAATGTGGACGGATGCAGGAATGACAGGTTGTGGAAAGGATAAAATATCAGGACGGCAACCATGTCATCTTGTTTTAACTGAATAAAGTCCAACAAAATGCATGTATCATGATGGTTGTACTAGAAGCCCTTTGCACAAACGATAGCAAAAATATTTGTCTCTTTGCCACAGAATTGAAGCTTGTTTAGTGGAGCTCCATCTCCCTGATCTTAAAAGATGCCTCTTTCTGAGCAGCCAGGCTTCTTACAGTGCACAAACCACAAGGGGCGGGGTTAAGTGCCCTCACTGGGCAGTTTCCCTGAGTTGCGGTGAGAGCATGGAAGGGAATGTTAGCGAAAGACCCCTCTCTACCCCCATTGGGTTATCACATACCTCGCTCGAGCTGGTGAGGAGATCCTCTGATCTGCATGCATGACACTAACATATTTCAAGTGACCAGCTAAAATGTCTTTGGGCCACAGAGAAAAAGTCAGAAGAACATGCCAATAGCATTTAACATCTACATGAAAGTAAGTTTCAAGTGCTTCGGGATTGGTAATACCATGCAGAGCTGGTTCTAGGATTTTTGCTGCCCTAGATGAAGTTGTAAATGGCGCCCCACCACCCCCTTTGCTTTGAGAGGAATCATCACTGCCATACCTGTACATTGAGATCTGGAGACAGGACTGGGAACAGCGAAGTATGTAGGACCTCAAATTCACAATTTTAGTATGTCGAGTTATAGCAACATCTGTTAACATGACTGTTTCAGAAAATAAGTAGGAATTGGCTCTTTGTACTCATTATTTGTTTTTAACATTTCTCTAAAGAATAGTAACTCTTAAATTTTTGCTAAAACTAAAAGTTAGCTTTTATAGGTATCTATTTAAACCACCATGTAAATGTGTGCCTTTTGATGATGGTGACACTTTTTTTTTTTTTACCCTAAGACATTACCGTAACCTATATATGTCATTTAAATTAATAACATAAATCAAATATTTTGGATAATGACAGCATTCAGTAAAAATGAGAAAATTATTATCTTCACATAGGAATCTTTACCCACAATTTCTGTTTACCATATGCTTGTGTATATAAATAATGCAATATATCATTCCAAAAAATGCACGACTGCTTTAGCGTGCCCAGAGCGATTCTCACAAATGGTGGTGAGCAACAGAGGATGGCATTGGCTATTTTTTAACACAAATTTTAATGTATGTCCATTTGGGAGGCAATCATAGTTTGGGTTAAATCAGCTTTTGGCAATTTACTCGAGAGGTACAGTCCTGTTGCTGTTTTGATTGTTTAATTTTATTTCACCAAGTCCATCTTTTCTATGCTACAGTTTGAGGATTATTATTATCGGCATCATCATTGTTATTGTTTGTGTTATTGTTGGACTGTGTAGGTCGTCAGACGTTAAGACCGAACATCGCTAGTATGCGACAATAATATAAAACAATATAATCCGACATTCACTTTGAGTCTGAGTGTTCGTATGTCTGTATTGTTTCAAAAATGTTGCGTCACCCAGGACCATTTCTGGGCAACAGATTGTGCTGTGCATATTGCAGACCAGACAGTGCAGGTGCTGCTGAGGTACACACTATAAACATTTCTTTATTTTCTGAACTGGTCCAGACAAATTTTTCTAAACAATATAAAGACAGAGATCTGTACTTAGGGCTGCAGTAACGTACCCTGACCACTAGACGGCTTGCCTAGACTGCCTATGCCCAGAAATGGCCCTGATGCCACGTGCTCCCTGTCTACTTTTCTACATCCATTCATCTGTGCATTTTCTAACCCACTTATCTGGTTTGGGGTCATAGTAATGGTGCCTTACACCCTTACAAGGCACCCTTTCACCGGGCCAGATTGATTCAGGGGGGGAAAAGGCAAAATCCGACTTGCACCCCAGGCTTTGGACTAGTGAGGTGGCAGTTGTAATGGCTGTGCCACCCTCGCACGCACCGAGAAGACAGAAGAGAGCCAGCAATGTCTGATTTAAAGGCTTCTGAACGCGTACGCAAACCAATTTACATAATGAACTTTGAAAGATCATCGTTCTAATATTAAGTACACTACAGGGAAAGTGAAATCATTAAAAGAGGGAAATATTGTGAATAATTAACATGTAATAAATGGGGCTAATTTAAATACACTATCCATACAATTTTCGATTCTTTTTTTTTTTTCATTTCCTTTACTGCATTTAAATGATCACATTTTAACAGCACGGCCACTTAGCAGTCCTCGCTTGCACTTAAATGATTGAAAAAATGGGGAGGATGAATGGGCATGTGACTGTTAACCCTGTCAGTGCCACACGCGCTGCTGAACAGGCAGGCGACCTTCATCAACGTCACATTCAGTTAGACCCCCAGTCTGCACTTGTGCACCAATGAATTCTGAAGTCTCACTGGGGCATCTTTCACAGTTCATTACATTGGGCACGCTTGGCAGCCTTGTTATCATCAAGTGCTGTGCCAAAATTCATATGGTGTGTCCTGCCTCTGTCACTTCTGTATGTTCAACAGATTATCTGATGTAGCGCCTCTCTTCAGGACCTGTCTGAGTGCCACTAATGGGCCAGGAGTGCTGCTGCCATGAACATTAAGTGTGGGGAAGGAAATGAGCGAGTTGGCAGAGTATGATTACCGAGTGCCAGAGTCCTAGGGTGACCCTCTTCTCCATTTATACTCCTTATTATGTAGACCTGAACAGAATGCCTTAACTTCCACACTATCAAGTATTGCTCTTTAGCACATCCCTTTTCCTTTTATATCAGGAACCCCAGCCAATTAGACAGAGTACCAGAACAGGAATGATATAAAGTTACACATTTTTTCGTGTATCCAGTAATGTTCTGCTCATTCCATATGATAACTAGTGCTGTTGTGTTTCATGTATGTAACTCTATGCAGGGCAGCACTGACAACAAAAAAATTAATTGCAGTCCAGAGCCAAATCCAATTGATAACCATTTTATTTCGAATACGATCTTCAATATGCTGTATGTAAGAACAGTCTGATGCAATCTAATCAACATTGGAGAGATGTATTACCTTTACAGGGATATATATATTGTGACAGATAGAGGGCAGTATTGAACCTCTGTCCACGACTCCAGACACCAGGTAAAAGTCCAAAATATGAATTTATTCATAAACCACAGTGCACAAAGCACCCTCTCTTCCACTATACTCATAAACAAACACAATTCTCCAATACAAATACAATCCACCACTCCCAGATGCGTTGCCCTCCTACTACCCAGCTCAGCTCGCCGTCTGGGAGCTCCCACAGTCTCTTTATTCTTCCTGACCCGGAAGTGTTCCCAATCCCCAGTCCACGTGATTCTCTATCACTTCCGGGTCAGGTACGAGTCCTTCTTCTCACCCTGGAAGCACGTCATTCTTCCTTTGACGCACTTTCGGGTTATAGGGCACAAATGACTCTTCGGTCCTCCCTGCAGCTCCCTCTTGTGGCATTTGTGGTATCCAGCAGGGTCGTGTATAAAAACTACATAGTCCATGACTCCCTGCTGGTCTTCGGGCACCTCCATACTGCAGGGAGGGCTCCATCTGGCAGCCTGGGGGTATTGGCCGGGATGACAAGCCGGCCAACGACCACAATATATAATATGCTACCGTGGCTGTTCGTTTGTCTGTCCAGGATTTTAAATCACCTGTAGCTTGCAAACTGTTTCACCTATTGACTTGAAATTTGGTAAACTACGTGACGTCTACTATCCGCTTTCGGGGTGATGATTTTTATTACTCTTTTTATTTTTATTTTATTTTATTGTAGAATCAACTCTTGGCAGCGCGCAGAAGGGCGGCCGTGCAGCTCATGCGTATGGTCGCCGTTCTCATTCCCCACCACCTTCGCTAATCATTCTTGAGGCAGATTGAAGACTTAAGTGCCAGCTTAAGTGAAAAATTAAAGAAAACGTACTAAGTAATTGCAACACAAAAACTAACTTAATCGGTTTTAACGTGAAAAGATGCAGATGAAAGAAGAGAAGCAGCGGGCCGCTAAGGTGGAGAAAAGAAGAGCGGCTCAGGAAGCAGCAAGTGCATCAACCTCTGAGCAAATGAATGCTAAACATACAGAGAAAGAGGATGAAAACTATGAATGTTCAAGTCAAGTGTATTCACTGCACGTTGTCGTGCAGTACGCCGTTACTGGTATAATATAAATACTCTACGCCAAGGTCCGGTATACGCCTGGAATGAACAACCTTTCATTGCCAAATTAAAAGTCCCCTTTAAAACAGACAAAACAACAAAGAAGTTCTGTCCAACAAATGCCATAAACAAAAAGCAAATAGAATGTGGCTTTGCAAACCGTGCAACCTGATAGTGCTAGTTGTGTAATTTAGGAGGTGCCTAAACTGGTAATTACACTTGATTCTATTTGATCTGGTCTGCTCTCTTCTGGATGTCTGGTCTGCTTTCTTCTTCATCAGCTCATCACTTGACTTTTTTACATCTTACTTCCTCAGTGCATATTTTGAGCATATTTGCTAAGCTCAAAAGTCCAAAAATCTGTCTCTCATACTTCAAGCCTTTTCCCTGAAAGGGTAAGGAGTTCTTAAAATAATGTCCCTGACATCCGCACTGAGATATAGCAAAGAACCCTTGTAAAATTGGTTACAAGCAGATCCTTGCGAAGCCTTCTACCACTTCTCAGTCCAGTTGCTGGTCTTTCATCTCTGCCAACCCCTGTAGTCCCCCAGGCTAGCTGACCACTCAGTTTCTGAGATTGTATCATTAGTAGCTTTAACCCGTGGTAAGTTCTAAGGTGTTTTTTTCTAAGTAGACTTCTTTTTCATAATATTATTACACCTTCTTCATGAAACCTGAGCACCATCACACACACACACACCCATACTCACTCACACACAAGTGTGAAATTCCCACCATCTCCAGCTGTCCAGGCAAGATGTCTTTAGAGTCCTGATGCTTCTTGTTTTGCTATATGCTTGCGATACACGGATGCTATCCAGTGACCTGAGATGAAGACTGGACTCCTTTGGTACTGTGTTTCTTCAGAGAATCCTTGGGTACTGTTGGTTTGACTTTATGTCGAATGAGCGGTTGCTCACAGAGTTCTGAATGAGGCACGTTACCTGTGAGGAAGCATCAGTTACGGCACTATGGCCATGTGGCGAAATTCCCTGAGGGTGATCAGGCTCACAGGATCATTGTTGAGGACCTGAGTGGCTGGATCAGGCCAAGGGGATGCCCACGTAAAACCTGGCTGCAGCAGATAGATGGTCATTTCCGGAGGTTGGGACTGAACTGCGTGTCTGCCCTGGGGGGTTGCCAACTAATATCCCGAGTTGTTTCGTCGTGTGGTGGGTGCGGCAACGCTCTGTACCAGTGCATGCTCCTCAATCTGACCTGACCAGGCAAGATGGATGTCCCTAACCATCTTAAATGTCTTGTTCCAGTATGACAATCCCTTTATATTTTTTCCTTTTACAGATTCACACTGATGCCACCTTTCATTCACAATGTAAGAGTCTCACAGGTTCCTAATCTAGTTCAGGGTCACAGAGTCTTTTTGAGGAGCATTGGGTGCAAGGAAGATGTCATGATCTGTGTTGTACTTTAATTTTTTAAAATGAAAACTAACCAAGGTATCATTTTTAAGGATTAGGATGTTCAGGAAGACAATGGTCTCATTTATTTTGCATGTAAACAATCTTAATGACGTAAGACAAGGGGAATGAGGGGGTCAGTAGGAGTAAGACGGAGTACATTTGTATGAATCAGAGAGATGTTGGTGGAAGGGGACAACTGCAAGGAGAAGAGGGGATGAAGATAGATGAATTTAAATACTTGGGTTCAATAGGTCAAAAGAACGAGGTGAAGAAGAGAAAGCAGGTAAGGTGGAATGGGTAGTGAAAACTGGCAGGAGTGATTTGTGATAGAAGAGTATCTACAATAGTGAAAGGGAAAGTCTATTAAATGGTAGTGAGACCTGCGATGTTGTATGGCTTGCAGACGGTGGCACTGACGCAAAAGCCGGAGTCGGAGCTAGTAGTGATGGAGCTGAAGGTGCTACGATTTTCTCTGGGAATGATGAGGGTAGACAGAATTAGGAATAAGTATATTAGAGGGACAACACAGGTACGAGAATTTGGTGACCAAATGAGGGAGGCTAGATTGAGATGGTTTGGACACGCGCAGAGGAGAGTTGAGGGGTACATCGGGAAAGAACTTTGAGGATGGAATCGGCAGGCAAGAGGAAAAGAGGAAGGCCAAAGAGGAGGTTTATGGATGTGGTGAAGGTGGACACGAAAGCAGCTGGTGTTCTAGAAAATGATGTAAAAGACAGGGATAGATGGAGACAGATGATATCCTAAATGAGAGCAGCTGAGAAAAGAAGATTTTGCTGTGGCCCCACTTTATTTGTGATGTGGGTACTGCCATTTGGTTCATTCTGTTTGTGAAGAAGTTGATAGTCAGCTAGAAGTATACATCACATGACGTCACCCAGTCAACAGTGTAAAGGTCAGTGTTGTACACTTCATGGTTGTCCAACTTTGTAGATACAACAAAGAAAGGACTAGGGCTCTCATTAATGTTTCAGTATGACTCTTTTTGACTAGTAAATGAGGTGGGCTGGTTGGCACCCCAGATTTTCCTTGGTTCTGTTGATCCCTCCACAAGTGTTATGATTAAACTCCAATGGGCATGGACCTGACAGTGCAAAACACCTAGCTGATGTGGAAAAAAAACTTTGCATAATTGTGTGTTTTTTTTTTTAATTAAATGACGTTCCAAAACAACTGAAAGATTCCAAACAGTTTAAAAATTTCCAAAAAAACAATTCAAAGATGCAAGGTTAAATACAAAAGGAATCCAGAAGGAAACCAAAATGCAAAAATAAAAAATCTTCATAATCAAACATCTAACACCAGAAAGTATAACCAAATCCATTAAATTAAAGTTATCTAAAAAGACCAACAAATGTACAAAAATTTATTCAATAAAGGGGAGAGCTAAAGAGTACTTGCTAAGAAGTTTGCTAATGCCACAGTGCACTGGCTGTGGCCGCGGGTACCTTAAATAGAGCTCTCTCTCACGTAATGCAGTTTGTAATGGAGCACTTGGGAGCCCTCTACTAGTGATTAGGGGTAAAAGGCCTGTAGACAAAGAACAAACAAAGGAGCTTGGGTGAAAAATGAAAATAACAAAAAATCAAATAAACTAGAATGCAAAGAGACACTCTCAACAAGAAGACCTTTGGGCTCACCAGGCCAGTTTGCTAACTTGTCCCAGCACCTTGTCCAGGTAGTGTATAAAAGTCCTCAAGTTCTCTCCTTCTACTGCTTGACTTCACAGCAAGTGCCCAGCCTATGGAAACAGGTAACTTGTATTCCATTGGCAGAAACTGGACTTTTTAACAAACGGAACACAAAGGCCATCAGAGAAACGGCCATTATGACTCACACTAAGTACTCTGCTGTCTGTTCTTTTGTTTATCTTATATACAAATGACTGCAGGAGTTTACACAAGGATAGGCATATCCTGAAATGTACAGACAACTCCATCATTGTGAGTCTTTTACAAGATAAGAAAGACCGCCATAGTCCTGTTGTTGATGAGTTTATACAGTGGTGTGATTGCTCTGATTTCGGACTTAATATCCGAGCACATCGCCTCAGTATTGATGTCACTACACTGGTTACCTGTGTCATTTAGAATTAACTTTAAAATACTGCTTATGGTTTACAAAGCCTTAAATAATTTGCTCAATCTTATATTTCGGAATGTCTTACACCTTACGCTCCAAATCGTAACTTAGATCTTCAAATGAGTGTCTACTTAGAATTCCATGAGCTAAACCTAAAAGAAGTGGCTAATACAGTGGAGCACTTTAAAAAAAAAACTGCTAAAAACACATTACTTTAACATGGCTTTCTCATAGCTTCATCTTAGTTTAATCATGATGCTCTGTATATTCAATTAATTATCATTATTATTCATGGTGGCTCCAAAATCCGTACTAACCCCTACTCTCTCTTCTGTTCTTTTTCCAGTTGTCTGTGGTAGTGATCAGTGCCATCACCACCCGATCAAAGCACCGTGATGTCCCTGCATTGATAGATTAAAGGCCAGACGTCCACATGACCGTCATCATCAAATTCTTCCATGAGAACCCTGAATACAATGAGGACAGATTGAGGTCATGTATATTAGGTAGAATGCCTAGAGGGGGCTGGGTGGTCTCATGGCCTCAGAACCCCTGCAGATTTTTTTTTGTTTTTTCTGTCCTCCCTGGCCATCAGGCCTTACTTTTATTCTATGTGAATTAGTGTTCCCTAATTTTAATTCTTATTTATTTTGTCTTTTTTCTCTTTCTTCATCCTATAAAGCACTTTGAGCTACATTATTTTTATGAAAATGTGTTATATAAATAAATGTTGTTGTTGTTGTGGCTGACAAAATATATGGTTGCAGATTTCAGGTGCTCCCCACCATCCACTGTCTCAACCTTAATTGTATATTAAGAACAATATACTGTAAATATCTGGGAACAATCATTAATAACAAACTAAACTTTGATCTTAACAGAGCAAATTTGTGAAAAACATGCAGTCACAACTTTTCTTTCTTAGGAAACTCAACAGTTTTAAAGTGGACAAAACCATAATGACAGTTTTTGGAATCCATTGCTACATTTGTTTTTATCTGTTGGTTTGGCAACCTCAGCAATACGAATATAAACCATCTTAAAAACATTTTAACAATTAGCAGTAACATTATTGGTTCACAGCAGACCTCTATCACTGAAATGTATTGCAAACAAGTTAGAAACTCAGTTCTGCCAGACAGTAGCTATCCTCTTTTCTCTAAATTCCAGCTGTTACCATCAGGCTGCAGATTTAGGTTTCCAAAGGTAAAGAGCAACAGGTTTAAGAACTCTTATTCCTAAAACTATAAGCATTTTAAATTCTGTTACTTGTAGAGATGCTGTTAAATGTTAAATTATATACTGGGTGGCCCATATTTATGTACAGTATATGATTGAAAAGGCTTTATTAAGAGCTGTGTTGGCATCGGTACACACACTCCTGGGCCTACCTGCTCCCTTCGCTTGTAAAACAGTACCGTTGATGTCGAATTTTGTGTTTATTCTTGCGATAGTTAGCACACTAGGGCCACCTCCCGCAAACTCAACTGCCATCCTCTGTTTCACCACCACATAATTGTTTGTTGGGTATAGACTAATTTGTAGTCAGAGGGACAAGAAGTAGTTAGAATATACCAATTCAGTTCAGCTTGTGGGGGTTATAAGAACCTCCCATGCACTATGCACTAATGTATAGGCAAACATTGAAATAACTAGCTTATGATTGTTTTGTGTATTGTGCACTGTAGAAAGTAATTCTTTTTGCTAATCTTGAGTGTGTGTTTAGGAAATCACATTGGTTGTCAAACGTTGTATCTTTGTTTATTTATGGGATCTCTGTAACAATGTCTTCTGGTTTTGTACTTACCTGCTGCAAACAAATTTCCCTCTGGGATAATAAAGTCTGCCTAACCCTAAACCTAAACCTAAGCCTAAACCAATCTCGTATAACTCTTTGTGCAAAACAAATGCTTCTAGGCTTCCATATCCCAGTGGGACTGAGCATAAGGCAGGAGCCATCCACCCACCCCAACACCCTCATAGGGGCCATTTAAAATGGTGAGGGATGTGAGAGGAAAACCAACAGAGACACACGGAGAACGGGCATGGGATTCACACCTGGACCACTGGATCTGTAAGGCGGCAATGCTGTGGCTCCTTTTATTTCTCTAACCATGTAAGTGCAAATGGAACAAATTTATGATGGTGGAAAGGTGAAGTCCGCGGCCTCAAATATTACATTTAATGGACCCTTATTTTTGTGGGCTGAGTGCTATTTTCTTGTAATATCCCATCTCTGCCATTGTAATTTCTTGTTAATGTTTAAATTGACTTATTTTGTCATTGAAAATACAAAGTAACCCAAAATGTGCAGCTTTCTCTCATTTTGTGTCTTATTCTTTTTCAATTATTTTATGAAAAAGCAACCTGCTGAGCCTCCACAGGAGATTCAGAAAGCCGTGTAAATAATACCAATGTGGGTGAACGTTTTTTTAATAATATGATACATCAAGAAAGTGTGTCAGAGTGGGTGTCACTTCGCCCATGGGTCACTCCCATGAAGATGCGAGACTGAGAAGCCGTGCCGGGGCAGGGAGTCCAGCAGGGCAGAAGTGGTGGGCAGGATCATTAATCTGAGAGGCCTGTAAAAAGGAATGTGGACAAGGTGGCCACATCACTGGGCAGATGCCAAGATGCAAGGTTTTCAGTAAAGTTTATCCGAGATGCTGTGCTAAAACTGCAATGGGCTGACACCCTGACCAGTCCATGATGCTTCCAGCCCTGGACTTAATTGTGGGGGTTTGAGGAAAAGTGTTTGTTTGAGAAAAAAGAGATATTAATATTTTAATAAAATATTCCCAGGATTTAATACAGGAATTGATCATTTAATCATTGCTGGACATGGACAAAAAAAAATCAGTATAATTTTATTGAGCCCTGTGACAGAATGGGGCACTTCTAACCCAGTGTATTTGTTCAAAAAATAGACACAAGAGATGAAGAGATGAAGCACAAAACACAAAATAAATTTTAGACTGTTTTGTCATGGTGGGGTCCTAGGGTGACCCTATTTTCCCTTTCAGAATCTTGCTTATGTACACCTTAACAAAAAGCCCTGTGATAGACATCCATGGCCATGGCCAGTACCTGGCTGGGACACCAACAGAGGGGAATGACCAGGGGAGAGGGCATTGATGAGGCAATACCTCTCGTGGGACACTAGTGGGCAGCCCTCCTGGGCGTCTGTGCCACCACGGATTCCCGCAGGGCATTTCGGGAGCTGGAGTTTGGTGAAGCTATGTTGGGTTTGGTGGGGGCCGCTAGGGGGAGCTGCAGAGCCCTGTAGAGGACCTCCAGCAGAGCTGGGAGTGATTCCAGGTAATACTGATGAGCCACCTGGAACACTCCCAGGACCTGAATAAGTGGAGCCACCTCACTCCATTGAATGGCCAGAGTTGGGAGGAAGAAGACAAAGCCTGAGGAGGAGTGGAGGTGGATGGACTGGCGGCAAGAAGGGACTGTATATAGATGTGTTGCGGTGTTGGTATTGTGTGCACATTTTGCTGTAAAAAAAATGACCTCCTCCTCCTTCTCTTTACCTTTCTCCTTCATGGTTAGGAAATTGCAGGGAGAGGGCATGCATCCTCATCTTATTGTTGCTCTGCAGCTCCTGGCAGACCTCCTAAATCACAGCCCCCCTTCTGACCTAGTCCAGTGACGGCCTGTATTGCCCCAGGCTAGCTGGCCTGGCCTGTAAATGAACGGTTTAGAATTTCAGCTAGAGCTACCTGCAATCAAAGGTCTTATTGTAATCTGATATGTCATAAATATCCCGAAGCAAGGACTGGCTCTTAACGCTTCCTTGCACTTTAGAATTAGATAGACAATAACTTCAAACATTTATATTGTTAGACATTAATAATAATAAAAAAAGATTATCAGACATATATGCTTGATATTATGCTCCGTTACAAAGACCAAAAAACAAACCCTTTGCACCCTCTGGACCTTCCTCAGTGGTCTAGTAGGTGGGATGGCTCTCTTATGGCTCTCTCTATGCCCAAAGCACTCCTCCTCTCTTCATCCTGGCCTCTGCTTCTCCTAACAGGTGAGGCCTCCTCCCAACTCAGAACTTAAAACGTCTTCAGCCATGAGGCACGGTATCACTTGTGTCCAAGCTCTGAAGCACTTCTGGGATCAGGGTGGCTGTGCCAAATTGTCAGCCAACCAGCATCCTCGGGGACCTTAAGTGGCCAGGTCTCTTAGGAACACCCCCCAAACCCCCACCCCCGACCCCCCAGCAGCCTCACTTTCAATAGGTTTAAAGGATTATGGGATCATTGTCACATGCACAGAATTCTTACTTGCATGTGCTAATCACGGACACAATTAATTAAGGATGCTACACCAGAAATGCCATTTGGTCTTGAAGAATGGAGTCGCTGAGTGTCATCTGTGTGCCAGTGAAAGTAAAGGTTACGTTTTCTAATGGTATTTCCCTGTAGAAGCATGAGAGTAAAAGCTGTAAAGGTCCAAGTACAGAGCCCTGTAGGAAATGATATTTTAAGAGAATTTTGGTACTTCTTCACAATCATGGTATATACTGCATTAAATTGCCACATACAATTATAATTTTAAGTGAAGCATTTTTTATACATTTTAAAAATACATTTTCTGTTTCTTTCTGGGGTTGAAGGTGAACCTTAAAACTTGTCAATTACTTTCTTTTTTAAGACGAAAATGTTATTGAATATTAACTTGTGACATAAGATTGTGTATGTATTGTAAAACAGAGCACACACATTAGTGTAGAAAGGAATAAAAGAGTAAACCACTGATTTGTGAGACTCCTCCATTATAAAGTAAACCTTTCAGTGCTCCTTATCCTGCCGTTTTTGTATCTCTAACCTTTCACCCTCCTAGTTGCATGGTTTCCTCTCATTTTCATTTTGAGAATTGACACCTTACAGATGCATTGTCTTTCAGGATTTAGATAAATACACAATCATTTTAAATTGGCAATATGTCCGAGTATGAAGAGCAGAGTACATTCAGCATAAATCACTAAACTATATTTGTACCGGCCAGGATATACTGACGAAGAGCTCCAACAAATTGAAGAGGAAAGAACAGAAAGGAGAGCAGAAATGGAGTGGCCAAAAGTGCAAAATATGCAACAGGACATTATGGTGACACAACGAACAAGTGGTGGTGCTAATGTGGAAAATGTGAAGTGATGGCCACTGAAGAAGACTGCCTCGGCTGCAAGGAATGGGATGAGCTGCTTCTTCCTCTGGAAAACTTTGCTGTGAGGCTGCAGTATGTGTTACTGATGAAGATGAACCTTTGGCTATCATCAGTCACGGACTTCTGGAGGCACTTTACAAAATCAAACTGGAAGAACCAATCAAAACATGAAGAACCATATTGGAAGCTCTCATTCGGGTAAGTTTTGTTATTGATCTTATTTTTTGCAGTGTTAAATGCCTCTTTAGTGTTGATGTGTGAAATCTCCGAGTGACCAAATAGAGTATTATTATTTAGATGGACAACGAACAGGCACACAATTCAAATCCACAACACTAAATCCTAGTGAAGCAACACCATTAGCGAGTGTTCTACTTTGCCACCCTTCATAAGAGCTACTCATCTATACAGCATTCAGTTTGCCATTGTTATCATTCTACAGCTCCACGTTTCAGCCCACCTCACTTACAGCTGCAGTAAAAAAGGCTGACATTAAATACTCTGGGAACTGCAGTGGGCCTCAAGTCTGGGTGAGCAGGAACACGTTTTCTTTTCATCTTCAGGTGCAAGTAGTCATCCATGAAGAAATGGGTTCTGCACACTCACAGATCCACTTTCAGTAGGTCTTCCATTCCAATGCTCACATCCAACCCAAGCACTACAAGCCATAACTGTAAGGTATCATGATTACCATAAGGAGGTCGATGGAAACTGTAAATAGTTTGCTTTTTACACAATTTTATTCAACTTGCCCTCCCTGTTTGTTTGGGTCAAATTTTGCAATCTTAAAGCACAGAATAAGCAATTATTTCTGTATTTCTTTTTTTCTCCATTCATCTCTATTGGCTTATCAAACTCATCAATTTAGGTATGTCTACAAGCCTTAAATTTTACTCCATTGGTCATGCTCTCTCTCTCAGGGGTGGGGGCCGACTTGTTCTCAATCCTACTTTTTGTAAAAATTGATTGATTTGTATGGAATGATTGCAATAAAATTAAAAAAAAAAAAAAAACAAATTTTGCAATTAATTTATATATATATATATATATATAGTGGAAGATCAGCCTCACTACAGACAGACACATAATACACATAAGTCCCAAAACACACACGTTTAATTTTTCTTCTCCTCTTAACACACAACACCTTACACAGTTCTTAAATCAACCACAATAATGCTCACTCTCCTTTTATCTTTCCTTTCTTTCATCTTCTCTGCCACCCTCACTCCTTCACTTGCAAGCTCCGTCCTCTGCCTCCCAACTCCGGCTCCTAGAATGGAATGATGCAGCCCCTTTTATATTGTCCCTGGATGTGCTCCAGGTGCGCCCAGATTCTTTTCCGGCAGCACTTCTTGGTGTCGTGGAAATGCTGCAGTCAATGGCTCCTCTCGTGTTCTGGGAGAGGTATTGCCTCTCTCCCAGCCTTCTCATCCTCCAAGTATCCTGGCTGTTTTTTATGCTGATTATCTTCCTTATTTATGTCTAAACTCCACCCATTAAATGTATTCTTGCCTCAAGAAAAATAGTTCTAAGATTTTGTGATAAACTAATTCCAGTTTCCTTTTTCTTATCACTGGGATACCCCATAGAAGTCAAATTTTCTTGAATTGAATCCTTTGCTGTATCACAGTGGACACATTTAGTTAAGTTTTAAGTCTTTCTTTTTATTCATTTATGGACCTGTGCACCCTTAAGCCCCACTGTAAGAACAGACAAGCCATCATCAGTCATTTTCTGAAACACTTTGTCCTGAACAGGGTCACGGGGGTCTGCTGGAGCCTATCCCACGTAGCATAAGGTGCAAGGCAGGAACAAATGCTGGACAGGGTGCCAGTTCATCGCAGGGCAAACACACACCAGACTCCAGATACACGCACACACGGGCCAGTTTAGGACCGCCGATGTGCCTAACCTGCATGTCTTTGGACTGTGGGAGGAAACCCACACAGACACGGGGAGAACATGCTGGAGGACGCAAACCCTGGTCTCATTACTGCAAGGAAGCAGCGCTACCACTGTGTCACCTTGGTACCCAACAAATTCTTTTTAAAATTTCTACTTAAAAAAATAAGCTTTAGTTTAGAACACAATTTTATGCAGCAAATTAATATACAGTATACCATGGATATACCAGGATAATTTGTTATTTTTCAGGTCAAAGTTATTCGTTTTGCTATTTTTCAATAAGTTATTTCTACACAATTACGGTATATATTAATTTGCCACATAAAACTGCATTTAAAAAATAAAGAAAAGCCTTAATATGTCCATTTGCCAAGCCAGAAATATTATTGAGTATTGATCCACATCTTGAGATTACACACACATATTGCAAAATGGTGTATCCATGTTGTTTAAAGAAGGTAAAATAGCAAAACATTGATGCGAGTTTCAGCCATTTTAACTGGAGACCGGCTGTACGCTTCACGTCACTAACTACCCTGTTTGTCTTCCTCCATGTCACCATTTCAGCCTCAGGGCGACTGTCCGTGCTGCAGCTTGTGGAACAGTGATGAGGTACTTGACTGCAGGGGCCATGGATCCACCTCAGAAAGTCATCGCCAAGCGCCATTATTAAATGTTAATACCCAGTCATGAATTGAGATCTCAGTTCTGTAGACCGCTGGACAATAATAACTGATAAAGGCACACTTAGGATCACTTATATTCTTTCACAATACGGAAGATTATTTTTTTCGCCAAGGTTAGATCACTGCCTTCTGCCAGACGGATAATGCGTTGATGATGCTTCAGTGGAGGGTACACGCCCATCTCATGCAATCAAATGACAAGAGATAATTAAATGTTACAGGCATCCATTCATCCACCTAACCTGCTTGTCCAGGGCTTGGTTATGAGGCAGATGGAGGATACCCATTGCAAGGTGAACACACACACACATAGGCTAGGGCCAGTGTAGTTTAATCAGGCTGGCGCTTAGGTTTAGTACAGATGTCTTAGCTTTGGCAGAGTGGTAGCACAGAGCTGTCATTCCTGCCTCACAGCACCAGTGTCTGTATGAGGGCTGCATGTTCTCCCTGTGTGTTTTTGAATTAATTGGTTTCAGTGTCAGTGAATTTACTACCTCAAATGCACTGTCCTCAGTTCTTGTATTAACATGCCCTCAGCAAGAGCATCTTGGCATGCATTAAAACAGCCAGTAATACCACATTCTCTGCCTTTTTCATCCTTGTTGTAGTGCACATGCACAACACACCATGGAAACTGCAGTGTGCAAGGTGGCTTAGCTCTTTCATAAAGCTAAGGCTTTTCTTAAAAATACAATGCGGTATAATCAGTTCACTTCAGATTTATTGTGATGTGTACAATGTGTGTTACCTGCATACAGGGAAGTAAGCAACACAACAAGTGCCAGGGAAAGCAACTCCTGTATTTCTGCTATTTTGGAATATGGTGTTCTTCTCTGAAAGGTGACCAATCAGGGATTAGAAGTTGTATTGAGCAGCAACCAATCAGGAAAGGGCTGCATAATAAACACAAACAAATCAGAGTGTGATTAGAGTCTGCATTTTCAAAAGTCTACTTGTTCACCCATCCACATTCCAAGGCCACATCGTTTGACATTTTCAGAACTCTGAAGATCGTTTTCAAAAATCTCCATTTTTAAATGTTGGGATAGTGTGGAACAAAAGTCAAGAATTATTTCTGCATTTTTAAATGAAAATGTAGTAGTGTGGACCTAGCCTTAGAAATGAGGGGCATGCTCGTTTCTGGACTAATCAATATGAACATTGTCAGAAACTAAAATCTCACAATACCACTTGGGGTATTGGTGTGCACCAACATGAAAAATCCAAACCCTTTTTCTGATTTGAGTATTCATTTCTGGTGTCTGTCCCAGGAGAACTGGACACAAGGTATTGTTTAAAATTTGTACTTAAAGACCACTTTGACATTAAAGAGTCTTTTTCTGTTGATCAGGGTCAAAGATGGCAAATTAAATCCACTGTGTTCAAAAAAATGTGAAAAACTCCTTGAGGTTGAACACATTTTATAGGTACTGCATTTATTTCTAGTTGGATTGATGACTGCAATGCGTTACTCACTGGCTGTTAATTCAAAATACTGCTGCAAGAATTACAATAACTACCTCTGTGAGCTTATCATTACTTACAAACCAAAGCGCGCATTAAGATCTCAAGATGCCGGCCTACTAAACATTCCATGGATTAACAAAATAACAGTAGGAGGTCGAGCTTTGGAACAATCTGACTGCTTATATAAGAGATGCCCCCCTTAAATGCAGGCTGAATACTCTCTACTTTAGTCTGACATACACTGATGAGAGCTGCTGATTAGCTGTCCTTATTGCATCTCTGCTTGTTACTCATTTGTATAAAAATATAAGTAATGCGATAATTATGAACAGTTACTAAAGCAGCTCCATTCTGTTTGTCTTCGTGCTTTCCTGCTGTGACACTTGGTGCCACTGCTCTACTTCTAAGCTGTTTTTCTGCCAATGGAACAAAAAAAAAAAACACAAAAACACTTGTGATACTTGGAATCAATGGATTGAAAGATTCTGTCATCATATTAGACGGCACAACACAGACCCGAGTGCAGAGAGCCCAGGAGGAGGTGAGCGGCCAGTTGGCTGAGGAGGTCTCCAGGACCCTGACTGTGTCTGACTTTGACTATGACATTATGTTATAGGTGACCATGGACCTCCAGAGGTTTATGTTCTTCAGGGATGCTACTGATTGGAATTTTTGTTCACCCCTCCTCTGTTGTCAACCGGCCATAGTTCAACAATAAATTATTGCATAACTATACACTTGTTGGATTCCATTTATGTTAATCAGTTTAGTACTGGTTTGTGTTACTGTGCGTTTCAAAGAAATCTGTGTCTTGATGCGCTTTTGTTAAGTAATTAGTAATGGAATAAAGTTTTATAATTTCATTTTACCTGTGAACTTGCTCTGAGCTTGCACTTGGTGAAGAGCACAATACAAAAGTAAACTGCAAAGAACTGAACTGAAGTATGGCCAAGGCACCAGTTCATTCACACATTGCCTGCACCAGGTCTGCTGAGAGTTGCTAGCTAACCAAACCTACAAGTCTTTGAGGATGGAGTTTGTAGGAGAGGCTGATATGTTTTACTATCATTAGAAGAACTCCATCCAGGGTCAGACACTCTTCATGCCAGCTCAAAAAGTCTCAGTTTGCCTGACAAGATGATTGATCACAAGACCAAGTAACACACAAGGATAGCTGGAGCTGGACACCCAAGTTCTGAACAAAGTAACATGAATCAAGGATGAGTAATGTTGATGGATGGAAGTTTGCACCAGTGGTCAACCAAGAGGATAGGCATTTGTGCAACCAACAAACCAATAAGAAAACCTCTATTCCTTCC
This sequence comes from Polypterus bichir lapradei, assembly GCA_026402145.1. NCBI lineage: Eukaryota > Metazoa > Chordata > Cladistia > Polypteriformes > Polypteridae > Polypterus > Polypterus bichir. The sequence goes on from JANRMT010062814.1 coordinate 63,806,988, forward strand.
TTTAAAAACTCTTATAAGACCCTAACTCATTGGTTCCCTCCATTTGCTCACTGTTCGACTGGCCATTACTTCTACTGTATAGCAGAGACCGCAGTGCTTAGGGTGTAGCAGTAACAAAGATTAAAGCAATTCATTCTATTCCAGAAGGGTAACTGGGGGCCTGCACTGGAAAAATGGCATACTGTCCTTAACAGGAGTTGGACCAGGGGTGCCATTAATCCAAACTTTACAGAGGAAGACTATATACAAAAGGCTACACATTCACCTTGCAAATGATGGGGGTTGATTGATCACCAGCCGACCAAGCATACGTAATTTTTCTAGCAGCTGACAACACTGTGTGTGTGTGTGTGTGTGTGTGTGTGTGTGTGTGTGTATGTGTGTGTGTGTGTGTGTGTGTGTGTGTGTGAAAACCGCAGTACCGCCCACAACCAGAAGGTGCAATCAAAATAAAGAAGGAGGAGATGAGCTTCTGAAACCAAGAAAGAAAGCACACTGCAGATTCTTCCAAGTGTCTGCAGGAAGCTGACCAGGAAAGGAACAAAGCATCGCTTACATCAAATTATAAGTACAAAACGTTTGATCCTGATAAATATTAGTTGTAATTTAATAGGATAAACCTGGCTAATGCATCATAGTATTGGTATTACTGTAACTGAAAGGTAATGAACCGGCAAAGGATAATTTCTACCATGGTTATAAGTTTCTCCCTAAATCAGTCAGAAAATGCAGAGCAGCATCACACACACACACACACACACACACACAAAGTCTGTGAATAGTTGGGGGGGCACAATGCAGAATAGACATGAGCAAGTGAATACCAAAGGGCAAACACAAGAGGTCTAATAACTAGCTAAACAACTTATTCATCTTAAACACATGAATGAAAAGATCAGAATTCATAAGTTATGTGCCTTTTTCTTTAAGAGAAAATGATCAATCTAAGCCAAGAGATGGAATTCATAAGTCATGTTCATTTTTCTTTGGGAGAGAAAAAGTTCAACTAAACCTTAATAATGTTTTGTGTTGTTTATTGTCTTTGTCTCTTTCTCTCTCTCTCGATACTCACATATATCTATCTTTTATTACCTTTATGTTATTATTTTGTTTGTTGTACCAAGCATGATTGGGTTAATTTTGAAAGTAAGTCTTTGATCATGTTTGAACCACAACAGACAAAGTGAAAGTGCTAATGTTCACCTTCATCGATTTTATGAACCCTCTTCATAGACTGCACACATCTCTTCATATTTCTGGCATCCTGGCCAGAAAATGAAGCCTTTACTCAATGTGCATTCAACTTAGCATTGCTGAAAGTAAACTGATAATTAATTAACTGAGTGATCATACACCCCGCCCTGCAAGGTGGAAAACCCCAGACATCACATTGAGAACATAGAGCTCTGGGCTGTACTTTGAACCCAGGACTGTGGAGCTGTGCTCCAGCAGCGCTGGCCACCACATCATACGTGCTGCTGCTGTCAACCACACATACATGAAAGCTGTCAAAATGTTTTTTCTAACTTCTCTACAGCAGACCCAAAGAACTTTTAAAACGGACACAAAACAAGTCTGTAAAAATTGAAACAAAACTGGACTTGCAAGATCAGCAGGAATGTCATTCCATAAGAGTTCTAGCTGGGAGCACCATGGTGGCATTCCACCAGGGTCTGCTGATTTGGACTGCAGTGTTTCTTTCTCACAGAAGGTTTAAGTCGCACATTCTTTCAGCCGGCACTTCAGATTGTGGTGCACTCTGAATGGTAGTCTGGGTCTCCAGATTGTGATGGTGGGCCGTCACGTTGGTTTCTGTTTGCTGAGTAAACCACAGGGCCTTCTGTTTCATGTGTAACTGCCACAGTTGACTTGACATAGATGTTCTGCATCACCCGTGACCATGTGTGTCTGGGTGGTTTGATACTTAAAGGACAGTGTCAGATGTGAAGTTTGTAATTCAATGAATTCAAATACACATCATGGAACAAAAAAATATGAAATAGCAAATTTAGAAATGTGTGCTGCACTGGACACATGCGGGTCCTTGGTCATGTGCAGAATTTTGATACACTCTGAAGGAAAGATCAATGTTATGTACTGAACCTCCAATTTCCCATCATACAAAACACAGGAACTGATTCCAATTTCTGGTCAAACTTCCATTGATTTGTATTTATCCAAAAGGTATCTCCCTCTTGCTGCAGCAGCTCCATTTCTTCTTCCATCTTCTAAGGACCTTTAGCTTGACTTTGAGTGTGAGCTCTGATGGCCTGGCACCTCATTCAGTGTTGGCTTCCACTTCCGCCAGCATTGAACCAAATACTTGCCATCCCATCCCTTGGACCTCTGGTTTGATCCCCGGTCTCTTGTGGATGTTGTGTACTCTCTACACTGGCGGTGGTCCCACATGTACCGCAGTGGTATTGGCGTATTTTCTTATAAAGAGATGAAATTTGAAATGGAGATCTCAGTTAAGAAGTAAAGTGTGAAACAAGAGTCTTCTCCAGCATTTAATATAACTTAAGGCCAGTACTTGTCAATGAGCTGCCCTGGACTTGGTCCACCATGCCAGAAGGAGGGTGACGTGGCGAGGCTGTGGCCCTTTTTAGTCCTCTTTAGCGAGGTGCTGTGAAATGGTGCCAGTATTGCCAAGGAATGCCCCAGCATGAGGCGCTTTGGCTGCTCTGCTGCCCCTGTTTAACAAACGCCAAGCAGTGAGGCAGCTGTTTCTGCGGCTCTTAACAATATCTCTCGAATGCAATTTTGCTTGTTTGAGCTCAGAGGCATTATCAACTTTTATGAAGACTGACATTTACACTTTTTATGGCCGTTAATGCCCGTAGTTAACTGCAATAACATGAAATCTCATTATGGCAGTAATCAGATGTGGAAGCACGCTCGCTATGGCGTCATTAGACTCATAATTGTCCGGTGAGCTCAGCAGCAAGCGCTCGCTTCGGAATGAGATGCCGGTGGGTTGCATTTCTGCTGTCTTCAGTGGTGGTGCCCATACGCTGCCAGCCCACAGTTTCCAGAATTGTACTGTCTTACGGGGAAGGGAAGCCACTTGATGGTTCTCTGCTGTTTTTTTTCCCAACTTGATTCCACAACTTCATTAAACTTGTTATCGCTCACAGATGGTTTTAGATATTTAGTCCCGCATCTGTGATGTAAACTGCCAGAGTGAAATACATTTGACCATAAAGCTCTTTGATTACTGTGATAGTAAGAGACAATCCATGATATGCTCACAGATTAACTGATCCCACTGTCCACTTCGGCCTGCTCTCTGGCAGCTGCCTGACCTTCCACAGTTTGTGACATCAGCATGCCAAGTCCAAACTTTTAATGAACTGGCAAAATGAGAGCTTTTGGCAAAAATGGATTCCAAAGTGGCAAAGCCACAGGATACTAAGAGCTTTCTCCAAGGTACATAATCTGCCATCTGGTGAGCACTGAACAGACCAGACCTCCAGGTGGCTAAGACCTGTATGCCAAGTTGCAAGAAGCTAGAATGAGAGAAAGTCACACTCCATAGAGGCAGGGCATCAGCCTGGTTTAAAAAAAATAACAATAAAATAAAAAACACCAAGTGAGTCCCTGGTTCAAAGGCTGTGTGTCTTATCTTGTCCAGATCTTTAAAATTCATAAGGGGATTGAGAGTCGCGTACACAGGACATGGGTGGGGAAAAAAATGTGTAGTGCATCATGGGTAAATTAATGAAAGGAATTGTTAAGGGAAAGATTAAACATCACATGACAAGAACAGGAGTGAAAGTGAGCAATCAGCATGGACTCAGATGGGGGAGGTTGTGTTCTGCTAATATACTAGAATTCTATAAGTAACTAACAAAAGGATACATAGATAGATAGATAGTGTAAGAGAAAACACAAAAGATTTTCATAAACGGTCTGGGGCACCTGAAGGCAAACCCTGTATATTGAAAGGTGTACAAAAGGCGCAAAAGAAAAACGCGTGGTAAAGCACTGTTTCATAGACTAACTATCTCCATGTGGATGTCTATTCTGTCCCAAGATGGCGGTATCTTCAGCTGTGATGATTTCTGGGAGGAAGAGGCGGGTAAAGTTGGTCAGTACCCGGAAGTGACATCATGGATGTTGGCCCATCAATCTTCTGAAAGAAGAAGAGATACCATCATAGCACATTGCCACCAGGTGGCCCAGGTTAGTATTGTCATCAACTAAGCCTGTAAGCTGTTCCCCAAGTGCACACATGTGACGATAGAGATATAATGAAAAGCACTATATAACAGATAGATAGATCGATAGTGTCACACGTGCGTACATGGGAGAAAGTTTAGCCGCTCGGGTGATAGTAATTTTCCACCAATTGGCCTGGCGCTATGTGATAACACTCACTCTTCTCTGACTGTAGAGTGGAAGACTAACAGCTCTCCCCCTAATGATGTCTATTCTGGAGTCCGCCCACCTGGACCTTCCCCTAGATAGATACACTGACAGACACACGCTAGAATGACTGTAAAGCGAGAAAATTAGAAAGAAAACTTCTGACTTGGCTGCCTCAGTGCCAGTGAGGCATCAGGCAAACGTATTGCTGTTGGTATAAGGAGCCCCCTTAGTGTTTCTTGACGTACTTCTGCTGAATAATTTGTTACCTGAAAGTCCTCAATATTATTGTGTCAAAGAGAGTATGTGCAGCATTGTTCATAACGGCCCTCAGTTTTGTTTTAATCCTCTCCTTTCCTACTATCTCCAGGGGCTCCAGAGTGCATCCCATAGCTGAGCTCGTCCTTTTAATTAGCCTGTTGATTTGGTGGGCCTCTCTTGAAGTGATATCACCAGCCCAGCACACCACAGCATAGAAATTGCACTGGCCATCACCAGGGCCGTCTTAATGAATGGGCATGCTGGGTTAGGGTTAGAGGCCCCATGCTAATCTGTGTATGTTGTGACTTGCTGAGTGGTTATGTAGGTAGGGACCCCAGTGCACTGCTTTGTCCTGGGGCCTATAATGCTATTAAGACGACCCTGGCCATCACAGAGTTATAGAAAATGTAAACAATGTCACTATCCACATTAAAGTTACTCTCCCTCCATGGCAATAAACTGTAATAAGTGGATTTGAAAAACTAAATGAATGGATGATGCATCTTCTTGTGCACATCCCCTTTTCCTAGTTGTACAATACATAAGGCAGGGTCTACTGCGTGACATCTTGACCCCATGGGTGGAATTACTTCTCACTTCAGTGGCACACTTTTGTATGTGTATTTGTGAACTGCTGGTGTGATCTGCCCAATTATTTGTGTTTGTGTGTGTTATTTGATCATCTCCATTGTTACTAGTCCATGATGCTTTTTCCATCTTGTTCCTTCAGTAAGGTTATTATAGCTGCAGCTAAATAAATCACTGAACCAATTGGTTCCATATTTCTTGAACTGGAGCTCTGGCAGGTCTTTGTTTTGGCACAGGGTTGCACAGAGGATTGCACCAGCAGCCTTTTGATTTACAGCCCATCGTCTCAGCCTCAGGCACTGATTGATGCTTCGCGCTTTGACTGCCTGCGAGTGAGTGTGCGCTGTGATACACTGGCGGCCCGCCCAGGGTTGGTTCCCTTGCTGTGCCCTGTGCTGCTGGCATTGACTCCTGTCACAACGCCTTTGCAATCTGATTTAAAGAAAAAGAAAACTGATGACTGAGTGTTCTGTTTATCAATCCCAGCATTGTATTATTGTGAGTGTAACTGCAGTTTATAATAATAATATAAAAAAAAACTATTTTGGCGGTGAGATGTGGGATGCTGACTTCTGAGAGGACCTCGACGCAGGATGGAGTAGCTGAAAGTAAAATAAGGAGGTCTCCCTTGATTCAAGAACAGCAGTTTCTTTATTTCTCGAAAAGTGAACATCTGGAAGTAAATCGACGAAAAGACGCTCGTTGTGTTACTGATAGGATCTGTGAAACGGCTCAGACACCAAGGAGCAGAGAAGCTGACAGCCGCGCGGTACGCGATTAGGCAGGTGAGAGAAATTGTTGCAAGCGCAGCAAGCCGGCGATGCCAGCCTCAGAGGCGTTTAGGTTTTCTAAAAATAATCCAAGGATGATGTTAGTAAACTCATCTCCATGTGTCCCCGGCGACCATATCATTGAAGGGAGTGGGCACACAATGTAAAGGGATGAAGAGACTGTTCGCTGGTGGTAAGCACTATAGGCACACGATCGGCCCGCCACATGTTGTATTACCAGGTGTGTGTGACTCCGCCTTCTCCCAGTGTGTGCCGAGTTAGGGACACGCCGCTTTCACGGCCCCGTGCTGTGAGGTGTCTTCTCCCACAATTTCATCCTCTCCTTTCTTAGACCGAGTTTTACTTGCGGCTGACCTCCCTCATCTCAGACAATCAGCTCCCAGTACACTTGATGAGTCCGTCCATCATAATTAGGGTGCCTCCGGTTTTGAGTTAACTGGCGAGTGCGTTGTATACTCTGCTGTCAGGCTACAAGCTTCTCTGCTCAGCTGCCACAGCCTCGATCAGCCCTCGCTGATTATCGTGTAGCGAATTAGCGAGAGGCGGTTTACACTCGTTTTTTTTTTTTTTTTTTGTCACATCTTATCGACAGTCTCGAGCTGAAATGTGGCTTGCACCACTTTTATGCCGAGCGCTGCGCCTCTCTGACTTCTAATTACTCGGACTGGGCAGCGGCCCGCCAGCCAGCCTGCCTGCCTTGTTAGTGGCTCTGGCTTAGCGCATGCTCAATGGCTTTGCGTGGGATTTTATTTTATTTTTGTCAGGCTGGCCGTGACTGAGCCAAGCCAGAGCGGTAATTTTTATTCTGATCCCTTTCGTCAAAAAGGATTCTTACACACTTGGGTGAGATTAGGCTGTGAACTGCTTTTCAAATGAAAATTGTGCTCGCTCAGAGACATCCTGTTTCTCCCTTTACGGCTTTTACAATGGAAAGCTGCTTTAAAAGAAATCGCGTTATATCCCCCCCCCCCCCGTGGCCTGAGGACAGCATTCGTGTAAGAACAATTACTACACATTCACTCATTCATTTATTTTCCTAAGCCGTTCATTTCAGCAGGCCTACAGGAGAACCTCATGAGCAGCAAGATGGACCACCCAATTCATCACATATGCACCCATTCATTCCCACCTCTCACCAGTTAACAGGACCTCAGTTAGGGAAAAAAACTGCACAATTCAAATCAATGATCTACTATATGTTAAAAATGAAAAAAATGAAAGAGTCGAAGTAGGTCAGCCAGATCAGACGACAGCATCCAGTAATATGACCTCTAAGGAGCATCTGATATGGCGGCTATCAAGCAGGGCATCCCAAACAGTTGCTTTCCAAGTCACACAGACAGGCTGGGATGCTTTGACTTGTTCTTGTGTCTGCAGTTATTTCAAAGCTTCTCAGCACCTTGGGTCCGTTGCCAAGTCTGTTCATTTATTGATCCCTTTAGCTTCTTCTTCTTCATACGGCACATCTTGTCTTCTTGGTTTAGGCTGGTAACCTTCACATAGTATCTAAGGATGCACTAAGCAGAGTGTCATCTAAACCAGGCTCACCCTGCTGAAAGTCGCACGCAGCCTTTGCTACTTCATCTGTAACTCTGAGGAACAGACAGAGACTTCAGCTCTCAGTGAGACAAGTGGTAGCCATGTAGATCTGTGAAAATGGACAAGGCCAGAGAGGAGCAGATTTTATAGAAAGTGTGCAGGACGGCATGTCTGTCTCAAAGGTGGCTGCCAATGCCTCACAGACTCATTAGAGGAGTTTCTATCCCATCCAAGTCTCTGTCTGTGTGGGGCAGGAATGGTCTCTCTGTGCTCATGGGGATTTTCTCTCATCTGAAATACAGTTTGTGTGTGATAGATTTATTGGCCCGTACTGGGTCCTACTGTGTGCCAAATGCTCGTGGGGTAGACCCTGGCCATCGATGACTCTAAACTGAAACAAGCAAGTCCAGGAAAGGAATCCTGATGTGTTTTAATAGATGGTCGGTGCAGCTGATTGCCTTGTTCATTTGGACTTGGACCCGATCTTCTAGTGTAGTTGTCATAGTCTTACTTTGGTTCTTACAGACTCTGGTTTTCTCCAAATACGTTTTACAAATTAAATGATTCACAGGGCCATTATTTTCACCAGTAAAAAGTATGGTGAAGTTCTTTCTTGCATGTACTACTAACATTTCTGTTGGTGTGATGCTGATGCTGAGAACTGATGAGCAAATATCCCTGGCCAAATCGATTTTGTCCTTAGAGCCTTGGACACAGTGGATATGATGTTCATAGTAAGATGGCACCTCCTCAGACTGCAGCTCAGTCTCATGACGGTGTTCTGTATGGAGTTTCAATGTTCTTTCAAAGAGTTTAGAAATGTACTGTCAGCCTAATCGGTGACAATTCCATTTGCTGGAGTGGCATCTCATCCAGAGGTGGTTCCTACATGGTATCCATTGCTGCCATGATTGCTTCCTATGTGGGCCTAGAAACTGAGAAATTGCTGTCTATGTGGTTTCAATGCAATTTTACTTCCTTACTGAAAGTACAATGGAAATTGGCAGAGTTAAAGGTGTATTTTCATGAACCAAAAAAAAAAATCTATTACTCTTTATAAGGCAGACAGGAATGAAACACTAATAAATGAAATCTGTACAGCCCCTGTGTTACGAGCCTCTGCATGTGCTTTCTCTTCTCCTCTAACCTCAGAGTGTCTGGGAATCTCCTCCCTGACAAGGAGCCCACTTGTTGTGTGACACTGACAAATGATACACATGCACACACACACACACACACACACACACACACACACACACACACACAGACACACAAGTAGACAGGTCTATAGAGCACATGGAGAAGGGCATTCGGAGAGCTGCTTCAAATTCATCCCAGTTCTTAACCGCGTGTTTGGTAAGCTAAATGGTGACAAAAATTGGATGAAAAGTCCACTCTGAACCAAAATAAGAGTGGGACAGAATCTAAATACTCCTAAGTCTGTAGTGGAAGTGGAACATTTTGAAAATGGCTGAAGGGGTGGAGGTGGCACTCAGAGTTTACCCCCACATAATGTCCATATGAAAAAAAAGTGTTTTTTTAACAGTCTATCTATCATATAGTGCCTTTCATGTCTATCTATCTATCTATCTATCTATCTATCTATCTATCTATCTATCT
>JANRMT010062814.1:63816772-63826887 GCA_026402145.1 Polypterus bichir lapradei
TATCTATCTATCTATCTATCTATCTATCTATCTATCTATCTATCTATCTATCTATCTGTTAGCGTATTTCACTTCCCCTCCATTTCCTTCTCTGACGCTCACACATGTGGCAGACCACGCAGGTCCCAAGCTTATTTTCTTTTAGCTGCCGTGACTCCATCTTAGGCCCAGAAGCTAATGTGTTTATTGGGATTCGGCACTGTCGTTCAAAGAGCAGTAATTGAGTGGATGGTGAAACTGTGCTGCTTTAAAGATGCTCCCTAAAACACGGTGAATGAGCTGCTTGTTATTCCACATACGTTTTCAGCTGAGGGGTCTGATGTCAAGGGGCCACTGAGGTCTTTGCCGCTTGCTCTAACCCTATAATCTGTGAAACCTTCATTACTAGAATTCAGTCATATTAGTGAAAATCGAAAAAAAAAAAATCGATTTGGGGCCTTGCAGTGTTTTTGTGGTATTGATCATGTGGAGGTTTTCAGTCTCTGACACGCCCTGTCCCTAACTGTTGCCCCCCATCCAGCCCCGTCAGTGTATGCGTCCGGGGTGTTGTCGTCTAGAGCTCTCGTCTTCCTCCGTCTTCCTCTTCTGCGGTGTGTTTCTGCACACATTCTTCTGACACCCTTGTCAGCCTGAACAGCTGAGTAAAGATGGCAAGTTGACAGGACCTCAAACTCCAGACAGACAGCTCAATGAGGGCCAATGACAGGTGCTCCCAGAGCGGCGCTGTATTGATTTAGCAGTAATTGATTATGGTTGAGGATGGCTTTTCATTGTCGATGCCGCGGGGCTCGAGACGCACCCCATCCAGCCTGGCATATTGTTTCATATTCAGGTGCCTTTCCCTCTGTACTTTATGTCAGAGTGAAAAGCTTCATTTCAGCAATTCCCAATTTGCATTCTGTTTGTTTGCTTATATATACATAAAATATCAAGGTACGATGACGAGCACGCTTTGTTTCTGTTGCTCTTTTGATGTGCGACACTTTTGAGAAGACAGGTTGTCTGACATTGCCCTGCAGGTTATTTGTCACATTCACAAGAAGCTCGGAAAGCCATGTGTGAAGGGGCAGGGTGTCATGGTGGGGCGGCTATTTACAATCACAGATTTTTATTTTTTTGGCTGCTTTATTTTTTGCTTTTCTTCTAGTTTTGTATTCATTGTATTCTACGTAGTAAACAACTATGTGTGAAGTACTGGGAGATAAGCAATCGGAACATCATGGAGTTCTCAGTCTCTGTTTGGAAGGTAAAAATGGCCGTTGTTTGTTAAATTGTTTTCTTTATATTTTGTGACGTAGCCTTAAATGTTTTGGGGTGGCATTGTCCAGCACTCTGTTCACTTTGAGGGTGCGCGTGTGCATAGGTGGGTGCGTTCTAGTGATGTGCAGAACGATTCTAATTAGTGATTTGATTCATTAGGTTCGGTTCACCAAAATGATTCAAATCTTTGAATCACTGATTTGTTACGTCAATAACAACAGCAAGCGATATTTTATTTTAAAATCTAGAAGAGTATCGTGACTGGGTAACGACTTTAATCACCAAACAATGAAAACAATATAAAAAGCAAGCAACAAAATAAGTAATCCACACATCATCATCATCATCATCATCATAATAATCATCGTATTTATAGAATTTTGACAATAAATACAATTTCAAAAATGAATAGGAAAAAACAATTACACAAACAGAATCTCAGGATAGTGCACACATCACACTGCAATCTGACTAAATAAAATTATTTTCAGTTTTGGATTAATCTCCCGTAATTTCCTTCTTTTATATCCCGTCCTCACTTATGCAATCTGCCATACTTACATCATCCGTGAACTGAACTGCGATTTAATGTGACTCAACTTGCAATGGTTCTCCAGATCAGTAGGGGGCATACTGGTCCATTCAATCAGCCTGTGTACGTACAGAGACGGTCATCGCCACTCAGTCAGAGTGAGCTGATCAGTGGGAGGCGTGTGGTGTCATCTGCCAAGTCAGTCATTGGCTACTTCTCATCATGACTGTTTTGATAGGCTATTTCCTAAAGAGAGCTGCCATATTAAGTGAAGTTAAGATGATAGCCCCAAACTATCGTGGAATTCTATATAAAATGTAGCATGCACTGCACATCCCTTGAAAAGTTTTGTTTTTCAATGGCATTGTACCAGTACGTTGTAAACACCAGGGGGATGCTGTTGCCCCGTTAACCCCAACAGACAGCCGCTCTGGACTCCGAGTAAAAGTCCCAAGAAGTATTTTAATACTTAGCGACAGTGCCTTAAGCACCACAGCCACAATAATCATACACAGGTAAATACTCAAAAGATACACATTTCTCTCTCTGACTCTCCTCCACACCTCCCAGCAAACTTTGTCCACCTCCACCAGACACTGGCTTCCTTGCTGGGTTCACAGCAGTCCTTTAAATAGTCCTTGACCCGGAAGTGCTACCGTCCTTCCAATCACGTGACTTACGAGTACCTTCAGGTCAGACGGAGAACTTGAATTTTCTTCAGCCTGGAAGTCCTCGTGACTTGTGAGGGCTATGGATAAGATGTGACTCCTCCGGTTCACTTACAATGTCCCCTGGTGGCACCCAAGGTATCCAGCAGGGCTGTGGTATTAAACTACATGTCCCATATGCCACTGTGGGAATCCGGGGCACCACTGTGGTCCAGGGGAGCTGCCATCTAGTGTTTTGGGGGAGACAGTTTCCTTGACAAGCTGGCTTCCCCCATCCTTCTACTCTGTGAGTGTCCCGGCCGGGTTGAGCTGCTGGTTGTCTATCACAACGTTCTTTCAGAGACCAAGACAAGTACAGAAGAAGTAGTGTGTTTGTCCACTGCAAACCACTAGTGCACTCACGTGTACGAAGATACGGAGGCTGTCTTTATAAAACTCGGGCCACAAGGACACTGGCTCCTTGAGTTATTTCTTTTCTCTCTTTTAATTTTTGCTAGTTAAGATGTCATGAATCCTGCTTTTCCACCGTTGATTGCTGTCTTGACTTTTACATTCTTAATCCTCCCTGTCTGAATTCTCTTTTGGATGATCGTACAACTGCAACTGGCACTGATTTCTTAATCAGACGCCAACTGCTGTCTTTCATGCATCATAATTTTTAACAGAATCACGTGCGAGGGGCATCACGTTTGTAACTCAAGCATGCTCTGTGCAGTACAGTGCAGTGAACACTGAGGGGCACCATCTTAGCTAGTCAAGGGGCGTAAACTCCGGGCACAGCCTAGGGCTCCACATTGGCTTTGACCAGCACTGGAGGCAGCATATTTTGATATTATGTATCTCAGACTTTAGCAGGAACTCGTATATATTGGAGTGAAAATATCCCATCTTGATGCTGATGGTGCGTAACTGTTGTAATGACATGAGACAATGTGCTCTTAATACTTTAGTGACATCGTGGGAAGGTGCAATTCATGGCAGGACTTTAGGAAAGCCCACTAGATGCCACAGAAGTGTAAATACAGGAACACATTTTTGTACTTCTTTCTTAGAGACAGTTTGGCCATTTGAGCAACCAAACAAGCAAATGTTCCCACGGTGCAAGAAGGAGGCATGGGTTCAGAAGAGGGAGGTCATGTTTTACTAACATGCTGGAATTCTATGAGGAGGCAACAAAAGGATACGATCAAAGTGGAGCAAAGGATATTATTTATCTGGACTTTCAGAAAGCATTTGATAAGGTGCCACATGAGAGGTTGGGCATCAAATTTAAAGAAGTGGGAGTTCAGGGTGATGTTTTTAGATGGGTGAAAAACTGGCTCAGACACAGGAAGCAGAGGGTGATGGTGCGAGGAACCTCATCAGAATTGGGTGATGTTAAGAGTGGTGCTCCACAGGGGTCAGTGCTAGGGCCGCTGCTATTTGTAATATATATAAATGATTTAGATAGGAATATAAGTAACAAGCTGGTTAAGTTTGCAGGTGATACCAAGATAGGTGGATTGACAGATAGTTTGGAATCCGTTAAATCATTACGGAAGGACTTGGACAGCATACAGGCTTGGGCAGATGAAATTTAATGTCAGTAAATGTAAAGTATTTGAATAAGGTTTGAATGCACAATGGGCGGTCGGAAAATCGAGAGTACACCTTAGGAGAAGAATTTAGGAGTCGTAGTGGAGTCTAAGCTATCGACTTCCCAACAGTGTTCAGAAGCCATTAAGAAGGCTAACAGAATGTCAGGTTATATAGCACCGTGATGTGTGGCGTACAAGTCCAAGGAGGTTCTGCTCCGCCTTTATAATGCACTGGTGAGGACTCATCTGGAGTACTGTGTGCAGTTTTGGTCTCCAGGCTACAAAAAGGACATAGCAGCGCTAGAAAAGGTCCAGAGAAGAGCAACTAGGCTGATTCCAGGACTACAGGGAATGAATTATGAGGAAAGATTAAAAGAGCTGAGCCTTTACAGTTTAAGCAAAAGAAGATTATGAGGTGACATGACTGAAGTGTTTAAAATTATGAAGGGAATTAGTACAGTGGATCGAGACTGTTATTTTAAAATGAGTTCATCAAGAACACGGGGACACAGTTGGAAACTTGTTAAGGGTAAATTTTGCACAAACATTAGGAATTTTTTCTTTACACAAAGAACGATAGACACTTGGAATAAGCTACCAAGTAGTGTGGTAGACAGTAAGACGTTGGGGACTTTCAAAACTCGACTCGATGTTATTTTAGAAGAAATAAGGGGATAGGACTGGCAAGCTTTGTTGGGCTGAATGGCCTGTTCTCGTCTGATTGTTGTAATGTTCTTTTTTCACACCCGATCCAGTAGAATGAGGAAGAACAACCCAAATGTAAGTGTCTTACACTTTTGTCACTCCGATGTTTCATTTTTCTTTTTGAAATAAATGTTAAAAAATGTCAAAAATCCTATTTTTTTTGTATTGCCATTTTGGGGTATTGAGTGCTGTTTGATTAGGAGAAAAAAAAAGGAATTTTAGAACAGAAAGTGAAGGGGTCTGAATGCTTAAAATATATATGTATACTGTAGTCTGACATCATGTCCAGTAGGAGGAACGGATGAAGTGGGATAAGGCCCAGCAGAAGCAGAGGAGATTGAGCAAGAGTGAAAAAGCTTGAACTGACAGTGTGGATGTGTGTTGGTATTTCAGTGAAGAAAGGTGGGCACCAACAGGACTAGAAAATCCCCCTGGTGTAGACGGTATAGTTTACTGAAGGGCAGCTAGACAGGCGTCATCACTATGTTAGATATTCTGTATACTTGTGTCCTCTGCTTCATCGTTCTGAGTGCACATAGATGACCCGTCCTGTTATATATTTATAGATTACATATTGGGTAATTAATCTGGGCAGCATCATCCAAGCAGAGGATGCCACAATCACAGCAGGATGCCATTCAAGACATGGCAGGTCATAATATAAGCCCTAGAGTTTGAGATTTCCCGGACTGCTAGGGGCTGATGTGTCGTAGCCCCACAGTTGCACTGCAGAGCACAACCAGTCTGACGCCTTAGTGAGTTAGGGAGGCTAACGTGCGGCAGCCTCTGGGTTACTGCTGTTTAGTTAGGCCATGTTGGGCAGCCAGAGGTGTCTTAATGTTTTCTGTTGTCACACACGGGAGACAGCTGAAGGGCCTAAATGATAGCAATTCTACGCCAGACCAATCTCTTGAAGACCATTCACAGGAATTCCCGCAGGGTTCCAGCGCCAATGACGATGTCGCTTCTGGTGCCGATGACATCACTTCCATTTTCAGTGCCAATGATGACATCACTTCCATTTTCAGTGCCAATGATGTTGTCACTTCCATTTCCGGTGCCAATGGTGACGTCAGTTTCGGACCTGACACTGTTTTTTTTTTTCCTTTTGCACTTTACTGTTCCCCTCTATTACTTATTTAGATATTGTAATTAAAGCCTCTGTTTTGTTTGTTTTGGACTCCTGTATTGGTGCTTAGGGTTATGAGACGCCATCAACAGGCCACAATATATGAATACGGTATATAATGTCAAAGTAGGTGGGAGGGAGATATAACACATCCAGTATCTTTCACGTACCTCATGTGGTTTACCTCACATGCCAGGCACGTGCCACAGTTCAGTATATGTGGCTCATCACTTCCCATGATGGGCAGTGCACCTACGCTATACTAATGGTGACCCTTGGCCAGTGTTGATTAACTACAAGCGTGGTTAGCTGTGTTTCTGTCTGGGATTCCTGATCAAAAACCACAAACTCAATCCTAATCTTACTTATGGTAGGCATCATAATTTACTCCGTTCATATTATTCTTGGGTTGTGATGGAAGGCTCAATGATTTGCACATGCAAAACGTAAACAGAAAAATAAGAACATTTAAATACTTAAACATACAAAACAAATTAACAAATAATAATATGGAGACCATAAAGTTGGTTTGAAATGTCACCAAATTCATCCAAACAGAAGGTGTATCCAGCTTTCAATGGAAAGGAGGAAAACATCAACTGTTAATGAGACTGTGGCCATTTGGAAGAAGCAGCTCCAGAATTCTTCTCACCTTGGCTACTTCCCCCTTTGGAACTTTCTTCTCCATCTCAGGTCCACCACTGCTCCTGAAAATGGAAGTGCCCCGCATAAAAAATGGCTGTCATTCCTTAACGGCTCATATGATATTGACATTAAACAACTTGAATGAAAACATTCACGTAATGATTGCTTCATTTTAAATCCATTGTGGTGGCACACAGAGCCCAAATTATGAAGATTGTGTCGCTGTCTGTCTAAATACTTCTAGACCTGACGGTATGTAGTTACCAAACTGGCCGATCAGAGTCCTAGAGGTCTGCGTATGGTCCGCTTCACTGCGATGTTTAGTCACATCATTGTGGACGTGTGCCCCTGGCTATGCCATAGCTACGTGGAGGGGTACTTGGGCTGTGTCGTCACTACAGTGGAGGGGGAGCTGTCTACAGAGCCTGAATCGCTGAAGTGAATTCTTCAATTACTACAATTACAGGGGATTTTGCCACTGCCACCCCAACCCTTCTTCCTGTGTTCTTGCTCTTTAATCTTACAAGGTGTAGACTGAGTACAACTGCACCCGCTGGCTTTAAGGTCGGATTAGGAAAAGCATTCAGTTTAAACGGTAGGCACTGAAACCCACCAGTCGGAGAGGGTCGCTATCTGGAGATGAGCCTTTCAGCGTCACAAATGCACTTTTATCAGTACGCTTTGCTTTGTTGCATTTTTAAATGTTCGATGCTTCTGTGTTTGTTGCACTATTGTGTGTGTTTGATTGCCTATTGGTAGCTGTGATATATGAGCTGGCTACTCACATTAAACAGCCTATACCTTTGACTTCACATTGACAAGATGGCTACAATTAAAGAACTGCTTGTGAATTAAATGTTTCTTCTGCTCAGTCTTGTCTCTTTTAGGATTTGTGGTTTTGGCTTTCTAACTTTGATTTCTGGTTAGTGCTTTTGGTTTTGTTCCAATGTCCTTCGGTCGCCTATATGTCTAACATCTGCTAGTTCCTCGACTCTTCTGTGTCGTTGTTCTTCTTCTTTTCTCTGGCACGCTCGTCCTGATCGTATTTAAGTTTACGGACCCCTGCACAGAGTACAGTGACATTCTTACTTGGCGAGCCGCACGCCACACATCATCTCAGTCAGTTGTAACCCTCAAACAGGCGGAGAGGTGACTTCTGGGCTGGTATATGAACCTGTCACCTTGCGCTTTCCAGTCCATTTAGTCCAGCACTAAGTTTCACTGCCATTTAAGTGTCCTTCCTAACCCCGTGGACACTCCTCTTTTCTCATTAGATGCGCACCAATTTATCTCCCCGACAGTGAAGCACAGGGCTGATTTGAGCTTGGGATTGGTGCACAGTGGGCACGACTACTGTTTTGTAATTACAACCTAAAGAGGAAATTTAATAACGTGTCTGTTTACCTTCATCCATTTTCCCCTGGACGCCAAGTGCTGAATTCCACGTAGGGCGATATCGAACATGCATGCATCATTGCCCTGCGGCGGAATGGTGTAATAAACAGTTCATCTCCTTACTGTCAGCTGCACCGTGTAAAGGATCATACTCATTTTGTCACTCATTGCACCACCGGTGGAAAAATGGGATGGGATGTAATTACATAATTATTTATCAATGGCCACATTGATCATCTGTTAAATCTACGGCCCGACACGGCCCCGGTCTTATTTCTGCATGACCTGCTCTAATGGCTGGGCTGTGTTTCACTATCAGTTTAATAAGAAAAATGACTTTTATTGTTCTTTTCCTTCCCTATTCTGGCTTTTGTGTCTGCCCATGCTGCTGTGAATAGACCCTCAGGCCTGTCTTTTCTGACATTGCCCCCTCTAGTCTTTACCTTGGTACTTTTTCCATTAGGCCAGGAGCTCCTACACAACTTGGAAGACAATCCCTACTTTGAATTCACCCAGTCAGCCATTCCTTGAACACTCAACAAGGCGGTGAGAACACAAAGATTGTCCCAGTAAGACCACCGGAGCAGACCCTATGGTCAAATGCCCGCACTTTTTGTTTAGAGAAGCTAACATTCCTGCCAGCCTGGTGCAAGGGGTAAACTTTTATATGTAAATCATTAACTTGTGAAGATACCCCGGAGGGTGGTAAGGTGTCCCGACTGGGTATTACTCCCGTTTAGTCATTCCTTCTATTATGGCATCCCGGCTGGGTAAGGACTCCACCTACATCCTGGGTGGGATGACCAGCCCTCCTCTGGGGTATCTACACTTGTCTCTGACTCATTGGAGGAAGTACAAAGGTATGGAGAGGAGCACAGGGTGGGCATAGCGATATGCGATTCCCCCAGAGCTGGATTACAAAACAGACTGATGATTTTAATGTGTATCATGCGATTAGGGATTGATCAAACCTGGAATTTCACCTTAATGTGCACGATGTTGTTTCCTAGTTTTATAAACTTTCATTTCTGCTACGACTACTGATTAGTGCTGGAATAATGGGTTATAAGAAAATCCAGCAGTCCTTCTAAACGACCTCAAACATGTCACCAAGGCCACCCTTACACAACAGACAGTTGGATTCTCCATCTTCTGTGACTTCTCTTTAGAGATGCCCTGCACTATTTCTTGTGTTGGATTACCGATTGCTGCCCATGGAGGAACACAGTGGGTGAATGTCCTATTCGAAGGCTAATTTCTGGGCCTTTTTGAACTTGTTGCTTAATTGTTTTTTTTCCTGTTTTTTTTCATTTCAGACTGTTGACTTTGAAGAAACTAACAGCTTAAGCGTAACATTTAGCAAACTTGAGGCCTGTTCAGGAGTTATATTTTAAGGAACTGTATTCTATCTCTTGGCTGGTGCACCATTCAGAGCTCCACCGCTGAGACCCTAACCTAGACTAAGGGATTTAATAGCAGGTAGCTGGACGTTCTACTTCTTTGAAAAATCTCTTGTGCCTTTCTAAAAGCAGCTTTAAATATGGGCCATTTAGTGAAAATAAAGCAAACTGGCAAAAGGTTATGAACCCTCCAGAGAAGCATGCTCATGCATTCTCATCCACAACTGACCCTTGTCACAGACGTGCACTTGAGAGACAGTTAATGGGCTGAAATACCTGTATGTTCCTACCAGAATGGGCGTTGGCGCTGCCTATTAACTTTATCTCCTCTTTCCCTGCAGACCAGATGACCAACCCTCGTCTTAAAGACACTTCAGGTTCTGCAGAAGTTAACAAACATTACTTCCTCTTTCAGTCCTCAAGATCCCATCTCCACATAATGTCACTTCTGGTTCCTAGCATTCCACCATCCCATTATGTCACTTTGCGTTTACCAGCTATATATGGCAGCCATCTTTAATTTTTTCTTCAGTTCTGTATTGAGCTCATGTCTATAAAGACCTACCTACGAAATCTTTTTTCAAGTATACGGGGTGAATCCTCAAACTATTCAGTTTGTTTTGTATATTCTTTTACACCCTGTTCTGTGAAAATAACCAGCAGTTTATTAAACCACATTACACCACACCAAACCATATCATATCATATCATATCATATCGTATCGTATCGTATCGTATCGTATCGTATCCCACCATATCATATCATATCATATCATATCATATCATATCATATCATATCATATC
>JANRMT010062814.1:63826897-63906265 GCA_026402145.1 Polypterus bichir lapradei
TCATATCATATCATATCATATCATATCATATCATATCATATCATATCGTATTGTATCTTATCGTATCATACCGTACAGTATCGTATCGTATCCCACCATATCATATCATATTGTATCGTATCGTATCATACCGTATAGTATCGTATCGTATCCCACCATATCATATCATATCATACCATTCTTAGGCCTGTCAAGGGCTGAAATTGCAGTGATTCTGCAAGGATAGGAATCAGCCTTTAAGATACCAAGGTGGCAGGTATACTGTCAATGTGACAATATGCCACTGTCGGCAGGGGACACTATTCTCCAGTCTAGTATATGGACCCCTGGTACAAGTGACTCCTGGTGCACCAGTGTAAGATCAGGACACTGAGGGATGATTCTGAAGCACACATAAATCTCCCAACTCCATTAGGGGGCAGTAGGGTGATATTAATGATTCTCTGCTCCCCTTATGATGGTAAGCTGTCATGTCCAGTGGACTGACTGGCCTTTAATAGAAAGTTGGCAACCAGTAATGCAAAGTTACATTGGGGTTGCTAGAGGGTGCTCTGACAGGATGGTCCCAGGAGCTCTCTAGCTCTTTACCAACAGCACAAGTGGTAGCTGCAGTGACTTGAAAGTCCCAGCTGACCATAAGCCAGTTGTCCTTTGAAACTGAAAATTTATGGGTGCCAAGAGTACAACTGGCTAGAGGAGGAGAGCCCACGGAGAAAAGAGAAAGTTAGAAGAATTGAGCAGGGGGGACAGAAGTGGTACCGTCACCGTACTTAGTATACAAGGATTGGCCTTTTTTAGTTTGGCCCAGAGGGCTAGTATCCTATAAACTCTGTTCCCTTTTGTTTATTATATTTTTGGTAAAATTAATCCTTTTGTATATATACATATCGATATATATTGTCGTTGAACAGTGGAACACACATGTCCACCAAGGAAATGTTTGGGCACCAATGGGGTCATCCCTTTTATTAACTGAATAGTCTATCAAAATAAACAGGTGCATGGTGGTACAATAAGATACAAAACATAAGGAGGCCGTATCGCTGAATTCTTGCAAGGAAAATCAAGGTTCTGTAGAGTGGTCAAAGTGTCAGGATGGAGCTCCGTCCAGCGGCCTACTCTTTCTAAAACAAGACGACCCCTTCTGGGAGTGTCTCAGCTTTATAGTCACTGGACTGGAAGATGTGAAGTCAGTTGCCTTCATTGGGTAGTTTCTCTAAACTGTGAATGGGAAAAGAGACAATACGGTCAGCGACAGCACCCGCTTGTGTCCTGGAGTGGCGGTGCTTACCTCTGATGAACCCAGAAGGTGGCACATATATATATATACAAACAGATACATATAGATATATCTATATATATATATATATATATATATATATATATGTGGTTTTAATTTGGGTTTTGTGTCTGCTCATGAATGTCTCCCGCTGGTCACACCTGCTTAATCCAATGTCAGCAGAAATGGGCACAAGGTAGAAGCCAAACCTGGCCCAGTGGGGGTAAAGCTGGAGTAGCTGAAATGAAAACTCCAATAGAGCCAGTGAGAACATACAGACTCTGCAGATGTGAGATTTGAACCCAGGATGCTGGATATTTAAGGTAGGGGTACAAATCACCACAGACACCTTCCCACGGTACGGACACAGGATTATCCTCTGACGAAATCAGTGATGGCTGTGGCCCTCAGTGAAGCCCAATGTGTTTCTGGGGTCGACGTGTTTGTACGCACACACAAGCAAGTTCAAGCCAGGGCTTAGTGTTAATTACAATATTTAACAATTTGTATTAATCTTTCTCTTTTTTTTTTTGTTTTTTGAGATGTACCTGACATACAGGTACAGTCGAGTCTCTAACTACTCTATTTGAAGTGTTTGCTTGACATAGGCTAGTAGTTTTCAGTGTGCCAAGTCGGCACTCTGTGTTCACGTCTGGACTGCCATATCCATAAGTAGTTTATTGGACACTGCGGGTCATCCCCAGCTCAAGGGGTCTACTATAGAGGTGCTAAAATGCCATTAATTCAGCCTCCCCTTTCAGACAACAATCTAGCAAGTGAATGATGGCTAACAAAAAGAAACCAAACAACACGAGGGGCTCTTTCACACCACTGTGAGGATACTGAACACGGTGGATGTCCAGTTGATGAATTCAGCTTAACGTGGCTACTAAAGCAGTGCAGGCCTACAGAGAGGACTCCATTAGCTGGAAGAACGTGCTGTAAAAGTTAAGTAGCTGGCAAGTAGAGGCAAAATGCAATCCAGAAACTGGAGTTCCCTGTGTTTATGTAGACACCAAAGAAAAACCTTTAAGTGAGACATCTTATAAACTGAGAATTCCAGTTTCTGAATTACACCTTGCCTGAAGAAGGGGCCTGAGTTGCCTCGAAAACTTGCATATTGTAATCTTTTTACTTAACCAATAAAAGGTCTCATTTTGCTTGACTTGTCATTATATCCATAATGGCTAACACAGTACAACACCCTAGTACTAAAGAAATCCTCCATGAATTCTGAGCAGCACCAGTCATGTAGCAGCGTCAAGCAGCATACGGCACAACCACAAACACACACACACACACACACACACACACACACACACACGTAAATCAGCACCGCAGGCAGATGATCAGGATGGACTGTAATTCTATAATTATTTATCAGTGGCCTCCTCGATCATCTGCTAAATGTGCAGCCCCCGTCTTATTTCTGCTTATCCTGCTCTAGTGGCTTGGCGGCCATGTAAGGGTGGTCTTGGTCACATGTCTGAGCTCCTTTGGAAGCCCACTGTATAGACAGATAAGAACTAATCTGTCTGTCCTGCTATGAAGCCAGAACTATTACAAAAAAAAAAATAAATAAAAAACAAAATTAAAGGCTGAAGGAATAATGCTATTTTTTTAGGCAATTATTTACAAGGATGAGGCCCTCTTTATAGAAAAAACACCTGGATTTATGTTTCTGTGTTGCTTGTTTATTGCCCTTTGTCTGCTTGCATATATCCATGTTCTCTAATCCTGTTGTGGGTAAACTAAAATAGCATTACTATGTTGGAACTGCAGAGAGAGAGAAAGTGATGGTTGATTAATGTATACATTTGCCAAACTAGGAATCTTGTTCAAAAATAAATATAAATCATAAATATAAAATAAAATATTTATATCATAAATATAAATCATAGGTGTGGCATCCCGGTTGGAATGTGAAGCCGAATTTCTCCCCTCTGCTGTCTCAAATCCGCCATGGCCAAGTGTTCAGATCTCACCCAGTCCGAGTGCGCTGTTTGCACCTTATCCTCACCTCCCTGTAGGCTTTTCCTTACACCTTCCAAAGATATGAAAGTAAAGTGGAGAGGAGGGTACAAGCTAGGCCCGTGTGAGTGAGTGTGGCTGTGTGCGTGGTGAACGTGTAACCTTGGGACCCCCAGGCTGCACAGGGCTGATTTAGTGAATTGATAGATGAGAGGATTGGTGGGGTTTTGTCTCGGTGCTCCGGTTATCCCCTTCATTCCAAAGATGTTTCTGTCTGATTGTTCGCAGACTCCTGAAGTGTGGTGGGCTGGACAGCGTGCGGTGAAGGCTGGGAGCTCGTGAATGCTATGTTACAACCAGGGTTTGTTCCCTGGCTTATGCTTATGTTCTCTTTTATTGTTATTTTTAAATGATTATTGTTTATTTATTTATAGTTTTTACCAGGGGGATATGCCCCCTGCTCACTTCGCTCTCCAACCCCCCCGGCTTGCAGTACGCGCCAGCCACTTCACGTCTCTGTCGCTCGCGTATGCGGATTTCACTTTCACCAAACAACAAATCTTTTAATTCTCGCAGATAGCCTCTTCATTGGGAAGAAACACCACTTTTCCCCTGATGGCAACATGAATAAGACGATCTACAAGTCTCCGACTTGAAGTTTAAATCCGAACAATATATTCTGTTTTCGCTGTTCCGTTATTTCACTGAGTAATAATTTCCGTTTTTTTTTTGCGCTAATGTGATCTTTACTATCCTTTTTTTAAGACTTTCGAATTTTCTTACTTCCATTATCTCTAACCTGATCTGCATGTGTATTGCGCCAATATTTTTGAACCTCTTTACAACATTCTACTTTGTCATCCACTCTTTGTGTTTTATTTCTGGACCCAGGCGTGGTTAAATCTTTTGGCACAAAGTCTCATCTCACGGGACATGAAAGTATCTCTCTGACAAAGTCACGTCTCGTCCCAGGCTAAAAAGTCTCGTCTTGTCCCAGGATTTTTTAATATAATATCCATCCATCCATTATCCAACCTGCTATATCCTAACTACAGGTTCGCTGGGACCTGTTGGAGCCAATCCCAGCCAACACAGGGCGCAAGGCAGGAAACAAACCACAGGCAGGGCGCCAGCCCGCCGCAGGGCACACACACACACACCAAGCACACACTAGGGACAATTTAGGATTGCCAATGCACCTAACTTGCATGTCTTTGGACTGTGGGAGGAAACTGGAGCACCCGGAGGAAACCCACGCAGACACGGGGAGAACATGCAAACTCCACGTCCTTTTTTATATAATAGAGAGATGTAATTTATCTTAGCAATGTTATGTTTTTAGTGAGAAGTCAAGCAAAATGACACATTTAATTGGCTAACTGAAAAGCTTTGAAGGTAGCTCAGGCCCTTTTTTTCAGGTAAGATGTAATTCAAAAACTGGAATTCCCCGTGTTTATGTAGACATAAGGACAGATACAGCACTGGAAATCCTCTAAGTGGGTCAACTTAAATGTAAAAAATTAAAACACCTCTCCAGGCTACAATTCTTTTTGGAAGAGAGGAGAACAATGTCTAGTCAAGATCTTTTGATAAGGTAACTGTCCAACAAAGTCTTTAGATGATTCTGTTGAGTTTGCCTGTGCTTCTTGTTTTCTGCGAGTGGAGCCTTGGGAGGTCAGGCCACCACTATGTCACTGCTGCAGGACCACCATCAGCCTTTCAATTTTATGCCAGGGGAGTAGCCCCTCAGAAGTTCTTTGAATGTGGTGAAGTGGTTTTCATGTTGTATTGTTTTTTTCCTGATATTCCTTGTTTATTGTATCTTGCTTTTTATCTTTGGTTATTTACGTTATTTTCCCTTTTTTTGACCATTTTTGTGCTACTTTTGCTTATGTACTCCTCATTGATGAAGTCTCCTGGTTCATCTCACCTGAATGGCATTATTTCTGTATTTGAAACATTTAGAGTGTACTTTTGAACTTTAATAGCCAGTCCCCCATTTTGGACCTGCTTCTTGAGTTTGGGGTCAGGCTTCTTAGGGTGAGGCCTAACCCTTAGGCAGGCCAGGGTAGGGGCTTGGTCTAAGTTCAGGATAGCTTTCACTAAGTTTGTGCCACCATTTCAAAATATTGGCAGCATTGCGTTTTTAAAGAACATCCCTCACCTGAGCAAAGTGACAAATGGATGAGCAGGAGTGTTTGGAGAAATGCAGGCTGGAGGGAAGGGAAGATGATAGGAAGTGCGGGGAGAGAGTGGTGAATTGGAGGAGGACAAAACTGGCGGTGGGTGAGCTGTGGGCTGAAAGTTTATATTTACTCACTCGTTTCTGTCTTTGTACTCCTTGCCTAGTCGTTCTGCTATTCACCATGTGGTGTTCTTGTCTGATGAGAAGGTAACATAAAAATGTGGATGTTAAGATGCTGTGCAGTGAGACTTGCTAAGATGCCCAGTTGGTCTCCATGTTAAGTGTTCCTTCTTTCCACTTTCACAATCCTAGGCTTTGGCTTTGTGGATAAGCAACCTCAGAGTGCTGTTGGGCTGACTTGGGGTTCAAGCGCCTCACACCACATCATCTCCGTTTTACTGCGCTATACAATCGGCTTATGACCCCCCAGAGGGTGGTGATTTCCAAACCTGCACCTGCCTGCTAGTCAAAGTCTCTTAGTCCAATTCAGAATTGCTGGGAGTGGAAACAGCTCTGGACCCTGGACCCTGGTACATCCCCCAATTTGCTTCTGTGTTGCCTTCTGATCTTTAGTATTTCAGTTTTTTTTGTCAGTGTTTTACTAGGCTTGTTGGGAATGCCCAGCTGGCATTCATTGTTAAACCCACTTAATCCATGGCAGGGCAGCCTATCCCAGCAGCAGTGGCGCCTATTGAGGTGTGTGCTACATAAAAGTTAAACAGGACTCACTTGGACTGGATTTCGGCCCCTCTAGTGCCCCCATATCAAACTGACCTAACATTACAGTTTATTTTTTCCTTAAAACATTTTTTCAAAACCTTAAACAAATCTCTAAAACTCAAACTAAACCAAAATACATCCCTGTATGGAAAAAGCAAAGAAATGACTCACTTTTTGCTCATAATGAAACTTTGCCTGCAAGCCACACACAAATCTACTGAGTGCATAGACCCTCGTGGCTATCGACCAGACGTGAGTGCAATCAGCTGAAAATGCCACCGACATCAAAGGTCCTAATGAACGGTAATAAGGACAAAAAAACTTTATGTATACATGTTGGCAAATCCTGGAAGAAACAACACAGTACAAAAAAGACATCCATATTGTTAACTTCTATGTATGGAGACACAAAGACATTTTTGGGAAAAAAATGTAAAAAACTAAATTTAAGTTTCATTTCAGTTGAATTCAGTTCACTTTTGTGTAGCATAAAGGCAAATTCTACCGGTGGGAAGCACGTAGTAGACATAACAAAAATGGGTCATGATTCTGTCTCAGCATCCCGGACATTGAAGCTGAGCAATGCAATAAACACTCACGTCCCACATAAGTACGATCGTCAAGCTGCCCCTGCCCTCTGTGCTCTAGTTCAGTCAGAGCACCTGAAGACCCCTGAAGCATGTCATTTAATGGGCTGTGCTACAGGGCCCTAGGGTGGAGGGCTTCACAATTGTACGACGGTAAATGATCAAAGTCAGGGTTTCTTAAACTCTTTAATCTGAGGACCCAAACCAGGAAATCAGTAACATACTGAGCCTGAGAAGAGAATTCTCACCACAATGACAGCAAGTAATAATAAAGGCCATTTATTAAAAAAACAGAAAGCTTTTGTTTCCATTCAAGCATACTTCTTACATGAATATTATTAAAAGAGAAAACTGGAAAGCAAACATATTGTTAACAAAACAATAATTGCCATTCAGACCACAAAGTCGATTTTGGAGGTGCGTCACTGCCAGTGTAAGTGCTTAGTGTAAGCTTCAGTTAAGCTGAGAGAAGGACATTTTTCATTAAAAAGGGTGCGGCACAAGGGTACTCTATTTCAAAATTTGAGGAGGCCTATTTATGGTAAGGTCTTTTGTTTTAGCAGACGTCAATAAGAGGCCTGTTTTCATCTGTAAAGATTATGGAGACAAGTGTCCACTGTTGCCCTTGAGTATCTATCTATCCATCCATCTGCTTTGCCCACTCAATGGCTCACACAATGCAATACAATACAATTTATTTTTGTAAAGCCCAAAATCACACAAGAAGTGCCGCAGTGGGCTTTAACAGGTCCTGCCTCTTGACAGCCCCCCAGCCTTGACTCTCTGAGAAGACAAGGAAAAACTCCCAAAAAACCCTTGTAGGGAAAAATGGAAGAAACCTTGGGAAAGGCAGTTCAAAGAGAGACCCCTTTCCAGGTAGGTTGGGCGTGCAGTGGGTGTCAAAATAAGGGGGTCAATATAATACAATACAATACAATACACAGAACAGAACACAACTAATCCTCAATACAATATAAAAATAAAAATATCACAAGTACAGAGCAGAATTTAACAGTAGATGATATCACATAATATGATTTGGATTTGTTCAGAGTCCTGAAGACCTCGGCCATCAAGATGCCTCCCTCAATTGGCCATTCCACAGCTGAGACAGCGCTGGGCCAGCCAATCCAATGAAAGGACCCCTCTACCTGATGATTCCTGCGATCCTCCATCAGGGATGACTTTACGTTAGGCAGGCAAAACAACTTGGTAGGTGGGCCGTGGCACCAAGTGCCACATTTGAGTACCGAGAAGAGAAACAGAATAGGTGAGGGTTAGTATCAAATTATAACTATCATGTTACTTATGTTTTAGTGCTAATGACTAACAACAGAGATGCAGTCTGTACAGTTAATCAGCAGCTCTAGTCAGGATATGCTAAACTGAAGTAGTGAGTCTTCAGGCGGGATTTAAAGGCTGAGACTGAAGGGGCATCTCTTATAGTAGCAGGCAGACCATTCCACAATTTAGGGGCCCTGTAACTAAAAGCTCAACCTTCCACTGTTATTTTATTAATTCTTGGACTCATAAGCAGACCGGCATCTTGAGATCTTAATGTGCACTCAGGTTAGTAAGTCATGATAAGTTCAGACAAGTAAGCCGGACCTTGGCCATTTAAAGCTTTATATGTTAAAAGGACGATTTTGAAATCTGCCCTAAACTTAACCAGGAGCCAGTGTAAGGATTTAAGAACTGGAGTTATGTGTTCGTATTTTCTTGTTTTTATAATAATTCTTGCAGAAACATTTTGGATTAGCTGGAGGCTGTATAAAGAACAGTTTGAACAGCCAGTGAACACCGCATTGCAGTAGTCAATCCTACTAGAAATAAATGCATGCAAATTAATTTCCCAGAATCCTGTTTATTTAGAAAGTGCCTTAATTTCCCAACATTCCCAACACACGCCACCAGAAGCATATGAAGAATGATGTAAGAAAGCATTTAAATGACGGTGATTCTGTGTTAATTATGTTTAGCTCTAACAGCCTGTTATATTGCATGGCAGCCTGTCCTGTTTGCAAATATGAGCCAGCTGTGTTTGGATTTTAGCAGAAAAAAGGTACAGGAGATCTGCAATTTGTGTCTAACTAGGTGAAAATTGCTTAGGGCTTTGCCAAAAGAGCAATTGTTTGGAAAATTGGTGCTTGGGTTTTGAAAATGTTGTTGTTTGGGTGTTGGCAAATGAGAAAAGAAATGCAATGATGCTGTAATCAAAGCATTATTACACAACTGCCGCATAATTAGATATCATTGAACACTATATAGCGTTATTGTAGACAACCCACATTTTTTGGAAAAGGTCCCAGTTGTACATTTTGAAATTGCAGGTCTTTCAGCCTGTCAGCGTTTCGCTGAAGTGGGACGTGATAAACTGCCTTTCTGTGCATTCTGTTGTGTGGTACTCAGGCTGACCCTTTCAGTTCCTTGGAAGATGTTCTTGTCTTCAGTTATCTGAGTTTTGTATTTCTCTTAACCTTCCTAGAATTGTTGGCACAGGCCATGTCTACAAACACATTCTCCTAATCCTGTGACAAGACTTGGTCCACGGCCATTGGACTGCTGCCTTTCAGTTCTTAAGAAACTGAGGGTGTTTGGCCTTTATAAATTGTTCAGATATTTTCTGTTCCCACCTGCATCAATGGGGTGAAAGTGTGAAATCTGCAAGAGCGAATTACTGTAAAACAGAGATAACAAGCAATGTGACTGATTTCTTTTCCTCTCTGAGTATCCTGATTATCAAAGCAACCAAGAAGCTGCTCCACTTTGGGTGTATGGCTCCTGTCATTGTCATGTCAAAACCAAGAACATCGTTGCTCCATGTGTCTCATCTGACCACATCCTTGATTGTCAGTTTCCATTTCACCTGAGTGCAGGCAGAGATAGGTGGGCCACGGTCACAAGGTGCAAAGTAAAGGGTGCATGCTGTCCAGAGATGTCATCCCCAGAATTAGAAGTGACAAACTGTTATCATGTCCTTGCGGAGTTGGATGGTGTCTCTGAGGTGGTAGGCAGGGATGAGGAGCCCCAACAGGCCACCTCAAAACCAGTTCCCAGAACTGGTGATAGTAGAGGACTCAATCATTAGGGGTCTGAACCATAAGTTTGCTCCAGAGGCAGAGAGTCTTGCACAGTGTGTTGCCTTCCAGGTGCACAGGTGGGAGATCTCCCTGGAAGCGTGGATAGGCTCTTGACGAGAGTGGAGTTTGGATCAATTGTCATTGTCCATGTTAGAAGAAATGACATAAGGGCAGTCTAGGTCTGTGATCCAGAGTGAAAGAGTTAGGTGCAGGGCTGAGGAGCAGAACTGGCAAGGTAGTCTTCTCTGAAGTTCTGCCTGTGCCACACACCAGTCCAGGTAAGACTGAGGAGATTAGAAAGCATAACATGTGGCTCAGACCTTGGTGTAGGGTAGAGGGGTAGAAGTTTATGGGGCATTGAGATTCTGTTTGGAACAGATGGCATCTATTCCGCCGTAACGGGTTACATCTGAACTGGAGGGGCACCAATGTATTAAGGAGGCGTATGAGTAGGTTAGTTGAGGATTGTTTAAACTAATGTAGGGGGGATCAGGGAGTTTAGGACAGGCCAGGTTTAGAACTATACGTGGAGGAACAAAAAATAGTATAAAAATAAAAATGCACAGTAATATAAATTCTAACCCAACATTTAAATGTAAAAGGAGTAACACGTTAAAAATAACTTTGCTTTATTGTTGGAAGTATCAAAAATAAGGCAAGTGAGTTGTATGTAAAAGAGCATAGCTATGATATTACAGCAATAACAGAAACCTGGCTAAATAACAAAGATGGGGATAAGTGTATCACAGAGGGATACACATTTTTTAGGAAGGACAGACAGAAGAGAAAAGGCGGTGGGGTTGCTGTTTATGTCAAACAGAATTTAAATGCAAGTCCTCTTCAGTTGGATGATGAGCCCCATCTTAGTGAAGACATCTGGCTTCACCTGGAAAACATTTGGGAAAGAGGCCTTATTTTAGGAGTGTGTTATAGACCACCCAATGCAGACAGTGATTTCAACACACATCTTTTTAGTAATATCAAAAAGGCAAGTTTACAGGGAGATATTATAGTTATGGGGGGATTTTACCTACCCGAATACTAACTGGGATAAACTTGCAGATGGAGAAGCACAAGAGCAGGAGTTTTTAAAATAATCAGTGATTGTTTGTTAGCACAGTATGTTGAAGTACCAACACAGGGTGAAGCCTGTCCAGATTTTGTAATAATCAGGATAGAATTGAGGGTCAAGTGACTGTAATATAATACAGTTCAGTGTTTTGTAAGATTGTGGATGGAAAGACTACAATTGTTAAGGTCGAACTTTTGGTTGGCCAAATTTTGAGCAGATGCGGTAAAGTCCAAGCAGGACAGACTGGGATAAGTTTTTACATGTGGAGACAGTTGAGGAGCAGTGGAACAGGTTTAAAAAGGGCTTACATGTAATGCAGGATAGGTACATACATAAACTTGGAATTAATAGTAAATTTAAAAAAAACTCTACAGTGGGTTAATAAAGATTTTAAAAAAAGAAGCTGCAAAGGAAAAAACAGCTGTATAAGGCGTATAAGACTAATGACTGCAAAGTGAATTGTAGAATGTATGAGAACATGAGGGCAACCATTAAGAAGGATATCAGGGAGGCTAGAAGAGAGCTAGAGAGGGATACAGCAGATAAGGTGAAAGACGACCCAAAGAGATTCTTTCAGTATTTTAGTGGTGAAACAACAGTCAAAGAGGAGGTGAAGTGCATCAGGAATAGTAAAGGAGAATTAAAACATACATACAGTGAAATAGCAGACACTCTAAACTTGCATTTTTCTGAGGTCTTCACAAGTGAGCAAGTGGATAACCTCCCAGAGGTAAACGCGACTACTAAGGAGGTACTGAGGGATCTGTAAAGTGTAGAGGGAGAAGTGCTCCTCAGATTAAATGAGCTGAAATCAAACAAATCACCAGGACCAGATAAAATTTACCCTCGAGTTCATAAGGAAGCTAGCAGGTAAATATATAAATCCTTGACACATATTTTTAGGAAGTCACTGCAAACTGGGGAAATTCTGAAGGACTGGAAATGGCAAATATCATTCCATTATATAAAAAGGGTGACTGAGCAGATCCAAGCAACTATAGGCCAGTAAGCTTAACATGCATCACAAGAAAATTAATGGAAGGAATTATTAAGGATAAGATTGAGCAGCACATGGGAAGTACAGGAGTTATTCTGACCAGTCAGCACGGGTTCAGAAGAGGGAGGTCGTGTTTTACTAACATGCTGGAATTCTATGAGATAACAACAAATGAAAACAATCAAAATGGAGCATATGATATTATTTATCTTGAGTTTCAGAAAGCATTTGATGAAGTGCCACATGAGAGGCTGGGCATCAAACTAAAAGAAGTGGGAGTTCAGGGTGATGTTTTTAGATGGGTGAAGAATTGGCTTAGACACAGGAAGCAGAGGGTGATGGTGCGAGGAACCTCAGCAGAATTGGGTGATGTTAAGAGTGGTGCTCCACAGGTGCTAGGGCTGCAGCTATTTTTAATATATATATTGGATAGGAATATAAGTAACAAGCTAGTTAAGTTTGCAGATGATACTAAGATAGGTGGATTAGCAGATAATTTGGAATTTGTTATATCATCACAGACGTACTTAGACAGCATACAGGCTTGGGCAGATTTGTGGCAGATCAAATTTAATGTCAGTAAATGTAAAGTATTACACATAGGAAGTAAAAATGTTAGGTTTGAATACA
Source organism: Polypterus bichir lapradei (assembly GCA_026402145.1). NCBI lineage: Eukaryota > Metazoa > Chordata > Cladistia > Polypteriformes > Polypteridae > Polypterus > Polypterus bichir. Next base: position 63,839,419 of record JANRMT010062814.1, read on the forward strand.
CAATAGGAGGTCTGAAAATCAAGAGTACACCCTATGAGAAGGATTTAGGAGTCATAGTGGACTCTACCCTATCGACTTCCCGACAGCGTTCAGAAGCCATTAAGAAGGCTAACAGAATGTCAGGTTATATAGCACCGTGATGTGTGGCGTACAAGTCCAAGGAGGTTCTGCTCATCCTTTATAATGCACTGGTGAGGCCTCATCTTGAGTACTGTGTGCAGTTTTGGTCTCCAGGCTACAAAAAGAACATAGCAGCGCTAGAAAAGGTCCAGAGAAGAGCGACTAGGCTGATTCCAGGGCTACAGGGGTTGAATTATGAGGAAAGATTTAAAGAGCTGAGCCTTTACAGTTTAAACAAAAGAAGATTAAGAGGTGACATGATTGAAGTGTTCAAAATTATGATGTGAATTAGTACAGTGGATTGAGACTTGTATTTTAAAATGAGTTCATCAAGAACACTAGGAACACAGTTGGAAACTTGTTAAGGGTAAATTTTACACAAACATTAGGAAGTTTTCCTTTATACAGAGAACCATAGACACTTGGAATAAGCTACCAAGTAGTGTGGTAGACAGTAAGACGTTAGGGACTTTCAAAACTCGACTTAATGTTATTTCAGAAGAATTAAGTGACTAGGCCTGGCGCGCTTTATTGGGAAGAATGGCCTGTTTGGGTCTGATTGTTCTAAGCTTCTAATGTTTGTTTTCCACGACGTTACTGTTTTCTCATTGGCTGATTGCACCTTTAGATTAATGTGTGAACACTTGAGCTTGTTGGAGTTTAACCGTTACCACAGTGTATGCTCTCTGCGTTTCATTGCAGTGATTGTGCTGATTAGGCTTTGTGCATAGGAGATTTGCTGTGTGTGTGTGTGTGTGTGTGTGAGTGTGAGGTGATTACAGCCTAATGTTTTGCCAAAGGAGCTGTACTACTATGGGAAATGAGGAAACGGTTTAGGGAATGGTAATCAAATCATCAATTTTAGTGTATTAGTGACTGTAAAAAAACTGCAAATGAAACCAAAGTGAGGTAGCCGGCTCAGTTTTTTCTTCCCTAATTTTCTGTCCTCCCCTTGCACTGCAGCCCTGTTTGCACTTCAGGATTGGGCACTTGACTTTTAACAGGCTGTCAAAATGCAAGACTTCTCTCCATTAGTATGAAAAATAAAGGCGAGGCTCAATTGTTGGTGGGGACGTCGAGGGCTCTGGGGACGGCGACTGATGGCTGTTTGAGGACAGCTGAAGAATCTGCTGTCACCCTCGGTGAGTGGCAGGCAGGCGAGCTGACTTCCTCAGATTAAAACTCACATTCGCCTCAGACCACAGCTGCTGGGCTCTCGTTGCGATTTTTTTATTATTGTTCTCTGAGGAGACTGATTTTCTCCCCCACCGCCCTTCAACAAGGAGCCAAATCTGTTATTATACATCATTATTTGTCAGCATTCTGAAAGCTTAGCATCTTCACATTCCCAGCGAGTTTTGATGGCAGCACTGTGTGTCTCCCTGAGAAACAAACACACGAGCGAGAGAGACTAGGAAGGAAAGAGCCGCAGCTTCGGCCGAGGGCCGATGATTGCTTTATTGGAGAATGGTTGAAAAATGGAATGTGTGAAAAGGGGGTCCTAAGGTTAAAGAACAAGATATCAGGGCAGTGGCAAATCCAGTGTGAGGGTCCAATACAAATCATATGGTCTCCTTGGATGATCCATCAAGTAAAACATCTTAAGCCATAAGCCAGTGTGGAACGTTAGTTCAGCTAACATCTCCCCATAGGTCTTACACTGGAAGCCCTCTGTCCCAGTGGCTTAGGATTTAAAACCAGCAAGTAACGTGTTCAAGTTCCACTGTAGCTAATGGTGACCAGTTCTTGTTCACTTCACCTCATTGTAACCCTGACCATTTGTCTCTGCTCAGGAATTCACTCAAGGTGGCACCCCACTTAGCATCTTGTCCTCCCAGGGGAGGGTGGCAGCAGGGTTCAAACTCGGGGCCTCGGGATTACAGAGCAGCTTCATCTGCCATCATACCAATGAAGATCTCCTTTAGCAGAACTAGATAAGCTTGCTGACTGGGTGGTCCCGGGTTTGTAGCCAGCCTCTCCATTTATGATCTGAGTGACATGTCACCAGTGATGACAAGCAACCCTAAGTCTTGGAAAGCAGCCAGCCTCAGGGTGACACTCCACTACTGCCAACAGAGAGAGAGGCCCACGCTTCACTGAGTTGTCGATGGGTGGAAACCTTTGTGTTTAATGGGCCACCCTGTCTACCCTGACTGCTCACTAAGATGACGTGACTTGTCTCGGACCTTCACATAGGGTTTGACCCCAGAGCCTGCTCTCGTTCTTTAACCTTCCCATTCTTGTCTTCCAGTGGGTCAACCTGGCTGACATTTTGAAACTGTGACCACAGGCTATGCCCCCAATGGCCTAAGGCAGGGCTACTCAATTACCAGTTCACTTGGGCTGGATTTTCAAGCCAATAAATTGAGCCGGGCCTTTAAGCAGCAGGTAAAAACACATTTTAAAGCAACACAAATGAACGGATTAGAAAACAAGTCATGTTTACTCATAGTTTCCCTTTTAAATTTGCTCACATCTGACCCAGGCACGTCAACAAGTGCATAACAAAACATTAAAAAGCTAAAACTGAACAGAATCTGAGGTAGTAGCAATACCTTTTTTCCACTTTTGAAATAAAAATAAAGATTTTGTTCATATCTGACACAAGCACATCTCAAAGTGCTTAAAATCAAAAATGTGCAAAGTATTAGCCATAACATTTGTTTCTCTTTTGAAATACAATAAACATTTCTGCTCACATCGGACCTCTAGGCACATCTCAAAGTGCATACAATCAAAATAAGGGCATAGTATTAGCAATAACATTTGTTTCCCTTTTGAAATAAAATAAATATTTGGGTTATATAATAATAATCATTCTTTATATGCACGTTTTTCTCACTAGTTAAAACCCTTTGCGCTCCATGCCAGACATGAATCCAGTGTCTTCTTAATGTGAGGCAGCAGCCCTCCGATTGCGTCACTGCATAAATATGGCCCAACTCCGCACAAAGTCATTTAACAGAATAAAAGAAACTGTCAGTGCTATCAAAGCTGTCAGTGCACAAACCCATAAGAAGTGATAACAGTAACTAACACACACGTGTTACAATGTCTACAGCACACTGAGGGGACACAGGGTAGTTTTTAATCACCACGTGTGTGTTGATATTGTGACGCGTCTCTCTACTGTGTGGGCTCTGGTTGGGGAGTCTTGTGGGGCAGCACTTTGAGCGGGCATAGGGCACCTCCCTAGAAAGAGCTGAGTGGCAGGGTCAGGGTGATAGGGGAGCGAATTTAAAAAAGAGGAAAGTGGCTCCATTGGCAGGTTGTCACAGTATCATAGACTACTACAACCTCTTGCAGATGCAAAACAACGCGCTGCATTGTTGGTTGAATGTTGTTAGGCTAGACGGAGCACTACTGTAGGAATTTCAGAAGACTCGCAAAATGTGTTTGTCTCAGAGTTTGTGGTGGGATCACAGGCTGGGCCACTCAGAGGTTGGTTCTGGGCCACCATTTGAATTGACATGGAAACCAATCAGGTGCAGACTCCCAGGAGGCCACCTGCCAGAGTCCCCTTGTCCTCCGCTAAGCTATGAAGGTGCCCTGTAACACAGCAAACAAAGCTTTAAAGTCAGTCTGCCCAGTGTTCAAATATCATTTTAGCCACCGACTCTCTTGATCCAGTTCCTTTCCCCTCCATGTATATTTTGGATACAATAAGTCTTCCATCCATCCATTATCCAACCCGTTACATCCTAACTACAGGGTCACAGGGGTCTGCTGGAGCCAATCTCAGCCAACACAGGGCACAAGGCAGGAAATAAACCCCGGGCAGGGCGCCAGCCCACTGCAGACAATAAGTCATTGTGAAGAATAAATAAATCAGGAGATAATTAGCAGAGTGAAAGGATGAAGTCTAAGAAAGGCAAAGTTCTTAACAGGAAAGACAAAGAGATTGTGGCAGGCAAAACCGAAGGACCGGGACAACTTAGTAACACAGGAACAGACACGAGGTGAAAACCAAAATGAGAATTCCTGGCATTTGGCCTAATTGGAAATGAAGATTAGTGCCACTAAGATCCCAAGATGTAGGGGCGTATCCATTGAGTAATACTGAACCTACCGCGAGCTGTGATTTGTCTAGCAGATGTCCCAGTGACATTAATAACCACCGATCTCGTAACAGCATGAGCAGAAACATGACGACACGTGGCCAGTGTGGTGCGGAGTAAACAAACAAAGTAAGATATTGAAAATGAAAATGGAAGTAAAAAGTAATATCTGAAATGAAATCTCCATGTATAAAAACTCCATATCTCTCTATTATAAAAGGAAATCCTGGGACGAGACTTTCTCTGAGATAATTTCAACTCCCAAGAGAGATAATTTCAGGTCCTGCTAGACGAGACTATTTACGAAGAGATTTTGACAAGTCCCGCCCTCCTCTCAAACATTTACAATCACGCCCACGGTCCACTCACTTCTCATTGTGCTCTCAGCTCCAAGCGGGGTCAGAAATAAAAGACAAAGAGTAGAAGACAAAGTAGAAATGTTGTAAAGAGGTTCAAAGAACCTCTGAGGGGCTACTCCCCCAGCATAAAACCGAAAGGCAGATGGTGGTCCTGCAGCAGTGACATAGTGGTGGCCTGACCTCCCAAGGCTCCACTTGCAGAAAACAAGAAACACAGGCAAACTCATCAGAAACGTACAAAGACTTTGTTGGACAGTTACCTTATCAAATGATCTTGACTAGACATTGTTCTTCTCTCTTTCTAAATTAATCTTAGCCTGGAGAGGTCTTTTAATTTTTTACATTTAAGTTGACCCACTTAAAGGATTTCCAGTGCTGTATCTGTCAATAAAAGGTGTAATTGTGCTTGACTTCTCACTACAAACATAACATTGATAAGATAAATTACATCTCTCTATTATATAAAAAAATCCTGAGACGAGACGTGACTTTTTCAGACAGATATTTTCATGCACCTGGGGCCGGAAATAAAAGACAAAGTGTAGATGACAAAGTAGAACATCGTAAAGAGGTTCAAAACCGTTGGCACCATACACATGCAGAGCAGGTTAGAGATAATGAAAGTACTAAAATTCGAAAGTCTCAAATAACTTATAGTAAAGATCACATTATCACTAACAAACGTAAATTATTACTCAGTGAAATAACGGAACAGTGAAAAGAGATCGAATATAAGGACATAGTTGATATGACAGAAGTATGTAGATATTGTTTGGCTTTAAACTTTAAGTCGGAGACTTGTAGATCGTCTAATTCTTGTTGCCATCAGGGAAAAGTAGTGTTTCTTCCCAATGAAGAGGCGTATCTGCGAGAATTAAAAGATTTGTTGTTTGGTGAAAGTGAAATCCACATACACAAGCGGCACAGACCACGAAGTGGCTGACACTTAGTGCAGGGCGAAATAAAAAAAAAACATATGAAAGTGGCCAAATATTACAACACAGAAGTGTTGTAAGTGAGTGGCATGGGGTCTGAATCCTTCAACTCCCAGACTATCCTTCAGCAGTGACGAGTGACTGTCACCCAGGTAAGCACTGCAGGGTGTACATGTGAATCAAGGCTAATAATTTAGGCATTTCCAGAATTACCATGTCTGCCAGTATAAAAAGAACGTAAAGTACTGCACGTGAACACTTTGACGTGACAAAACATGCCCATGTATAGTTTGAAAGTCTCTGCCATCCTTCTGGTCAGGAGGTGTACTTTCCTTGCTGCCAGTCAGGCTGGTGCCACTCACGTCACTAGTCTTGTCCAATCCCATCAGGCCCAGCCAGTCAAGATCTGAATTCTGACTACCACAATATTTCCTTGAAAAAACTAGTAATGGGTACAGAGTGATTTTAACACCATAAACTTGTTTTAAAATCCATTTTTAAGGATGCCCCCCCCCCATTCTGATTCTATGGATTCCAGGGGGTCCAAATGATTAATTGGGTAATTCCAGTCCCCCTATTTCGCACCTTCATTATGAGAACTGGTGTCCTGTTCAGATTTGTTTGCTGCCTTGCATCTGATGTTACCAGGATATGCTGTGCCCCCCCACCACTCTGAGGTATATTAATTATACTGCAGTGTACCACTCTCAGCAGCTACCTTATTGTGACTTTTAATAAGGTTTGAAACTTTCAGCCACTGGGTTTAAATTCTACAATGGCCACTTCTTTATTTCTTCCCTTTGTGACTTTTACAGCAGCTCTCAGTTTAAAAGAATGAGTCTCCAAGTTCAAAGTAGCCATCTCTCACTTTGGCCATGTTCTTTGCACCTCTCGGTGACTCGGTGTGAGGCAAAAACAGTCCCCAGCTTCGAATTTGGTCTCAGCCGCTGTCACCAGTTGGTTTCTTTGTCCATTTCCCATCACCATCCAGGGACCTTTATAATATCTGGGATTTGATCAGCATCAAACTCCACCTTTGCCACTTGCTTACAAAAAAAGCCATACTAGCTTCACTCAATAGGCCCTGGCGTTTGAATCCACTTGAACCACTGGTTTCCATTAAGTGAAGTTGCCTGTTTGCCTCAGTTGAAATCGCTGATTTTCAATAACAGAAACCCTGTATGTGCTAATAGAGTGGCCATGTATGACTCTCATTTGAACCAGGGTTCTGTCAATTTATTCCTAGTGTGGCCAAGTTGGTCAAAGGCAATGACAGCAGAAGCCTCCCATTTGCAGTTCCTGCTCAGTCTCCATTGCCCGCATGTCTAACTTGGTGAAGGCAATGAGTCCATTTAAGGGTTTTGAAATCAAAAAGCATTTGTTTCAAATCCCTCAGTTTGTTGGACTCTTCAATAGAAGTAACAGGTAATCCATGTGGCTCCTGCTTCAACACCGTCATTTGTGTGTCCCCAAGTCACTGTTCTGCACATCTGGCGTGTGCTCTTCGTTTTTTTTTCTTGAATTGAGATCATGAACTCCGACAATCGGGCCTGCCTGCTGTCTGAAGGTCGTGAAGTCGCACTTCTCATTAAATTTTGAAAATCCCACCGGGGCGTATCTGGCTGATGGAGAACAAAGCGGCTTGTGAGGATGGCGATTGAATACACATATTGAGCAGCCATCCCAGCCCCACGTTTAAACTGTATTGATTGCGGTTTATAAAGCACTTGAATAGGCTGCTATTTCCACGCTTTTAATTAATCCTCTCTGGAGCGGGGTGCTGATAATGTGTACCGGGCCGCTCTCTTCACATCATCAGCTTCTCTCTTTCTGTTTCCCCCCAATGCTCGCTTATCTTTTTTGACAGATTTCTAGGACTTGTGACGGAATTACAGATCATGAAACCAATCTGTTTTGATGATCCAGAGAGCAGAGAAGCAGCTGTCTAGACGCTCCTGTGGCAGCATGGCATCGAGGTGGTGCTTCATTAGAATAATTTGAAGTCACCTGTTAATCATCTGTTTGGTGATCTGACAGCAGACTTCAGGTTTTACAATAAGGAGGTTTGATCTGTAAACGTGAAAAGGATCTGACAGAGCGCTAAAGTGGCCCTTGAACCCTGAAGACATGTAGACCTACCTGTAGACAGTAAGGGCTGCCATACTGTACGACAAAGTGGGCATTGCCCGTTTTGATAGGCTGTTAGTAGCAGCACAGTTTTAACAGGAAGGCAGAAATCCACTTTCATCCCCAATCTGAATTCCAGCCTTGTGCTTCATCTCACCACAACGGAGTGAATCAGAGTTGAGCTGACCCCTCTGTAGAGACTGCTTTAGACAAAATGGTGCCCAAGCAGACATTCATTTTAGACTTGAAATAATCAACCTCGACACCCGTATATTATCCCTGGCTGCAAAAGGGTATGAAAAGAATGGAAGTGATGTCATCGAGGTCCGGAATCGGAAGTTAGGTTACTCTTTGGAATGGAACTGGAATTGACGTCATCTTTGGAGCCAGAACCAGGAAGTGACACAATTCTTGGATCCGGAAGTGACGCCATCTTTGGAGCCAGAATCAGGAAGTGATGTCCTCCTTGGAGCCGGAACTGTAAGTGACATCATTCTTGGGACAGAACCGGAAGTGACATCATCCTTGGGACTGGGAAACCAGAAGTGATGCCCTCCTTGGGGCCTCAGGCAGAATTTCCCATATTTGGTCTACAGAAACAACAGAAGAAAATTTAGTGCACCACGCCACCCCCTGGCCTAGTGTGGGATTACCTGCATTTGGTCCATTCAGCTTCCTCCTATGCGCACATGTGTGACAACTTGTAACATCAATCAATCAATTCTCTTACATCAGACACAATCCCCTACATTTATTTGACATCCCTGGGTGTTATAACTGGGAGTCCCAAAATCTTCCATAAATTCCCACTAGAAGAGGGGGATCTACCAGCTAGAAATGAAGGCAAACACAGGTTCTTAATAGAATAAAGTTTATTTTCACAAATTAGACAGGAGTCCCTGTGGATTATGATGTTAGCTGATGACATTGTGATCTGCAGCAAGAGTATGGAGCAGGTTGAGGAGACACTGGAGAAGTGGAGATATGCTCTAGAGAGGAGAGGAATGAAGGTCAGTAGGAACAGAAGAGAATATGTGTGTGAATGAGAGGGAGGTCAGTGGAATGGTGAGGATGCAGGGAGTAGAGTTGGCTAAGGTGAATGAGCTTAAATACATGGGATCTACAGTAAAGAGTAATGGGGATTGAGGTAGAGAGGTGAAAAAGAGAGTGCAGGCAGGGTAGAATGGGTGGGGAAGAGTGTCAGGAGTAATTTGTGACAGACGGATATCAGCAAGAGGGAAAGGGATGGTCTACAGGACGGTAGTGAGACCAGCTATGTTATATGGGTTGGAGACGGTGGGACTGACCAGAAAACAGGAGACAGAGCTGGAGGTGGCAGAGTTAAAGATGCTAAGATTTGCATTGGGTGTGACAAGGATGGTCAGGATTAGAAATGAGTACATTAGAGGGTCAGCTCAAGTTGGACGGTTGGGAGACAAAGTCAGAGAGGCGAGACTGCATTGGTTTGGACATGTGTAGAGGAGAGATGCTGAGTATATCGGGAGAAGGATGCTAAGGATAGAGCTGCCAGGGAAGAGGAAGAGGAAGGCCTAAGAGAAGGTTTATGGATGTGGTGAGAGAGGACATGCAGGTGATGGGTGTAACAGAACAAGATGCAGAGGACAGGAAGATATGGAAAAAGATGATCCGCTGTGGCGACCCCCAACAGGAGCAGCTAAAAGAAGAAGATTTTCACAGAAAATGCTCTGTCACACTATGAAGCCCTAAAGAGCACAAAAGTCATAAAGGAGTTGCCAGCAAAGCAAAGTCCCAACACAGAATCCAAAAAAAGGTCAAAAAACAGAGCAGTAGGTCAAAAATCCAAAACAACCAAGAATAACAATAAACACATGCAAATTCACCAACTCTCTAGCGCATTCACAATGAACTGCCAGGAACTGTGGGAGACCCTCTGGTTTTATAAGGTGCAGAGCAGTTCCTGGTGGTGATTGGTAGGTACCGTAGACCTGCCTTATGGGGGACCAAGAATGAAGAAAATAGACATAAAACATGAATCTGAACACCAGACAGGGGAGGAATCCAGGATGTGTTGAAATGTTCACTGAGTCACTGACAGCAAAATAAACCTTTACGGCCAAACGTTTGTGGATACCTGACAGGCACACCTATATGAGCTTGCTGGAAATCCCTTTCCAAAATCACGGGCATTGAGATGCAGTTAATGTCCCAATCTCGTGTATCAACTGCTGTTCTGGGGTGGTTTTCCACAAGACTGGGGAGTGTCGGTGGCGCTGTGTGACCATTCAGTCAAATGAGTATTTGTGAGGTCAGGTACTGATGTTGGCCTCACAATCCGCATTCCAATTCATCTAAAAGTATTTAAGAAGGCTGATGTCAGGGCTCTGTGCAGACCACTTAAGTCCCTTTATATATTAAGGACATGGCTCTGTGCACAGGGACAGAGTTATGATGGGACATACTGTACAAGGACCTTCCCCAAACTGTTACCACAATGTTGGAAGCACACGGTTGTTTTCAAATGTCTTTGTATGCTTCACTGGAGCTAAGAGGCCTACCCCATACCCTGAAAAATAACCCCAGACTATTATCAGACCTCCACCAAACTTTACAGTTGGCACTATGCTGTCCAGAATGTAGCCTTTTCCTTGCATCCACCAAAGGCAGACTCGTTTCGTTCATCAGATTTCGAGATAGCAAAGTGTTTGTTGATCCTGCTAGAGAACATGTTTCCACTGATCCAGTGTCCAATGGTGGGGCACTTTATACGAGTCCAGCTGATGCTCTTTGCGCTGCGCACAATGATCTTTGGATTTTGTACAGCTGTTCAGCCATGGACACCCATTTCATGAAGCTCCCCACACACAGTTCCTTGCTGTTGTTGTTTCTGAGGATGTTTGGAACCCTGTTGTGAGTGACGTAACAGACGATTGGTGATTTTTACACGCTGTGATCTTCAGCACTCAGTGGCCCCGCTCTCTGTGGTCTACCACTTTGCGACTGAGCTATTGTTACTCCTTGACACTTCCACTTCTCAGCATTAGCACTTACAGTTGGCTCGGGCAGATATAGCAAAGCAGAATATTCACGTAGTGACCTGTGGCAAAGGTGTCATCCCATGGCAGTGCCACACTTACAGTTGCTGAGCTCTTCAGTATGACCCATCTGTTGCTGATGCTTGTTAATGAAGATTGCATGGCTGTGCGCTTGATTGTACACCCTGTTAACAACTGGTGCAGCTGGAGGGGAGCCCACATACCGCAGGCCATATAGTGTATCTACCTTGCAGCGGTCCGCTGCTGCTAAGATTCTAGGAACGCACCCAGCCTTGGCCCGACCCACACACACTCACAAGCAGAGACACGAAACCAACAAATGAATAACTAATATATTAAATGGAAAATCCAATACAACCAACAACAGTCGGACAAACCTCTCCTTGCCCTTATGGCAATACAACTTTAACACAACAATGAACATAACAATAAACAGTCACGACAATGTCCTTAGACAGTCCAATGCAGCAAAAGCAGATGAAATGTTTTGGTGTGAAGATGACAATCCCAGGACCAACTTCCGTAATAAATGAAAAAAAATAGTCCTACCGGTAGTCCTGAGCAGCAAGGGGTGAGATTTGAAGGTGGGCTCCTTTTGAAGACGCATGACAATTAATCCACCACTGTACACACAACAGGCAGGCACGAGACAGTCCATTCATTCTAACGGGAAATGACTTTTCAGTAGACACGTTGGATGGGTTACATAAAAACACAGCTCCCCCGTTGCTCCGCCGGGCCCCCTTTTCAACTTTCCTGCTGGCCTTTCTCATCCCCAGCAGCCCCTGCTCCTGCTTCAGTTATCCAACGAGGGCAATCCCCTTTGGGGCTGCTGGGAAATGGAGTTCTTATCACTGTGTCTTTCATATCTGTCTGCGTAAGGCAGGGATATCATAAGTGACAAGTTCACGATGAGGTACACCCCGTCCTTTCTTTGCAGGGCAGCCACCTCTAGGATTATGGCTCTTTCCTTTTTCCCTATGGATGTGTTGGGTCCCACCATTTAGGTCAATAGCTCTGCTTCACTGCCTGTTGTTGGGTTTCCGGAGGCGTTTACTCAAATGCTGCACTCTCATGTGGCTTGGCTCTTAGTCTTGTAGTGCCATTTGCTGTAGTGAATTCAATTTTATAGAATTTAGTTCATTTTTGTATAGCGCTCTTCACTGAGTGAAGTGCAAACGAAGAGTACTGTTAAAAACTCTCAGTTAGACTTTACAAATTGCTACACAAAAACAAACAGAAAAAGATTAATACAAATGGAAACCAACAATATCTGCTGAAATGTGTGGCCAGTTGATAACAAAGGAGAGGAAACCAAAAACTACAGTCAGCAGCATCCCTGGAGAATATAAACATCTGGGGGGTCCACGGTAAGTTATAAAAGAGGAAATTAAAGACTAATTCAAACACTATGACAGTCAGAGTGACCTCAGCCAACTGGACATCCGACAACAATTCACTTCTTGTGTAGCCCAAAATCACACAAGGGGGGCCGCAATGGACTTTAACAGGCCCTGACCCCAGCCTTGACTCTCAAAACTCCCAACAAATGGAAGAGAGTGACCCCTTTTCAGATAGGTTGCACATGCAATGGGTGTCAAAACATGAGGTAACTACAACACATGAAACAAAACACAAGTAATCGTCTTCACAGATCTTGATGGCCGATCTGTCACTGCCATCTCAGGAATACAATACAACAGTACAATAGTCATAATAGCACAAAGCATTCCATAGTAGAGAGTGTGATAAGAGAATCTTCCCATTCAATGATTTCAGTGCTCCCGATATCTGAGGGGACTCTTCTCTGGACAGTTAAACAGCTTGGCAGTGGAGCAGTGACACCAAGTGCCACAACAGTATAGGCCCACATGTCTCTTTTCGGAGTGTCCATCCCTTGTTTGGTTTACAGGAATCTCTTTTGTGGCATTGTCAGGACATTCAAGTGACATAGGCAAGATTTTAAAAGTAAAAAGCACACTAAACAGATGTGTGAGGGTCACTTTTGCTCGTCTCCATCTCCCTGCCTCGTTCTTCTCTGCCTTCCTGTTTTTTTTTTTTTTTGTTGTTTTTCCCTGCTGCTTCTTTCCGTCCCCTTTCCGCTCTCCAGCTCGGCTTGCATGTCTGTATGTTTCTCTCTTAATCGCCTGCCTGCCTGCCTTCGGCTGCCCCCGTGTTTCTAACTGGCGGGATCCACCCAGGGGAATATTATCTGGAATCTCTGCATAGTGTTTTGTGTGCTCTAGCGTATCTTTACGCTTCTTCTGATGCTGTATCCGGCGTGAGGCTGCCAGATTTCTACTGTCTAGCGCGTCTTCCTCAAGTGTTTGAAAATAGCAATGTGCTAAAATAGATCGGGTTACGCAGACGCGGCAGGGATGCGCTCCACCGTGTAACCCCTTCTTTCTGAGCGGCTTGCTGCCACGGCAGGCGGACCCCTGTCCCTCGCTTGTGTTCGCATGTCAGGGCACAAGTCGAGCTGTCAGTGAGCAGTGGTATTTACTTATTAATGCGGGTAAGACCTCGGGATTGACAGCACTGAGCATTTAATAGCATTTATTTTTAGAAATAAGGTTTGCTAGCCCCCCCGCCCCCCCAACCACAGCCTCCCCCAGTAGAAGTGCTGTATGTACAAGTTAAGCCGCTTACTAAAAATCTCCAGTGAAGTTGCTGCTGCAGTATTTACTAAGAGTGAAGCAGACAGGGGGATTTTCCTTAATTTTAGATTTCTTTGCCCATTGCCCCCCCCACCACCCCAATCATAAAACCTGAAAAGATGTTTTACCGAACCAGTTTGAGACTTCAGTCATGGCCAATAGTTGAGTCAGGAAGGCCTTACACGTGGGCTCCATGCTCCTGTTGAGACCCCCAGGTAGCTGGCTTTAAATCACTGTGTGCTCCCTGTGCTCATCCACTGCGATGTCCTCCAGCATTTTAAAGACGCCCTGATATGCATAGAGTCAGATTACTACCAAAAGTCTACATGTGAGCACGCAGTTTGTAAGTGTGCCTCACGCTTTGAGCGACATTTCCCCAATTTCTTCTAGTCCTTGCACTTTAAACAGGCAGTCTCCCATTTCTACTCTTGAATTAGACAAATGCGTAAAATAACTATGGAAAGACAGGGAGAATGCAAAAGAAATTGAACAAAAGACTTGGCGCTGACAGAAATGAAAAATTTAAAAGTGCTGTTATCCGTTCAAGAGCTCCGTAGCAAAAAGTAACCGAAGCTTGGTTAACATATTTGCCTTGCTGTCATTTTGATAATTGGATCACTACATGGCAAAACAACAGCAAATATTGTTTAGAGAATATCGTGGTCTGTTATATGTACGCATGTATGTTGGAGGATCTCCTCCTGTGCTCGATCGAGGTATACAAATGCCCACCGGGATGAGAGGGGGCGCTGTCATTAACATTCTCTTCTCTTCCTCTCCCTGCAGCGCTGAAAAGCCACCCAGTGTTGGCACTTAGCCCCGCCCCTCCCAGTCCAGCAGCGATAAGAAACACGGCTGCCCAGAAGGAGGCAACTAAAGCGACCCGCTGGATGGAGCTCCTGTGAAAGACCCTAAAATCTACGGCTTTTGTTTGCAGTGTGCTAAAGGGTAAGAAGCATAGCGCTAAGAGGCATCCTTATTGTTGGACAATTCAGTTAATTAAACTGGACGAACAGATTGGTGTCCCAACTTTTACCTTTGTGTGGCGTGTCATTCCTGCACACAGTACATTACATTGCTGCGACTGTATTCTGTAGTAGCCTGTTTACAATTTCAAGTAAGTCATTATTGTTAACTTACTTTAGTTGTTTGTTCAGATGGGAAGTCGGTTAGATTTTACCCAGGGCTCCTCTCCTGGCTGGAGTTCATATGGAGTTTTATGTCTTCTCTGAACATTTTTAATTTTTTTTCTTTGAATTCATTTCATTTCTGTTTATTTGCAGGTTTCTTTATATTTAATTTTGTCTACATATCTATGCCTGTGTTATGTTCCATGTGCTTTGTGGGAAGCCCGCCAAGAGATGAGGCCACCTTCCCATCACTTATAAAACTGGGGGGGTCTCCCACAGTCCATTGAGGTTAATTTGAAAGTGCTGTGGTAAGCCCTCTTTTGTGATTTTCTGTGTTTTTGATTATTTTGTGAATACCTGGGTTTTGGAACCTGTCCTTTGTTGTTTTTTTTTTTTGACTTTGCTTCTTGGATTTCGAATTTGGGACTTTGTTTGCTTTTGGAATTTCCTCTTGCAGATGTTGCCTTTTTGCCTTTTGTGCTCTTCAGAGCTTCACATTTTGTGAAATAAGTCTTTTATTTATAAAGATTCTGTGTGGCCCTCTGTGTTACTAACCAGGGTTTTTTTGATGAGTTTCCTCCCCACTAGTAGGCATTTTTGGATCTGTCTGGGACCCTCAAGCATATAACACAGTCAGAAGCTGGACGCAGTGTTGCCTTGTCCGTGGTTCTGCTGAAATGGTGTCAGCATTTACTATTTTGGGTGTATGGAGAGAAAATCTGCAACTTCTGTATCAACATGTTTACCAGGAGTCCAACAAACTGGATGTGATATCACAACATTAACTTTAAATGCACAATTCACACTTTTTGTGAACTTAAGCTGCCAGTCCTTTGAACCTGTGCTTACAATCATTCTTAATAAACCGGTTATTCACAGAAACTTGTTTTTCAAAGTGCCATGTAACTCCCTTATTCTGGTTAGAGAAACTGGGCTATTGGTCTCCGAGAAACAGATGTAGATTCATCTGCAACGTAACTCAACTATTTGGCTACGTAAACCCTTATCCGGGTTACTGTTAAGGATTCTGTTGTCTCCACATGTCTATTGCGCTCTGTTTGCCTTTCAACAGCT
This sequence comes from Polypterus bichir lapradei, assembly GCA_026402145.1. Taxonomy (NCBI): domain Eukaryota; kingdom Metazoa; phylum Chordata; class Cladistia; order Polypteriformes; family Polypteridae; genus Polypterus; species Polypterus bichir. The sequence continues at coordinate 63,854,914 of JANRMT010062814.1, forward strand.
AAATGTAGAAACACCCTCAAGCTAAACTTTATGTGGCAAATGCTTTGCCAATCCCATTACCCCTTCTCTTAGCTAAAATAATCTGTTTTAGTGTTTCAGAAATTGCTAAATTTATTTTGATGAGGGGAACATTGTCACATATGTGTGCATGGGAGGCAACTGAAGAGCTCAAAAAGGGATAATTCCATGCCAGACCAGGGGTGGCAGCGTGCACTGATCCTTCCTCTTTTCCATCAGCAGACTAACCATGGGAAATTTCGCCTGGATTTGATGCCGTCAGTTTCGGTTCCAGGCCTGCTGACGTCACTTCCAGTTCAAGGTCTGATGACATCACTTCCCCTGGCCGACTTTAAAACTGCCATGTTTGTTCTATTGCTGGACTGAAGTCTGTTGAGACCTTTTTCAATTAACCAAACTTTCAATAGTCAGCAGCCTATTTCAAGCATACAGGTGGCTGCCTTCAAACCTTTTCCGTTCACAACGTACAGTGATAACTTCATTAGCACAATCGCAAGCGCAGCAGGGTAACATGTTAAAAGTAACCTGCCTCATGTAGTCCGATTACTTTTTTTAAAGAACGAGTAACCTAACGTAATGCTTATTTTATCGAATGTAAAAATACCTGTGTTATTATTATCCCAGCAGCACTGTGTGTAAGGCCAGAAGCACACATACCGGTATGCCGGCCCTCACACCACCAAGGATAAAAGAGTGTGCTGCATGCAATCCAGTAACGGAAACCTAGAAATAAAATGTCACTTTAGTTTTCAGCCAGCTATTTCTACAGATATATTGCAACACTGTGATCAGATGACGGAGGGACCAGTGCTCCTCGGTGGCTGAGGTCAAATGTAAAAAGGGGATGAATGTTATTTACTTAGCCGGACTAAACGCATTTATAAAACACTAGAAAATTACCACTGGCTTTATGATTATTTTCAGATTCATGGCAGCCAATGATGATCTTTAACTTTTTTTTTTTTTGCACAGTTTACTGACGTCAGAGCATTTTGCCAAACGAGAACTCCAGAAGATTACTTGTGCATGTAAATGGAGATTTTTAACTGGTTATGTGTGGACATGTAAACGCACTCATTGACTGTGTCGTTGTAATGATAAGTAGCAGAACACCATACAGTGACAGTGCACCATACATCGTAACCGCTGGCCCACTGACTCTATGTATGCCAAAGTATAATCTGGTTTATTAGAATGTTTTTTCCCTTGCAACAGGTAGTTTACTTTTAAAACATGAACTGTTCCCTACAAGGGCGGCATGATGGCGCAGTGGGTAGCGCTGCTGCCTCGCAGTTAGGAGGCCCGGGTTCGCTTCCCAGGTCTTCCCTGCGTGGAGTTTGCATGTTCTCCCTGTGTTTGCGTGGGTTTCCTCCGGGTACTCCGGTTTCCTCTCACAGTCCAAAGACATGCAGGTTAGGTGCATTGGCGAGTCTAAATTGTCCCTAATGTTTGCTTGGTGTGTGTGTACACCCTGCGGTGGGCTGGCGCCCTGCCCGGGGGTTTGTTTCCTGCCTTGTGCCCTGTGTTGGCTGGGATTGGCTCCAGCAGGGCCCCGTGATCCTGTAATTAGGATATAGCGGGTTGGATAATGGATGGATGGATGTTTCCTACACACACACACACACACGTTATGCATGTATATGTTGTCACACATGTGTGAGTAGGAGACAACTAAAGGGCCTGAATAATGGCAATTCCATGTCCAACCAGGGGGCAGCAAGGTGCACTGTCTTTCTCAATTCCTTGCAGACCATTCTCGGGAAATCCCACATGGTTCCAGTGCCTCCGATGACGTCACTTCCAGTTCCAGTGCCTCCAATGATGTCACTTCTGGTTTTGGCAAATAAAGACGCCATCTTTACTGTTGGTTCTGTTTTGGACACTGAACTGTAAAGACCTGGTCAAAAACTTAACCTTTTACAGCCAGGACATAAAATACGGGTGGCTGCCCCAAACCTTCTTGATGTCTTTGTGTGCTCTTTGTGGCAGTGCCGTATTTGGTAGGATGGATAAAGCCCAGAAGAAAATGGGACCAGACGTGAAACATAACCAGGTGGGAGAGTACCAGGGACGAGTTTCCAAAGGGGGGTTCATCCTGTGGTTCGGAAAGACCTGGTGCAGGCTCTGCTCCCAAAACATTTACCTGGGCCAGACACAGTGGCACGTGTCTGTAATCCTGGCTCCTCAGGAGGCTGAGGTTGAAGGATCGCTTGAGCTCATGATGCCTGGGTGGCAGCAGCCTGTGTCACTCGGGTGTCTGAGCTAATATGGTGCTCCTGGGGGAGCCTGGGGCTGCCAGGTCGTTTAAGGAGGGACGAACCGGCCCAGGTCGGAAACGGAGCAGGTCAAAGTCCGTGTTGGTCGGAACCAAGAATTCTCAAGAATGGTCTGGAAGGGATTAAGAAAGACAGTTAGTCCCCCCCACCCCCCCGCTGCCCCCTGGTCAGGTGTGGAATTACAATTATTCAGGCCCTTTAGTTATCCCGGGGTCTTTTTAGGAAACTTTTCATGCAGAAAAGGGTTATCCATTATAACCACAGGGATGCTGTCGGCCTAGTTTTTTAAGCCAAATTTACTTAGAGTCTATAAGACAGCGAAATTGGGGATGGATTTGGATGGGCCAATAAATGGTTGTCATCCCTTTAGAGCTGAAGGGATGCATTTTGGTCAGGAGATTAGTTGAATATGGGCTTGAATTGCTTTTGCCCTTTACCCGTGGTGCTGGGCCTCAATTAAAAACCTTATTTTGTATCCACATGCTCTCCTAGTATTTGAGGGATTTTTTTTTCCTCCTAAATGTGTTCATGCTGGCTTTAAATTGGCTCTGTGTGAATGTGAGTGAGTGTGCCACATGCTGAACTGGTGCCACTTGCAGGGTTTGTGTCTGCCTTCTCCTCCCACCACCCCTAATTGAATTAAGCAGGATGGGTTAGTCGATGGTGACATGGGGAGCATCTTACGGAGCTGGCAATATGTTATGTTGTTTCAATCAGTGAAGCGAGCTGCTTGTTAATTTTCGAGATTTTAATTTCTGGTGGATATGCATTGCTTTACGGGTTTGATTGTTGATCATTATCATCTGCTTAAAAGACTCTCTCTGTGTTATGTTTGAGCCAGGGCTTGATATCTAGCTCAGTCACATTTTCTTTTTCTCAGATGTTACTTTTATGACTTTCATTAGTATCACATTGTTTAATTATTCTGGTTTCAAGTATTTCGTTATGTATTTTGGGTATATTTGTTCTCCCTTTACACTGTAATTACATAGACCTTAATGGAATGCCCCAAATTCCATACTCTTACCACTCTGTCAGGAGTGACTGCTATTGTGGTTCACCGTCTTCCCCTTACTTTTACATCTGCAACACAAGCAGCAGAACAGGCAAGAGAGAACGTTCCATAATTTATTCATCATGTATTATAGATAATATGTCCAAATTGTAAGCAGAATACAAATGTGAGTGTTGGGAGAATCATACAACCTGATAATAGGCTACCAGGTGGCTGTCTGCCTTATTATAAGCGTTGCTCTCTGGTCCGGCTTGGTCTTTGTTCCTGCATGTCCTATGAATGGTGTGGCAGAAACAGACAGCATGGGTGAGAGAGAGAGACAGAGACAGAGACAGAGAGATAGAGACAGATATTCTCCTCAGGATGGAAACTGGCAAAGACAGAGACAGGAATATGCAAGTGTTCATTGTATTATGGCTCTGTAGCAACTAACACCCCCCCGGGACACCTCCTGCACTAGTGTGGGTCTGCACAGGCACACTCAGGCCTCCCCATTCCAGCCCATACTTTCATCCTGCCATCATTTTCTCTAGTTTCAAAGGATGCACAAATGCAGTTTCAAACAAGCAAGAAAGAAAGGATACATTTGTATATGATAAGGTCCTAAGCTGCCTTCTGAACCTGCTTTCCAGTCCAGAATTTCTTTCTGTGAGAAGGGTTCATAAAATCTACTACTATCCCTTCCATTCCAGGCCATGCTGGCCTCTTAATGAACGTTGTAAAGAAATCAGTCTCAACACACAAAAAAAGGTTTGGGGCAGCTCCCCGTATATTGTCCCTGGCTGCAATTGGGTAGTAGTAATAAGCAAGGTTGCTCAGTTGAGTTCCCAGATTGAACTGTTTGAATAGTGAAATGATGGCGGCTTTAAAAGCCAACACCAGAAGTGATGTCATCTGAGGCAGGGAACCGAAGGTGATGTCATTCTTGGCACCAGAACTGGAAGTGACGTCGTTGATGGTGAGTCTGGGAGGTTTTCCCGTATCTGGCCTGCAGAGATAACAGAAGTAGGATTAATGCACCCTGCCACCCCCTGGCCTGGCAGGTAATTACGTCCACTTGGTCTATTCAGCTTCCTCCTAGTTGTACATGTGTGACACGTTCATCTCAGCCCAACTGTATTCCTCCAGGCTAGCTGACCAATCAGATTTGGAGAATTGTATCTATACTAGTCCTAAGTATATATTTTTGTCATAGTATTTTTACACCGTCATCATGACAGTATGTTTATATCACTTATGTACAGTGAGTGGAAACCCAAGAGACGGGTCCCACCATGACAGCCCACCCTCAGACTGTTTACTCTGGCTAAAGCCTAAGCTCCTGCAGAGAGTCATCGGGTGTTATGGAGTTAGGATCCAGGATTCTAAGCAATGTTTTTGATTTCATTCTTTTTGGTTATGTTATGATATTGTCGTTAGATTTCAGGCTGGCCTTTCTTTTGGAAAAACTTTTTTTTGCCTTGCTATTTTGTACTTCTTTTGTGAATAATTAATTTATTTGTAAAGGATCTTTGTTGCTTTTGTCCTTTAAGCCAGCCATTTTAAGTATTTATGATGTAGCTGCGTTTGTCCCAAATCACCAAAGTTATGTAGCTTTTAATTCTCAGGTCTCCTTCTTCGTATAGTTCTGGCAATAGTGTGATGAGTGTTCAAATTACTCCACACACCAAAGATCTTTGTTTTAAACGTTTTAGTAAAAATTCAAGGCAAAACAATTCACACAAAAATAGAGAAAAATTGATATGAAAGAAAAGTTCTGTTTAAGGCTTATAAATCTTGTTTCATTTCCCTAATCTTGGTCATACAGTCATTAAGCACATGAGCACGTTAAACACGGTCAGAAAACTGTATGCCAACCTACAAATTGCAAACTTGTATAATGGTCCATGCTCGCAGTGAGACTGTTTCCTAACTAACTTAATTAATATTCTGTTTTACAGGTATAGCTACGAAAGTTCTACTTCATGAAAGCCTGCGCTTTGAGTTTGGTGTTTTGCTGCCTGGGGTGAGGCCTACTCACCCTTTTTACCATTTTAATTTTGCTGAAACACAACACTTTGACTTTTATTCTATGGTGGGATGGATCATCCCACATGCACCCACCTCTGAGCCGCGGGGGCCAGTCTTCCCCCAGCTTTGTGGAGTTCCCTTGAATTTCTTCCCATTCATCATTACAGAGTAGTGTAGACAGCGTTTGTGGCAAGTGCATCAGGTTGTTCACACCCTTTTTAGTGATGTGTGTTCAGATGTAACCAGTATGTCTTCACCTGCTGGTGAACATAAAATCATTTCTGTGAGGTGATAAATAGGTGACTTGACAAATAGCTTGGTCAAAGAGGTGTAGAGTAAATATTACTGAACACATTTGCATCAGCATACAGTACACGAGTGTATGACATCTGATGTGGATGAAGGAGCTCTGACAGCTTGTGCGCAGCTCCTGACAGATGTGTCTACAAAGCTGCCAAAGTGCTCCTTCTTCTCCTCCTCCTCATACATTCAGGACTCCTGCTTATCTGTACCTTCGATGAGTGCAAGGTAGAAAACGGCTAAAAGATGATCTCCCCCCATGCCTTCACCTGCTATGAAGAACAACTGAAGTACCATTTACAAAGCGCTTCTCACTGCTCTAAAATAAAACTGAGCACTGTCACAACAGCTGCATTCTGCACCTTCAAACACATGCAGCTGAATTATTTTCAGTTCACCAGTTTTAAAAAGATATGCCATTCTTCACTAACCTACGCTCGGAAATGGAATTCTTAAACCTTGCTGGCAAATGTGGGACTGCTGTTTCACAGAAATCCCTTTCAATTCACATTTATGCAGATAAGCTAGTAAGCTCTGCTTTTGATTTCACATGCACTGTGGCTATCTTGCAGGACCATAAAGAAATCACAGGCTGTCTAAAAAGGAACATAATAAACAAAGAGAAGATTGAGAGGAGGCCATTCAAGGCCTTACAGCTAAGAATCATCTCATCCAAGTTTTTTTATTAGTCATCATGGTCTCCACTCCCACCACAGTACATGACTCAATATTTTGCTCCAAATTCCAGCAACCCTCTGAATTAAAAATTGCTTCTTAGTTTCAGCCTGGAATGCATTTGCATGTATTTCACTGTGCCAGCAGCCATACCACATGTACTTCAGATCAGGTAATCCACCCGTAGCTAAGCATGTCTGGGCCTTGCCAGTATTTGGATCAGGGACCAACTAGGAAAGCTTGGGTTGCTGCTAGAAGAGGTGTTGGTGGGGGCCAGCAGGAGACGCTTACCCTGTGGTTTGTGGGCAGGTTCCAATGTCCTAGGGCAGTGACAGGGACACTGTGCTGTAAATATGGCAATGTCCTTTATAGGAGAGATAAAACAAAGGTCCTGACTCCTTGTGGTCATGAAAGATCGGTGGGCTTCTTTCAGAAAGAGTAGGGTATATATACCCTGATGTTCTGGCTAAATTGTCCACCATGACCTTGTCCATTCTGGTCCCCTGATCATCCTTAAACTCTAATTGACTATCTATTTTAACCATAAACTCGAATTGGCTGTCCCTTTTAACCATAAACTCTAATTGGCTAACTATCTCTTTTAACCCTTCACCATCTAACAGCAAATGTGTGGTGAGCGTACTATCACAAGAATGGCAGCCATTGCATCATCCAGGTGGATACGACACATTGGCGGTGGTTGAAGTGGCTCCTTGCTGTTTATGTTCAACATATTGATTGGGTAGTGAGAAAAGTGCTGTATAAATGTAATTAACTGCTATTATTAATTATTATGCGTCCTTTCATCTTTTTTGACCCCAGTGTTATGGAAAGCTGAAGCCTTTCCATCATCAACAGATGTATATGAAGATCTACTCCTGAATGGGGTGCACTTTAACATTCAGGTGGAGTTTAATTGATATCGCTGGGAATTCTAGAGACCTCATGCCAACACTTATGGAGTTCAGCTCCCTTAGAGAAAGACATGCTCTGTGGCCCCTTGAGTTGCACCTTCTACTTAAGTGGAACTGCCACTTGCTCTTCTTTTGTAGTGTAGTGACTAGAATTACACACAGCACTCAAAACAATCAAGGATCTCCAGTGCTGGAAACCAACATCTTTAAAGCCTCACTCCTGTCAATGTTTTATTTCATGCTTTTTTACTTCTTCTTGTCCATTACCGTGAATTGTGTCTGAAGGAGTCACCCTCCTGTCGCTCTCTCAACATTTGTTAAAGGGGAGACAGTGGATATGGCAGAGCACTACGCATGTCTAAGGATAATCATTGACATCAGGCTAAACTTTGATCTTAACACTCAGCAAATCTGTATGAAGGGTCATACATGGCCAGTCTTTATTAGGAACCTCAATTGTTTTAATGTGGACAAAACCATAAAGGAGCTTTTATTACAAGTCCTTTATTGAATCCACTGTTACTTTTATTTGTCGGTCTTGCAGCCTCAGCATTAACAATATAATCCATCTTAACATCACTAAACAATAGCAGCCAGCTTATTGGTTTGCAACAGGCTTCTCTTACTGAAAGAAGGCCAAGTCAGTTTCGTCAGACAGTTGCCATCGTCCTTTTTCTAAATTTTAACTGTTGCCATTGGGCTGTAGATTTAGGTTCAGTTGTCAGGGGAAAGTGCAACAGATTTAAGAACTCCTTTATTCCCTGGGCTACATTTTGAATTCTGTTACTTGCAGGGATGCAGCTGAATTCAGAATTATTATTCCTCATCCAGGCAGTGTGTGATATTCTGAACACCCCACTGAACCTGCATATATGAGGCAAAGTAGAGCCTCCTGTCTGCACCCTATGCTCAAGTAAGGCACCTTGGAACACATCCTCAACAGCTGCTCCAAAGCACAAGGTGAGGGATGGTATAGGTAGTGGCGTGATCAAGTCCTGAAGGCCATCCGATCGCTTTTGGTAGAGTAGGCGATTAGCCAAAAATTAAAATGAAAATGTCTGTAGGCACCTTGGCATCAGCCAGGGACTGGCAGTTATTGGTTGACCCTTGGACAACAGCAGAAGGTCCCCAGCCATATTAATAGCAGACATGGCCAACTTGTCTGATACCACTAAGCAAGTGACGATGTTGGAGCTGACAGTCTTGTGAGAAGGACATCTGTGAGAGGCCTTTGAAAGGAAGGTCTCCAGACTGGTCAGTCAATGCCTGCAAGCTGGGTTGAGAGCCTGTGGAGGATGGCTCTAGGGGCTTTGCAGCCCACTCCCTAACCAAGGCCCGCACTTACATGGGCATAGGAGGAGGTGAGAGAAGGAGAGCCATCCACAAGACCACAAAGCTATGGGGAGAGAGAGCCTCTCAATGGTTATGGCTCAAGAGAGGAGAGAGTGGGGGTATTAGCTATGAACCAACTACACACAAACTGGGGTCGGATCAAACCCACCCAGGTCACCTAGATGAGGATTTATAATGCTGAAAGACCCAAAACACCCTATGATTTCAGGAACATCACTGACAATGTGTCCAGTAGCAGTAGTAGATGTGTTTACATACATGACTGTCTGCTGTTAAAGTTAGTTATTCTTCTTTGTGTATTGTCTCGAGTTTGTGTATACAGGCAGTCCCCGGGTTACGTACGAGATAGGGACTGTAGGTTTGTACTTAAGTTGAGTTTGTATGGAAGTCGGAACAGGGACATTATTTTAATAAATGCTGTTGTTGACCAACTGTAACCAAGTGCTCTGCCAATGAATGATGGAGTTTCACCCCTCTCTGACCTTTTTATTATTTCTACTTTATTTTCAATGGTGATGGGTTTTCTCTTCTTTACTTTATCACCAGCACTTGCATCAGATTTGTGTTTCAGAGACATTCTTGAAGGGTGAAGACAAAAGGTTAAGATGAGCTCTTCTGCACAGCACTGTCCACGCTATCACAGCAGGAAGGTAGCCATCATCAGCACGTCTGATGTACTGACAAGAGACAACTTCCTGCTATGTGCGTAACAGTACAAGCAGGCTTGCTATTGAGAATGAATGGGGGCGGTTCACAACCCACCTCCACTACAGTATGCTGCCTGCAGCGTCCGCCCACCGAGAACGAACACAGTGCGGCCAAAGGCGGGTAGTGAATCGCCCACCACCGCCCCCATTCAACAGGCAGCCACCTGATGCACACTACAATGCTACCCCCCGCCACCCCATTCACCCTCAGTGGTCTCAGTTCAACCACAACCTGGTCACTGCTTGCTGCGTTCTCGGTTGGCGGGCAGTAAAACGCCCCCCTCCGCTCTATCCAGCCTGCGTCCAGTCAGGAGCAGTAGCTGCGGCGGCGTAGTGGGCGGGCAGTGAACCGCCCCATCAAGCCTCCGTCCTGCACTCGAGCGATTGCTGTGGCCCCGGTGACTATGGACCATGAGTCACAGCTTGCCACCGGGAGCCGCCAGAGGGACACTACACTGCGCGAGCAGCGAAATCCCCTCCTCCAGTCTCCGTCCAGCCACCACTTGCAGAATCCCCAGGCCGAAGATGACGGAGCGGCAGTTACTGAGACGTATGCGTCGCAGCTGCGGCCCCGTTCATAAGTCGTAGGTCGGATGTCCATAACCTGGGGACTACCTGTATTTGAAAACACAGCCTTTTCAGTTTTTGCGTCTTTGCCTATTTTCTCATAACAATGTCTGCATAAAAATGCCTTATGTGTTTTACTTTACTGCTGCAAACAAATTTCCCTCTTGGATAATAAAGTCTACCTAACCTAACTTAAATTAAGACTCTCTACTGGTAAAATAATTAGAGGGGCTACAAAATATTCCTATCTGTTATGATTTTCAGGCTCATTAAACTCAAAAAAAGGCTTCAAACCGCAAACATTGAAATACAAAAGAGGCCTGGTCTAGAAACTCAAATCAGGTGTGCAGCCCTGCACATTCTAACCAGGCCAAATCTGAAAAGGGAGAGGGATACTGTAAAAACCCCTGGCCCTCACCCCAAACAAACAAACAGTCGTTAGTATGAAAACAATCAACACAAATAAACAAGAGATGCTTATAAAATAATCAAAAATAATGCTTTTAAGAAGCAGTCCAAGGCAAAGAAAGTCTGAATCAAAATCCAAAAAGCAAAATGAATAACAAGAGCAGAAACTTAAGAAGATCAAACTTAAGAAGATCAAAAAAGACAAAGGAATCAAAGGATGGGAGCTGAACAACACAAGCTGGTCAGCTAATGCTTCATTAGCCAAGCTAAAGTCACCCCGAGTGCATACAGGCCTCCTCCATCAGCCACACCTAAAGGCCATGTTACATTAACAGTGGGGAAAGGGGCTTTCAAAACCTATCAAGGGTCAGCAACATCTCAGGACCACCTAAGTAGTCTGACTGCAATGAGGACTAACCCTAAAGTTGCTGGTCATGTTTCATATGACGCATGCAGCAGGGAAGTCCAGGAAGGTAAAACTGTAAATAGGAACGTTCTCATGGTCACGTCAGACCTTAAATTTGGTTAAATGTTACTTGTGAAAGTTCTGCAATGATTGTGTTATGTTGAAGTGACATGATGCACATACTGTAGCTCCAGAGATTATTGTGCAATTTGATTTATGCTTACATTCATATATTTTAAATTGTACACCTGTTTATGATTATTATTTTTACTGTTATTTATAATTACCCTGTGTGAATCTTGCACATGTTTAGCTTGCCATTACTTTGGTCTGTGGTATCAAATGAAGCTATCTGTGTTTTTTTATCCATTGTTTGTGTGTTTATTTTTGGAGTGGTGTCTTTTTTTTTGCCAGCAATGAATGTTGCCTGGGGCTCCACATGGACTATCAGAGTTAGTCAGCCTTACATTGAGCAGAGCAGATTACACAAACTGTGGCCTGCAGAGGGCGCTGCTGCTGCCCAAACCAGATACAGACAGATGCAGGACACAAGTTCAGCAAGCACGCTTTTATTTATTTATTTTTTTTCCTTGAGGGAAACACCTTCCCCTCCAAAGCACCAACACACAGTACACAGCACTTTTCTTTCCTTTCTCTTCCTCTCTGTCCACCTCCACTCCTCCAGGCAAACTTCGTCTCATTTCCTCCCATCTCTGGCTCCCGGAGTAGTGGTGTCTGGCTCTTTTAATGGAGCATCCGAAGTGCTCCAGGTTCTCAACGACCTTCCAGTACCTGCAGCACCCGCTGGTGGCGTCCCATGGAACCCAACAGGGGTGCTCCAAACTCCATGAAGCGCTGTGGGAGTCCTTGGCACTGCTGCAATCCAGGGTGGCTGCCATCCATCGTTCTGGGGGAGATATGGCTCTGGATGTGTTCTTTCACTCTGGTCCTTCTAGAATAAAGGCGTTCTAGCCGGGCAAGGGCTCTGGCCGGCCACCCCAAAATCAGCTAACCCTAGCAAAGCTGAGTACACACAATAACTTAAAGAAACCTTAACATGATGCCTTTGATTACCTTCTGCACTTTCTTCTTCTTTTGGCTGCTCCAGTTAGGGGTTGCCACAGTGGATCATCTTCTTCCCAATCTTCCTGTCCTCTACATCTTGCTCTGTCACACCCATCACCTGCATTTCCTCTCTCACCACATCCATAAACCTCCTCTTAGGCCTTCCTGTTTTCCTCTTCCCTGGCAGCTCTGTCCTTAGCACCTCTGACTTTGTCTCCCAAACGTCCAACTTGAGCCAAAACAACTAAAAGAAGCCTCACACTTGGGTGTCATTTGCTCTCTACTCTTGTTCATCAGGTGGCGATATTCACAAGCTGATCGTGCCGACTACACTGAAGCTTTTCTCAAATTTTTTTCCCCAACAGGTTTACAGGTGCTGAGAGCATCACAGAGCAAGTGTTAGAGAAAAGGGGTATGGCAAATTTGTGTTTTATATTAAATAAAACTGACTTCTGCATATTCATACATGATTGTTTCTTGTGCGAGTGTTCCGTGTTGGTTAGACAATATGACTGTACTCTGCGCATATGACTACTGCTGGGTCCATGTACAGAAGAGTCAACAATCAGCGTCACCTCCATGTCTTTATACCCTGAGGAGAAGCCACTCAGACAGTGACCAGACTGGCATCTAACCCTGTAGTTGTTTTATCAGTTAATTAATGACTTCACACTTCAATGATGACTCTCACTATTTGACTGCCATTGTGTTACAATTATATTTTTAGGATACAAGACTAACCTCCTAATCGGGTAATCCTATAAACTCCCTCATTATCTCTATATATATAAAATCCAACGCCTGTGTTTCTGTATGTCTGTCCGCTTTTCACGAGAGAACTACTTAACAGATTTGTATCAGGCTTTTTTTCTAGAATTTGCTTGAACATTCCAGTTGATTTTGCAACTTCTCACACAGCGCTATGTATCATAGTTCACTTGCAGGAGCGATATATTCGCACTAATCCAAGACAAAGGCTGCGGGTCGAGAAGAGGTGGAAGCGTGACATCAGGAGTAGGAAGCCAGGCAGGGCCCTCCTCGCTCTCCTGTTTCACTTCTACATGGGTGGAACCGCTGGGGATGGCTAATCTACTATAAACCCTGGAAGTCTTCAAACCACTGATCTCCTTTCATGTATAGTAGATCTTTACTGTCCTCTGGCCATTTTTAATTCCAGCCTCACTCCAGCAATGCTAATAAGAATGTTCCACCAGAGTAAGGATGCCCATTCTTTGTGTGCCCGCTGCCAGTTTTGTGAAATGTTAACATGCCTTTTAGAGGTGTGGTACCTAGACTGGCCCAAGAGAGCCAGATATGAAGTGTAGCACTTGGTCTTGCTGGCTAATTGACCCCTTAAGTCTAGGCACACTATTTGGTGACCATACTGTGCACTGTCCGTGTGAACTTAAAATGACCACGGTAGCCATCTTAGTAAGCATTAGTTGATATATTGTGGTGGTTAGCCCTGCCATTTTGTAGCTTCAGAGTCCTGACTACAGTACAACTCCTGGCCCATCACTTCCATGTGTCTGCTCCTGCTACTCTGTTTCTCCAGCCACTTCCCAAAGCTGTGTGTGTTGGGGTGATTGGTAGCTCTAAACTGATCAAGTATGTGGGAGTGAGTGAGTGAGTATGCCCCCTCGACTGACTGGTGCACCATTCAGATTTGGTTCCTGGCATGTCCCTGAAGTTACTGAGACAGACACTCGGCCCCAAGGCCCCAAACTGACAGTGTGTTTGGTAGTTCAAAGGCAGAACGGGAGACTTAAGACACTTCATTCACTTTTAGAACATTTTTAAAAAGTTCAGAATTAGGACCATTTTTTTAACTTAATTCATTATCTGCCAACAATGGTGGGCTGATTATCGCAGACAAAAATATGTCTTGAGCTGTGAGGCATCAGTGCAAATACATATAATAATTAAAAAGATTGTCTACCTTGTGCCCTGCGTGTACCTTCAACATCTTTCCTCTGTATTTACAGGTGTGAATGTCTCTTAAGCGACACTCCTTCTCTTGAGTGTGTTCCCATAAAGCCTGCTTCTCAGACTCTGTCACTATTTTCAAGATGTCTTTCCTCATCTCCTGTCTGGTTTTATACTTCCCACTCTCCCAGCATGCCTGATATGACTTTACTCTTCCTCGTGCATCTCACACTCGCACTTCCTGTTTTGATGAGTCACCAAAGCCAAACTGACCAATCACACCAAAGCCAAACTGACCAATCAGACTGCTCAGAAAGACTGCACACACAGAATTTAGTGCTTTATTCGTCAGTAGATAAATATATATCAATCTACTAGTGAAATGAGATACAGTATACATTATAATAGACAACATGGGTTGTCTGGCATCCTGGCTGGGATGGATGGTTCCTTACATAGCCGGGAGGCCATTTTAATGGAAAGATGTGGGTGGACGGGCATCCCAACCAGGTTGGTTAGTGGTACCTTTCCTGGTTGGGAGGCCAGTATAATGGATGGACAGGGGGGAGACTGCTTTCCAGGGCCTTGTGCTTCCACAGTACCCTGGGTAGTGACTCCCTTTGAGTGCATCTTGTTTAGACACCTGCAGGGCTGCATGGGAGTTGTAGTTTTGGTGAGCTGCCCTCTTGGAATCCTTGGGTGCCACTATGGGGAGCTGCTGGAGGCAGGTTCTCCTATCGAGAGGGAGGGGGGGATTTGATCTGCCTGACCTGGATCCTAGATGCAATTTGAGCGTATCGGAAGTACTCTTGGGTCCGTTATAAAGGAAGCTGCTCCTCTTCACCCGGCGAGTCAGAGTCAGAAGAGTAGTCAGACGAAGCTCACCTGAGTGGAGAATGGAGAGTCATATTGTTAGAGCTGTAGAGTGCATGAAGGTATTTGTGACAATACGTCCCTTTATTGATATCTGGAACTGTGTCTGTGCTGTGTCTGGGATTTGGTGTGCTGCAATGCCTCTTAGCGGTTCACTCTATATGTACATTTTGGGCATTGCACTCACAGTTTCAATCTCTGGGCTCTGGCTGGCCATGCCACAAAGTGGCTAGTGGAAACTGATCTTCGGTGCCATGGGCTGGAGCGCCAGTCAGCTTGGCAGCCGTGTCCAGAGTTCATATAAGAAAAGTGGCGCAAACTGACAATTGTACGGGGTCAAAACAAACCTTAAACACTGTGAAATAATAATAATAATACTAATAATAGCAAGAGATTTATTAATATTTACTAAACACTTCTGTCTTTTTGAAGGAATTAAAAAGGTATCTAACATCTGCACTGGTAGACTGAGTGCAGCTGGCATATCTTCTTGAGGTTCTGTGGAGCTTTGAGAAGGTTAATGAGTGCGACAGATGCCATGTGGGTAGCCATATAAAGACGATTAAAGCCTTCTGAAATGGACAGGCTGAAGGTGTCCCCTCCGGCCTGCACTTAAGAAAATACCTTCACCTAATTTGAAGATGGACATATGATCACGAAAGGCTCCACTGAGGACGTGCAAGACAACTGTGCTGTTCTGAGGCATCCTCCAGAGTGGTCTGCACAACACTATTTTCAAAAAATCGGGAGTGGTCTCCCCTTGACTTTCTCGTATACTCAGATATGCAGGATGGATACTGGAGGAGTAAACCGGAAGACAATGATTATATTTTTATATTATGTACATTAAAGAACCATCAACAACAAAGCAAATCAAATTAATAATATATTGCACAATTATCATAAAAGTACAAGTTGAATAAATCGGACTCTGCAGCTGCATGAATAAAAGGTAAAGTACCACTTCCGGTTAACAGAAATAGCCCAAAGGGGATAGAAATCTACGTTTTGTACCGAATACTTGTATGAAAAATGTTGACCTAAGTGAAAGCGTTATCGTGTTTACATACACTCACACACAGACAGACACACAGACATAATTCCAAAAATGGTATTTTCGGACTCAAGGAGGCCTAAAACGTTGAGATTCATCAAAATCTCGAAATGCAATTTTTGGAGGATTACAATTCTTGCCCTATACTTCATAAACGAGAAAGAGAAATGCTGGGACAGGAGTGTGTTTACCACTGTGTTACATCACATTTCGCTCTGATAACATTAAATATTAATTTGGCAACTGAAGTCACTTATTGTAATGTTGAAGGGGGGATTTTTTGCCACTCTTGCCTGATACTGGACTATGCAACAATCCTGGGTCTCCATTGGTGTATTGTATGCTATATAATGCATCACATGTAGCACAGGAAACAGGCCTGGACTACAGGTAGGTATGTTAGGCACCCACACACTCCGATTGCTGTCGTAATACATGCTAAGTGTGGCTTACTGTTGTCTTACCGAAATAAGCAAGGACATCCCCGAGAATGATGTAATCTGGATGGCAGCGTATACTGCTTCAAAATACATATGTACCCTTCAATGTTAGTGGTGCCTTTATAGATGTGTCCCATGGCATGGGCACAAACAAACCCCAATACCATGACAGAAGCTCGCTTTTGAACTTGGTATTGGTAAATGATTGGGATGAATGTGGCCCGAAGAACATGACGTCCATTTATTCAAAGAACAAGTTGAAAGGTGGACTCGTCAGACCGCAGCAGACATTTGCACTTTGTGTCAGTCCACCTCAAATGATGTTTATCCCCCAAAGTCATCATTGGTGTTTCTGATGCATGGCACCCATTTTGTACATAGTATAGTTTTATCTTGCATTAGTAGATACTGTGATGGACTATACTTACTAACAACAGTTTTCTGAAGTACACCTGAGCCATTGTGGTTACGTTCTTTGCCTTCTGAGGGCTTGAAGATCACAGACATTCAGTACTGACTTTCAATCCTGCCCTCTACACACACCAATCCCCATCGGAATCTTTCAATGATGTTACATATATAGTCATAGCCGTAAAATCATTGCAATAGTATGTTGAGAAATGTTGTTTCTAAACTATTCAACTCTTTGCTCACGTAGTTTAGTGCCAAATGGCGGGCCTCTACCGTTATAAATGACAGAGCCTTTCGGGGATGCTACTGTTATACCCAATCATGATAGCGCCATCTGGTGGTACCTATTCACCTGTGCAAAGTTCCAAACAGGTTTTTTTGACACATTCCATAGATCAGGCATCACCAAATGGTGGACCTCGGTCCAGATCCGGACCGAGTGGTGGTTCTGTCCGGACCCGTGACCAGTCTGGTAAATTCACGACATTAAATAATTTTCATGGAGCATTATTTTGGACGGTCGTGGCTATTGATAGCAGGCGCTGCTACTCCAGTTAATACGACAATAGCTTCACTCAGTTGAGCCAATAAAATCGTTAGTTTACAACAGCAGAGAGGAAGAGGGTTAAGTTAAGAGACAACGTGGCTTGCTCCAAAAGGCGGAAAGTAGATGATGAAAATCGTTGTTTTAAAGGTGAATGGACGGAGAAATATATGTTCATTCTTCCGGCGAGCAGTTCAAAACCGGTGTGCCTCATATGCTCCGAAAACGTGGCATTAATTAAAAGCGGCAACGTGAAGCGCCACTACGAAACAAAGCACAGCTCTTTTGAGCAAAGTTATCCCCTGAAGTCCGAGCTGAGGGCACGCAAAATAACCGAACTGCAAGCCCAGTATGACAGATCTACCCGACTCATCACACATACATTTACAACCCTGAGAGTGTGTTCCCTGGTCTAACCAAAGTAGCACTGCACACCTTGACTATGTTTGGATCAACTTACAGCTGTGAGTCAGCTTTTTCCACTATGAACATTATCAAAAACAAGTACCGTTCTAGGCTTAACAATGAACACCTACATATCTGTATGAGAATGGCACTAACTCCATTCCAACCAAGATTTAAATTACTGGCAGGGCAGCCACATGCCCATTTTTCTCATTAAGAAAAGTAAAAAAAAGAAGAATTAAAAGAGAAAAGTTCAAAGCTGTGTTTGCATTTCGCCCCCTAAAAAGCCACTTGTTGAAGATGTGGATTTTTTTTTCTTGAAAAGTAAGCCCTCAATTGTTTTTAGGCTGGGATCTCCTTATTTTAAAGAACAAAGAAGAGAAAATGTTAAGTCAATGCTATGTTTGCACTTTTTAGTTATTGTTTTCTGAGTTGACTTTTTTACTTGAAGTGTAGGCCTTCAATTCTTCAGGTTGGGACCTCTTTAATTTAAGAGAAAAGGAGTTATTCCACTCTGTTTGCACTTTTTAAAATTTATTTTATTATGTTTCTGTTCTTTAAAATAAAGGCCTTGAATTTATTTGCTATAAGGGGAAGGCTACAAGACACAAGATGGAGTTTGGTTCGGACCTTCTACTTGGACGAAATTTAATAACTGGACCTCAGTGACTTTTAATTGAATACCCCTGCCATAGATGAATAGGTGCCTGTCCCAACTGTTGTGGATGTGTTGGAATTACTGTAGCTTATACTTACAAATGTATTCAAACTTTATGAGGTAAGATGCATCATTCCGGGGTAGCATGCTCCCTGTGCTGATCACAAAGAAAACACAGCCATTGAGGATTCTAGAAAACAACAGGAGATTACCTGTCAACTGAAAGTAAATGGGAAAACAACAACACAGCCCAAAGTGCAGCCTAAATTGGCTCAGAATGTTTCTAAGTGGTAATTTACCTGACAATTAGAAAATGTGTCGGAGGAGTTTTGGTGCTCAAATGCATTCTGTAAGTACCAGGGGGATAACTTGAGCTTATTCAAACGTATGTTGAAGCAAAGGAAGGAAGACTGCACAAATACGTCAACAGCGGTCCAGTGATGGCTTACAATGAGTGCACGTGTCAAAGCTGTGGGTTTAAACGAGTCCACATGTCAAAGCTGTGGGGTAAAGCGAGTGCACGTGTCAAAGGTTTGAACCTCTGCTTTAATGGTCATTTAGAACAGAGAGGCTGTTATGCGAATAAAAGGCAAATATGTCAGTAATTCCTACTCACCTAGTGCCATGTGTCAAGATGAGGTGGTGAGCACGGGGGTCACAGCCCAGGAAAGAAGCCTTACCTTGACTGGAGGCTGAGGCCTTGATGAATGCTTGATAAATGAATGAAAGTTTACTGGATATTTAAAACTGGTGTGGAAAATAGATGGCGCTAGAATGCGCAATTCCAACACAGACATACGCTAGAGGCACAAGTCCAAAAAGCACACGTGAATTTATTTATATAAAGTGTCCCCAACAGCCCAATCACACACTTTGCTTTCTTTACTTTCTTATTCTCTTTATCTCTCAGTCGTTTTCTTTTCTCCTCCCGACTCTCGCTCTCGGAGTGGTGACTGCTTGCTCCCTTTATAACACCACCGGAAGTGCTCTAGGTGCTTGTTGACCTACTTCTGCCAGCACTTCATGCCCAAGATGGCTCAGCAACTGTTGCAGCACCCCCTGGAGGCACCCCCAGATCCCAACAGGGCTGTAGATAACTCCAGCTCCCGTGAAGCCCTGCAGGAGTCCGAGGCACTGCTGCAAACCCAGGGGGGCTGCCATTTAGCATTCTGGGGGAGGTAACGTTTTGACCACAATTGCACCCCCGGTCCTCCCAGCGTGGAGGCGTTCCAGCTGGGCAAGGACCCTGGCCGTCCACCACACTGGATTCAGTCTCCATGTAGACCAGCAACTCTTAAACTTTATGCTAACATGACACCTGCAGTTAGACACTCAAATCATCAAAAA
Source organism: Polypterus bichir lapradei (assembly GCA_026402145.1). Lineage (NCBI taxonomy): Eukaryota > Metazoa > Chordata > Cladistia > Polypteriformes > Polypteridae > Polypterus > Polypterus bichir. Next base: position 63,874,286 of record JANRMT010062814.1, read on the forward strand.
AAGGCCCATTTGGAAATGAATGAAAAATTAAAAGTTGTAGCTGTGCTTGTTGAGGGCTTTCAGTTCCAAACAGAGCTACCAGATAGTCATTGCAGCAGTTAGTATGACTTGTCATTACTAATAGATAGATAGATAGATACTTTATTAATCCCAAGGGGAAATTCACATAATCCAGCAGCAGCATACTGATACAAAAAACAATATTAAAGAGTAATAAAACTGCAGGTAAAAACAGACAATAACTTTGTATAATGTTAGCGTTTACCCCCCCTAGGTGGAACTGAAGAGTCGCATAGTGTGGGGGAGGACCAATCTCCTCAGTCTGTCAGTGGAGCAGGACAGTGACAGCAGTCTGTCGCTGAAGCTGCTCCTCTGTCTGGAGATGATCCTGTTCAGTGGATGCAGTGGATTCTCCATGATTGACAGGAGCCTGCGCAGCGCCTGTCGCTCTGCCACGGATGTTAAACTGTCCAGCTTCATTCCTACAATAGAGCCTGCCTTCCTCACAAGTTTGTCCAGGTGTGAGGCGTCCTTTTTCTTTATGCTGCCTCCCCAGCACACCACCGCGTAGAACAGAGCACTTGCCACAACCGTCTAGTAGAACATCTACAGCATCTTATTGCAGATGTTGAAGGACGCCAGCCTTCTAAGGAAGTATAGTCGGCTTTGACCTTTCTTACACAGAGCATCAGTATTGGCAGTCCAGTCCATGTCTTCATTTTAAAAGCTTTAGTAAATTTCAAAACAACTAGTTGACAAAAAATAAAGAAAGTTGACAATGCACGCAGAAAAAAAGAAAAACGTCCTTTTCTGTGATGTTCCATTTAAGGCTTAAGTATCTAGATTAGATTAAATTCTTCTCATACAGCAGCAGAAACATAAAAATCAACAGTCAATCAATCCATCAATCAATCAATAAAAATAAACTTAATGAGTACATCGGGTGGAAGCATTGAATTGCCTGACAGCAGTGGGCAGAGAAGACCCCCAGAAGCACTTCTTAGAACACCGTGCTCCAAGATAGCGCCTCCTGGAGGGCATGGAAGGGATTTTCCATGATGACAGCCAGTTTTGCCACCATCCTGTTTTCCATAACAGCTTCCAGTGTGTCCAGGGTTCGTCCTGTGATGGTGCAGTCTTTCTTGATAAGTTTGTTCAGGCACTGTGCTTCTTTTGAGCTGTAGTTGCTTCCCCAGGAGACCACAGTGTATAACACCACACTGGCTACTGTGGACTGGTAGAACATTTCAAGCAGCTTGCTCCACACATCAAAAGCCCGAGTCTTTTGTCTTGTTGATGTTGAGTTGCAGGTGGTTCTCCCTGCACCACAAGACAAAGTCCTCCACCACATTTCTCTTCTCTGACTCGACTCCATTATTAATGCGGCCTATTGCACTGGAAGTCTGTTGTGTAGAGGGCGAACAGGAAGGGGGACAGGACAGTTCCCTGAGGTTCTCCAGTATTACCACCATTTCTGACACACACACTGCTGTCTGTTGGTCAGGTGGTCTACGGTAAAGAAGATTGTGGGGATGTCAGGATTCGAAGCCTTGAGCTTTTTTCCCCAGTCGATGGGGCTGATTACATTCCTTAAAGTTTCTTTTATCACGTGCACGAGGACTGATGAACCCCAGCGACCCCCAAAACACTCTATGCCCTTCATGGCTTTCTGTCTAACAGTTCTTTCCACCCTGGCCATCGGACCTTACTTTTATTCTATGTTAATTAATGTTGACTTATTTTACTTTCTAACTGTGTCTTTTATTTTTCTATTCTTCATTATGTAAAGCACTTTGAACTACATTTTTTGTATGAAAATGTGCTATATAAATAAATGTTGTTGTTGTTGTTGTAACAGTTCTTTCTAGCTGTCTTACTTCAAATCCCAGATTATTCTGTTGTCCAAATACAGAAATACAGCAGAACATTAAGAATATTCCATTAAACCGTTAGCTTATAGAGGGGTAAACAGAATCTTCCATTATCTCTGTGAAAGCTAGATTCTGTTCAAATTAAGGTAAATTTACTATTAATACTAACCTAAAGGTTTAGCTCTTAAAAAAGTTGTTCTTTCATGGTTTATGGCACAACATGCCAGAAAATGACTATAGAAGTAATTTGGCAGAGGTGCTCAAATGAACTCCGGAACATTTTAGAAAGTTTCTCATTTATAACATTCTGCATAGACTGAAGCATGAAAATATGTGTATGCCAAAAAACAGGAAAACGAGTATGCCAAAAAAAAGTATAAAATTTGGCATATGCACATTTCTAAGCAATTTGCCCATATAAATCACAATCATCTTGTAAACAAGCAGATTTGAATGCGCCTCAAAGTGCAAACCCCGCCTGGATGCCTCCTTGAAACAATCACATATGGACTATGCTAATGAACCTCATACATATGCAATCAAGATGGTGCAGACCTTCATTGACTGGCTGAGCAGCCAACCACCTGATGCATGCAGCCATATGCTTTTGAGGAGTGCTATGGTGGGCTACACAATGCATTGTAGTGCCTCTCCTCTGGTGTTGTGGGGTCAGGGAAAAGTGCAAGGCGCCAGCATCCAAGTGGGTAGCCACTAAAGCCCACAAATGTAATGACAAGTATGTTGTTACAATGAACAGAACAGGCCAGCTGAGGGTTCAGCCAGTTAACTTACCAACAAGGCAGCCATCAAGTACAAAACCAACAGCAAGTGTTGCGACTAACGCTACTTTGACTCACGGGTTGACTCAGGTCACCTGGACACAATGTTTGTGAGTCCTATTTTGACATCACAGATGACTTGTGCATTAATGGAATGTCACGGCTTACTGTTAACAGGAGCAGCTTGATTCTTGCTATGTGCCCTTATTGCAATATGAGTGCTGTCAATTGCCGCTACATTAGGAAAACAAGACACTACAGCAGAATTTCTTTTTATATTGGCCTGTACATCCACACCATTATGGAAACTAAATGTGGTGCCTCGTCAGTTGTTTAGGGCTGCCAGAAAAGCAGGCATGATGGAGCTGAAGCTTGGCTAAGATATTCCTATCCTGTCAGATAGGACAGTTTCCAGAAAGCCAACCATTGTTAAAACCTGGATATGAACAGGTGTAGCCAGATTTCGGGCAGTCAGTCTTTCTAACGCCAGGACAAGTCAGCACAAAGTCCCAAGACAATGGCTCTTATAAGTCAAAGTTGGCTCATAAGCCAGTCATCATCGTGGGCAAATAAAAATCTGACTGGTCCCTAAATGCTTCTTCCCTTCATATACTACCATTTGCATAGTCTTCAAGCAGCACCAAACTAGCCATCAGAGGCGGCCTTAGGGGTGTGCGGGGCCTAGGGCTGACCAACCACACGTGGGGCCCATTAAGTCAAGCGCTGTTACCAGTATGTGTGGACTGTATAAACTTGAGCACAAATTTAATAAAAAATAATGTTAACATACACCGGATTTTCTCATTACAGTATTCAGCTAAGTTTTTACAAGATAACACGTGGACTTTATCAAAATATAACGATATATTTCTATTATAATAAAAAAATCTTGGGAGACGAGACTTTTTATCCTGCAACTAGACGTGAAGAGATTATTTGGAATGAAGTCCCGTGAGACGGAGACTTTTAACAAGAGATTCATTCAAGTCACGCCCTACTTACAACCATTTTCAAACAAGACCAAGGTCCTCTCACCTCTGTCTTGTGAATTCTTTTGTCAGACACATTTCTTGCGCTCTCAGCTCTTATAAATTTTAATGTTTTCCTCACTTTAAGTTCCCAATTAAAGAAGACTATTATGTCCAAATCTTACTGAAGAATTTCATCACGAAGGGTTATCAACAGAAAAAATGAGTACACAGGCAATCTTAGCGAGAAACAATGAAGTCAAATGAATTTACTCCAAAAATGTAGATCGGTTACACAGCAAATTGGTTAAATGCGTATCAATAGACTATGCTGAAACAGTTGGTGGTGATCGTGTGGAAGATGAAAACAACAACAACTTACAATATCACGAAGAATATCTACAACCATTAACACCGTCCGGTCTTCCATCGTACGAATTACTGTAGAAAGAAGGACGTATCCAAGAAAGGTAATGTAGTACATCTCCCGCGGATAACATCAGACACCAAAGGAGATCTTGATATGCCATTTGTATTAAAAAGTTAACAGTTTCCCATTAGAATAGCTTTTGCAAAGACAATTAATAAATCTCAGAGCTAAACATTCGAAAAGGTTGTTTTATTTAATAGAGAGAAAGAAATGAAATGCAATCACAGGCAGTTATACGTCATGTGGATGCAAATGTAACACTTCACATGAAAATTAAAATCTGTTTAAATTGTACATTCACATCCCCATACCCGAGCGGCAGAAGGCAAGGGGGTTGGCGAGCGAAGCGAGCAGGGGGCAAAGCCCCCTAATAATCTATTAAAAAAGGATAATTCATAATTCATGATAATACCAGGAGAGTGCGAAATGCAATGCAGTGTCATGCCAAAATTAACAGGGCCTCTTCTAGAAAAGTTCCCACATTGCAAGTACTGTATACTCTGAGTCTCGATATGCGATAAGGGCTCGTCTTAGAAGCATCTGAAATATATATACTGTATATATATACTGGAGAATATAACTTGACAAATCTGCTCGAACGGGACACACGGACCTCAAAAGCGGAGCCCCCTTAGACACGGGGCCTGGGGTGGTCACTCCACTTGCCACCCCCAAACGCCACTCTTGCAAGCCATGTTGTGACAAACCATTAGGCTATAAAGAGGCTAGAGGGAATGCGATTTACAGCCTTGTGTACGCAGGGAGTGAATCACACCCGTCTTTACTGCGCTTTGCTTTCTAATCCTGAGAAGTGGCCACATGTAGCCATGTGAGGAAGCATCTCCCTTCACTACAGTTTCGTTTTACTTTCTGCAAGACACTATAGTTTCTGTCCTGCTGAATATAATTAACTCTGCCCTATTAGTGCTGAGTATTAGAAATGAAGATCACAGAAAAGGCACGTACCTGCATCCTTTCTGGAGCACATAAAGCGGCAAAAAGATGACGCGTCTTTGGAGAATTTGAGAATGCGTTGCGGGCGTCTCTCCTCGAAGGCCCTGTCAGTTTCTATTGGAGTCGCTTACTTGCTGTCATTGGTTTGGAAGCGGCAAGATGGGAAAGTGCGGTAAACTTTTAAAGACTGATTTTTTTTTTCGGCTTTGTTGGCGTCTAGGGAGGTGCGCTTCATCGGGAGCACGAGCCGGAGGTGTACGTAGGCGCGCACTAGCGCCATCTCGCGAGCAGGTGAACGAGCGCGCGCGGTACGCGTGACAGGCGAATGAATGGCAGACTTAGTCCCCTGTCAACTGATGGCGGGAGAAGCTTATAAATGCCTGGCGGGAATGTGGACTGGGAAAAAGAAAAAACGTCGAGCGAATCGGAGGTTGTTCAGGATTGCTTCTGTAGGTAAGCTGTTTTTGTTGGAATTTCGTTGTGATAGAAAGCTTAGCGAACTTCTGAGCTTTAGTGAGAGAGATGGCAAAACACAACTCAAAGCTGAGTCACAAGAAAGCTCGTTAGGACTGAATGTGCTTGGAGGTTCAGTAGCCTACCCAGATAGGGAGAAAGTTTGGGTATTTGCAATTTTCACAATTTTTCTTTTGAGATATTTATTGTGCATTTGTACGCAAGGCCATCTTAACAGCATTATAGGCCCCCTGGCAAAGCAGTGTACCTACACAACCACTCACAGGAATAAAAATGTAAATGGTTGATAAAATTAAACATATATTTGTTGTATTTGTACTTCCAACAAAATCAGTGTCTAAACTTTAAAAAAACATGCTGTACAGCAAAGATGAATCTACACAAACATTTGAACAATATACCATGAGTCTTGAAAAATACAAAAATTTAAACTTATAAATGATACTTATAAACCATACAGACGGAGATGGCACAGTATGAAATTATTATGAATTATTTATTATTAATCAAGTGTTCAACACAAACATTTGCAAATTTTCTTTGCAGAGAATTGAGTTGAAGTGATGTTAACATATACGCTTTTGCATCATATAGTGCGTAAGAGCTGTACACATACATGCATGTGAGGTTGCAGAGGTGACCATGATACAAAATTAGAAGTGAATGCCAATGTCCACTTGTAACACAATAACAAATATTCATAGTTTAGTATAGTATAGTATTTATTTATTGACAGCAAGTCACAACATACATAGATTAGCATGGGGCCCCAATGTTCGTGGGGACCCGCGGCAACTGCCCAGTGTGCCCATGAGTTAAGATGGCCCTGTTTGTACATTTTAATAACCATTTTTTGTTTCCACATTTTTAGACTGTGCACTTTTTTGTACTGTTTTAATCTATTTATTGCACAATAAATTGCACGTTTTTGTTCAAACTGCACCTCTATGTCCGCCACACTTACTGTTGCACTGACCTCAGCTGCTCTGTCACGGTCCAGGGGTCTGCAAGATTTATTGGTTATGGACCCGAAGGCTCGACAAACTAATAAAATAAACTGATGAAAAACAAAAAAGCTCCCTTTGGTGCAAATACACAGGATTGGTCCTCGTAAAAGGGAACTTAAATCTGTAGAGTCTGTACCTCATATGCATCACTTTTGAGATTTGTGTTTGTCACATGAATGCACATTATAATGATGGCTTGTTCATATCAATTATCATACGCCTGAGTCATCAATTAACAGGTTTGGCTGCATATCCTTACTTGATCAAGGGCATCACCATTTTCCACTTTCTCTAAAATGTTGCATACAGATGGGTCAGAATTGTCTTAAATATGTGCAAGCTTTCCCGTCATGTTTTCTTTTATAAATCCCAATCTTTGCCTGGAAAGCTGTGTATGTGCATTTTGTGTATCTTTTTGTGCGTACACAAGTTTTATAAATCTGGCCCCAGGAGAGGAAAAGCGTGTAAGGGCTCTGGCAGTATTGTAGTCAGGGGTTAGAAAGCCAAGAAAACAAAGGAAAATGAACATCAGAGCCAAAACAAAAGTCATTAACAGTAAGAGCTTGTAAGAAGCACCTTTAGCTCTGGGCTGTCTTTCCAGCATCATAGGCCCCGGGCAAAGTAGTAATCTGAGGCCTCAGTCTGATAGCAAAACAGAAACATACTTAGGCATCAGAAACACTGTAGAATCCTGGGGAACCCGGCCAGTGCCCATTGTGCCCATACTTTAAGACGGCCATACAGTTTTAGCTTCCAACACATTAAAGGGGAATGTTTGCAAAGAGGAAGAAATTCTGAATGCTACCCACCTCCATCTTAAATAGGTGGGACACAGTGAAATCATACATCACAAGTCTGGCAATGGATGCTCTTCCTATGAACAACATGGCTGCCATGAAAGCAAGTGTCAAAATAGCAGTGATCATTATGCCAAATAGCTAAGCAAGGATGTCAATGTTTAACATTATAAACAGTAAGAAAACAATGTATACAACAAAGCCTGAAAATGACAACTGCTTCAGCCTCACTACACTGGCAATCAAAATACCCCATAAGCAGCACAGCCCACCAAAAATAAAAGAAATGGTGGGTCTTTCTTTCATGCTTTTAGGCAGTGCAGGCCATCGAGGTTCTTAAAAAAGATCTCTGCACTGTTTAAATGTTAAAAAAATTGCAATCAAATGTTGAAATCAGTTGGATGCCCATATGCGAGACTCTCTGAGCCACAAGACCACTTATTCACTTGTGGAAGTCTTTTATAGAAATATTAGTTGAAATGAACATTGTAATGAGACAATTAATGTAATTCACTTCACATGTCAGTGGTTTTAATTTTGAGACTGAATGGTATATAGGAGTTGTAGCAATCAGTAAACCACTTTACCCGCACTTTGTAGGACCTCCTTTTGCTCTCAAAACAGGCTCAGATCTTCTTGCCATGGATTCCACAAGATGTTGGAAACATTCCTTTGAGATTCAGGTCCATGCTGACACGATCGCCTCCCGTTCATGCTGCAAATCTCTCATTCTACCAGATCACAAAGGCATTCGGTTAGACTTTGGGAAGGCCAAGAAGAGCACTGAACTCATTATCACATTGATGAAACCAGTAAGAGATGACTTTTACTTTAAGTAGCCATTAGAAGCCCTACCACATGCACCTCAGAAGAGGTGAGGCCAGCGGGGGGCACCTACCCTGTGGTCTGAATGTGGATCCCAATGCCCCAGAGCAGTGACAGGGACACTGTGCTGTAAGAATGGTGCCATCCTTCAGATGAGACATAAAACCGAGGTCCTGACTCTCTGTGGTCATTAAAGTTCCTTTATAAAGAGTAGGGTGTATCCTCGATGTCCTGGCTAAATTGTCCACCATGGCCTGGTCATTCAGGCCCTCTAATCAGCTGCTGTCTCTGATTGCCTAAGTATCTCTCACCCCTTCACCACCTAACAGTGCAAAATGGCTGCTGTCGCATCTCCCAGGTGGATGCTGCACATTAGTGGCGGTTGAAGAGTCACTCACTGTGTAAAGCACTTCAAATACCTTGAAAAGTGTTATATAAATGTAATGAATTGTTATTATTATGGGTAAACTGTGACTGTTAAACAGTGCGTATGTCAAACTGCTGTGTATGTGGCACCAAATCCTAATCCCTGATAAGAAGTAGACCAGAATTAATGTAGAAAGACTCAATTAACTGCTGAACATTGCAAAGGAAGGATTTGTTGCAATGGCTTTATAGAGCTAAATATTTATTTGCAGATAAACGTGTGTGCGGTTTTATCAAAGTCAACAAACAATTGAACAAATGCGGCAACGTGCAGACTCCTGGAAGTACAGCATTTCTGCATGTCAGATACAGAAATAACACATGCGCACACTCACGCATAACCTGTGAGCGAGATGACGCAACAGAAAGCATGCTCAGACTTTTGTACGGTGACCATGAGAGGAAGCACATGGTAAGCAACAATGTTTAAATAGGCTGTGGAATTCAAGTGATGATCGATTAGTATTGAGTTCCAAAGTGTGCCGAGAAGACACCACCAGGACCAGCCCGGACTGTGGACAGAAGGCAGGTTGGGTGCATGGATTCATACTGTAGTTTCTAAATTCTGACCCTACCATCTATGTGCCCCAGCAGAAACTGAGATTCATCAAACCAGGCTGATTTTCCAGTCTTCAGCTGTCAAGTTTCGGTGAGATTGTGCCCACTGCAGTCTCAGCTTTCTGTTTTTGGCTGACAGGAGTGCAACTCAAGCTGTTATTTTTGGTGTTGTTGCCACTCCGCGTCAAGGTTCGACATGTTGTACATTCTGAGATGCTCTTCTGCTCACCACAGTTGTACAGAGTGGTCATCTGAGCCTTTCTGTCAGTTCAGACCAGGCTGGCCATTCTGGTTTGACCTCTTGTATCAACAAAGAATTTCCGTCCTCGACGTGTTTTGTTTTTTGCACAGTTCTGAGTAAATTCTAGAGACTGTTGTGCATGAAAATCTCAGGAGGTCAGCAGTTACAGAAATCCTCAAACCACCAACAATCATGCCGTGGTCAAAATCACAGAGATCACATTTCTGCCCATTCTGATGTTTGGTGTGAACACTAACTGAAGCTCCTGATCCGTATCTGTATGATTTTATGGTGTTCCTATTTGGTTTTCCTAATAATTTTCGCAGTGAGTCTATTTATTATACAAAAAAAGTATAACGTAAGAATACAAAAGGGAAGGAAAGACAAGGTACAAAATAAACAAAGTACCAAACCCCAGTCCTGGACTAGAGGAATCACCCTGTCTGTCTGGTGGGATGGCCAGACAACATTTCAAATCCTAAATGTCTGCCCACACTGCGCTGTCTCTCAGTTTCTGTGCCTCTTCTCCTCCCTACTCCAGCCTCCCTAAATCTCTAGCTAACTGGCAGATTTATACTCCATCCAGAATCCTTTCCATGGTTATTTGCAATAGGGACACATCCTGGCACCCTGATGTTCTTGCCTCGCTCAACTTTCTGTCACCATCTTGTCACACAGTGTGTCCTCTAGTGTCCTGGGAGGACATTCCCCCCCGTCTGGAATTCCTTCTCCTTCATTGTGTCTACTTGCTTGCGCAGACATGCCAGTACACCCTGTCTTTCGCCGCCCTTCTCCAGTTACTTGCCTGCAGTCCCCGTCATGATCTGCTCCAAGTAACCAGAGTGTTAAAAAGAGCAGTCAAATTAAAGTGTTTTAATTAAACATGGGAATGTGCACTTGATTAAGCCAAAGGTTTGACTGAGCACCATTGATCTCGACTCGAGGACCCTGTCAACATCACTTTGAATCTGTAATCCAATCACATGGCCGACAAGACCGGCTTAAAGTACGAACATTGCAGTAATCAATGTAGAACCTATCAGTAGCCATGAGACCCTTTCCTGTAACAGGAATTGTGATTTGTGCTGGGCCTTGTAAGCTGCGTTGTCATGGAGCCTCTTGAGCTCTCCAGCCAGCCTGTGCGCTGTATACTGATGCACAACTCCGCTGTTAATTAATTCTCAGAATACCTTAAGATACAGTGCAACACGGCCTACTCAAGCTAATTCACAATACAGGCAGAAACAACCTCTGTCACTGATGTCCGGTCTTCCACGATTGTAAAGAACTTCCCTATGGAGACAGCTGGTGCTCTTTGTGGCTGAACCCACCACAAGTACATAAACCCAAAGGTCCCCGCTCTCTCAGCAGGATCTCACTTTATGCCTTTGACTTACAGTTCACCTCCCTGCTCTCCAGCAGCTCCGCACGCTCTGTCCTAAAATGCACAGCCCATCAAAGCTACAAATCTATTTAAAATTCCTAAACAGCTGTCCTTCATTTAGACGTTACAATTGGAAACATTACGCAAGTGCGGAGATGACTCTCAGGGGACGCATGTTTTTAATAAGAAGCTGTGTGCTTCTCACATTAAGAGCCGTTCTCACTTGCTTTTCAGTTTCTAATGTAAGGTGGAGGAAACCCATCAGACCGGTCTACCCAAAACCAGCTCCTCGCTTATCACCCTGTTCCCTACATCTGTAAGCAGAACAAGGAATTCCAGCTTCTCCGTGAAAAGCAAAGCCATCACAGAGCTTAACGCCTGGGAGGATCTTGACTCAAAAAAGTGGACGTGTTCTCCAACCCCAGCAGGGAGCACAAATCAAACTCCTGTCTTGGTGCCCATCCTCTCCTAGTCACCTATGTCAGGCCATGTAGGTGAAAACTGCAGAGAAAGAACGCAAAGGATCTTTAGGTCAGCCATTTTCCACCTGCTCCCTCCTTTCTGATCACATTATGTGCGCGCACACACACGTACTAGCTTTGTGTGAAAGTGTAAATAAGCAATCCAAAGCATTACGACGGCCGTTTTTAGGAGGGACAATTGGGCCGTCTGACAGCTAGCTTTTCTTATTTAATTCTCCCATCCTGTAAAAGCTTTGTTGCACTTCGGAGGGATTTTATTCTCACATCTTGCTGCTGACAGCTCGTTTTTTAAAGTGCAGTCAGGGTGTCAACAAGGCCGGGCCGATGCAAGGTTGTTGTGTACGACGAGCAGGGAGTGAAGGTCACCTGGATGGACTGTTCAGAAGATCCTTTGCTTTGTTCATTTCAAAGTGGGGCTGACGTGTGAGTGCAGTGCATCGACTTTGCAGCTCTCCTTGTGAAAGGCCGGAGAGATCTGATCATTAGTTTATCAAAAAGAACCTGCATAATTAGGGGTGCGAAACAAAGGGGCCATCTGTTGTGGTTCAATCAGGGCTCCGTATCTGGCCTGTTTTCTTTCATTAAGTTGTTGCTTTTTGTTGATTACTTTTGGATATTTTCCAAAGTTAATGTGTTTGTTAAGTACTGTTATTTGCCATTTTCATATTATTAGCATATGCAAGTAAGAATGTCACTGCACTCTGTAGCCGTGATAATAATTGACCCTAAGTGTTTTCGTTTTCAAATCGTTACCGTAATTAAGGTTAACTCGGTTAGTTGTTTTCCTTGTTCTTTGCATGTAGAGGCAGTGGGGTCAGGGACTGTTGATGCTGCACTTATGGCTGCAGATGGACTATTTCAAGGTCAGATGTCCTGTCCAGTGATTATTCCTGCCTCATGCTTGATGCTTGCTGGGATTGGCTCAAGCTGCCCCACAACCCAGCACTGGATAGGCGGGTTAGGAAGATGGATGGAGAGATGAATGGATGGGCGCCTATAATATATGTCCAGTTCTTGTCACCTGACTGTATGCTGCATTCCTGCTTAATATTCTCTCTCCCAGAAGCACATGGGTGTATTATCAATTCAATGACAATAGGCAATATCTTTTTGAAATAACGAAATAATCACCGTACCGCGAAAGAATATAAGCATTCGCAAGTGTGCCTAGTTGACTACAGAACAGAGACAGCAATTCACATCTGGGCACCAACATCATCAACAGACATCAACAATGGAGACATTAAGAGCAACATCCCCACCTCGCTGGACCAATAACAGTTCACTTACAGGGCAACCATGTCAACTGAGGATGCTGTCTCTCTGGCCTATCACACTACCCTGTCACACCCAGAGCAGAGGGATAGCTATGTGCGCATGCTGTTCATCGACTACAGCTTGGCCTTCAACACCATCCCACCCAACAAGCTGACTGTTAAACTAAACAACTTGGGTCTCAACTCACACCTGTGCAACTGGATTATGGATTTTCTCACTAGCAGACTGCAAACTGTGCACAAGGGTATGCACATCTCTTCATCCGTAATATTGAACACTGGGGTACCACAGGGCTGTGTGCTGAGCCCTCTCCTTCACTCCCTCTTCATAAATGACTGCATAACTACACTATGATGCTAACATCATAATAAAGTTTGCTGACGACACCACTGTGATTGGCCTGATCTTCAATAATGACACAGAAGCCTATAGACAAAAGGTTTAGAATCTGGAGCGCTGGAGGCAGAACAACAACCTTGCACTCAATTCCAAAAAAACAAAAGAACTGATTCTGGACTTCAGGAGACTGAACTACAGATGTCACCATCCCAACAGCATTAACGGCAAGAGAGTGGAGACAGTCCACATCAGCCAGGACCTGTCATGGACAACAAACACGACAGCAATGGCCAAGAAAGGTTTTCAGAGGCTTCACTTTCTGAGGAGCCAGAAGAAAGCCCAACTCCTAAAACAGCTACTAGATACTTCTACAGGTGCACCACAGAGTCTGTCATTGTGTACTGCGTTACAGCATCACACTCTGACTACACCTCTGAAAACAGGAAGACCCTCCAGCATATGATCTAAGCAGCTCAGAAAATTATTGGAGCTCAGCTGCCATCACTGGAAAGTATCTTCACTACCCGCTGCAGCAGAAAAGTCAATAACATTTGTAAAGATCCAACCCACCCCAGCCATCTCTGGCAGACAATTCAGAGCCCTGCATGCCTGTACTACCAGGCTGAACAACAGCTTTTACCCCAAAGCAGTCAGCCTATTAAATGGAGAACAATCACTGCCTCTTCCTGTAACAGAAGAAGCCACCACCAATTGAACTGAACTTCTGCATCAGCCACACATAGTCACACACCAATACATGAGCCATGTGGAACTCATAACCATTGCATTGACTGCAATCCTCACTGTGACTTCATTTATTATTACTTTGCGCCCTCCTCCACCATAAACTATCGTCTAAGCGGGAGGAGTGAAAGCTTTAGATTCAACAAAAATGTCAATCTCTGGTTTTCGACGGATCTTGACATTTTATGGTCCCCTGTTACCGAAAACATTGATATCTCAATGATGGGTGTGTGTCTGTCTGCATGTGTGTGTGTGTGATTGCATCTGTGTATCACAGTTTCTTGAGGACGGTGTGGAGCTAAAATGGCTGAACGAAAAAATACCAAACTCGAAACTTAAGCCTGTTATGAGATGATGATGTGAAGATTAGTCTTTGAGCCAAATTGTGCAAGAGGAAGAGTCACTCTAGGGTATCAATTCTTCTCGTCAATTGCTATCGTAATGACCTATTTAATGATCTGAAAGATAAGCATCAGAGTGGTAAATACTTACTAAAAAGTTCTAGAATAGTTCAGGTAACTTGGTTCTTAGGGCGCAAAGCCTACTGACGCTCACGTCTGAATTTATTTTCTCTTTATGGTTCCATATTCACCTTTACTGTTACTCTGTGTATATTTGGAACTCTTAATAGTATTTGTGTTTCTCCTTGCTTAATGTTTACTTTTAAATTTGTGCTACTCTTATATCCTTTTATCTAAGGCTTACTCCAAATGATATTCCATTTAGACAATAAAGGTATCTGGCATCTTGCAACATTCAATGTCAATAATGGTGCTGGGTGATGACTTTCCAAGGAGATTCCACACCTCTGCTGCAGAAAAAGTAAAACAGGATAGTTGACAAAGAGGAGTGCTCAGCCAGTCTCCTTTAAAACTGCTTCAATCCTTCAACAATGGTTTGTGTCTTCTCCTTCTTAAAATGACATGAATACTCTGTTTTGCATTACATGTATAATCTCAAGACACCGATTAATACTCAATAACATTTTTGGCTTGAAAAACTGATGAATTTACTAAGTTTTAATGCTCTTCTTTACTTTGGGCCCCTGGTACCCATGAGCTCCATAATAAAATGCCAGAACAGGCAAGTAATTTTTTTATATTTATAATATATGTGTAGACACTAGGTGGCAAAACTGAGCTCCAACTCCTTTGATACAACTACACAGGCAACAGTCCTGGGTTCATATCAGTCCTTATATTAAATAGCAAGTACCTCTGCCACTGGCTGCTTCCCTAGTACAGAGAACTTCTCCTTTCTTTACCATCTTTCCCTTATTGTTTTCCTCTTCTCTGCCCTGGCAAGCATTGTCTCTCCACCATACCTTACTCCAACATTCCTGGCCTAATGGAGGTCTCCAGGAAGCATTTCTGGAAAAGGTGGAGCCACCCTGGAAGGGGAGATTTATCTCCCAGTAGCTCCCTTTGGTGGCAGCCACAGAACCCAACATGGCAGTCCTTATGGGACCACAATTCCCACACTGCCATTTGGGCACCAAACAGGGGCTCATCACAAGGGACAGTGGTACCCAGTATACAGGGGTTAGACCTTATCTTGGGAGCCAGTATTCCACTGTGCCTCATTTCTTCTGGCCTCCACGCCTCATGAATTGCTATTCAGTTGGGATGCTTCTCCATCCAGGCCATTCGTCCAGTATGCTGGCTGCCCAGCCAAGTAAGGAATTTCCTTCCATTGCTGTTGGGATGCCAATCCTACTGTACCAACTGCCTCAGTGCCCCTTCATGTCTGCTTCCTGGCGGGGAAAAGGAATGTCTCATGATCCTTCTTCCCAGCCAGGTAAGGGAATGTGGAATCCAATCTAGCAGGATCCATCCATGACATAAGCTTCAGTTTTGTACACAATTTCACATGGCAAACTAATAACGTGAAGAAATAACTTTGACTCGAAAAGTACCAAACTCATTCAAATCTTTGTTCATATTAACTTCACAATAAAGATTCCTGTTCAGCTTATTTTGGGGGCAGAGGAGATTGCAGAGGGATGTATGGTTTTGTGGGTGCAGGCCAAGTATTGTCATTTTATACTTCACGCCTTTCTTGAGTTTTGGTGTCCAAATTCATAAAGTCATCTATCTACAAAATCAGATAATTCTGAAACAATATGTGTTTCATCATGAATCCAACAGAGCTACTATAACACAAGTCTAGTCCAATCAAAAACATCAAAATCAGCTCAACTGCACTAACAACTATATCATTTCAGAAATCCCAAAGAAGAAATTTAAGGACAGGTGTAGCAGCAAGCTGTGTGAGGAGCGGTGGCAAGTGAGAGTCATTTGGCGTCCTCTCAGGTCACTGCTGCTCCACTTATTACAGCACCCGAGAGGCCTAAATTAAAGACTTGGGGCAGAACTGAGGGTAAGGCCGGCGTCACACCGCACGACTTCAAGTTGTACATCTCGTTACCTTGACGATGTCGCATTACGCGACCAGACACAGAGGACTTGTTCATGACAAAGTTTCACTTTTCCTATTGGGTTGTGAATGTATAGAGAGCTTGACACATTTTGACAACCAATCAAGGTGGAGCTTCTTTTTCTTTCTCCATTCGGTCATACTATGACATAAACAAGATGTTGAATAGATATTTGAGACGGCTTACAGACCTTCTCCTCTGTGTGTAGTCCTGGACATCTGATTAGTTCTGCTTATTGTGGCCAGGTTGTCTTTGGTCTTCTCAATCCTCCTTTTTCCTCGTTTTTTGTGGACATTGTATACATTGAACTTCCAACTAAATGGTCATTGGTTGTCACCTCTCTCACAAACAGTAACCAGTCCCTATGGTGTGCAACAAAATCAAACTCTGCATGTCACAGAATGCCACACTACATGGGTCACTGGGCCATGCCAATGATGGCAAATGATGGCTATGACTATAAATCACAGGAAGTGTCATGCAGCGTGATGGAGATTTAAGGGATAAGGGAAAGCAAGGAAACACAAAACAAAATGAGGACAAGGACAAGTCACCAATGCAGTCCTAACATTAACAATCTGAACATCGAAAGTCGTAAAGTCAGCGCATGTGATGGCAGCCTGTGAGACCTGCAAAGTGCAAACTGAAACTTTTTGGATGTGCGTTGTTTATGGTTTTTGAGCCCTGCTTCTTTTTCAGGTGTTGCAGGACTTCTCTGTACTTTTCTTATCTTGTTGTCCTCTTTAGCAGTGCTTTGTAAATGGTGATGCTCTCTAGGAGCTTGTTTACTTACACACACCCTCACATCTTATGACGTACTGTCTGGTAGATGATGTGTGACCTTGGGGGCTCTTCAGCATTGTTCTGAGTACTGAACTTTGCTTATTTTATTCTTGCTTCAGGGATTCTAAACACTGGATTTTTGTGTTATTTATTATTGTCATGCCATTAAATTATTACATGTTTTGTAATTATCATGACTCTGCTTTGCTTTTGTCATGAGTGCTATCCTTTTGAGTATAGTGAGTATGTGAGTTAACTGGTGATGTCACCCATATATAAGCTTCTTTGTGTCTTTATTGTTCTCTTCTAGAGAGGCACTAGAAGGTTCTATAATTCCACAGATTTTCAAAAGTTAGTGCTTCAGGGAATTCTGAACACCATACTGCTTTATTTTGTGGTCTTCACATTGGCCTGTGACTCTTATCACTGAATCACCTGGACAGCTCCTTAGTCTTCACAGTGGACTTTCTGAACTGGCATGCACTCATAATGTTGAAACCTCATGCAAGTGTGAGCTGTCTGAGGAAGAACCTGAGTCTTCATTATAGAGCAGCCTCACAAGCAAAATCGACGGGGAGCAGAATTATGAATTTAAGTTTGAATAGCCTGCATTTAATACTTCCAGGAAATTTCTTGAGTGATAAAAATGTGTCTGTTGTAATTAAAGATGATTAACAAAAAAAATCAACGAAAAATTCTAAAGCAGTCAAACCATTCTGAAGGTGCTTGAACCAATCAGAAATTCAAATGCCAGTTCAGTCCTCAGTCCTCCTATATGACTTTGAAACACTCCCATCGCTGTCTGCAGTGGTGCCCAGTTCTGACCTGTGAGATCCCCCCGGGGCCCACATGTGACCACGAGCCACCTACTCCCCATGTTTGACATCCTCAGGTCAAATCGTGGCTCTGTCCCCAGCAGTATGCGAGTCATCAAACTCATCTCCAGTGTGCCCCCCATTCATACTTCAGCTAGGCCCTTAATCACGATGATTTACATCCCCATCTGCAGACCAGCTCTGTAGCGCACAACTCAAACCCCCTGATGTCCAATGTGATCGGGACTCACACTCTTATCTCCACTGTTGGCCAGAGGCTCTCATTTCAATTCCCAACTCTGTCCTTGACACTATATGTGACAGTGTGTCACTACCCTCATCTATTCTGTGGTCCACTGGCTCCCAATTCACATTTCATTTCACTGTGACCTTTTGTTATCCCTAAACTGAAGTGAGGCCTGGTGGCTCTCGTGTTAAATCCTACCTCTGCCTTTTACGCCACATGTGACCCAAAGCCCCCATCTCTATTTAGTGTTTGTATTTTAGTGCAGCTTTCAATACCATGTGTCATCCTGTGCTATCCTGACCTGAAATGTGGCCCTGTGGCTCTTACTTCAAACATCATGTCAGCCATGTGATGTGACCGTAAGCCCCCTCTCATCACTATTTAGTGTGGCCCACTGCCTCCCATTCAATGCAAGCCTTGTTGACCCATGTGGCTGTGAGTTGCCACACTGCAGCCCATGGGGTCCCAGTTCGTATTTCAGTTGTATGAGCCTGATTCACCCCCTCAGATGTCCAGTGGGGTCGAATGACTCCCAGTTCAAGGTTGTGTCTGTGGTCATCAGCCTGTTACCAGTGTAGCCCAGTATAAACCTGAGGGCCGCGTATGATGCTGTAGGTGACCCCTTACCAGTTCCACCTATAGGCTCTCATGTCATATCTCAGCTCAGCTTTCCTGTCTTTGATTGGCTCCTCTCATGTCCAGTGTGGCTGCCATTTCTCATTCATATTTAGCTGCTGCCCTGACCAAAGTCCCCCAGCACTGATTTGAAACCCAGAGACAACTTGGTGGTCTGGTCTGAAACGTGCAGAATCCCGCTGAGCTGGGGGCTAAGCTTGAACAAGTCCTCTCACCTATTAGTGCAGAGATGCACCAAGGAGATGAGAACACAGAAGATTTGCTCAGGGTCCGGCTCGGCTCTTACGGATCACCATCAGGGCGCCACAGCTTTGCAGTCTCTGTGATTTATTTTTTTTTATTGTGATTAAGCAGCGCTGCAAGATAAAAGGGGTGAAAATGACCGCTCTGGCCATAAATAAATAAATAAAACAACCAGAGATAAATGGGAGCGTCAAAATGAAAGGCGTCCTTTGCTTCAAAGATGGCCCGGACTGGAAGGTGCTTTTGTCCCACTTAGACCCCCTCTGTCCTCAGAGCGACGAGTCTCTCACAATTAGCAGCCGGCCTGCGCGCCGCGTATATTCAATTAGATCTCCGGCCGGCGCTTGTCACAAAATCGATGCGGCTCCACAGCTAATTAGAAAGCAGCCGCACAGCGGCCAGCCTGGCAGCCATTTTTAAACGCTAGCTGCCCGCTCTCCATTGCTCGGTTCCCTTTCTCTTCCCTTTTTTGATGTCACGGTGTTCATTTTAATTTAAAGCAATAGGAATGTGAGAATGGTAAAGCACAAAAGGAGAGGCTGCTGCAGACGCACACACTGATGTGATTTAAGTTGGTGGGATATGGCTGCTTCTGGGTGCCTGTTAACTGCTTAAGTAAAGAAAGAACCAAACAAGTGGCTGGATCTGAGTTCAATAGGTGACTGGAACCCTGAGCTAGAATCTGAACTTGGAGTGCAGCAGCAACTGGAAACAGCAAGTCAGTCTGCAGGTGAAAGAAGCAAGTGGACCCCTTGAGATTGAGCTCAATAAGCAACTGGAGCTGGGTATCTGGGATCAGAGTTCAGTTAGCAGGCTGTTGGGACAAATAAGCAGCTGGAACCAATAAGCCACACTTTGAGCTCAATAATTAAAACAGAACCATAGAGCAAAGCTCCGAGTTCAACCAGCAATTAGAACCAAAGAGCCAAACTCTGAACGTGCTAAGCAAATGGAACTAACAATCTGTTGTTCAGTTCCATAGAATACTGGAACCAGCGAGCTGGAATCTAAGCATCTGAAACCAGTCCGATAGGTTCAGAGTTCAATAAGCAGCTAGGACCACTGGGCAGTGCTCTGAGTTGAACCAACAACTGGAACCAGTGACCTCAGCTCTTAGTTCAGCACGCAACTGGAACCAGTCAGCTGAGATTGGGGTTTAACAAACACCTTGAACCAGAGAGATGAAATCTGAGTTAGGAGAGCAACTAAATGCAACAGCCAATTGGAACCAGTGAGCACAGCTAGAAATTAAATAAGCAAATGGGAACTGGGAGCTTGCTGCTAAGTTCAGTAAGAAATGGAACCAGTAATCTGGGGTCCGAGTTCAGTAAAGGAATGGAACCAATAAACTGGTCAATATGTGTTAAATAAGCACCTAGAAACATGCAGTGATCCAGGCTGAAGCTTCAATGGGCTCCAAGTTCAATAAGCAGCTGGAACCAGCGAGCTGAACTCCGAGTGAAACAGAAATCTTACCAGTGAGTTGAGCTCTGAGTTAGCAAGCAGCTGGAACCAGTGAGCAGACCTCAGAGTTCAACAGATAACCAGAAACATGGAGGAGGACTTTAAGTCCAATAAAGAACCTGAACTACTGAGCAGGGCGGGCTCAAGTTCAACGAGTAACTGGATCCAATGAGCTGAGCTCTGAGTTTATCAGGAAACAAGAACCAGTGAGCCTACCCAGAAATTAAATGAGTAACAGGAAACAGAGAGCAGGGCTCCGATTTCAACCACCGGGGAAGGCTTTGAGCTCAGTAAAGAACCTGAACCCCTGAGCAAGGCCTCAGGTTCAATAAGTAAAACAACCAGAGATAAATGTGACCACTGAGGAGGGCTTTGAATTCAGTAAAGAACCTGAACCCCTGAGGAAGACTCCAGGTTCAATAAGGAACCTGAACCACTGAGCAGCAAGCAACTGGAACTACAGAGAAGGCATTGAGTTCAGCAAAGAACCTGAACCATTGAGTGATGCTTTGAGCTTGGCCATTAACTGAAACTAGTGAGCTAGTCTGCACACTCATTTAGTGACATCAATCTCAGTTCAAAGGCATTTGGAAGCAGCCAGCTGAGATCCATGTCCACCAAGCAGCTGGAACCAGTGAGCTAAGGGAAACTGGATCATCTGATCAGGACTCTGAGTTCAATAAGTAACTGGAATCCGTGATCTGGGATGTAAAGCTCAAAAGACAGCTGAAAGAATTGGGTGCCTGGCACCAGAGATCTGCATTTAACAAGCTACAGAACTACTGAGTAGGTCTAAAAACTAAAGAAGCACCTAGAGCTCATGAGCGGGTCCCTTCATGAGGTTTGTGTCCACCTTCAGCTCCATTACCCACTCGTAGCCCGCGGATGAATGATCCTGCAGCTTCTCCATATCCTTTCTCGAAAGGGATATCTCACATTCCTCTGGACCCTGCTGTTAATCGTTCAGAAAGGTCTTCCAAAAATTGAAGGCAACCCTATTTTTGTTGTGCCAGGGTGCTGTCTGGATGCCCGTCCCACTCCATTTTGTTTCAGTAGCACTCGGCCGCCCTGTTTCTACCTCCTAATGTAAGGCGCGTTTGTTCAGCACGCAGGAAACAAAGAACAGAGACAATCTGGAAGTGTCAGTGCCGCTTTCATGTATTAGAAGGAGAAAAAGCCGAAAGAATGAATAAAATATGCGACCCCCCCCAATCCCCACCCCACCCGTGACCAATTTCAACGCGCTGTGTGCGTTTACTAGATCTACTGTATTTATTCATTTACTTTTTTGGGTCTCTGCGTAATTAAGCATCATGTGGAAATATTCCAATATGAAAAATTGCCAAGGGCTTCTGGCGTATCAAACTGCGTCCTTGAGGAATGAGTCGGGAGCGAACAGCAGGCAGATGAGAGCGCGAAGGCGCCGTTTGAGGAAGAGACGAGTGCCGTTAGCGCGCAGCGCCTCTCGAGCGCTTCTGGTAGAAAACAAAACACGACAAAAATGAACATCAAACCACCAAGCCTTCCCTCCTTTGTCTAACTTAGCGGGCTAATTTCGGCAACTTGGCCGCAGTGGCTGATAGCGATGTAAAGAACAAAGGTCGCCGGTGAGGCTCTCGCGCAGACGTGTGTCAGGGTGACCTTGTTCTATGGCTTGCTTATCAGCGAGAGAGGGAGCAGGCAGGAGCGCTAATTAGGCTCCTCACCTTATGGAACTTCACTTGCACGCGAACCGATTACGTCCATTGTGGAGGGGAAGGGAGGGGGTGGCTTAAACGCTTGGGTCGGACTGCAGGAGGACGTCCTCAGGTCTTCTCAGTGAAAACCACCCCGGCTTAAAGAACAGCTGCGCCCCGCTCCCTCAAAAGCCTCAAGTGAGATGGCCGCTGGTCATCTGACAACATCAGTCCGACTTGGCGATCATCAGAACTCACACAAAATGACCGATCAGTCCGCTCCCCTACTCTTACGTCTCGTCTTGGTCTGGTTTGGTGTTAAGACCGTGCAGCCTGTAGGAAATGCCGTCCGTCTCCATCCGTACTCTGAGCAGCACGGGAAACGCGTCCACGTCCATGTCTCAGCGTGGCCCCGGGTGCGCTTCGACTGAAACATGCAGTGTTAAGCTAGGATGCGATGAAGTGTCAGAGGTGTGGATTGTGGAGGAGGAGCCCCGGCCTGAACAGAGAGGCGCGAGAATGCTGTCAACAACGATCAGTGCTACAAACTTGAAGTCTCCTCAACGAGAGTCTCAGGAGATGGCAGCCACCCTGAATTTGTGTAACAATCTTGTTCGCGTCCACGCTGTGGTCTTAGTTACACTACGGGACCGGGCTGATCTGTGAGGTGTCCGCCCTGTCCAGGAGGCTCAACTTTTATTTCTGTTTATCTCTCTTTATTTGTCAGTTCCCATCCCTCTCCGTCAGCCCCCAATTAATATAAAGTCTACAAACTGGTAACCACAATCCGGCTACACACCTGGGGGCGTCAGAGGTACCTGAGGGCTCGGCGGCAGCCCCTCAGAGCGGAGTGGCGGTGCGATTTTAATCACTAATTAAATGTGCACACAGAGCAAAGGAAATCAAATTTGTGTGACAGTTTGAACACCAAAGCCCAGAGGAGCAGAAATCAGAACAAATAAAAATGATTGAATTTGCTTTGCTTAGTTGTAATTCTTTTATAAGCAATGCTTAATAGAAAATCAATTCAGAGAGCTTGTGTGAAACTCGGCTATCAGATCAAGTGCATGTAAATGGGTACACACACACTTGTGTGCATTACATCTATCTCTCTAGTAGTATACCAACTAGTAATCAAAAGTTTATATTTTGATACTTTTTTATCAAGATGCAATTAAGATTTAAAAGTATAGGCAAGTCATTATAATGTTTCGAATTGCTGTAGCTTTTATTTCTTTATTATTCACATACGACTGCAAAACCCCATCACTCCAGTCCCCGAATGGTAAACTCTCTTAGCTCATCCATAATTAATCATTTTTAAATGCTAATTGGTTATTAGAGACACCTCTGTAATTGTGTTTGCACCACTGAAACCTGCTATTCTTTTCAATGAAGAAAGTGTGGCCAGCGGCAAGGAGGCTGGCGAAACAATGCGAAAATTTGGGATAAACACATCTAATCCCGTTTACTGTTGAATACAAAAGGGCCGACGATAACAGAAAGTGTCCCGAAAATAAAACAACTCGAGATTAAAAGAAATGAAATGGCAAGAAATTAACTTCAAGCCAAATCGGGTAACGCTCGTCCAAACCAATATTTCTTCCGTTGTGGTTTCAAGCACGAAGCCATGTTCCCAAGGTGCCACTTTTTAAGTCCCCCGGGACTGGAAGGGGCGGGGCTTCCGCCGGACCTTATTGCTGGGTTTGGTTGACCTCAATGGGCGTGTTTTCTGGGCATTGTTAAAAGGAAAGGCGACCATTAGCAACAGCGCTCACTCTCGCCCAGAAATGGTACTGCATACTTTTGGTAATCTTATCAGTGAACCCTCTGGCGCGTCAATGGTCTTTCGTTGAGTTTCAAGGTCCTGACATTTCTAAAGTTTAATTCTGGGTTTAGAAATGGCCAAAATGAAATAGCTTTCTCAAGAAACACATACGTCTATTATTGCTTTACAAAATTAAGCTGGAAATTAAACTGGAGATTTGATGCCAAGGTGTCCACTACTGTCTTGATAGAAGAGGGCAAAGTGGATCTAATCAGGATAGAAAAAGAAGCAGAAGGCGCAGATACAGAACTGCACAAGAGAATAAGGACCTGAGAGTCTGTAGTCCGAGAAACAAATACCTTGCAGGTCCTCACTTGGCTGCTTCCTTAAAGACTGCATTGCAAATACCAGTGCCATCTGCAATAATGAAAAAGCAAATGTGGGATGCTGGCCTTAGGGACTGAGTTTCAAAGAAAATTGCCAAATAAAAAGAAAAAGTTAAAATGGCCAGAAATCCACTGTCCAATGATTGTTTATTTTCTTTTCACAGTTGCATAGAGTATTCAGCATTTATAGCAATGGTGGCACTGTGCATGCTGGCCTTAGAACACAAATGCCAGAAGGCAAACATATGAAACTAATGGGTCAGTCAGCCTGAACACACACATGTGGAGGGATGATCAAAGGAAGAGCATTCAGTGTAAGGAGACAAATGAAGCCTTCTGCTGGTTCAGATGCATCTGTTAGACTTTGCTGTCTGTGTCCAATTGCAGGAGTGGCTGGCCCATCTGTCCACCTGCATACCACAGTGCCCAGGGTGCCAGTTCTTTCACCCATCAAAACTTTTCTCTCTGCCATTGTTTCTGTGTGTTGAAGCCTTGTCCCCACTCCACCTTCAGTCTATCTCTTCTTTAGAAGACCTGCTTAATTCAGTTCAGGTTTGTCAGTTTGGTATATCCTGACAGCATCAATCCACCATGCACACGCCATGATCAGTGTTGCTGGAGACCCTTCTTCTAGCCTCCTTTTCCTGCAGATGCTGCTGCTCACCCCTTCTGTTGCTGCCATGAACACCCAGCCTTCTCGGTACTCTGCCCAGTCCATCGCATCTGGCCAGTTTAAGAGTCACCAAATAGTCAGACAGAAACATCACTGGAATGAGACAGAGAGGTAACCACAGCGCCCAGACATTTTGTGTTTGCGCCAGCCAATGTTGGTAGCTCCAGGCAAACATGGCACCTCTTTAAGTCTTACTTAGGAGCTCTCAGATCTGGTGTGGGTTTTCACCCGCAGTCCAAAGACTTGCAGGTTAGGTAAACTGGCGACACTAAATCGGCTCTAGTGTGTGGGTTTGGTGTGTGTGTGTTTACCCTGCGATGGACTGGCGCCCTGTTCAGGGTTTGTTTCTGCCTTGCATGCTGTGCCAACTATGCCAACCCCCCGTAACTCTGGTCTGGATCAGGCAGGGTGGGAAATTACATATTGAAACAAATCTCTTTGGGTTGTCATTTGCTTTTTCTGCAGTATTAGCTCCCCTAATATCTTTTTTAATGGTTGCTATCATATTCTCATATGGCCTACAGTTACTGATGGAGTTAATAGTCTTATATCGTGTTTTTTCCTTTGTAAATTCCTTTGTAGGTCCTTAGTTATCTAATGCTGAGTTCGCAATCATTTGTTACTTCTTATTATATTTCAGGATGAACTTGTCCTGGCATAACATTACATTACATTACATGTAAAACTCTGAACCACATCTTCTCCTCAATTAAAAGTTTGTCCCAGTTTACTGTTTTTTTGCCAT
Organism: Polypterus bichir lapradei; assembly: GCA_026402145.1. NCBI lineage: Eukaryota > Metazoa > Chordata > Cladistia > Polypteriformes > Polypteridae > Polypterus > Polypterus bichir. The sequence goes on from JANRMT010062814.1 coordinate 63,899,716, forward strand.
CTAAGTTAAGCCAGTTCACGGTCACAGGGAGCTGGAGCCAATCCCAGCACCTCTCTGTGCAAGGCAGAAAATAGCCACGGCCAGGGTGCCAATGCAGGCCTAACCCAGTTCTTCAGAACTTGAAATGCGCCCTCTAAACTGATCCATGAGAATTCTTTTAATTAGACAGTAAATCACCTCCTGGAGACACTGACGGAAATTAAAGGGAGCTGCACTTAAGACAGAATTCAAACTGTGGGGATGTGGAGGGAACTGCTGAGTCACGTCTTTGAAAGGGAGGCTTTTAAAAAGTGTCAGGATGAAATATTTGGACAGCTGACCGCACAAACTACTAGATAAGACATACAAGTGTTGACTCACAGGTGTTGGGGGTACTTACAAAAACAAGAGCTTACAATAATAGGTCTACAACAGTGCAATACAAGGGCACAGGGAGAGAAGACCACCCTGAAAGCATCAGGTGCAAGGCAGAAGGTAACCCTGGATGGGATGCCAGTCCACCAATGGGCACACTCACTCACCCTGAGCCAAGTTGTGTTACTGACATAGCCTACATGTCCTTGGGGTGTGGGAGGAAAAGCACACATCGACACAGGGAGAATCTACAAACTGCACAAGGACAGTAATGGAGAGCTAAACTCAAACCCAGGAGTCTGCGAGGCAGCAATGCTAACCACTGTGCCGCTCTGCTATCCGTATGGTTTTTCAGGGTTTTTATTTTTTGAAACATATTTTAATGCAATACATATTACAAATCACGCCTTTTGCCATTTTACATTTTCTGCAGGGGATCAGGTATTAAATACTGTGCCCTTCAAGTGCCAGCCCCAATGGGCTCAATGCTTCCTCCACCAGGGTCACGTCTGGGCCCTCGCCTCAGGCTCTCAGCATCCCCGACTACGTCTGTAACTGCTGACAAAGTGAAGCGCCGCTTGGTATGCAGTTCCCGTTTGCCGATAAACGTCTGGGGATGGCTGCCTAAACCTTGGCATATAAAAATAAATAAAAGCAGAATGCTTTTAAGCAAACTGTGCAAGACAATGCCAACATTAGGCTGGTGATTGAGCAGGGATCTGGGGGCAGAGGACAGCAGATCTGTGTGTTTGTCTTTGTGAGCATGGACTCCAGTTTGTGTTCATAGGTGAGTGTGTGTAAATGTGTGTTGTGGCAGACGGCCGAAGCCCATGCCCAGCTGAGACGCCCCTGCAGCATATGTTCCTGGGGAGCAAGCATGGAAGACCCAATACCTCCCCCTGGACGCTAGATGGCAGCCTCCCTGGGTTGCAGCGGTGCCTTAGACTCCCGCAGGGCTTCATGGGAGTTGGAGTTTGGTGCAGCCCTGTTGGGTTCCGCTCGTGCCGCCAGGGGGTGCTGCAGCGGGAGCTGTTGGGCCCTTTTGGGCAGTAGTTTCACCACACCCGGAAGTGTGGCCGGGTATCGGCAATCAAGCACCTGGAGCACTTCTGGGTGCCTAATAAAAGGAGCCAGCAACCACCACTCAGGAGCCAGCGTCGGGAGGAGAGAGACGAAGCTGCCTAGGAGGAGTGGAGGAACGGAGGAGTGTTTTTGGGTGGTGTTTTGTTTGGTGTGTATTTTGGGACTGTGTTGTGCCTGTGAGACACAGAGAAGATGTGCCCCACAGGTGAAGACAATAAAAGTTTATTTATTTTACATGTGCCTCATGGTGTCAGTCTGTGTCGGGTTGGCACCTATATAGCGCCTTTTCACAGTGTGTTGAGTTTTTTCTGCTTCTCATTGCATTCATTTTGACACCCACTGTCTACCCAACCTACCTGGAAAGGGGTCTCTCTTCGAATTGCCTTTCCTGGGATTTCTTCCATTTTTTTGGGGAGTTTTTTCTTGTCTTCTTAGAGAGTCAAGGCTGGGGGGCTGTAAAGAGGCAGGGCCTGTTAAAGCCCATTGTGGCACTTCTTGTATGATTTTTGGGCTATATAAAAATAAATTGTATTGTATTGTATTCATAAGAGTGTGTAGGGCATGTGCACGTGGGCAAACTATGTGTGTCTATGTGTGTGATAAGCATGCTTTGTAACCTGGAGTGTGTTTTCAGTCCAAATCGAGATAAGAAGGCCCCAGGCCAGGAGGTGAAGGCCGTAATGAGGACATGAACACAAGCGTGCTTCAAAATAGTGGTGCTGGTCGCGTCAAAAAGTCAAAAGGCCAGCAAATAACAACCAAAACGTAGGATGGAAGCCATAGTCAAAAACAACAGCAAAGAGGATGTCCTTATACTGAACAGACAGAACGAGACATCTGGAAAGAGTTGTGTTTAAGTCCAAAATCTTATAAAATGAGAGAACATGTGCTGCCATTGCTAATATGTCACAGCCATTGCTGTGGCAGCCATTCCCAGAAACATCTTGACAGCAACCATGAAACAGTAAAACAAAATGGTGTCATGATAAAATAATATTTGGTAATTAATAATACCTGAATTTACATGAGAAAAACTTACCAGACAATACTCCAATACTCAGGAGGCGGTCCAAATCATAGCAATGTCACCCTGTTGGGAGCAACGTAGGGTGATCCTCAGCTTAGAACAACAAACAAAGAGGCCAGAGGTGCAACAACGAGGATTTATGAACAAAATGAAATGTCCAAGGAAGGATATAAAGGAGGGAGAAGACTCAGGGCCACTAATAATACACCAGTTTATGCCCAGAGGGGACTGGGCGGTCTCATGGTCTGGAATCCCTACAGATTTTATTTTTTTTCTCCAGCCGTCTGGAGTTTTTTTTTTTTGTTTTTTCTGTCCCCCCTGGCCATTGGACCTTACTTTTATTCGATGTTAATTAATGTTGATTTATTTTGTTTTCTTATTGTGTCTTTTATTTTTCTATTCTTTATTATGTAAAGCACTTTGAGCTACTATTTGTATGAAAATGTGCTATATAAATAAATGTTGTTGTTGTTGCAGTAAGCCGTGCCCCCTTCGGCCTTCCTAAATATGGACACCTCGGACTGTAGAAGGAGCAGTATACTCCTGCTCAGAAATGCCCTTTTTTTCCTCCAGATAATCATTTTTCCACTCCGCTTGGCTCCATTATGTCCTTTCCTGAGAATGTCTGTGCCTTCCTCTTCTTCCAGGCTCCAAGCTCCACTTTAAAAGGTGATTGATCTGAGCTCCCTTCTGGGGCACCACCAGATTGTCCAGCAAGTGGTTTCATGGTCACCATCTGAAGCTTTGTGAGGCATGTAGCTGACGTGGCCCCCCTGCTTCTCCACAGTGGTCAGAAGAACTAAATGCTGGCCCCTCTGACCTCCTCTGGCGGTCTTTACTTCTGACCTGGGGACGCCTCTGGTCCAAGTAGTGCTTCGTGCCAAATGATGGGCAGGCCAGAAAATTAGCATTATGACATAACATAGAGAACTAGAACTTTATCAGTCCCCAGGGGGATATTTGGCTTTTAACAGAAGTAAGTAAAGTACGTAAATAAATACGTAAATACTGTAACAAATACTCACAAGAATTGCTAAAAAGAAAAAGAAAGAAAACTTCTGACTTGGCTGTCACAGTCACAGTGAGGCCTTATGCAGGCGTATTGCTGTTGGTATAAAGAAGCCCCCATAGTGTTTCTTGACGCACTTCTGCTGTATAATTCATTGGCTGAAAGTCCTCAGTGTCAGTGTGTCAGAGAGGGGATGTGCAGCGTTGTTCATAATGACAATCAGATTTGTTTTCATTCTCTCCTCCTTCACTAACCCCAGGGTGTCCAGAGTGCGCTCCATAACTGAGCCTGCCCTTTTAATTAGCTTGTTTGTCACCTTGTTTTTTCCCAAAGCACATGTGACGCCCCAGAGGGTGGCCTTCCGAGCTCATGAGTGGTAAGCACTACCGCTTTAGGACATGAGGGGGCGCTGTCACTGACAGTAATGTCTCTTTTCTCACCCACAGCTCAGTGAATACACCAAATGAAGGCTACTGACTCTTTCCTTTCTGGTCCAGTGACTATAAAGCCAAGACCCTCCTGGAAGGGGTTGTCTCATTTCGGCTAGACAGAGCTCCAACCTAAGCCAGTGACTGTTCTACAGATCCTTGAATTGCCACAATCCAAGCGGGCGTTACCACCTTTTTTTTGTTTTATGTTGTTTGTGCCACCTGTTTATTCTGGTGGACTGTTGAGTTATTACTAGGGGTGACCCGGCTGGTGTCCCAACAGTTCTTTGATGTGTTTCCTCAGTCAACGACTGTGTATGAGCTTGAGCATGTGTGGAGGTGTGCCCACAAGGACATGGGCTTGTCTATGGGTTCATAGGTGTGTATGCATGTGTGAGTATTGTGACACACGTGCGACTGGGAGGCAGCTAAAGGGCCAGAATAATGGTAGTACCACACCATACTGGGGGGTGGCGAGCTGCACTGACTTTCTCTCTCAGTCCTCTGCAGACCATCCACAGGGATATCCTGCACGGTTCTGGCTCCAATGGTGACGTCAATTCTGGTTCAGATGACATCAAGAAGGTTTGGGGCAGCCACCCATATATAATGCCCTGGCAGCAAATGGGTAATTTGTTGTGAGTTGTTCTCAGGTCAGAGTCCAAAACAGAACTGATTTAAGGCTGTAAAGATGGCGGCTTTAAAGGCCAAGGTAGGAAGTGTTGTCATCGGGACCAGAACTGGAAGTGATGTCATCTAGACTGGAAGTGACACCATCTTGTGTGCCGGATCTGGAAGTGACATCATTGGGACCGGAAGTGACGCAATCATTGTTGCCAGAAACAGAAGTGACATTATCAATGGTGCCGGAAACATGCAGGATTTCCTGTGGATGGTCTGCAGAGGATTGAGAGAGAAAGTCAGTGCACCTCACCATCCCCTGGTCTGGCATGGAACTACCATTATTCAGGCTCTTTAGCTGCCTCCCAATCGCACGTGTTTGACAGTATATATTGTAATAAAAGGCGCTATATTGCACCCGACCCGACACAGAATGGACACGGAGGTACATATAAAAACCAAGACTGTTTTATTTTTCTTCAGCTGAATGGCACGTCTTCCCTGTAATCCCCCCAGCCACAACACAGTCCCAAGCACTAAGCACTAAAGTCCAAACAGTCCTCACTTCTACCACCACTCTTCCAGGCAACCTTGTCCTCCTCCACCCGACTCTGACCCCTGAGTGGTGGTCGCTGGCTCTTTTTATAAGGCACTAGGAAGTGCTCCAGGTGTTTAATTGCCGACCTCCGACTGCACCTCCGGGTGTGCTGCTCCCGCTGCAGCACCCCCTGGCGGCTCCTGCAGAACCCAACAGGGCTGCACAAAACTCCAACTCCCATGAAGCCCTGGGAGAGTCTGAGGCACCACTGCAACTCAATGAGGCTGCCATCTAGCGTCCAGGGGGAGATACTGGGTTTCCCAATGTTGCTCCCCTGGAATATATGCTGCAGTGGCGTCCCAGCCGGGCATGGGCCCCGGCAGCATGCCACAATATATAGTCACACACATGTGCATAGGAGACCGTTTACAGGCTCAAATAGTGGTATTTCACATTCAGGCCAGGGGATGGCGCTGCCACTTGATTGTTTCTCCTTTTGTCCCTCTGCAGACCAGCCAAAGAATCTGCCTCTCAATGATGTCACCACCAGTCCAGCCCCTGTTGACGTCACTCCCTGCACTCTTTGATGACATCATATCCGGCATCCAGAACCACTCTTCCTGCCATGTCAGTTCCTGTTCCGGCCTCCTTGACTCCACCTCTTCAGCCATATTTATAGAGCAGCTTTTGCACCTCTTAGTCAGTTCTGTTTTGTACTTCAGTCTGTAAAGATGTGTTTATTTTTCTGACAGTTTTTTCAGGTATATGAGGTGGCCATACCCAAGCCTTTTTGTGACTCCATTCATCCTTATTAGAATGTTTAAGACGTGTGTTTTGGGTGTAGAGACACTGAAGAGCTGAGTAATGTGGAGGAGCAGCCTATGAAGCAGCTAGTGGGTCCGGCCGCTGAAGAGACCAACAATCTTTCTAAGGGCCAAGAACCACCAGCACTGTGCAGAGTGCAAAGTCCATTCCTCCATCTCTTGCACCCCCAGGTTATTACAATATTGTTATTGAAGTACAGGCAGGTGACATTGGAGGAGAGGAAGAGCAAAACTCCAACCAGAAACATCCCGTCAGTTGTAGCATAAAGTCATTGACAAATTCAGACATAGTCACAGTCCTAGAGATTTCAGTCCATTTAAGTATGTGAGTTTGCTTAAGTGCAAGTGTTTATGCACAGGGTGGTCAAGAGAGGGTTCTGGTCCCAACTGGCCACCACTCCAAAGGGTAGTCCCGGTTGAAGCCCATTTGAGGATCAGGGCCATCTTAACAGCATTATAGGCACCTGAGCAAAGCAGTGCACTGGGGTCTCTACTTACACAGACCACTCAGCAAGTCACAACATACATAGATTAACATGGGGCCCCTGGGCAACTGTCCAGCATGCCCAACGTGCCCATGCATTAAGACGGCCCTGCTATCTATCATATAGTGTCTTTCCTATCTATCTATCTATCTATCTATCTATCTATCTATCTATCTATCTA
>JANRMT010062814.1:63913147-63966807 GCA_026402145.1 Polypterus bichir lapradei
AGATAGATAGATAGATAGATAGATAGATAGATAGATAGATAGATAGATAGATAGATAGAAAATGTATTTGTCCTCAACAGTAAATTTGGCTTTTTATGGAAGCTCTTGAAATAAGTATATAAATAAATCTCTCCATTGTGATAAAAAAATCTTGGGACAAGATGAGATGTGACTTTTTGAAGAGACTTTTTGGAAGGAAGTCCTGTGAGGCTGAGACTTTTACCATGAGATTCTTTCACGTCACGCCCTACTTACTACTATTTTCAAACAAGACCAAGGTCATCAGGTGCATTCCGGCACTTAACCTGGACAGACACCAATCCATGAAAGAGCTTACTTATGAACACACACACACACGCACACACACTGACGAAGATCCAGTTTAGAATCACCCATTCATCTAAATATGATAGTGAGAAACAATGACGTCAAACGAATTAACGTGAAAATTGTTGATCGGTTACACAGCAAATTGATTAAATGCGTATCAATAGGCTATGCTGAAACAGTTGGTGGTGATGGTGTGGAAGATGAAAACATCAACTTACAATATCCTGAAGAATATCTACAAGTGTTAAAGCTGTCCGGTCTTCCACCGGCTGAATTACTGTTGAAAGAAGGATGCATTGTAATGTTATTGCGTAATTTATGTATTAGTGATGGACTATGCAATGGAACAAGATTAGTTGTATTAAAAATTGGTCGAACAATTCTAACATTTAAAATTTTAACAGGTGACAAGAAAGGTAATGTAGTACATCTTCCGCGAATAACATGAGACACCAAAAGAGATCTTGATACGCCATTCGTATTAAAACGTTTACAGTTTCCCGTTAGAAAAGCTTCTGCTATGACAATTAACAAATCACAGGGACAAACATTCAAAAAACTTTATTTATTAGACAGCAGGAAACAATATTCACTCACGGAGAGTTATATGTTGTGTTGTCATGATGTAACTCCAAACACAGAATCAAAATTCAATGCAATATTGACAAAAAGTTAATTCCAAATATTGTTTTAAGTGAAGATTCAAAGTAAAGAAAATAATGCATATGTAACAATTCCCATGGAAATAACAATTTCTTTAAATTGTATATCCAGTTAACCAAACCTGGGGGTTGGCGAGCAAAGTGAGCAGGAGGCGGAGCCCTTCTAGTAAATAAATAAATATACACACACACACTTTGGTTTAAATATACACTGGAATGACTATAAAGTAAGAAAATTAAAAACAAAGAAAACTTCTGACTCGGCTGTCACAGTCGCATTGAGAGATCATGCAGGCGTATTGCTGTTGGTATAAAGAAGCCCCTATAGTGTTTCTTGACGCACTTCTTCTGAATAATTCATTGGTTGAAAGTCTTCAGTGTTATTGTGTCAGAGAGGCGATGTGCAGCATTGTTCATAATAGCACTCAGTTTTGTTTTAATTCTATTCTCTGTACTACTTTAAGGGGGTCTGGAGTTTGTCCTATAACTGTATGTCACTTTAATGGTGACATAAAACAGAGGCACAACCCTCAGAGTGTGCTCTCACATTGTGCCCCTCCATGTGTTTGGTAACCACTACCATATGGTTGTAGTGTTTTGGCATTTTGGATATTTAGATATTTGGCATGTTGTTTGGATTCTTACCTTTTTCTAAAAATTTTTTGCCTTGCACTATCCAATTTTTTTTCAGTGTTTTTTTTTTTTATTCCTGACTATGATAATGCCTTTTGGAAAATGCAGTAGTGTATCTATATATACATTCAGCAAAATAATAATAATATTTTCAAGCCCATTTTATTTTTTGGAACAAATCAAAGTAGCTTTGGGCACAAGGAATGGGCCCTCATTTGGCTGTTTCACACACGTTACCATCAAACTATTTACTTTATCACCTAAAGGCGTGACTTTTTGTTTGGACTAACATAATAAGCGAGACGACCCATTTGGTGTCCCAACTTTTCCTTTTGCTTGACCTGTCAGTCATTCACCCGGCCAGAGTGTTCATTGTTCAAAGTTCATTGTCAAAAAGTCTTAACAAACCTAAACACCAAAAACAAACAAAACCCTAAACTTGACGTCAAAAACAGAACTAATTGTACCCAAAGAATTCTTCATATATCTGTGATTTGAAATTTTAGATCACGTCCACAAAGGTAGACGATCTGGAAGTCTTTCTACCCAATGGCTCGTTACTCATGTGTAGCATAACCCCAAACTTGACTCCTAATAACTCCAATAAAATCACTAAAGAATAAAGCACATAATGGCTACGCCCATGGAGTTCAAAGTAGCAATGGAAGGTGTAACAATATTTAAACACCTCATAAATGAGAAAACTAATATCAGGTTTGAGTTCAGGAATCCAAAAAACCCCAAAGGGAATTGGAAAGCCAAACACAATGCAAACAACATGAGAAAGAAATGAATAAGCAAAGCTAATGACAACGTAGTCGAAGACATCCTTAAAGATGGACTGTGTGTGTGTTAAGATGAAGTGTCTCATTACAACTGCAGTCCTTATAAGATGATGGGGGGTACACTGAGTGAGAGGCTACTACTGCTCGGTTTTCTCAGCAGCTCCTGGTCCATTTTAATTTGACTACTCCTGATAATAACACTTGGTATAATAAAGCTTTCAGTGTTCCTGGGGCTGTTGATAATTTAATGAGCATAGCAATTAAAAGTGGAAATAATTAAGTGTAAAATCCTGATTAAAGTTCCATCCAGTAATACAATATCTAGTGTCACCTTTCAATGCAGCACTGACTACTGCTGAACAGGAACCACAGTCATCTCCAGCCACACTGCCCTCTTTGGAGTGCCCAAGTAACCTGGCATGCACAACTTTATGGGAGGAAAATGTCTGAACTGCACATGTCCAGGGAATGAACCTGGCAGACCTAACCGCTGCATCGGCATTTTGCCCAAAACAGTTTATTGTCCTGTGAATTGAAGGAACATTTAAGTTAATTCACATTACAGGATATCACTTAATGGTCAATATAAATATCTTCTAATGCCATTTGGCACAGTTTACACTCTTTCTCTGTTTCCCTTTTCCTTGTGTTCTGTTTTGCCCTATTTCTGCCCAAAAATGACATGTATTTTTGCATCTGTTACTTACCCCATGTTGCTTGTAATAAAGGACAACAAAAATCTTTAGTCTTATGTTTTTGTGTAGAATGAATATTCCTGATACAATGGGCTTCAATGGGAGTGTCACACATGGACACCTGAGGATCGTCTTCCAGGCTCGGACAAGGTATGCAATAACCTGCTGGGACAAGAGGGGGTGTGAAAGCTAACCTTATCTTCTCTTTTCTCATCCATAACTCAGAGAAACTGTCCATGTAGGGCAACTCAGCCACGCCCCCTCAAGTAAGCCACACCCCTTGAGGGGTCATGGTGGATGGTCTCTCAATTAACAGAACTTTGTCCTGCATGCGTGTACTTCCTGAAGGAGACCCACTCGAGAGATCTGATTATTTAGAAAAGCCATTGTGGCTAAAAAGGCACTGCAGTCTTATGTTTGTTCTGTTTTTTGGATCTTCTTCTTCTTTCGGCTGCTCCTGTTAGGTAGTAAATGGGGTGGCTGGGTTGGTACACCAAATTTTCTTTGGTTCTCCTAGTCTTTATTTACTGGGCAATTGCTGAACAACAGCAATCAATATCAAAACACCTCTAAAGAAAATCTCAAGCTTACGCATGTTCCAAAATCAAATGTTGGGTATTAAGTTGTATCCTTACAACATCCCAGTCACATGTATTACAAACAATATGGAGTAAGTAATAGATTGCACATGTTATTGGGAGGAGTATTTCTTTTCTTTTCTGAATATGTTTGCAGATATAAGGCTTACTGTATATTACAATACCACAGAAGAGAAATGCCAAAGCCCCAATATTCCAACAATCTGGACCTGCTTCCATTCCCAGCCTTCCAATCCCAGAGTACTGGGAGTCATAGAAACAAAACTGGTGAACAGATTGAAAGATAAAAGTATAAACAGGTGAAGAGATGGAAATAAATTCTTTGCCGTGACTTTGCAAACCAGAAAGAACCTTTGGTAAGGGTAAACCAAGGTGCAAAATATGGAGGGCCCTGAGAGGTATGGCATCCCCTAATAAATTAATTGTTGACCTCCAAAAGTCTGAAAATCAAAATTGTAGGGGTGTACATGAAAATACATTTTTAAAATGCCTTATGATTTTTCCAATAACTCAGCATCTATTACTGGGACTGACAGACGGTATTGCAGCAGCCAGAAGACAGTTTCCAATGAAAGCCACAGCCTGTGAGTGGCACCAGATGGGTGGGGCTAGATACATGATTGGCAGCAGGAAAGGGAGTGCGTGATTGGACAGGCCTCCTGAGGATCTGAGAAGAGGGCTGAGCCCTCCAGAGAAGAAGTATAAATAGGAGTCTCAGTGAGCCATTAGTTTTTACTTTGTCTCAGTGATCCTGAGCATGATGATGGATAGCAGGAAAGAATGCCAATTACTGATCCTGTGATGGCAACAGAATTCACTTTCAAGTGGAATGACATGAGCATAGCTGTGTAATGTTCCCAGTTCCAATTTCTTGTTGTAGAGGCGTTTCCTGTGAAGTAATCAGTCTCGCTGGAAGAAACTGAGGTGTTGCTGTTTATTATTGTTCAATACACACTGTGTTACTGTGCTGAGCTGATATTCAGTGTGTGTCTCAGTTCTTCCATGTCGGTACTTGCTACAAAATATTCAGATGCCATTTCAGAAAAATGTTAATAGTTAGATGTTGCCCTTTACTTTAGCCCACTTCACCTTCAAAATGGTGTGCTTCTTCCTTTTGTGTTCTGAACTAACTAGAGCTGCAGTGCCGGTCTGGGACAGGGTGTGAATCGGTTCAGAGGACACAGCTACCTTAATCTGAACAATAAAATGCTAATTTTAGTGCTGTATGCACAGTGTCCATATGTATACAGTATGTGTCAAGTCGAAGTTCTGTATGATGCTGGTAAGCAGTTCAATTATGTGTGACTTCCATCCATTATCCATCCCGCTATATCCTAACTACAGGGTCATGGGGGTCTGCTGGAGCCAATCCTAGCCAACACAGGGCGCAAGGCAGGAAACAAACCCCAGGCAGAGCGGCAGCCCACCGCAGATGTGTGATTTTTGTTTGCCAATTATGTATCCTTGTATTATATAATTTGTTTAGATGCCATATCCTAAGTGATTACATTCTTCATATCTAATGTCACACACGTGCGCATGGGAAGCAGCTAGAGGGCCTAAAAAATAGTAATACCATGCCAGACCAGGGGGTGGCGAGCTGCACTAACTCTCTTTCTCCGTCCTCTGCAGACTATCCTCAAGAAATCCCACTAGGTGCCGGAACTTTTGATGACGTCATTTCCGGTACTGGCACCACTGACGACATCACTTCCGGTGCCATTGATGATCTCACTTCTGGTTTCCATTGGGTCTTGGGGTGTGTGTGTGTGTGTCGGGATTATGAGATGGATGATGTCACGTCTGGTCCCGAGGACGTCACTTCCGGTTCTAGCCTCAATGATATCACTTCCTGCCATGGCCTTTAAATTCGCCATCTTGTCAAACTGAAATCAATTCTATTTTGGACTTCAACCTGAACACAACTCATCTAAAAATCAACCTTTTGCAGCCAAGGCATAATATATGAGTGGCTGCCCCAAACCTTTCTGATGTATCTGTGTTGTACTTATCACACTAATTTATTATGTATTCTGGAGTAGCAGAATCAGATTTCAGTGTTCAGTCAGCACTGGAACAGCAACAGGACCCGTGATAACCACTGGGTATTTTACACTGTATTCTGCTGTGAGACTCGTGTTGTGATTGTTCTGGTAGTTCTTGTCCCACTTTGTCAGTTATGATGATATTGGCAATCCTGAAAATTGTGAGCTGGCCAAAACAGAACCAGGACAAGCAAAGAATATTTGGGACACCAGCTGGGTCATCCTGTTGAATTTCCTGTTTTAATTCTTCAACCTTAAACAAGTGCCTACTGGCAACAACTAACATAACCCCATAGGGCAAAACATAACAGAGAATAAGAGCTCACAATGAATAAGAGGTCTCCCATAGAGCTCTGACTTGTCAGGAGTCGATCCCAAAAAAGACAGCTGGGCTTTTTATAACTGGAGGAACGGAAGGGGCGGAGCTAATTTCCTCTCACTGGGTGGTTTCTCGGAGCTGCAAGGAGAAAGGGAGACGACACAGTTAGCGACTGTGCCCCCTCTCGCCCCGGCGGGTTATCACCTACCTCGAATGAGCCAGCAAGGAGATCCTCGGACGTGCATGTGTGACACGACACATTGGAGACGGAAGCGATACTCAGCACATTCCCCCACAATGCTTAGAAAGTGGATATCCTCAGCTTTATCTGCAAGAATTAAGACACTGATAGGAATTATTGTCCATCCATCCATTATCCAACCCGCTATATCCTAACTACAGGGTCACGGGTGTCTGCTGGAGCCAATCCGAGCCAACAAGGGCGCAAGGCAGGAAACAAACCCCGGGCAGGGCGCCAGCCCACCGCAGGGCACACACACACACACACCAAGTACACACTAGGGACAATTTAGAATCGCCAATGCACCTAACCTGCACGTCTTTGGACTGTAGGAGGAGGAATTATTATTTTACAGGCAACTGTGGATATTCACTGCACTGCTGGGCACCCGTTGTTAGGAGACATGATGTTGGTTATAGGCATGTTCATGAAGGTCCTGGAGCAATCTTTCCTTATCTAAGCTGATAATATAAAAAAAAAATTTGTGCTTAGGTTTTTTGTGTATTGATCAATTACTTATGTACTTATCTTTGTTTGTTGCTCTTCATTTTGGCCTTGCTGCACAGTTTTGACCTGTTTTTGATTTCATGTCATCTTCTGGTTATTTCAGATCTCCTCTGCCCTGCAGACATAAGAACAACAAAACGGTGGCGGTAGGTAACACAAGGTGTGGTTTCCAACAGTTTCCATGTGAAGAGACCACAGTAACGTGTATGATTGTCCATTTTGATGTGTCTTTATGTGTAAAACATGTAGAATATCACATTTTTAAAAATACACTGTGCTCATCTGCGGTGATGTGAGTGAGAGGCAGAAAACAGAACTGGTTTACCTAGCGTGCTGATGGCATTACTCAGCTGCAGAAAAAACACAAGCAAACACTAAAGTGTGAATGAGGCCTTAAGGATCCCTTCAACAACCATCCAAAAATGTTTTAGTGAGTTTTGTGTTTGCAAAATCAGATGTGAAATAAATTTTAGTGTCAGTTTTGTGAAACCATATGAAAACAGAACTGTGCTGCTTCACTCATTACTAAGTCCATAAACCAAAATCAACAACCTGAACAGCAAAGCTGAAACCTAAAGCCTAAAAATCCCCAAAAGGCATAAAGGCCTAAAGACTGTAAAGCTTAAGAAAAAGGGAATCACTTTAGGACGTCTGAATATAATTGCAGGCAACTACAGCAATGCCACATCAAAGTGGCTGTGGCAGCAGGGGTCTCTCAACGGCCTGCAGGTAACTGTGACCCTAACACCGCAGCACCCAAGGGCTGTTAATTGATTAGAGGCCTTGGCCTTTGTATTGGGAAAGCGACAAAATAAAACATAAAGGGAATGGGAAAAATAACCTAAACAAAGCTAAACAAGTCCCATAAACGCAAATCCAGAAGGTGAAAAACCTAAAGCAGAAAAGCCCAAACTCATACAGTGGTGCTTGAAAGTTTGTGAACCCTTTAGAATTTTCTGTATTTCTGCATAAATATGACCTAAAACATCACCAGATTTCCACTCAAGTCCTAAAAGAGATAAAGAGAAACCAGTTAAACAAATGAGACAAAAATATTATACTTGGTCATTTATTTATTAAGGAAAATGATCGAATATTATATATTTGTGAGTGGTAAAAGTATGTGAACCTTTGCTTTCAGTATCTGGTGTGACCCCCCTTTTGCAGCAATAACTGCAAGTAAACGTTTCCGGTAACTTTTGATTATTCGTATACACCGGCTTGGAGGAATTTTAGCCCATTCCTCCGTACAGAACAGCTTCAGCTCTGGGATGTTGGCGGGTTTCCTCACATTAACTGCTCGCTTCAGGTCCTTCCACAACATTTCGTTTGGATTAAGGTCAGGACTTTGACTTGGCCATTCCAAAACATTAACGTTATTCTTCTTTACTTGTGTGCTTAGGGTCGTTGTCTTGCTGCATGACCCACCTTCCCTTTAGATTCAGTTCATGGACGGATGTCCTGACATTTTCCTTTAGAATTTTCTAATATAATTCAGAATTCATTGTTCCATCGATGAAGGCAAGCCATCCTGGCCCAGATGCAGTAAAACAGGCCCAAACCATGATACTACCACCACCATGTTTCACAGATGGGATAAGGTTCTTATGCTAGAATGCAGTGTTTTCCTTTCTCCAAACATAACGCTTTTCATTTAAACCAAAAAAGTTCTATTTTGGTCTCATCCTTCCACAAAACATTCTTCCAATAGCCTTCTGGTTTGTCCACGTGATGGACAAACTGCAGATGAGCAGCAATGTTTTTTTTGGAGAGCAGTGGCTTTCTCCTTGCAACCCTGCCACGCACACCATTGTTGTTCAGTGTTCTCCTGATGGTGGACTCATGAACATGAACATTAGCCAATGTGAGAGTGGCCTTCAGTTGCTTAGAAGTTACCCTGGGTTCCTTTGTGACCTTGCCGACTATGACATTCCTTGCTCTTGGAGTGATCTTTGTTGGTCGACCACTCCTGGGGAGGGTAACAATGGTCTTGAATTTCCTCCATTTGTACAATCTGTCTGACTGTGGATTGGTGGAGTCCAAACTCTTTAGAGATGGTTTTGTAACCTTTTCCAGCCTGATAAGCATCAACAACTCTTTTTCTGAGGTCCTCAGAAATCTCCTTTGCTCGTGCCATGATACACTTCCACAAACGTGTTGTGAAGAGCAGACTTTGATAGATCCCTGTTCTTTAAATAACACAGGGTGCCCACTCACACCTGATGGTCATCCCATTGATTGAAAACACCCGACTCGAATTTCACCTTCAAACTAACTGCTAATCCTAGAGGTTCACATACTTTTGCCACTCACAAATATGTAATATTCGATCATTTTCCTCAATAAATAAATGTATAATATTTTTGTCTCATTTGTTTAACTGGTTTCTCTTTATCTACTTTTCGGACTTGAGTTAAAATCTGGTGATGTTTTAGGTCATATTTATGCAGAAATACAGAAAATTCTAAAGGGTTCACAAACTTTCAAGCACCACTGTAAGGGCTTGCACGAATCAAATTATACAATACACCATGACTTGAAGCGATCTTTGAGTTACATGCGCTAGCTGGAGCTTTGTGACTTTAGCACCAGACCTTGGGGGACCTTCTTTATTGTCCATGAGGTGTTTTGCAGTCGAGAAATGCATTAAGGTTTTTTTCCAGTGTGTGTACTCAGCCGAGATCATAAAGTGCACAGAGACAGGATTTGTAACTGATTGCACTTCTGAACTGATTTCAAGAGATATCCTAAATAATAACAGGGCCTAACTTTGATAAAAGATTTCAGTCGCTTATGTGGAGCTCTTTGATTACAGTTGCCTACCTGTCGAGTGATTGCAGAGCTTCCTTGTGCTCCTTGACCTCTAAAAAAAATAAAAAGGTTTATTAAAAGAATTTCAAAGCATAAAGGAAAAATGGCAACGTACAGCTTTATAATGGTGGGTGAAAACCAAGCTGAGGAGGACAGCTTTACTTAACTGAGATGTGAAATACTCCCTGACGTGCAGACAGCATGCCATGATAAAGTTCACTATGGCAAGTATGGGGGTCCTCTCTAGCGTGTACTTTTAGGAGAGCCACCCCTCCTTCTAAAATACAAGGAGCGTTCTCCACACTTTGCATTTTACCCTAGCTTCTCCATGTGGGCACATCAGGCTGGATGAAGACCTCCGACTGACTTCTAGGTTTGACACGAATCCTACTAAAGGGCTAACAAACAAGGGGGGCAAAAATCTTCAATGGGTGAGAATCTAGAGAAATGATTAGGATGGCACAAGCTGCTTAACCGACAGAAAGCACTGTTGTGAGCTCTGAGATGGCGGGAACCATGAAAGGTTCACGCTGTTATTTTCTGTGTGGTTACCAGTTTTGGAGACTTTATGACGACTACGCTAATAAAGGTCCTGAAATACTAGTCTTATATAAAGGGCTCTGTGCAATAGGGGCAGTTGTAGCTGACTTATTGCCTGATGATCTTGATTTTCATCTGGCACCAAAGTCTCCGAAACCGTTGGCACAGCTAAAGTCTTGCTAGACTAAATTGAGCAACAGCATTATGTGACGCACCCCTGGACCCTGAGATCAGACACGAAGGAGTAAGGATGGGTGGGCTGGCGCTTCATCAACTTGCATGCTGTGTAACAATTCCACCTCAGACAGGAAGCAACTGCAGAAACTGTGATGAAAATGAGGACAGCTGATAGAGCGAACCGGCTCGCAATTAACTGGCCGAGCTGCTCATCAATTTAAATGTAATTCTGAGTAGATTCTCAGCCATGCATAAAACTAACTTTTTTTTTTCTGGTCAGCTGAAAAAATGTTCTTGTAGATCAATTTCTATCATACAAAGGAAATTGAATTTATTTTCCTCATCCCTATTAATAATCATAATAGGAATAATAATGCCTTTTAACAGCAAGAGATATATGGCTACCCCCTAAGTGAGCATTGATGCTGTCATGATAGCCAGTAAATAAGGATATGGTGATTTTCTTAGACAGTGTGCACTAGGGGGCACTCTCATATATGTACACATTGTCTGTATTCCATATTCAGAGTCCGAGAATCTTAGATAATTGATGGTTTTTGAACTGGGAAATAAACAAAATATAAAAATGAGAGGCTTCCAGATTCTGTGACCTGCCTAAACGTCATCCCACCGATTAAGGATTGTCAGCCTCAGATAATTATTTAGTCTCATTGTCTTTGATAGCGTGATATGAGGATTACGCTCAACTCAGACTTTTCTACTGGCACATTTGAACATCAGACCAGGACGGCTATAAAGACCAATGATAGGTGGTGATGCTCCAGCTGCTTCCCACAACTGCCCAGTGAGTTTTATCCACTTGTTCAGTTTAGATGTTTATATGCTCATTATTGTCACATATACTGAGTACAGTGAAATTCTTACTTGCAAGTCTGACTAACATGCAACACATTGCCAATCTTCATCACCGGGATTAATGAGCATAACCACCTGACCTTGAAGCGTCTGTCATCCCTGCATGAAAAATCTCAGAATGCACATTAGAATTATTAATTGAGAATCCTGTATATCCTATTTCCTATCCTGGGCCTATTTTCATGCATGTACGTTAAGTAGACAGTTTACAGACTCAAATAAGTGTGATTGTCCATCAGGCTGGGGGTTGGCATTGTCAGATTACCACTTTCTCTCTTTCCTCCTCTGCAGACCATGAGAAGGAAGTCCCACCTGACAACCTCACTTCTGGTCCCACCTCTCCTGAGTTCACTTTATTGTCCAACCCTTTATATGGGGTGGAGTGGTGGTTCTGAGGTAGGGATCTGCACTGGTAATCAGAAGGTTGCCGGTTCAAATCCCGTAAACGCCCGAAGTGACTCTACTCTGTTGGGACCCTGAGCAGGGCTCTTAATCTGCAATTGCTCCGTCCTGGGTATGACGTTAATCTGCATCCAGCCCTGCATGTAGGCAGAATTGGCACTCCAGCCACCATAAAAAACCTCACACTATTCCATCTGAACTAGTGTGGTGCTGAGGTGTCACCCATTGCATGGCTGCACTTGGGTCCTAATCTGGGGATCCTGAGTTGATTTGTCATGTGGTGGGTGCGGCAATACGCTGTATCATTGCGTGCTCCTCTCCTTTATAAATGCCATTTTGTTTCATGTTATTGAAAAGACAATGTTTCCGTTAATTTCTTTGCTAATTTCCAAGTATATGGGGTGGCTAACCCAAACCTTTTTTGTTGTCCTTGTGAGTTCTTCACTATATATAACTATATATGTACTGTATATATCTACCGCATATACTCACGTTTAAGTTCTCCCACGGATAAATTGGGGCTATAATTTCTGGTATTTTATAATGTTGGTTGTATAAGTCGAATGTGGAAAACTCAAACTATTGGTCCAAGAGATTATGATATGCTGACGCCCAACTGAGAGAGTAACCACGGGGCACACTGCCTTTTTTTTCCATGTGGGTGCGGCAATTGATCTCCTAACCTCTCTCTCTATTGTGCCTATGTGACCACACAGTAATACCCGAACTATTCTAAAGCAACGTTTTGTGTTTTTTGTATCTCACACCCTCATACACCTTTATCGTAAAAGCATGCCTTATCTATGAAGGTAGTTTTAAATTAAATTTAGTAGTCACACTGAAGTGGTTCCAATGTGCATTTACCATCTTTTGAGTCTTTGAGTATTTAAATAATCAGCCTGAAGAACCAGGCAGGGGGAGGCTGGTTCTTTAATTTTGTCTTCATGAAGAGGGATGGCCTGGCCCCAGAGCAAAGTTACAGTCCTGTATTTATAGACAATTGAGTTTACATAAGAGCGCTGAATTAATGCTTACACAACATCTGACATTTATTTTGATTGGTTCAAAAGACATGAGATGTTCTCAGCGGAGAGCATAGCCAGTTTACATTCCCAAAATAAAAGTCTCCTTCCACTACATTATTGTCCTTCTCAAACATTTCGTAACTTCAGCTCACCAAGCCCCATTCACTTCTGGATCCATGTTTTTCAGGAAATAAAACAGACATGAGCAAGGCTTCTGCTTCGTGACATTACAGCTTGCAGCTTATCTACGTATATTCTGTTTCGTTATTCTGTGTTTTACAGTATATTACTATATTATGTCTGTATGCTAAATTGAACCAATTTCACTTTTACGTCAGGAATAGCACACAGTGACAGGTCAGGATGTTCTGTTGACATCTTAGCTTGGAGGTGAGCCATACTAAGCTATTTATAATAGCAGAATGTACTTATTTATTTAACTACTATACATATTCTACAGTGAAATACTGTATTTCTGTCAGAACTAAGCAAATATCCGTATGTGCAGAGCATTAACATGTAATAGTTTGGGTGTTTTTCTTGTTAATCCTTCTTTTTGATATACAGTATTTGTGATTTATCATGCTATTAGGAATATTATTATTTTGTTATGGTCATATATTAGTATATTTTGTAGTCCTTTAAATGTTGTATCTTGTGCTCTTTACGGTGGACAGGTTGACTGTCCTTGTACTATTTAAGAGGCATTAGCATATGCAATGGCCGCTTCAGCAATGAGTGGATCAAATTTTCTTCTCTGCATTTGTTATTAGATTCCGAGGTTTGTGGATGTTATCACACAGAGTGTCATACATGGTGAAAAGGGTATGAAGCCTTCTAAAAGTCCCAAAAAAGAAGACCAGGACCTTCATCAGGCTGCCCAGATATGTGCTTACCCTGGACAGCCAGACCCCAACTACTAAAGAGGACCAAATAGAGAAATGACTTTTAAAGTTCAAAATACAATCAAGGTTCAAACATATCTTACAAAGGAGAGAAAAACAGCTTTTGTAGACAATCTAAAAAAATAGAAAAATAAGACCAAAGTCACAAAATACCAAAAAAAAAATGATCTGTTTAAAAGGCAATCCAAAAATGAATAAGTCCCAGCACACAATCCAATTAGCAAAAACAAGGATGATTTGAATTTAGTTTTGTCAAGTTTGACTGGCTTGTATAGAATGTTACTTGCTTTTAATAAATTCAATAAAATGTTTAAAAAATGGATGCAAATTAAGAATCTGGCAACTGCAAATAACAAATGAAAAGTAAAACCTAAAAACAATCAATGACCCACCGCCGGGTCCTTCCCTCTGACCATAGCCTGCAGCAGTAGCGATGTCAGGGGGGCCCTGCCCTATGATTTTCCACTCACAAAGCCCAAGCAATGGCTGCACATTTCAAGACTTATAACAATTCATGGTATGCAAATGCAGCAGAAATTACACAAAAAAGCATAATAAATCAAGAGTAACACAAATAATTATAAAACAAAATAAAGGGAATAAACCCTGGCTGAGAAGTACAAATCAGCATCTAGCTTCCATTTTAAAGGCACTGTTTTTGGATTGGATTTCTTTACTTTCAGGTATGTTTTTTTGTACCATTTTGTTTATTCCAATCTTTACTCTCTTTTGTAAAATTTGTTGAATTCTTAATAAATCTTAAAACATTTAAAGAACTTTATGCTGTTTTCATGGGCCACAAGAGCCCACAGTTTTCCCCTCTCTCTTTGTGAATATTGTTTGAAGTAAGCCTGCGACTGGAGTTAGGGGCTAGGCTACCATGGATTGGTGAGGCCTACACTTGGATCAGATCTGTATGGGAGTGAAGATTTAATGTTCATTTTGAGGCCTTTCTCGATTTTGAGCTTTGTGAGCAGGCAGAGAATCCAATCAGAATATTAGCTTCTCAAGAATGGCTCTCATAGTCTAAAGTCTGCAATTAGCAAATCAGGATGTGAGGCTCCTAAAAGTCATACTATCCACCACATCTTTTAGTAATTACAAGTTTTTACGGTTATCAATGTGAAGAACACTTTATAGGATTCATGCAAGTCTACCAGTATGGTCTCCACTTATGATTTAAACAAGTTAGCATGGCGGTCCTTCTATTGCAAAACTACAGATGCAATTGTATTGTGTACTCCTGCTTGGCAGGTTAGATAAAATTGCACACTGAGTTACTGAAATTTAAAATACTTGATATAATTTAGTGTAACACCTTTAAAAGTTACAGAACAGGATAATGTTCATTTAGCAGGAGTTCACCGGAAGATATGTGACCAGCCCATTAGAGCCAGAAGTTAGATTTCCAGCTCCCTCTGACCTCCTTAGTGTTCCCGTTAATATCAAGCCGACCTGTTTGAGGGTCCTTCTAAGAGTAGTAATTGTGAGAAGAGAGGGGAAAACAAAAGTCTACCAGTGTCTGTGCTCATCATCATTTCCAAGGAATCAGTAATTAAAATGAAGGAACTGGAAGCGGGAATGTGGAGAAGGGAGCTGGCAACTGGGAATTTGTCGAAGTGGACCTGAATATCTAATGAAGGGCTTTCATTTGTGTCTCATTAGGTCTTCTGCCGTCTCATTAGCCCTTCCTTGACCGGAATGTGCCTCTTGCCAGATCAATTATTATCACTCTTCTTCTTTTTCTTCTTCTTTTATACTCCCTCGTCTGTGGAAAAGTTTTTCGACTTTAGAAGTTGAATGTGGAAATCTTGTGCCCCTAGAAGAAAGTCCACAGTCTGAGCCAACCAGACTATGCCACCTACAGACCCCCAATTCCTCCACGGTCAGTGGAGTCGAATGAGTTTAGGACTTTTTTTTTTTGCCTCTGTCTAGGATCAGCAGAAAGGCGCTGTGAAATTAGAGTTCAAAACGCAAACTTGCTGACTTGCATGGATTCCTTTCTTTTAAATTAATAACAAGATGGGGGATTAAAAGCAAGAAGTTAATTTGCATATTCAAAAAAAAAAAAGAAGAAAATGCCTTGACTAAATTGGCTCTCTGGGGAGCAGCCTCTAAGTGTATCTCCTCCCCACCTGGCTCCTCACTTGGCTGTATGCCGTATTCGTCACCGGCCTGTTGCGCCCCTGAGAAACGGATTAATTTAGCTGTGGCCTCCGCCCTGTCATGAGCCCCCGACTCCTCCACCTGTTCTCCTGCTCATCTGTGGATCTCCCTGTGGGCACACGGAGCATTGGCCGCTAGAGACGCTGCAGTCTGTTAGTGAGCACACTGGTCTGGAGACAGCAGGCAAATCCAACAGTGGCCACTGCCACAGTGCTTGTGAGAAGTGAAGGAGTCGGCACCACAGCCTGTGAAATCCAAGAAACAAAGGGCATTCTTTACTTTGGGAAGATCTGCTGGGAGCTGGAGGAGCCGAATCTGTATCCGGTATATGATGGTGGTCTTTACTGTCTGCACTCTGAGAAGGTTCAGACAGACACGGCCAGCACACCAACTTTTACTGAGATGGTGTCCATCATGCATCCAGCTAACCGCAACAATCTTCTTCACCCAGGGGGCTATGAGGGGACTGTGCCAGTGCTCCTTACTGGGCCATTTGCAGTCTAAATAACCCCAAGCAGAGCGACTAGGAAAAAGTATTCATCCCCTTTATACATTTTATTGCTAGACAACACTGAATCGCAGTGGATTGAATTAAACTTTTATATATTATTGATCAACATTAAAAGACTCTTTACAGTCAAAGTGAAAACAGATCTCTGTAGAGTGATCTAAATTAATAATAGATTTTAAAACACATAATAACTGATCGCAAAAGCATTCATCCCCTTTAATGTCCCTTTATATCTCGCCCTTTAATATCATCTTCTTCTTTTCCCTCTTCTACATGGGGTCAATGTCCTTGATCAGCCTTCTCCAAACAGCTTGGTCCTGCACCCCCTCGCCGATCTTTTCTAACTTCATCCATCGACCTTCTCTTTGGCCTCCCTCGCTTTCTCTTCCCCTGTACTTCCATTTCCGTCACTCTTGAATATGACAATTTAGGTGTGTCACATACAGTAGTTAGGTAGTTCAGTGGAAGACCCCCTGTCTGGGATTTCAGTGGAGTGTAGTCTAAATGCACCTGATCTAGAAGGTCCAACTTGGTGAGTCAGTACGGTGGCCTGACCTACACAATGAAGACAAAGGAACATTGTGAGCAACTCTGTGTAAAGGTGACGGAAAAGGACAAGGCAGGGGACGAAGAGAATATAGTAGTCACTGAATATCCCTTGAAGTCCAGTTCAATCGACCATTAAGAAATGGAAACAGTGCAGCAGAACTGAAAATATGAACAGAGCAGGCCATCCACGTAAACTGAATACCATACAAAAAGAAGACTAGTGAAAGAGACCACCAAGAGACCTTGGAGAACTCTGAAGGAGTTACAAGCTACAGTGGGTGAGGCTGGAGAGACTGAGCAAACAACAACTGTGGCAGGTGCTTCACCAGTTTTATTATAATGGGAAACTGCAAATAAAAAAAAAAACGCACACAGAGAGTTTGCCAGAAGGCACACCAGAGACTCTGAAGTCAACTGGGAAAGGTTCTATTGTCTCATGAGAACCAAATTAAGCTTTTTGGCCATCAGACTAAATGCTGTATTAGGTGTAAGCCATGCGTATGATCAAAGACCCACCAATCCCCACTGTGAAGCTTGGTGGCATTGACAGTGTCACACAGTGGAGAAGCTTTTCTGCTCAAAACAGAGAGAAATCCTGGAGAAGAACCTCATGTGCCCTTGGGAGAAGATTGGTTTTCCAGCAAGACAACAACCTCAAACATAAAGGCACAGCTACACAAGAATGTGTAAAAGCAACAAAGTTGTTGTCCTGGAGTGCTGATGTCATTCCAATAGAGAATTTGTGGCTGGACTTGACAAAGTCTGTTGTCTCACAATCCCCAAGCAACATGGCAGAGCTATAAAGAAGAAAGTGGAGAAGCAGCAGTGTCCAGATGTGCCAAACCGATCGAGACCTGGGCATAGAGACTCAAGGCTGGCATGGCTGCCAAAGCTGCATCTACTACACATTGCCTTGAAGGGGCGAATGCGTACATAACTAATTATTTTGTGTTGGTAATTCACTTGGGCCACCTTGCAGAGATCTGTTTTAATGTCGACATTGAGGGGTCTTTCTCTGTTGACCAAAGTCACAAAAAGACCAAATACAATCCACTGCAATTCAATGTTATGTAACACTAAAATGTGAAAACTTCCAGGCAGGTTCACTGCCCACTATGTGCCAGTCCTTTTTTTACTGCCTGGGTATCAGGTGGTCCCATTCAGTACTGTGACACTGATTTGTTTTGAGAGCTCCCATCAGTCAGGTCATTTTCAGTTTGAATTGTGCCATCTGTCCTCACTGGAAACCCCCTGCGGTGGGTTAGACAGCCTTAACCAAATGGTCTCTGCCTGTCCTGGCCAGTGTTCATTACTGGGAGAGTACTAACGTGTCAGTGATCTGCAGCCAAACAGACTGAAGGGTCTCAGGGTAGACGATTTCAGACTGGCTCTATCAGTTCCATGCCAGAGGTTCTTGCTGAGTCATTTGTAGTCTTCATTCTTGGAGGAGCTGAACTTTATTAGACAGGGATTTATAATAGAAGGACCTGAACTGGGTGGGCAGTAGTGGTCAGAGGGTCACTGGCTACACTGTGCCAGTGGTTTTGACTGGGAGGGTATTAGATGGCTTTAGTATTCGCTGTGCCGATGATCTCAGTACTAAGGGGCTTTCAGACTGGCCCCCTCAGTATTAGTGAACCATTCTCAGTATGAATAATGAAAGCGGTCTTCACTGGGTGACCTAGCCTCACCTGTGGGAGATCTGCCATATGGTCACTGTCAAGACATTGCCAGTTCATTATTATTGAGGGGTCTTCTACTGATATTGTGGCAGTGGCCTTGAATATCAAATGAATGGCTTTCATTTCTGATCTTTACTGGGACATTTCCAGTTTGAATTACAGCAGGAATGTATGCTGGGGGGAGCTGAACTGGGAGATGAGCTGTTGGATGGTCACTATCTACACTCTAACTGTGTTGTTTTATTGAGAGAGTATGAGATGGTCCCAGTGCAGTACTGTGTCATGGACATTAAGGGGAGTCTTTTAGACCATTCCAGTGTAGCCTGTGCCAATGATGTCCAGGGCTTTCACTTTGACCCCCATAACACCAAGTCAGTCATCGTCCCTGGGCAACTGGCACTCTGAAAAATGCCAGTGGTCTTTACTGGGGCAGCAGCAGTCAGAACTGTGTAAGGATACTGGGAGGTTTTCAGACAATCCCAGTGAGCTTTACTGGGAGCAAATGAACTATATTAGAGACACCCTCACTTCACGGATATCAGATGGCTGTTGGTGTTGTGGCATTTTTTGGGGCAAACACAATCTGAATTAGTGGGAGAGTTTCAGGGGGTTCCAGTCCATGCACTGCCAGTGACCTTTCCTGCGCCAGGCACACTTTCTAAAGCCGTATCTGAGTAAGTCCCCGCATGTCTTCAACACTTCTGCTGTTGGGATGTTAAATGCACATTTTGGAGAGTGGTAAAGATCGCAGTGTTTTTTAATCAGGCGACTTTTTAATGTTTAAAGCGAATGTGCTCCTTTGGGGTCATTGCTCAAAAAATGCTACAGCAAAATTAAAATCCACATCAGGTTCAGAGGGAAGCATCTGCTTCGGCTCAGTAAGATGGATCTGCTACCCAAGTCGGCGTGAAAAAAAATCTATTTGGTGTGGTTTTGTTATTCTGCTCTAAATAAATAATAATAATAACATCTGGCGGAGCTCATCACATTCGAGGCCAAGCTGCGGAATGACTTACATGAAAAGGCTTTCAGGCAGCTTGCTGTGAGTGGCACAGGATGTGACTTGGGGCCTGCCAGGCTTCAGGCTGTGATCTGGAGATATTAAATAACCCGGTAATTATGGAAATAAATTGAGGAGCTGAGCCAAGTATTGGAGCCACCCATCAGGAATTGGGCAACAGCATCATAGGAAGCCAAGGTGACTAAACGGTGGCAATGCCAGAAGAGAGGACAGCTGCCCGCATTCGGAAGTGCATTCGCCCGCCTGCTGATGTGCTCGACTTGTTTCTACTCTGCCTTCGTGCCGCTCGATCCAAGGCAGGGACTCTGCTGTGCCTGCCGCTCCACATGCCAGTCGTATTTGATGGGGTAGCAGAGGGAGCTTTGCCTGCAGAGTCTTTGCCCTAAAACACAATGCCATGCCTACAGCCTCCTCTCTTTCTCTCAAGTCCAGCCAAGTCAAGTCAAGTGGGCTTTGTTGTCTTACCATCTCTACACATACAGTACCTTGGTACATTATACAGTTGTATGAAATTACATTTCCCAGGGCCAAAGTGAAATATTTAGACAATAAATATGATAATATAACAACACAGAGGGGAAGGTAATTGTGCATAAGGGAATGCAAAACAAGGAACAACATCTGTAGAAATCAACATCATATTGACAAACAGCAATCAGTGATGATAGGAGAAGTATAATGGACAGGACAGGAGTGCAGAACAAAAGAATAATGAGATCTAAGCCTACGGTGAAAGTGCAGGCGTAGGGACAGACCGGGTAACGTTGTGTTCTGGTGCCTGACTACCAGTAGGGAGAAGCTGCTGTTCAGTTTGCCATTATTGGTAATCAAACTCCGATACTCCAAGAGGAAAGACATTGTGGGAGGAGTGACAGTGAAACCCCCACAGTGCTTTGTGAAAACGTCCACGATGGAATAAGGAGAGAAGTTCTGATAATGGTCTATTTTATGGACCAGACTGTGATGCAGCTGGTCAGGATGCTTCCAGTGGTGCCCCTCTAGAATGTGGTTAGGGTAGGGTATGGAAGGCTGGCCTTCTTCAGCCGGTACAGAAAATGGAGCCTCTGCTATGTTTTCTTGTTCAAGGAGTACGTATGGATAGATTACCACAGGTCCTCTGTCAGGTGCACACCAAGTCATTTGGTGCTTTTTGCTCTCTCTAACGCAGAGCTCTTCATGTAAGTGGAGTGTAGTTAGGGTTGGTCTTCCTGAAGTCCCCGATTATCTCTTTAGTTCCACATTGAGAAACAGGTTGTTGCACTTCTGCTCCACTTCTGTCTTGTACTTTGTCTCATCCTCATTGTGTCCTGTAGTCAGCAAACTTGATAATGCTGTTGGAGCTCTGTGCCACATTTCAGTTAAGAGTTAGCAAGGCGAGCAGAAGAGGGCTGAGCACACATCCCTGGGGGCCTCCCGTGCTCAATGTGATGGTGCTGGAGATTTTATTGCCAATGTGTACTCTTTGTGGTTTTTCTAATAGGAAGTCCAAAAATCCCATTACAAAGAAACAGGTTTTGAGGGATAATGGTATTGAATGCTGAAATAAAGTCAATGAACAGCATTCTGATGTAGATATTTTTTTATTGTCCAGGTGAGATATGGACAAAAATTAAAATCCAAATTTTTTTTCAGATCAAATGAAGTGCAGATGTCATGGCATCTTTGGTGGACAGTTTGGAGCAAAATGCTATGGGTTGTGTGATGGAAGCTTAATTAGTGCCACATACTGTAATTTACCTTATACAGTGGGTACAGAAAGTATTCAGACCCCCTTCAATTCTTCACTCTTTGTTATATTGCAGCCATTTGCTAAAATCATTTAAATTAATTTTTTTCTTCATTAATGTACATACAGCACCCCATATTGACAGACAAAAAAAAAAATTTGAAATTGTTGCAGATTTATTAAAAAAGAAAAACTGAAATATCACATGGTCCTAAGTATTCAGACCCTTTGCTGAGACACTCATATATTTAACTCAAGTGCTTTCCATTTCTTCTGATCATCCTTGAGATCACCTTCATTTGAGTCCAGCTGTGTTTGATTATACTGATTGGACTTGATTAGGAAAGCCACACACCTGTCTATATAAGACCTTACAGCTCACAATGCATGTCAGAACAAATGAGGATCATGAGGTCAAAGGAACTGCCTGAAGAGCTCAGAGACAGAATTGTGGCAAGGCACAGATCTGGCCAAGGTTACAAAAAAATTTATGCTGCACTTAAGGTTCCCAAGAGCACAGTGGCCTCCATAATCCTTAAATGGAAGACGTTTGGGACGACCAGAACCCTTCCTAGAGCTGGCCGTCCGGCCAAGCTGAGCTACCGGGGGAGAAGAGCCTTGGTGAGAGAGGTAAAGAAGAACCCAATGATCACTTTGGCTGAGCTCCAGAGATGCAGTCAGGAGATGGGAGAAAGTTGTAGAAAGTCAACCATCACTGCAGCCCTCCACCAGTCAGGGCTTTATGGCAGAGTGGCCTGTCGGAAGCCTCTCCTCAGTGCAAGACACATGACAGCCCACATGGAGTTTGCTAAAAGACACCTGAAGATTCTCTGGTCTGATGAGACCAAGATAGAACTTTTTGGCCTTAATTCTAAATGGTATGTGTGGAGACAACCAGGCACTGCTCATCACTTGTCCAATACAGTCCCCACAGTGAAGCATGGCGGTGGCAGCATCATGCTGTGGGGGTGTTTTTCAGCTGCAGGGACAGGACGACTGTTTGCAATCGAGGGAAAGATGAATGCGGCCAAGTACAGGGATATCCTGGACAAAAACCTTCTCCAGAGTGCTAAGGACCTCAGACTGGGCCGAAGGTTTACCTTCCAACAAGACAATGACCCTAAGCACACAGCTAAAATAACAAAGGAGTGGCTTCACAACAACTCTGTGACTGTTCTTGAATGGCCCAGCCAGAGCCCTGACTTAAACCCAATTGAGCATCTCTGGAGAGACCTAAAAATGGCTGTCCACCAACGTTTACCATCCAACCTGACAGAACTGGAGAGGATCTGCAAGGAGGAATGGCAGAGGATCCCCAAATCCAGGTGTGAAAAACTTGTTGCATCTTTCCCAAGAAGACTCATGGCTGTATTAGCTCAAAAGGGTGCTTCTACTAAATACTGAGCAAAGGGTCTGAAGGGGCTGTGTGTACATTAATGAGGAAAAAAATTAATTTAAATGATTTTAGCAAATGGCTGTAATATAACAAAGAGTGAAAAATTGAAGGGGGTCTGAATACTTTCCGTACCCATTGTACGTCTCTCTCTGTCTGGGGAGACCACCTCCTGCTGGCCACCCTGAAACTGCATCCCAAATGTCATATTACTGCAATCAAGTGATCCTTACTGGGTCATTTGTCCAGTAAGAGCCCATCTGCATGGTAACTCTTCTACTGCTTAATTCGATCCTCCGTACCCACACCTTGGGTGCCTGGCATCATGCTCTGCAGGTGTACCATCTTGGATGATGGACGTGCTTACTGTAAAATTATTGCTTTTCCCTATTAGCTTCCATAACCCCAGTGATCCTCATGTGCTCAGGCCCAGGGCTCCACTTCATTTTTATTGTCATAGTAAACAATGAGGAGAAAAAAGAATATTAGTGCTGCTCAGTTATAAAGTGGATTATGAAGGTAATGAAAAAGTCCCATAAAGGGTGATACATGTTAATGTCTGACGCAGAACAAATCCTCATATTGTCTGTCAGTTACCCACAGCCTCTTTGTCCAGTTCTCCATAGGTAAGTCCGCTGTCCTCTGCTCTTTTAGTGACACTTGATCCCTCATGTGACCCCTGTCTCAAACACAACTGCTAACCCTGCAGTGCTTGTCACATGAAGCACGGCCATTCCTCCCTCTGTGCCTTCTACCTTGAACATCTCTGATTCTGTCTCAGCCTTTTTCTAGCTCTCGGCTGCCTGCAGTGTTTTATCATCGGCTTTAAAGAGATGGCCTGTTCTTGTCAAACATGGTTCTAATGTTTAAATCATCGACTTTGGGAGAAGATATAAAGCAGTGTGGTAGAGAGGAACCTGGGGGACCTTCAAAAACAGACATGCTATTATTTTGGACAAATTAGGTGACTGGGATTGGACAGCTTGTTGAGCCTGTTCTTTTCAAAACTGTTCTAAGGTTCTAATCATAGAACCAAATTATGTGGTAGAGAGGGGTACTTTGGGGTCCTGTAGAAGTCAACTCAGCAGAGGAATTAACAGGATAGGATTGTCAAACCTGAACCTTCTACCATGGTGGTAAAGGAAGCAGTGCTGATGGTGGCCCAGAGGGTAATAATGGCCTGTGTGTTATTGGAGTGTGTGACCTGTTAGTTTAAACCTGAAACTGA
Organism: Polypterus bichir lapradei; assembly: GCA_026402145.1. Taxonomy (NCBI): domain Eukaryota; kingdom Metazoa; phylum Chordata; class Cladistia; order Polypteriformes; family Polypteridae; genus Polypterus; species Polypterus bichir. The sequence goes on from JANRMT010062814.1 coordinate 63,936,976, forward strand.
TGATAATGACACCGAGGATGAGCCGGGAAAAATGAAGACACACACAGTCAGCAAGAGTTTGTGCTTTGTGCTTTTTCTAAAACGATCAAAACAAAGTGGAAAATACTTTGCTTTTTTTTTTTTTGCATTTTTGCATTTGAGCACTGATTCTATAATTCAATAAAAATCATGTGCAAAGTGAAGGTTTAAATTAATAAATAATCAAGCAATAACAATCCTGGGCAGAAAAACATGTCCTTCAAAACACAATCCGGTGCTTCATCTCTAAAAACCAAAGTCTCCTAGACTTACCCTTAAGGGGTCTCTTCAGCATGAGGGGACGTCCACCAAATGGCTCAGACATCCCTTAATCCTGGCTTGTGTTTCCACTGCCACTCCCGGGGAGCCACTCCGAGCCTACTCTTACTCCCACCGCCAGACCCTCGGCGTCCACGGGAGTCTTCACTGAGCACAGAGGTGGAGGTCACTCCTGCACTGTGAGGTGCTCAGCTTCACGCACTGACCAAGTGCTCCTCACTTTGGCTCACTTCCCATCTAGCATTGCACCTGCTCTTCTGCCCATCTTTTGCTTTTGTTTTTCTTTCTTTAACCTCCATTCCTTATTTTTCTATTGCTTTCTCATTGTTGTGCCATCTATCCCCCTCATTTCCCAGACTCCCTTTTTTACACCGATTGGGTTCACCCGCTCTGAAGTGTGAATGAAGCACTTGACCAATCAGCACCCCAATTCCTCCATACACCCGCACCCGCCTGCAGCCTGTACACATCAGCACTTCGGTTTAATTTTCTTAAAACGTGAAGCGCCACGGACCTCTGTCATCACACAGAGTTTGTGGTCCCAGTGACTCGGTTCACATTTTGGCCTGCCATGTTCTTCACGTCATTTACGTTTAAATCCCACAGACATGTGGGTGTGTTTGGCTGGCCGTCCTAAGGGCCTATACAGAGCTGGTTCAGCGGAGAGTGGTGCAGGTGGCCAGCAGCTTTGCGTTATTTAAGTGGACTTGTATAATGGATGGTGGTCTTCTTAGTGGTTTATCACCGCACTTAATGGATTTTGTTGCGGGGTCGCATCAGAGTGTTGTTCCCAGTTTGTTCACTTCTCTCTTTGGCTGAATGACACCATTAAATATCCTGGTGAGTTTTATCACGCTATTTATCTTATTGATTTTTTTTTTTCCCCTGTTGATTTACGCTCCATTTTCATTCCAGACATTTTCCATCCACACTAGCATTTTTCGATCATTTTCTAAAACTTTATCATCTACCCTTCTTACTGGGCATGTGTGGTTTATCAGCCACGAGCAATGTTTACAGAGCAAACCCGAAGTAATTTGAAATGCTGAAGGAACGAGGAAAACACCAAATGGACCTCTTTGTGTGAACAGATGATGAAGTACAACAGCTTTTAAAGCTTATAAATGAACATAAGGTCGGCCAAGCCTGGGAAAATACAGACTGGGAGTTCTGTCAAAATAAAGACAGCGAGTGTTTCAAGGCACAGTACCTGTGATGCAGATGCTTTAGGAAAGGATCACAGGGTAGCAGGCCGAGGTCAGCGCCTGATCACATCATAATGAACAAAATTAATTTTATTTATATGGGGCTTTTCCAGCTGCTCAAAGTGCTTTATCTACCACCACCAATGTGCAACATTCACCTGGATAATACGACAGCAGCCATTTATGCGCCAGGACACTCCCCACATGTTAGCTATTAGGTTGTCATGAGGTGAGAAACCAATTAGAGACAGGGGACGGTTAGGGGACCAGGTGGGCAATTTAGCCAGGATACTCTTTTCGAAAAATGCTCAGGGATCTTGTTTGACCACAGAGAGTCACAAGCTCAGTTTTATGTCTCACCCAAAGGATGTCACCGTGTTCTCAGCACAGTGTCCCTGTCACTGCACCAGGACATTGGGATCCATACACAGCCTGCAGGCTAAGTGCCCCCTAATGTCCTCACTAACACCTCTTCAAGCAGCAAGCCAGGCTGTCCCCAGCTGATCTCCCATCCAAGTACTGGCCAGGCCCAAACTTGCTTAGTGTCTGGTGGTCTGGTAAGCCACAGGTCAGCATGTTCCACTCCACACTTCTATGTGTTTTCAGATTTATATTTTATGCAGAGCATTTTCAAAGCATTTTGTTTTGGTTGTCAAAAACGCCAGCATGGATGGAATGGTCCATACAAATAAAAAGATGCCTGCTATAATCTCCCATGTTAGTGTGGACCAGATGGGACTTTTCTTTCAGATCTTCTGACTATGCACTCGGCGGCAGTCAAGTTCCTGAGCCCACACTGAAGATGTAATCATTTTCTGGTGATAGATTATCACTTAATTTCAAATATACTGTCCTGACACAAGGGCAGCTCTTGCGTCACTTGGCCATTGTTGTGACCAACAGCAGAGCACATCAGGCACTTCACATCAACAAAATTTGGAGGTGTTTGTCATGTATGCTGAAGCTGATGATGGCAGACTGCTCCTTGTCTCTTGTTTTCCATCTCTATCTCTGACTCCATCCAGTGTAAGCGTACGGGGCCTTCCTGGGCTACTCTTACAGGATGTGGACATGTGTGACTAATTATTGGGATGCTGGCTGTCTGTTTATTGACTTTAGGGTGTTGAACATCTGTCTGTGAACAACACGGCACCCCTAGTGCACCATGTTGTGCTTTTTCAGTTCTCCTGCATTTCTTATTCCCCTGAGTATGTGCCAACTGACGGGCGGGCAGTAGAAAAGCTGACGGCTATAAATGGGACAAGCTCTTCACACCTCATGTTAAGAGAGACCGCAAAGTCGAGAGAAAAACACGCTCAGAGTGTCTTCATGTGATCTTGAGGGTCTCAGATACATTGGGGCCAATTATTGAGTCTACTAACTGACCTTAGCTGATCATCTCTGGGACTGTAGTAGGACAACCCTTCAATAACAATCTATATGCAATAGGCTGGACATTTATTTCTATTTATCCGATTGTATAATGAATATGTAATTGTTAACATTGCCAGTTTTTTAGGTACACCCTCAACATTCCAGCAAAGCTCTGGTCACATTCTGTTCTATTGATACTCTATTGCTATCTCACTGAAGCATCACCTTTGGCCCCCACTTATTTATCAGCGAGACTTCACACTCTCCTCCTCTCATTCCTCACTGAGACTCAGGTATGTCTTTATGTTAAGTTCTTGCTTTTTCGTTGTTCCTTAGGTATCACCCATGCCCTCCACTAATTTCTCATTGAGATTCTAACCCTTATATCTCCCCCCCGCCAACTCCCTCATTCTCTTATGATCCTATCTGTGACTCCAACCCTCTCCTCCCGCCATATCTCTCTGTGACACCACCCCTCTCATCTAATTCATCTTTGTGACTTCACCCCTCCTCAACTCTCCTCTCCTCTCCTCTCCTCCCATACCTCAGGATGACTCCACCTTTCTCCTTCTTTCATTCTTGATATGACTTCACTCCTCCCGTATCTCTCTGTGGCTCCACCCCTGCCTCTGATTCCTCTGTATGACTCCGCCCCTCCTCTCTTCTCCTCAATAGCTCAGTATGTCTTCATCCCTCTCCTAACCCTGCCGTACCTCTGAGGTGTGACTTCAGTGTCTTGTCCCTCAATGACTCAGTATGACTACAACCTGCTCTGTCTTTTGTGAGTATGACTTTGCCCCCCTCGTCCTCGTATGTCTCTCTGTGGCTCTACGGTGTGTGGTATAAATCAGACAGGCCAGCATTTCTAACATCAGTGTTTTTGGCAGAGTGATGGGATGGGCAACTTGAGTGAACCTGGAGAATGTGAGTATGGCATGATAGCTCGTGTTAAGTTCTAACATCTCCTAAACATCTGTCGTCATGAGCTTTTCACACAGAACCGTTTCAATGGTTTACCGAATATAGTACGAGAAGCAAAAAAATACCAGTGCCAAGTAACGTTGTGGATTAAACCAGATTGTGGATTATTGGGGTCAAAGAAGAATGGTCCGAACTATACAAACAAACAGATGGATCACAACCAGGCAAATCAAATTTGATTTCAACACTGATGTATAGAATGTCCTATCACAAAGCACCACTTATTGGACATGATCTTGATGACCTACAACAGCCACATTGAATGCTGATGCAATGAAACACAAGACAGCAAATCTCCAGTGGTCACAGAAATGTCAAAGCTAGACCACAGAGGAGTGAAAAAATGTGGCTCCACCCCTGCCTCTGATTTCCAATATCTCATCCTTCAATGACTCAGTATGACTACACCCTGGTCTGTCTTTTGTGATTTGTATGACTTTGCTCCTCTCCTCCGCGTATATCTCTCTGTGGCTCCACCCCTTCTATAATTCATGTGTGGCTGTATCCTGTACTCCTCTAATTTCTCTGTGTTATCCCACCCCTGCTTTCTTCACACACCGCAGTATGACCCTACCCCTGTCCTCCTTACATATGTCTCTATACCCTCACCCCTACTTTAATTCTTGTCTGTGACTCTGCCCCTCTTCTTCTCATGCCATACCTCAGTATGACTCCACCCTTCTTGTTACCTCATTCTTCATATGGCTCCACCCCTGCACTGCTCTCATATTTCTCTGTGATTTTACCTCTCATTTCTCTGTGTGACCCCATCCCTCTTCTCCTTTCCTCTCCCACATCTGAATGACTCCACCCTGCTCCTTCTCTCATTTTTCTTATGACTCCACCCCTCTTCTCCTCCCTTATCTCTCTGTGTCCCTTTTTTTTCCAAATCATTTCTGTGATTGTACCCTCTCCTCTTCCTCTGTCATATCTCAGAATGGCTCCACCCCTTTCCTCTTATTAATCTGAGTGACTCCACCTCCCCTCCCCTTCTGTCCTACCTCACCTCAGTGTGCCTCGGCTGCGCTCTTTCTCCCATTTTCATGTAACTCCTCCTAAATCCTTTTCTCATATCTCTCAGTGACTCCACCACTCCTGCCATACCTCTGTGTGACTCCATCCCTCTCATCCTCTCATATCTCTATATCATTCCACCTTCCTCCTCTACCTTGCTACTGTATGCTGCAACACTTTGTATAGATGGTAGGACAATAAAGCCACTTGACTTGACTTGACAATACCCCACTCTTCTCTTCTAATTCCTCTTTGTACCTCCACCCATGTCCTCCAATTCCTTTGTGTGACTCCACCCCTTTGCATAACCCCACCATACGCTACCACTTATTGTTCATGTGAGTCCACTTCTCTCCACTCTCTGGGACTCCATCCCACTCCTCTAATTCCTCTGCTTTAAACCCTCTCTGTTACTTTAGCTCCCCCACTGAATTCCATCTTGTGGCTCCGCCCTCCTACTCCTCTTCCTCCTTCCTCTTCCTCTCACACCTCATATGACTCACTTCCTCTGTCCCTCATATTGTTTGGTGAGACTTGGCCATCCCTTTCTTCATGGGAGCCTCTACTGCTCTCGTTCTTTATTCTCGCTCTCTCTGTGGCCCCTCTCTTTGCATCAAGTTCCCTGTCTCAGATTATTATTATTTTACAAACGATAAAGTACACCTGCCTCTTGCGTGTCTACCTGTTTTGTAGAAAGTGCTTTGTGGCGGATATTTCCTGCCTTCACATTGTTGCTGACGGAGATCAAGCAGCCCAGTTGCTTTTTTGTGGGCCTGTCAGAGTGTCTCACTGGAATATGTTCATTAAGTGTGCTGCACGTGGTACTGTGGGCTTGCTGCATGCTGCTTATATTCATACTGAGCGTAACATTACACGCTCCACATGCAAATGACGCAGCAGGGAGGCTGTGGCCGTCAGCAGCGGAGGCTGCCTGTGCCTCTCTCCTTCATGTTTTAAAATTGAGTTCCCTAGATCAAGGGAAGAACAGAAAAATGGAGCTGGAGGAAACAGAAGATCAGCATTTGTTCCTCGTTCCCTGTTGGTTTGATAGGTGTAGTCGATAGTCACTCCAGGCGTGAAGATGGACCAGAGTCATGCTGATTATTTGTGAGACTGTTATTGAGACAGTGTAGGCTGGTGTATGCCACCTTGCTGGGCACACAGATGTAGTAATTAGATAATTAGGCACACCTGTTCAACTGCTTGTTAACACAAATATTTAATCAGCCAATCACATGGCAGCAACTCAATGCATTTAGGCCTGTAGACGATACCTGCTCTGATGATTCATTCAGATGGTATGATCAGAATTTGGCATCAATAACATGAAAGCATCAATCCATCATGCCTTATATCAACAGTTCAGGCTGCTGGTGGTGGTATAATGGTGTGGGAGATGGTTTCTTGGCACACATTGGACCCCTTAGTACCAACTGAGCATCATTTAAATGCCACGGCCTACCTAAGAATTGTTGTTGATCAAGCCCATCCCTTTATGACCGCAGTGTACCCATCCTCTGATGGCTATTTCCAGCAGGATAAGATACCATATCACAAAGCTCAGATCATCTCAAACTGGTGTCATGAACATGACGGTGAGTTCACCATACTCAAAAGGCCTCCACAGTCACCAGATCTCAATCCAATAGAGCACCTTTGGGATGTGCTGGAATGGGAGATTTACATCATGGATGTGCAGCTGACAAATTTGCAGCAACTACGTGATACTATAATTTCAATATAAACCAGAACTCCTGAGGAATATTTCCAGCATCTTTTTGAATCTATGCCATGAAGAATTAGGGCAGTTCTGATGGCCAAAGAGGGTCCAACCTGGTACTAGTAAGGTGTACCTAATAAAGTGGCCAGTGAGTGTATATTGAATGAGGTCAGTGGACAGTGCATTGAGATGATAACCTTGGATGATAGTAGCTCTGAAACTGGCTCTCACTTACCAGCTCAGAGACTGATGGTGACAGTTCAGTGTAAAGATGATAGGCAGAAGTAAGGCTTATTGATAAGCTTCATTCTCCCTTAATGATGAACATCTCCACAGAACATTTTAATGAGGCTACCGATGATATGTAATATTAGTATTGACATGTTTCAAGAGTACATATTGTAACACATTTAAAACTGAGAATCTCAATGTCTATAAACCGGGGACAGTTTCCCTAAGAGAAGCTGAAGATAGCTCTGCACCCAGGCTCCTTCTTTATGCCAATGCAATAGGCTTCTAAGATAAAGAAGGAGGAAGGCACCACTGCAATGCCAGACTGAGAAGAACAAGAAGAGGAGGAGGAAAACATTTTAGGACTAATTACTGTCATGAGAGTGCTGCCCAGCTGGATAGATGAGGCACGCAGGGTGTAAATAAAGATTATTGATTTCCTCTTCCATAAGAATTTGAAGATTTGAGTGTGTGTGGCTCTTGGAAGGACAAATCTGGATCTACTAATCTGTACCCAGCTCCTGAATTTGGAACACCCTGGGCAAGCCCGCAGCCACTGAAACTCACAAAGTGAAGTGAAAATCCCGAGGGCGTCTTTGAGATGACATCTGAAATCTCACATTCTCAAACCAGTTGCAGGTCACTCATAACTAGGGAGGAGGCTTGGTCCATCTCCGCTGCCTATTCAGATTCTTCATCAAGATCAACCAAGCCGGCATTCCCTCACTATCCATTCATCCATCCATTATCCAACCCGCTATATCCTAACTACAGGGTCATGGGGGTCTGCTGGAGCCAATCCCAGCCAACACAGGTCGCAAGGCAGGAAACAAACCCCGGGCAGGACGCCAGCCCACCGCAGATCCCCTCACTAACCCTGAACAACTACACATATCCTCCTGAATGTCCTAAAGCCTACTTATTTTTCTTCTCTCTGAGGCTTCCAAAGGTTCCAAAGGGCAAATTGAGATTATTGCATTAAAATTCTTCTTCAAGGTAAGTCACGTCATTTGTCCTTATCCTTATGTCCTTCCTTTCTACTTTGTGTGCTTTTAAGCCATTGTGTGCTTCAGTATGAATTGATCCCCAAATCATTTGATGGTCTTTGAACATGAGAGGATGTGTCTGGGACACAGAGACAGTCAGTGTTTGAGCCATGGAGCCCCCAGCATCTAAACTGTTAGGTCCCTTTAGTTCACAAGGAGGTGACGTGATCCAGTGGGGATACCCAATGAGAACAAACATAAGAATTGTTAGACCACAGTACCTTTAGTAAATCTTTAGTAAATTACACATACATACCTGTATCCTTCACACACCCACTCCTCTAAGCGCATGGCAATAACATGGACCTCCCAATGGGTACATGTCGTAGTCGGCAGGATATTTGAACAAAACCAGAGGAGCTGGAAAACAAACAGGCAGACTACATTGTATAGCATAAGAAGATATAGATTTTTAATATAATTTATAAACATTTTTATCTCTTGGTTGCTTTATTTCATATTTTTTTTCTCTTTACTATGATACACAGTTCATTTTTGAGGAGATGGAACAACAAAAAGGATTGTGCATTGCTATCTGAGGGAAGTGAGAGGACCGTACAAAAAAAATAAAATCAATAAAATAAACGAAAGGAGAAGCGCTCCCCTGCACTGGAAGAAAGACCCTGTAATTGTTGAAGCAGTTCGGTTAGAAAGGTGTCCTGTCAGCGCACATATCCCTACACTGCGTGCACTGTCACGGCTCCAGGTGCGATTGTCTTGCTAGCGCCCCCCCCACTTGTGGCCTGCTGCAGACCATACAGTTTGTGGATTACCAGGGTCTGAGTGGTATCGGGAAGGGGGCTCTCAGTTTGTTTTCTGTAGATGTACACTGCTTATTATGGTTTGTCAGATTCCAGCTATATCAGCGGCAGCCCTCTTTCCACTGGAACAGCATGTGATTTTAAGGAAACTCATCAGAAGGGGGGGGGGGGATGGGAAAAACAATTGCCCCCATTATACACCCATTGTCCTCTTCTGGCCCCCAACCAAAAATATTTGTTTGTCCTCTTGTTGTCTTTTATTACAAAACCACATCTTTTAAATATGTATATAAAAGCTATCGCTAAATTGTTTTTGACTATGAGCCGTTTTTCAGAACGTAACTCCTCTTTTTGGGATGGAGATTTTGATTTTCACAAGGCCTCCTCATTCTGGAAGTCATAACAATTGGTAAAAAAAAAAAAAAAAAAAAAAAAAAGAGGTGGTCAGTCTCTCCAAAGGGTCAAGCAACACCTACTGGGTAACGATGACGTGCAGATTCGGGAATCCCAACACTGACTCACTCCTTTTTGGTGGGGATCGGTAAAGTCCTATTGAGTGAGGGACATCAGGAAAAGACGGGACGGAGATGAAGCAAGGCATGGCACAAGCACCACCCCCTCCCCCCATCCCCATCACTTTCTCATTTGGACCCAACACCCCCCCACACACCACCCCCAACCCCACACCACACCTCCACTGATCTCTTTCATATTCCAGAAGGCTGCACGGGGCCGACAGCCTCGTTTTGGTCCTTTTAGCTGAAGAAGAATGAACACGGTGGCAGTGCAAATTCCCGCTGCATTGGCCCGCCTGCACTTGCAGATTCCGTTTTCTTGTCCTTTTGTCTGCTCTTTTGTATTCTTCTTCCTGTAATTTTGCATGTATTTAAATATATTTATCAGTATTGTTGTTGTTGTTGTTCTGTTTTATCAAAAAGTTGCCGGCACATTGGCGCTGCGTGCAGGACTCAGGCTGTGATTGGCAGTTCTGGTGAGCCAGTGGTCAGCGCATGATAACAGCGAGCACCACCCACAGTGCCACAATGCGACTAACTAAGGAAAAGGAGGAGTGGGGGACACTCCCTGCATTGGTGGCCTGCTGTACTCCACTGGGGGGCCGGACTGGGGGCCGCCGGGTGCACTTGGATTTTCTCCGAGGTGGTCCAGCTGTGTGGTCAAATTTGTCCTCACCAGGGAATTCCATAGGAGAATACTCCTTGTCAGCCATCTCCTCCATGGGATGAACTTCATTGGGACCCTTTTTGGGCCCTCGAGCTCGCTGTCGGGTGCAGTTCCGAGACCCATGAGGCCTTTGGCTCCCGACGTGGCCAGTTCCTGAGGTCGAAGGGGGGATATTGTTGGAAGAAGGGGGGCTTATTTTGTCAGCTGGCGGTGGAATGACACCTGGTGGTTGCTGCTGCCCATGGTGATGGTGGTGATGGTTGTTGTGATGATGACTGTGCTGATCCTCCTTAAAGGAGGATTTATCTGCGGTGGTCCAAGTGCTTGTTTTGATTTGATGCAGAGACTCTGAACCAGAGCAGTTGGGGAACTCGTCTTTACTAAGCTGCTTGAGGTCTTTGCCCCTCACCTCAGAGGGCGACTCGCAAAGGACACTCGAACTGGACCCTCGGAACCTCTGCAGCCAATCCCACAGAGAATGTGACTTGCAGCTACACTCCCAAGGGTTACCATTGAGCCGCAGATACTCCAAGGAGGGAAGCTGGGCTAAGCACTCTCCGGACAGCTGCGTCAAGGAGTTGTTGAACAGGTACAAGGTGGTCAACTTCTTCAGATCATGGAAAGCCCATCTGTGAACCCACTGGAGCTGATTCTGATGGAGCAAGAGTCGATCCAAATTGGACAAACCTCGGAATGTATTCTGGTGGAGGCTCCACAGCTTGTTGCCGTGAAGGAAGAGGTGGCTAAGATTCACCAGGTCCACAAAGAGGTTGTCCTGAAGGGATTCAATCCGGTTGTCCTGAAAGGAAGCAGAAAACAATGTGAAAACTGAATCAGAGAGCAGGGAGGTATTAACTGCCAAAGGCACGCACATCTGACAGCCCCTGATCTGTTCAACTTGAAAACTCTGGACGACCATAACCCATTATTCTTGATAGTTGTTCACGTTGCGTCTCAGGCGTGAGGCTGCTAGGTGATGGCACCTCATAAATAAAAGGCAGGAAAACAATCATCTCAACCTCCAGCAGTCTGCTGCTTGTGATATGCTGGTCAGGGCAAAGACGCAGCTCAAGCCATTTGGACCGGTAGATAAAATGCAAATACCCTTCGGGGACCGAGATTACAGCTGTCAAAAGTCTCATTCATTTAACGCAAAGAACAACAAACAACAAACATAATGAAGGAGGCCTTGCTGTTCACAGGACCATTAATCATAAAAGCAAGGCATTTACTAGGGGGAGATACAGTGCCCCTTATAGGACAGTGACAGTGCTGCAGGTCTGTCACACACTACAGGTGGTGGATCTCGTTTACAAGTGGGGGGGGGGTCCATAAAAGACACGGGCATCTTAGTAAACTTTAATGGCGAGTCTCCCTTCAACAAATTCTAAGGACAAATCTAATCCAATCAATCTAATATTTAAAGCAGAACGCGTGCTCGTCTGGCATACAGAGCTAAGTCGTCAAACGTACAAATATTCCACACATTGTCCATTTGGACATAAGAAGACCACAGACCAGGCTTCATTCCAAAATGTTCTTCCTAGGAGAACTCCAGTCAATGATGGCACCAGCGCTTTACTAGTAAAGGGGTCACAGGAGGCATTTTGGGATTTGGCCCAGCTATGGAAAGGTGGGCTAAGTCAGTGAAATGTTGGTTTGGGGACCAATGTTTTCCTCCTGGGCAATTTATTTGGTGATCACAGATGTGCTTTATTCCACCATGGGCAGTGCCGGGTACCCTGACGCCTCACAGACATGGGGTCTTCATCTCTGTGATGTTGGACTTGAATTTACTAATTATTCTCCTGTCCATGGGGATTTCATTTGGTTACTCTGGTCTCCTCCGCCATCCCGTAGAGGTGCAGATGAAACAAATTGTTGACTACAAATGGACCTGGCATGAGTGTGTATGTGTATGTGTGCGTGTGTGTGTGTGTGCGTGCATGTATGTGTGTCAGTGTATGAGCGTGTGTGTGTGTGTGTGTGTGTGTATGTATGTTTACATGGGTTTGCCTGGCGATGAACTGGCACCCTAAGATGGACTGTTTCTGCTTGGCACCTGGTTCTCTCATTTGGAATAAGCGGGTGGATATGTCAATAATGTAATACTTTATAAAGAAATCAATATATTTTTATTTGTAGTTTTTGATTTTAATTTTGGGCTGTTACTATTATTACAAGAACACTATAATTGCAGGGACATTGGCACTCGCTCCAGTAGATTCAGGGTCAGTTTTTTGCCCATAAATCGTCTGGTTGCTGAGCTATCAATCTTAAGAACAAATACTCTACAGATGTTGCGTGCTGTTTACGAGTTTTATTTATGTTTTGCAGTGTGTTTTTGTCAGCTGCTCTGAGGGGACATATTAGTAAGAATTCCATTGTGCTGGGCACACATAGCAGTAAGCTTGACCTTACTAGGATGGTAAATAATTGTCATATATAATTGTGTTATTTTCTTGTAATGCACATGTATAAAATGTACTATACACACAAATGTATTATTATTATTACAGAATGTAAAATAATACAATCCTGAATAAAAGGACAAGAGTCTGTGTGTGTTTCTGTTTATCTGGATGTCTGTCTGGTTACTATGTCTCCATTATATGCCATTTAGTATGGGATTCATAAAAACAGTGCTAATGTTTGTGATGTGCCGTCTGTTGGAATGAAAAATGCATTGCATTTTGTTACCACGTACATTGCAAAATACATTCCAATAGATGGTGCACTGCAAACATCAACACTGAACACACTGATTCTTCATTCCTTGTCCTAGTCCTTGTTGATTAGATTTCAGCCCATCTTGGGCGGGTAGCACAGCGAGGCTATATATATAAAATGCTAATGTCTGTCTGTCTGTCTGTCTGTCATGTGATTCCTAACAAACTTATATGGCTAGAGCCGTCATCTTAGCCATAATTGAAAGCTGATGACCCGCTATGTTCTGGAAATTGAAAAAAAAAATTAGGTAGCGCCAACTTGTTGGGCAGAGAATTTTATTGTAACCAAAGCATCTTTTGGTACAGTACATAGGTGTTGTAGGTGCCATGGAGGAAGGACAGACATCCTGGCTGGGATGAAGGATGGATTCTTGCCCAGACTGGAGTTCATAAAGGATAGACTGAGCAAACTGGCATACTGGGAGCAGTTCGTTCCTCCACACAACAGGTGGTAGTGTCGTTCAGGGGTAAACCCAATTAGGACACCTGCAGGGTGGCATGGGAGTTGAAGTCCAGAAATGCAGCCCTGTCATGGCCTTTGGGCACCTCCAGAGGATGCTGCTGGTGTGGGGACTGCCCAGATGTTCACAAAACCCAGAAGCTCTCCAGACAACCTCGCATGACACCCGAAGCAGTTGGCGGGTCGAATTTAAAAGAAAGACCGGCACCTCACTTATATTAGTCCGTGAGGTGGAAGGAGTGAAATTTGTGGCTGGTACTCTTGTAAAGAAGGTGTTGGAAGTGAATAAAAACCTTTTATTTGAGTTTGGCCATCATTGTGTCTGCGGTTTGGTGCTCAGTGCTGCCCCTTGTGGTTACAGTGTTCATAATTCATAATCAAGGGCAAGTTCTTATAATCATCAATTTTTTTGACCTGTTTAATCCAACTCGAGTTCGCAGATGCTGTCATCATTCAGAGCAAAGGAGGAACTAACCCAGGGCATGGTACCAGCTCATGGCAAGAAATAATATAACATCTACCCATCAATTACCAGCATGCAGGTCAGGAACCAACTCTCAAAGGGGTACAACCAAGGCATGGGGCACACAGACACACACACACCATTGCTCATATATACTGTGCATGTCTTTGGAAAATAAAGTGGAACTCAGAGAAAAGGCCAAGCAGATACAGAAAGGCCGTGCAAAGTCTGTAATGCCTGACACTGGGCCATAGAAGGGCAGCATGGTGGCACCGAAGGTAGTGCTGCTGACTTGCAGTAAAGTAGACCAGGGTTTGTATCTTCCCTGCGTAGAGTTTGCATGTTCTCCCCATGTCTGTATTGGTTTCTTCTCCAGTCTAAAGACATGTAGGTTAGGTGAACTGGCAATCTTAAACTGGCCCGTGCGAGTGAGTGTGTGCGATGGACTGGTGCCCTGTCCAGGCTTTGTTCCTGCGTTGTGCCCTATGCTTGTTGGCATAGGCTCAAGCAGACCCCTGTGAACATATCTAGGTCTAAATGAGTTAGAAAATGACTGACTGACTGGGCCATAGATTTGGGCTGAGAGCTTGAAGGGGTGAGGCCGTAGGGTTAAGTTACTAATGGCTATGCCACCATGCTCTCCATTCTGATGAAGGGTTAATCCAATTTAGGATTGCAGGGGCTGACTGGAGTTGTTCATCAGGATCCATTGCTGAGCAGAGTGCCAGTCCAGCTGAAGATCACACACACTCTTGGGGTCAGTTTGGAATCTCTACTTAGCCTGGCATGCATGTAGGAGAAAGCAGGAGTACTTAAAGGAAAGCCCACGCAGACACAGAGAGAACAAGTGAGCTCCACAGAGACACAGAGCAAGCGTGGGATTTGAAAGGAGGATGCTAGATCCATAAGGTGACAACACTGTACAATGCAGTACAGTAGACTACGGAGTGTCAGCTTCGCCACTACGTGAGCTAAGAGGCCCTGAATCTGCCATACCTCACGCAAAGGCAAAGTTACTTCTGCATGTCACTTGCTCTCCTCCATGCTGGCATGGCTTTGGTATCTTCAGTCAGGCCTTGATGCCTTTAACTGTCTTACCTGTAAGTAGAGATACTGCAGACTGTGCAGACCCTGGAAGATGCCATCAGGCAGGGAGCTCAGGCCACAGCGGTACAAGTGCAGGGCATGCAGTTTGGACAGTCCATGGAAAGTCTCTGCAGCCAGAGCCTTCAGGTATTTGTTATCCCCCAAGTCGAGCTCCTCGAGCTGAGTGAAGCCCTGGAAAGTGTCCGGGTCGATGAAGGTGATGTTGTTGGAGTAGATCCACAGTGTCACAGTGTGGGGGCTGAAGTGGCCCCTCAGCAGCATGCCAATGCGGTTGTTCTGCAGGAATATTCTCTCGCTGTGTGGCGGGATGCCCTCGGGAACTGTCAGAAAGTTGTGGGCCTGGCAGCTGACTGTGGTGGGCGAGGTGTAGCAGACACAGTGCCGAGGGCATGACCAGGAAAGTTGCAGCTCCAGGCCGCAGAGCATGAGGAAGAACTCCAATCCGTACCCTGCGGAGAAAAGAAATGACTTCAATAAGTAAACAAACTGGGAAAATAAAACACATGAAAGCAGTAAAAATGTTTTTATATTTTCAAAAGCTGAAAGTGTAAAGTGACGTTGGCACGCTTGCTCGCCCAACACTAACCCTTGGAAAGCAAAGTGGAGTCTCTGCACGCACGCAGGTTGCCTCCTAATCCTATCAGCTCTGAGCTGCTGCAGCCTGTGCCATCACCTCGACGTTGGTGTCTCGGACGGCAGCCATTTGATGGCTCCAAGGTGCATTGCTGTATGTTTTAGCCTTGGAGGAGCTGCAATCCTGCTTTCTGCACCGAAGCAATGCGCATGCTCGCCATACGCTTCACGTTAACCTAGCAGCAGATCCAGGGCTTGTTGGAGGTGACGATCACAGAGCGCCATCGTGCTCTAAATCTACCCCTCTGGGCACAAGTCAACATCTGATTTCATCCTGCGATGGTCTCAAAATGCCACAGCTTTCTTAATGGGCATTAGTGAGAGCCAGCTGGATTCATCCCATGGGTGACAGACTTGGCTGCTGGCCTTTCTCATAACACACAGCCTCGTTCAGCAGCGATGTGTAGCCAACTAGCACAAGTGTTTGTTGCAGACTCACATTTATACCCATGATGAAGTCCCTAAAGTGTAAGAGGCGTGTGTGTGGGGGGCCCTCATATGGTTGGAGCAGCTTTGTTGGGGTGAGCTGTGGGATGGAAGGATATCAGGCTTTCCCCATCATTGGTGTCATTGGTATGCATAGCTGCCATAGTGAGGCAAGCTGCTGCAAAGGAAGCCCTTTCAGTTCTATGGCTACAGATGTGGGTCAAAACAAAGCCAGGTGCCTCTAGGTGGCACCACTAATTTAAGTTCTCTGTCTGTCTCACCTCACACCACTTGCAATGGCGGTATGGCCTGCCATTTACCAAGTTAGGGGAGAAGGCATTTGCTTCAATAAACAGTTTTGGACTCAACAAGGTTAGCTGCAGAGGACCATACTGAGATGTGGAGGTTTATTCATATTGTGTATTTTTGAATATCCCCCTACCCTCAACCTTACCCATTTGAATTTTGTTTTCAATAATTTTGAAGTGTTCTTGAAGCTCACACAGGCAATGACACATTATGTACACAGCTTGGCCAATATCTCTGTGCCAACTCCCTAGTTGTCTCCTCCATCCCAAAGACAAGCACATCCAAATGGCCCAGCAGGAGAGTGTGGGTATCTGAAAAGGGCAACATCTGGTGGACTTGAGACCTGTCCTGCAACTGGAGTGTGAGCTGGGTGGGGAGCTATGGGGGGTGGTTACCTGTCCTTGTATGTGTAGTGGTAGTCAGTGATGGGCTGTCGAAAGATGTGCTGTTGGAGGAACTGGTGACTCTAAAGTGACCAAAAGAATAAGGAAGTATGGACTGGTACTCCATCCCACCATCTAAACATGCACTGATTTGTTAACTGGCAGCTCTAAATTATCCCAGCATGCATTAGGTTTGTGTATGAGTGTGAATTCGGGTGCCACGTCAGCCATAGTTCCTTTACATTAAATAACCTGCCTAGTGATGGATGAGCACCCCAACCTAGATTCTAAAAATGGCCTCTTAGGCTAAAGGGCTTGGTGTATTTGTGAGCATAACCCTAATCCTAATCCTAACCCTAATGCCTAACCCAAAAGTCAATCCTTTATGTTAACTGGTGACCCCAAATCAAAACATAACATGACATTTTCAAACCTGCTTAATCCAATTCAGGGCTGTGGAAGGATGAGGCCTACCATGGAAGCACTGGGTGCAAGGCTGAAAATATCTTATAGCAGGGCACATTTGGAATGGCTAACCAAGCTAAATTGGCGTAGGATAAATGAGTGAATGAATGGAAGCGTAATTATGAGAGTATCACGTAATGGCCTCATGTTGCTTGTTACTTGGTGGCTCTAAATAACTCCAGCTTGAAAGAATGAGTGACTGATTGAACGTGATGAACTGTAGTGCCATCCCATAGTCAAATGTAAGGTCTCTTAAGTTAATTAGCTTGGTGCCCAGAAGTGGATGGGTATCCTCATTCCACGGTCTAGAGACCTGCTGTTAGACCATTTATGCCTGGTGAAGTTTGTGAATGGGTCAGGTGATTACCTGACATCCCATCCCATAATCAAAAGATGCACGTTTACAACTGTCAGTCAGCCCAGGTGAATGAATAAATGAGGGCCTATGTGGGTGTGTGTCCAGCAGTCGACAGCCGCCCCATTTCACAGTCACATTAGCTACCCTGGTGTTGTGGGTAAAGGGTGCCCAGTGATGGAGTTTTAGTTTGTTAGGCTCTGCCAGCCTGTGCTCCTCTTACTACCATAGCATACTATTTTCTAAGCCTGTTTAATCTGGAGTAAGGTCATGGGGCGCTGGAGCCTATCCCAGCAAGCATAGGGCACAAGGCAGGAACAATCCCTGAACAGGATGAACATGTCAGGCCCAATTTAACATCACCAATCCACCTACCCTGCATGTCTCTAAACTGTGAGGGAAACCCATGCGGACACAGAGAGAACATGCAAACTCCACACAGGGAGGTCCCAGTCGTGAGTCTTGATCTCCTCACTGTAAGCACCACTCTGCGCCTCTAGTAGACTAAGAGAATTTTCAAAATGAACAAATGGACTGAATTAATCAAACTGGTCCGTTCACATTAGAAGGTGCCTGTGGTGCAGCTGGAATGACTGGATGGGGAATTTGTTGATGAGGCATCTTGGCTTTGCTGGCATTTAACATCCGACGCATATTGGCACTCAAATACACAGAAAAAAAACAAAGAGCACAGAGTAATAAATCAGACAAGCAAGAGGACACAATTGGAAAAGACATTAAAATAATTTAACGGCTCTCTATTAACACAACACTCCTGCCACTTTGGACGAAACAGCACTTCCAGAATTAAGCAGCTCACTCAGTGTTCACGGCATGCATTTAGGGAACCAAAAAAGGCCATAATGTATGGGGAACTCAAGCCATCCTTCTGCCCATCGGCTCTTCATCTCGTGTCTACAAACTGTGACAGCGGGCACGCAATTCCCCCTAAGCACAGGGCTGCAGGCCCTGGCCGAGTTGACAGGTTTCGTTTAGCATTTTTTCCCACAGAATACTTTTCATCTCTTTATATATGGCCTCTTTACTTATTTATTTAGCTGATGCTCTTATCCACAGTCATATTACTACTGGATTTCGATGCTGGGAGCACTGGCGGTATACAGTACAGGTGTGTGGGGGGCATTACAGTTCAGGACCTTAAAATCTTGTCTACGCTGCCGCAAGCAGAGAATACGCACACAGGTATGGCAAACCTATTCTGTTTCTATTTCTGTCAGGTGTTATTTCCTTGCCTGCAGCTTTCAGTTTTCCTTTCATTGCTTTTCCAATTGATGCATGCTCTCTATATGTTATTTGAAATTTGTACCATCCTCCATTTTCTGAAGTCAGTGTTCCCACTCTGGACAGCACACCAGTCCACTGGACAGCACATGTGTACTCACACCTCCTCCTGGGCCTGCTGACAGAACACTGGGAGACCATACAGGCTGTGCAGTGATGGTAGCCAGGCCAGTATCTTATTCCCAGTGTGGTCCACCAGGGGGCATACCGCTCCCCAAACCCCAACACAGACAGGCTAAGACACAAGTTCAACACTGCACGCGTTTTATTCAAGTGGGGAAGCGTCTCTCTCTTGCTTCCCACTTCACAACACAGTATACAAAGCACCAACTAATATGTCACAGTCCTTTCTTCCTTCTCTCTTTCTCTCTCTTCCTCTGTCGCCTCCACTCCTCCTCACAAGCTTTGTCCACCTCCTCCCGACTCTGGCTCCTTGACTGGTGGTAAGGCGGCTCCTTTTATAGTGCACCCGGAAGTGCTCTAGGTGTTTCTCGACCTTCTTCCAGCTGCACTTCCGGGTGTGGTGGAAGCAGTTCCTCTGAGAACTCAACTGCACCAGCAGCTCCCCCTGGAGCCGAACAGGGCTGCTCCAAACTACAACTCCTAACATGCCCTGCAGGGATCCATTCCAGGGAGGCTGCCCTCAAATGTTTCGGAGGAGATAATGTCCTAAATATAGTCTCTCCCTCGGTTCTTCTACCCAGCCAGGACCAATAGGTCTGCTCCAAACTTCAACACCCAGCATGCCCAGCAGGGATCCGTGGTGCTGTAGCAATCCAGGGGGACTGCCCTCTAATGTCTTGGGGGAGATAATGTCATATATACGGTCTCTCCCTCTGTCCTTCCACTCAGCTGGGACCAACAGGGCTGCTCCAAACTACAACTCCCAGCATGCCCTGTAGGGCTGAGTGGTGCTGTAACAATCCAGGGGGGCTGCCCTCTAATGTCTCGGGGGAGATAATATCCCAAATATGGTCTTTCCCTTGGTCCTTCCACCCTGCCTGTAATGGCCCTGGCTATCTGTCACACGGGTCACTTGCTAACCACAGTGCCAGCTCATATATATATTATAAAGACAATTCACGTTTGCTGTCATGTATACAATAAGATTCTTACCTGCATGTCCCCCACAGACTACTGCCATAACGCAAACAACAGACAGTGAATACCAAACCACAAATTAAATACAACTTTAGATAACACATGCAAGAAATAAACACTCCAGCAGCCGTCTGTATGAGTGACTGATGAGTAGCCAGAAGACAACCTGTGGATTAAAAACTGCTCCTGAATCTCTTGTGGTGCGAGTGCCGATAGCCCTGAACCTTCTGCCACAATGGAGGAGTTAGAACTGTGACTGTGTAGGATGGCCGAGGTCCTTGTCTGATCCCTGCCACTTCTTCCCTTTACCTCCTTGAGACTAAAGCAGTGATCCCTTACATTAGGCCTACTAATCTCTGTGTGGTGTAAGGTACAGAAATATTTGGGTCCTGCCCATGCCCACTCCCCCATCTCTCATAACCCTGGTCTACGTATTGCAGGTGGATCATGGCGTTGCTACCCTTGGTGACATTTTTCATGACTTGGGGCTCAGAACATTCCCACTGCCAAGGTCTATATTTTATATTTCATCCTCCTCTTCTTTTTTCCTTCTGTCCCACTCTAGTCTGTTGCCAGGCCTTTCTGGTATCTCTCTGTCTTCTTCTCTATCTCCTCACCCTCTCTCATTCTCTTTCTTTGTCCTTTACAATGAAACCTGTTTCTGCAACATACACCATTTTACACACAACCTACCTGTAAGCCTTTGCCTATTCAGTCAGTTTGGGAATGTGGTCTTCCAATTAGTGCCACTGCCAAGCTTATTAGTGTGCCAATAGCTTGCCCATGTGGCAGAGTTTAACCCCCTCTTATGCTCTGCACCCCAAGCGAATGCCTGATTCATCTTAATGGTGGTGCTGGCCCTGCTCCCATTGCTTACTCCTCTTGACTTGGATCTGATTTTCAAGAACATCACTTCTGCATCTAAAACCTCCTGCCATGATCACACCAACTGCACATCTGAGCATTGCTTGTGCCTGACCCCCTTGTAAATGTTTCATTTTAGGCCTTTCTGATGACTCCCTCTGCTCTCTAGGTTTTAGGAATGTCTCCACGCCTCAGCCATTTGGTATCTCAATGTCTTTCTTTAACCCTCTCCTGTAAAGACCCCTTTCCTCCTCAACTATTCCGTGCTCTTTCCCTTTCCAGATAAGACCACTCTCTGCGGGTATGAGTGCCTCAAAGTTAGCCTTCACCTGTTTTTGGAGGTCCCCTAATTGCATTTGCCTCCATTTTTTTCAAAGACTCCTTTTCAGCTTCATGCTACTTACATTAAGAATTAGCAGTACAACATCTCCAGCATTTTAAACTGTCAGTTCTAAGTGTGACTTAGATGAAGGTGCATGGGTGGGAGCCATGAATTGTTGTCTACATACACCAGTCAGCCCAAAATTAAAACCAACGACAGGTTAAGTGAGTAACCGATTATCTTATTACCGTGGCACCTGTCATGGGGTGGGAAGTACAAGGTAGCGCGTGAACAGTCAGTTCTTCAAGATGATGTGTTGGAAGGATAAACATCTGAGTAACTTCAACAAGGTCCAAATTGTGAGGACAGGGTCAGAGCATCTCCAAAACGGCAGGTCTTGTGGGGTGTTCTTATTATGCAGTGTGTAGTTCCTACAGTATCAAAAACAAGCCGGTGACAGGGTCATGGGCGTCCTTGGCTCACTGATGTGTGTGGGGAGTAAAGGCTAGCCAGTCTAGTCCAATTCCACAGAAGAGCTACTGTAGGACAAATTACTGGAAAACTTAATACTGGTCATGACAGAAAGGTGTCAGAACACACAGTGCATCATCACAACTTGGTGCATATGGAGCCGTGAAGATGAAGACTGGTCAGAGTGCCCCTGCTGACCCCAGTCAACCGGTGCCTACAATGGGCTAATGAGCCTCACCCCTGGTCCATGGAGCAATAGAAGAAGTTGGCCTGGTCTGATGCGATACGTTTTCTTTTAGATCTCATATATAGCCCGGTGTGGGTGTGTCATTTACCAGAATGCACTATGGGAAGAAGGCAGGCCAGTGGGGGCAATGTGATGCTATGGGCTGTGTTCTGCTGGGAAACATTGGATCCTGGCATTGAAGTGGTTGTTACTTTGCCATGTACCACCTACCTAAAGATTGCTGCTGATCATGTACGCCCCTTCATGGCAATTTTATTCCCTGATGGCAGCGGCCTCTTTCAGCAGGATAACCACAGAGAATTGTTCAGGAATGGATTGAGGAACACGACAAAGAGTTCAAGGTGTTGACTTGGCTTCCAAATTCCCCAGATTTCAATCTAATCGAGCATCTGTGGGATGAGCTGGAAAAACAAGTCCGATCCATGGAGACCCCACTTCATAATATACCGAACTTAAAGGGTCTGCTGGTAACACCTTAGAACAGGACGTCAGGACTACAGGACGTCTCCAGAGGTCTTGTGGAGCCCATGCCTTGATGGGTCAGAGCTATTTTGGTCCTACACACTATTAGGCAGGGGTTTTAAATGTTGTGGCTGATATGTGTCGGTGGTCTGTTTATTTTAATATGTCGTACAGTTGTGACTTTCCCTCTGGCTCACTTGGTTTTGGCTGCACAGTGTTGTGGTGTGGGGGTTCTTACTTAGCAAAGTTTTTAATGGTTCAATTTGCACTATTTTGTATTAACATAACTTTTAAAAAAACTTTTGATTAAAAACTAACAGTAATCCTGTTTGCCTTTCTAAAGCAGTGTGTGTTACAAGTACACACTGTACATTCTGAACAGATGGCAGGTATGTATGTGCCTGTAATATTCTGAGCCGCTTCACCTAATCGATAACTCAAATTGACGCAACTATGGAGAAAGCACACCCATACAGTTATCACACACATCTACAGATCGATGACATAAACAAAGACTAAACTGCGTTAGAAGTCACACTAATCAAAGAATTGGCTCACGGATAATTGGTTTATGGCATAAAAAATAATATAAAATGAATCACCAGAGCAGCATTACAGCGTACAACACAGAGGGTGCCACAGACTGCCAGGTTTATCAGATTAGGTTAGACATGCAGGTTAGGTGGTTGGCCGTGCTACACTGGCCACTGATGTGTGTATGTGTGTGTGTGTGTGTGTGTGTGTGTTCACTTTGTGATGGGATGGCGCCCTGATTTGTGCTCAGGGCTTACTGGGATAGGTTACCCTGCTCCGGATAACTGGGGTTAGAAAGTGGACAGATGGTTCACATCTAATAGTAGCAGAGGGTACACAGAGATCTCCGTCAAGAGTTCTCTGTTACTTTCAAGTCACTTGCCATTTCCAAATTAGCACTGCATGAGGGCGTGTGTGATTGCGATTTCCAAACCTACTTTTGGCATTCAGTCCATGCTGGGCTCCTGCCTTTCTCCTGTTGTTGCTGTTTCCAAGTCCCTTGGGTCCATTATTGATCAAATCAATCCAGTCTGCTTGTTCAGCACACTCATGTTAAAGTGCACAGGGCTGATTTACAGGTATCAGGTAAACTAACGTGCGCCTCTTTGGGCACATGGGAAGAAAACCAAAGGACACAAACTTCCACACACACAAGTATACACTCCCCACAGGCAATGACTGGCTTCAGATTGCAGCTGTGTGGCAGCCACACTAACCACTGCGCCACCACGACACAAAACTCAAAAGCAGGGACACCCATATGAAGGTATGTTTTATTCATTATGAGGCGACAGTCAGCGTTTTCAAGCAAATTGCAGTTCTGTATATATTCGCATATAAGTCGGGTCTTGAAACCCGAAAATTCGATCATAAAATCAGACCCCGACTTATACGCCTTATTCAAAAATATGACACTTACATTTTTTTTCATTTTTTTTTTTACATCTTCTTGCCTCCTCTAATCTCCCATCAGTTTCTCAGAAACATCAAATTTTGTTGCAGCAGCACAGTTACTAATTTCTTTCGCTACTTCAATTACTTTTAATTTAAAACCAGCTTCTTATTTTCTTCTGATCGAATGCTCCATCGTAGATAAGGGATGCTCTTACAATAAAGGTGTATGAGGGTGTGAGATACAAAAAACACAAATCAGTGCAAACGTTGCTTTGGAATAGTTTGGGTATTACCGTGTGGTCACGCAGGCACAATGCATAGAAAAAAGGGCAGTGCGCTCCGTGGTTACTGTCTCAGGTGGGCGTTAGCATATCATAATCTCTTGGCCAATAGCAAGAGTTTTCCGCATTCGACTTATACGACCGACATTATAAAATACCAGAAATTATATGGCAAAATCAAGTCCCGCGGGAGAACTTAAACGCCAGTATATACAGTAAATGCAATAATAATGAATAACAATTCTTTACATTTATATAGCGCTTTTCTCACTACTTGAAGTGCTTTACATAGTAAGTGAGGAGTCTCTTCAACCCCCGCCAATGTGTAGCAGCCCGATGGCAGCCATTTTGCACCTGTACACTTACAATACAATACAATACAATACAGTTTATTTTTGTATAGCCCAAAATCACATTGGAAATTGCCGCAATGGGCTTTACCACACATTGGCTCTTAGGTGGTGAAAGGGTGAGAGAGAAAGACAATTTAGGGATGGGGACGATTAGGGGGTTCAGAATGACTAAGCTGAGGTGGGCGATTTAGCACATGCAACTCTTTACAAAGAATGCCCAGGATCTTTAAAGACCCCAAAGGATGGCACCATTTTTCACAGCACAGTGTTCCTGTCACTGCACTGGGGCACTGAGATCCACATTCATACCTTGGGGTAAGCGCCCTCTGCTGGCCTCACCAACACCTCATCCTGCAGCAAGCCAAGCTTTTCCTAGATGGTCTCCCATCCAAGTACTGGCTGGGCCCAAACACGTTTAGCTTCAGGTGGATTTCCAGTTCTGAAGTGCATGGGGTGTGCGCCCCATTATGTGGTCATTTGGGTCAGCCTGCACACGCGGCCATTGGGTTTATTTCCTTGCATGCTTTAGACTGCTGATTGCTTACTCCTTGTTTAAACTGTCAAACGGATTGCTGTCTCAGCTGTATTGCTCATTTTGAAACATCACCTACACCGTCCATTAGCGGCTGTCACAGGCCAATTAGCGGGTTAATTAATCAGGCCGCTCTTAATTGCTCCATTATTTCTTTTGTAAATCGCCTGTGCCATCCTTTAGGAGTCGACACGTGGAGCAGATCAGGGAGCTGGAGGAACCGTGAGCTCTGATCTCAGCGCTTCAGGTCAGCAATTGGACAGAGCCGATTCACGCAGGCCACTGAAACTGGAGGTCTGCTGATCTTCTGACCAAAGACAACCAACAACTGATTTTCAGTTCATATTCCTTTAATATTTCAGCTTAGTAGCTTTTGTTAAAAGCAATCACAGCCAAACTCATTCAGTTCTCTCCATGAACACCCGCCAGTTTCTGTTGGTTTCCATATTAGTATTATTAGTGTCATTTATCAGACTTCACACGTGCCAAGCTTTATCCATAACTGGGGTATGAGGACAGTAAGCTGAGCGACTCACTCTGGGCCACATAGTGCGTCAGAGGTGCCAGATGAAGCAGCAGCCCCTCTCTCTGAATGGAGAGACACAAACTCAACCGGCACAAGGTGGGAAAAAGCTTTTGAAAATAAAATGTTTTCAGTTTGAAAGATTTCACCGTGTCCCTCAAACTCGCCCTAGGACACCAATGCCAAGCTGTTCCAGGCAGCCGTGGGTGTAGGCAACATGAAAGTGGAGATCTGACCCCAACTTAATAAAATCCATGACCTGCCTCCTTCAAAATAACTGCGAAGCACAAAGGAAACCCTGCAGTCAAGCGAGTGCGAATTGTCAAAGGGGTCCATAACTCCAACCAGTCAAACAAGAATTCCTTCACGGCAAGTGAAAAGTGGCCCTTTTTCTTTCTATGTAATTATTCAAAATCAACAAAAGAGCCAAGACTTGTGCGTTTACCAGCCGGCAGCGGACCTTGAACTTAAGAAGCCCTTGTTCAAGAACAGGAGAAACATTCTGCTGAAATAAATTACTGCTGGGGTTTACGTTTCTCCAGGAAAACTAAAGATTTTTTATTTTTATTTTTTTAACTTGGCTGACAGCTTTGCCTTTGGCTTTGTATACAACCCATTGAGAGGCTGCCATCAAGGCCACTGTGTAGCAAGCCGCAGAATAATACAGGAAACCATGAGCAGTGAGAGCAGACCACATCAGAGTGACCACCCGGGGGCAGGTCTTCAGTCATCTCAAGTCAGGATGGAGGAAAGGAGAATCTCAAATTCGACAGCATGAAACGGGAAGCTGGACAACATGGAGGGAACAGGGTCACTTAGTAGGGTGGACATTATTAACCACACACACACACACACAGCAGGGGAAAAGGTCTGAATGTTAGTCAGGCAGAACCAGCAGCAGGAGGAGGAGGACAAGGTAAAGATGAAGGGCAAAAGTGAGGGAAAGGAGACAAAGCAGAGAGACAGAGACAGGGACAGAAATATTAAATGTCTGAGAATGGCGAGAACCTGCTTGGTAATGAAGTCAAATAACATGACGCTTCTTCATGTCGGTGTGTGTGAGAAGTGATCCGTGGCACTATACTGATTTTAAATCAGTAAGAGTGCAGGCTCTTCACTCCGAGGACAGTTGAGGGTCTGACGTGAGCCTCAGGCAGGTGCCTCGTTAATTTCTTGGAGGGAGTGGCACATTCGCACCCATGCCCCGTTAGGAGTATTGGTATAAGAGGAGCCTGCACAGGACAGAAGGGGGACAAAAAAAGAATAGAAGAAGAGCCATGAGAACAGAATTTGGGTGGAGTGGCCATTCAGCTCAGGTGGCAAGGAGCAAGGAATTGGTACTTTAGAGGAAGGTCGTCCCCACTGAATAGTCGTAGTGGAGTGGGTGCGATCGAGGTGGCGTCCTCTCGAGGAAGCGAAAAGGAAGATGAAAAGAGAAGCGACCCCGACAGGCGGGGGGTCAGGTTGATGAGGACTACTGAAGTCCCCACCAGCTGAGCGAGCAATGGGTGAGCTGGGGAGATGAAGAGGGAGTTAGTGCTGGGCTCGTCTATGGATGGAAAGAACACTGTTGCTTTTTATTCTCATTTTAAATCTTGCTTTTAAACTCCTGGTTTTTCACTGTTCTATTGGATTATGTATCTATTGACTGATGAAGTTCTGCACGACACTTTGGCCACTGTTTTGATTTTGATGGTTTTAATAAAAGCACCAAGGCACTTTTGCACCTACCCCTTACTATGCTTGTGTTGGGTCCTCATCTGCTGGCTTATGCCTTGGGTACGTTATCGATGGTTTGTGTGTTCAAGAGGCTCCCAGGAGGCAACTGGGAGTGTGGAGCTGACCCGCACCTTCACAGTTGCCAGGCAACAGCACTCTGAGGAGGTGTGGCTTTGGGTGTGAATGAGCATTGAGTGGTTTACTTGAGCCAAACCTTATCAATAAGCCCAGAATTGAATTGGTGCAGGAATGAACCCTGGCATCATACCCTTGGATGTCAAGAGACCACCTGTAATCTCAGTATCTCCTGTTGACAAGAGAGGTTAGGAGCACACAATGATACAGCACATTGCCATACCCACCACATGACAAACCCACTCAGGATCCTAGATTAGAACCCAAGTACAGCCATGCAATGGCTGACACCTCAGCACCACACTAGTTCAGATGGAGTACAACCAGTGAAAGGATTTTTATGGTGGCCAGAGTGCCAATTCTGGTTATTCCCTGCAGGTTGGAGGGCGTACATGAAGGGCTGGATGCAGACTGACGTCATACCCAGGACAGAGCAATTGCAGGTTAAGGGCCTTGCTCAAGGGCCCAACAGAGCAGAGTCCCTTTTGGCATTTACGGGATTCTAACCGGCAACCTTCCGATTACCAGTGCAGATCCCTAGCCTTACAGCCACCACTCCACCCCATATAAAGGGTTGGACAATAAAGTGAGCTCAGGAGAGGTGGGACCAGAAGTGAGGTTGTCAGGTGGGACTTCCTTCTCATGGTCTGCAGAGGAGGAAAGAGAGAAAGTGGTAACCTGACCTAGCCTTACAGCCACCACTCCACCCTTGCTGACAAGGAAAAGAGAATGACTCACTTAAATTATAACAAACGCAAGGATGGTTTTAATGCGGCTCCCCTCGTAGAGGTCTTACTCAGAGTCTCAAACTGTCTGGGGAGTCGGACAAGGAGAAAACTAGGGAAGAAGAACCACTCAGGGGGCACCAAAGCTGCCCACTCAGTGCCACCATTGTTATTTATCTTCAAACTGGTGAGAGATTACTATTGGATTTAGTGCCTTTCATATCTATCTCTCTACAGTATCTACCTGTCTATCAATCCATCCACCTGAGTTCCTTTATACCATCACTATGTATCTGTCTTTCTGCCTTTGAGAAGACAAACTCCAGATCACAATCAGTGATAACGCTCGGCTTAATCGCTTACCAATCTCCACAGTCTTATTTATAGTTCTCTAATAAATGAAACCAAATTAAACTAAGCTTGGTTTGTTTGTTTGTTCCTTATGCGTTCTTTCACCCTCATTCCATGGCCAACCAGAAGTTGGCAGCCCTACACAGCCCATCCAGATGAAGGCCCCCTGCTTACAAGATGCAGCTGAAACCGAGCTCTACAAAATGATCAAATGCCAAACTTTACAGCGATATGCTTCCTATGCCAGCATGCATAATGGCTATGCAAATCTGCAATCACGGCAAAGTGCACACCCCACCCCAGCCCAATAGTGCGCATTTAACAGATGCACAAAAGCCGAAAATAGCTATGGAGAACTTGGCAAAAGCCTGCAACTCACCCAGGCAGGCTGCTGAGGTGCACTCAGAGCGGAGACAGTATCAGACCCCCAGGCTCAGCTCGTTGCCAACTCTGGATAACATGCTGGGCTTTGCAAATAATTTCTCTGTTTTGCCACCAGCTGGGAAAACTAATAGTTCCCTATCAAAAACAATGCAAAAACATTTGGCCCATTTAATTAAAAAGGCTGTCTCTACCACCAAACGTACTCGTTCATTCTTTACAGGGTCTTACTATATAAACTGTGCTGGAGTTCGCGGGAAAGAAATGTTTAAAAGAAGGTCGGGGTGATCAAACATTTCAAGTGTAAAATAAATAAATGAATATGTTAATGAAACGCTCATACTGTGCTGGCCATGATTACCTTTTCTAACCACAGGTATTCTCGGTTTTATAAATCGATACGTTAGCTCATTACCTTAAAACAGTTCAAGAAGTGGGATCTGACACATAAAGCGGACCGTCGATTTGCTTCTGCTTTTTTTTTAATATTTTTCCTGATGCACTCCATCAATCCGACTCCATTCAGGTACTCATTTGTAGGACTGCTAAATTTATTCCAATGATTGCCCGGGTGACTCCTGGACAGGTGATTTGTGTGTTTTTTTTTGTTTTGTTGTGATTGACCTAGGCATGTTGTTTTGGTGGTTGGTATAAACACAAACACTGAAGCTTCATTTTGGATTTTAAAACAGTGCCTACTGTTGCGGAAAATGTTCAGCCAATAAAGAAATGTCCTGAGTCTCCATGGCAAACACAAGCCAAGATGGATGTCTTTTATTTACACGGGTGAGCAGCAAGACTGACTGAAACTAACAGAGCAGCTCCTTATCCTTTACTGTAGGGTCATTTACATAACACATTTAAATATACTTTCATTTACACCAATCAGCACACATATAAATGGTACATTCCCTTAACATCTTCCTGCCATTAAGAACCATCCAAAGGTCCCAAAATAGTTCATCATTAAAAGTCATGAGTAAATATCTGGGGCAATAGAAAAAGACTTCTTATAAGTAAACTGTTATCAGAGAATAAAATATAAAGTTAAAATGTATGATCTGATCTTTTAATTTAAATAGGCTGGTACAGTACAGTCAGGATGTCCTAGTTTCACAGGCAGGCAGTTTTAAGAACTTTTTTTCCCTCACACTACCCATGGGGTTTGCATAAAATAACAGTAGGATTACCTAACAACTGGTTTTCAAGTTAAGGTTTGAGTATTTGTAGAGGAACTTTCTATATATATAAAATCCAACATCTGTCTGTCTGTCCGCTTTTCACGAGAGAACTACTTAATGGATTTAGATTGGGTTTTTTACAATAATTTGCTTGAACATTCGATTTTGCGACTTCTCTCATCACACTAAATATCATAGTTTGCTTGCGGTACTGATTTGCGCGAATCCAAGAGAGACGCAGTGGGGCAGGCCCCTCCTCACTCACGTGCCTGCCTCGGGGTGTATCTTACATCCTCTTAGCTAGCGAACAAGA
>JANRMT010062814.1:63966817-64007579 GCA_026402145.1 Polypterus bichir lapradei
TGCCTGCCTCGGGGTGTATCTTACATCCTCTTAGCTAGCGAACAAGACAACTACTTAACGGGTTTCGATTGGGCTTTTTTTCTAGAATTTGCTTGAACATTCCGGTTGATTTTGCGACTTCTCTCATCGCACTAAGAATCATAGTTCGCTTGCAGGAGTGATATATTAAAACTAATCCGAGACAGAGACTGTGGGCAGAGGGGAGGGGGAAGCGTAATGTCAGGAGTAGGGAGCCAGGCAGGGCCCTCCTCACCGTCCTGTTTCACTTGTACCCGGGCAGAGCCACTGGGCATGGCTAGTAGTGAATATACACAACAGATAGATAGTTACATTTTGCTTTTCTAGATATTTTACATAGACATTGGGAAGCGACTTCAACCCCCATCAATCTTCAGCATCCACCTGTAATATGCAATGTCAGCCATTCTTGTGCCAGTATGCTTACCACACCTTAGCTACTAGGTGGTGAAGTGGGGGCGGGAGATATTTGCTTAGCCAATCAAAATGGATGAGGCTGTGATGGGCAGTTGAGCCAGGGCATGTCTTTGTGAAGGATGCCCAAGGATTCAGGACCTCTGTTTTACATCTAAATCGAACGACGGCACTATTTTTACAGCACGGTGTCCCCATCACAGAACTGGGGTACTGGGCTTCAGACCACAGGTTAAGTGCCCCCTTTGGCCTCACCAACATCTCTTCTAGCAGCAACCCAAGCTTTCCTGGTTGGTTCCCCATTCAAATACAGACCAGGCCCGAGCATGCTTAATGGTAGCTGGTATGGCTGTTGGGATATCCTGTAAATGAAATGTTCTACTATGCACTGGGGGGTACCAATGAGATATTTTAATACAGACCCTGACATTGGTGCCTAACTGTGACTTCAGTATTATCTGATTTCATCCTTTCAGGTTTCAGAAGACTGCTCCTTTGACAACGGACCACTTTGAGCAAACAGATCTCCAGTTGGATCCTGTCATAGATGGTGAGCCGCTACATCTCCTGGCACTCTGATGTCTGCAAAACTTAGCATCTTCAACACTTGTGAGTCTGATCCTGTTTGTCTGTCATCATAATGTTGGACTTCAAGTTTATTACTCCGGCCTGCAGTGTTATTATCAGAGCGACTAATGCACAGACAGAATCAATTTCATGTAAATTGAAGACAGCAGACTCTATGCTTCAATTTATGCAAAATGGATTCTGTCTCATCTAAGCTGCTGGCTTATTTTCAAATTGGAGACTGATCTCGACAGATCACGGAGGTTTGCCCGTGATTTTAGACGGACATGTATTCAACTTATGATGTTGGAGTGTTATAAGTGTTCTTACTATGAAGCCCAATTTAAGGAGTCTTTTTGTTTCAGCTCTTAGAAGACATATGCTGGAGACTGATATTGTCACTCCTCTGGCACCGGCAGATTTTATTGCAGCTAGGGGGCATGATTCGCCAGCCCAGACTTGTGTTATATTGGACAACTGTGCATTAGGTCTACCGCCATCGTGTTAGACCCTGTCAGAATTTGGAGTCAGGTGGTAACATTGTGTTGAAGTCTAACTGAGTGAGTCTCCTGTCACCAGCACATATGTCTGATTCTATACAGTCTAATCACCCTGATTTTATCAAAATGGAATTGGATCTTGTCAGATCTAAGAGACCCTCAACTTTATTAGTGATAGGCACGTGGACGATGTGGACAAGTGTACTACCACAGCATTGCATTCCATGAGATCTCTGGAGCCTGCAGCAGGACGATGAGTTCAGACAGTCATCCAGCTCTAAAATGTAAGGCTGATCATGTTATTCCTCCCATTTGTATGTCAGGCCTTTCATCATGATGTTGGTCTCCGCCATTAACGGAGAGGTACACGAATATCAATTTGAAATCTGGTAATTTGGCACTGTCGTGCCACATGTATTCCAGTGATGTTGGATCCTGTCATATCCTGCAGGCCTAATGTGCTCTTATCATGAGGCCCAATTCACATTGTCTTCTAGTTTTGTCACCTATAAGACTGACTCTATGAAGTCTAAGATGCTGGTGTCACACACGTGTACTTGGGGAGCAACCTAAGGGCTTAGGTAAGTGTGATTTAGACAGGAGGGAGCACTGTCTAATAACTCTCTCTTTTCTCCCTCTCCCTCTGCAGAAAGGAAGATTGACACCTCTCCCACTCTAACGTTCCTTCTGGGGTTCAGACCACCTGGGCCCACCCCTTCCTCCCAGAATTCCTCAGAGAGGGCCATCTTGCAAGCAGAAGGTCTTGAGAAACCACATTTCAGCATTTATGTAGTACCTCGTGTTTTCTTTTTACACCTTGGGGTTTGACTTTGGGTGCCCCAGACCCTTTACCTTGTATCTCCTTACACTGGCTTACGTTCAACACAAAGACCGACCTTGTCATACTTCAGGGGTCTGCAGCTTTTACATGTGAGGGGCACAATTACCAGAAGGAAATATCATTTTACACACCAGAGCATAAGCTTTTTTGTCAGAGTGTCTAACCCTGTCAGATCTTTGAGGTCTGCAGCCATATTATCCTGGGGCCCACTTCACAGAGCCTTGATTCTACAATGTCTAAGATGTGGACTTGTTCTCAGCATGGTGATCTGGGAGATGTACCACTCTATATTTTTGTCATTGTAATATATTTGAGGCACAACTGTCATTACAATGGTGTTAGACTCTGCTAGGTCCAGAAGGTCAACAGCAGCATTACCCTGCTGGCCAACTGACCTCAACCCCAATTGGGAATCATCCTATAATGTCTTAAATGTCTGCTTATTATCATCTCAGACTGAGGTCCTGTCAGAGAGCTACAGTTTTACCGTAGTCTTGTCACTTTGCTCCAGTTAAGAGATCTTACCTTTTGATCATTTTAGATATTTCTTCTGCATTATTATCACAGAGGATCTCAGTGTGCTGCAGCTTTATTATCTTGGTGATCGGCACCGAAACACGCAAGCTGGTAATGCGATTGTCAGATCTTATCAGCTCTCACAAGGCCTTAAGTGATTTACAAGGGAATCTGCTTGTGTCAGGTTCTACCGTCCTGGCATTGAATTCAGCCGCTTCATGACCCCAAAGCAGGATGAGGTGACTTTAGAAGACGAATGAATGTAAGCCTCTGATTGTGGAGGCTTACCATTTTGGTAACTGCTCGGATCATGGAGTCATGTGGGCTCATCACCACCATGTTCATTTTCCCAGAGGCCTGCAGCTTAACTGCTGCATTATCAAATTCTGCCACCTCTCAGCATCCTGTTTTCTTATTGTGGCACCGAAGCCTATGGAGGTGGACGCATTTATGGCAGAGAGACCCAATCCTATCCAATGAGCTCGGCCTGCCGATTTCACAATCAGAAATTGGATCTCATCTCTTCTGATGGCTTCTGCAGTATCTTTAGTACCAGGGAGTAAGATGCTATCCATCATTATTACCTGCCAGCCTGATCTGGCCGGAATTCACAGAGCAGCTAGCATATAAATCCCCTCATCTGGGAATCTGTCCGAGGGCTCTAATGATAATGAATAAATAACAGGTAATTAGAGTGGACGCTCATTTTTTTTTTTTTTAATTCACTTGCCTTTGGATAAAGCACTAATGAGATGGGGTAGCACAAAGGGCGGTCAATTATTTTCAGATAATAATTTTAACAGCACATTCATCTTCCTAATAAAAGACATGTGGCTTTAAAAAAAAAACGCCATCTTTCTACAGGTGACGGTTTCCTGAAGAGCGCCTGCACTCCTCTTAAGAAGGACGCGGTGTGGAGCTTATCTGTTTTCCACGCAGCCCGGCTGTAGTGTCAGGAAGTGGCAGGCTTTCCGAACGGTGATGCGTGTAAAATCAAAAACGTGGCGCACTGTCTGCGGCGCATGTGAAGCGAATCACAATGAGACGCGTTCTGCCGCTGTCATGAAGTCTGACTTCAGTTCTCATTATTTTCAAAGCGGGTAAAAAAGATCACTAGATGTTTATTTAAGGTGGATGGATGCAAGTTAAGGAAACTCCACTGGCACCTCTCTGGACGGCCATTCTGGTCAGAACCTTGGAGAGCAACCTGAAAGGTTATACTGGAAGAAGGTCAGATCTGTGACTAGGTTGGGGGTGGGGGGGGGGGGGGGGGGTTTTGGTTAGAATTTCAGCCTTCTGAGCTTTTGTTATTCTGTGAAAACCAACACTTTTGGAAATCAACCTCTTACTTGACATTTATCTTTTTCTTCCCTATTATCTAATGAAAACTTTCACAAACTGTTGTTTACTGAAAAGGCCAATGTCTCCGCTAAGCAGTCTCAGTTAGCACATTGACAACCACTTGATTTTACACCTCCACCAAAAAAAGGTAAAACATTCGAAAAATCCCATCTGTTGAAAATCCGCACACATTTTTCTCTTTAGGTGACACAGGTTCAAATCCGTCTGGAACTGACATGTTCTCCTCCCCCTCCCCTTGTCTCAGTGGGCTACATTGGACATCCCAAAGGCTAACTGGCGACGGCTGTGATAGGAGAGGCTGGGCCTGCTCTGATGTTCCTATAATGGAACAAGTAGACATCGGGACTGGACGGACAGATGGACTTTTATCTGACCTAAGAGCCTGGAAAAGGGTTTATATTAATCAACGACTTTTCTGGAATACTAGAGTGTTGTTCCTGTTATTTGCAATATGTACATTTTACAACAGTGTGTTCTTGTTTGCCATAAAGTGTTTGGGGTTAGAGGGTGAGTTTTTGGCAGGATTAGTGGTTTGTGTTAGCCATTATGGATGTAGTGAGAAGTCAAGTAAAATGACACCTTTTATTGGCTAACTAAAAAGATTACAATATGCAAGCTATCGAGGCAACTCAGGCCCCTTCTTCAGGCAAGATGTAAGGGTTCTGATTTGCCTTGAAAGCTTGCATACTATAATGTCTTTAGTTAGCCAATAAATGTTGTCGTTTTGCTTGACTTCTCAACAACTTTTCAAAACGTAATGACTTTCAGAAGGCGCCATGCTGAGCTGGTGGACAGACTGATGCACTTTGCTCCAAGTTTTGTACAGTTTTTTGTGTGCCATTTCTTGGCAACAATAATTACACCTGGACACTGCTGCTCATTTGGGTTCCTCGAGCTTTGTGAGCTACTCTGCATGAATTCACTTTGGTGGCTACTTGGGTTTTTTCAAGACTTTTGTAAGAATCTGAGCTTTTCTTCCTTGTTTGTTTTGCTATTATTTTCCAATTTATCTCTACAGGATGGTCCAGATCTAATTATGCAAATCTTAATGCAATGCAGGAAAACAATACAATATGGGGTGATTGGAGCTACCAGTCCGGTCAAACATTTTGTTGATTTGAGAGATCGTGTTCCTATGCACTGTAGGTGGTCCAAATTCCTCCAACATCCTGCGTTGCACATTGTTATAGCGTAATGAAAATTGCATAATTAGATCTGGACCACCCTATACATCAAGTCCCTGCCGATATTTCCATTTCTGTTACCGTTCTCTCTTAAATGAAAGCTACTTCAAAAAATCACTCCTTTCATTAGTTGCAATGCTCACCCTGGCTGAGGTGTGGGAACTCAAGGGGACAGAGGAATGGCACTCAGTGCATGGCAGATAACATGGGCAGTTGGTGGAGACGTGTGGCCCGGAATTTCTGATCTCTGAAAAATGGCTCCATTCTAACCAGAGTGAGTTAGCATTACTGTATACCGCAACCCCCCAAATCTAATGGCGTGACATGCCACATTGGGCGGGTCACCTAAGCTGATCGCTGGGCCAGAGGTGGCATTACGGCTGACTTCAGAAGTACTCTTTCTACCAAATTCTATCAATTTTCCACACCATCTTTTTTGCTAATATGTAGGGCCCCATCTTTAAATGAATCATAACTGATTTTAATTCATTGTCAGGATGGGGTGCTAGTCCTTTACAGCTTTACTTCACTTTTTCTATAAACCGGCACACCTTTCCCTTGAAAGCCTGTCTCTTTGTACAAAGCCCCTTAACTGACAGTCTGTCAAATCCTGTCGACTTCTGAAACAGCCTGCCACCTTCCAAAAACTCGCCGACTTCTGACAAGGGGACACTTTGGAAAGCCAACACTTTGTCATATAATGTGTCACTCTGTCACGTCTGGGTTTCCATTTTGAGCAGTATGTCATTTTCTACCACTTTCTGAAGAGGAGGCTCTGGCTGAGCAGCTCATGTGCTCATCAGACATGTTATGCTCTTCTCTTACTTGTTTCAGTTATTTTGGGCTCTGGCTGGGCAGATGGGTCTTACGGTTGGTTGTTGCCGAAGTGTTTAGATTAATTAGATTTTTCTAAAAATATCAAAAGTGGAAGTTCTTGCCACCCAGTGCTGAACTTTATGAAACAGATTCACTAATGGCGAGAAGGGAGGCTGGAGTTAATTCCACTTTTAGTAAAAGTGCCTTGTGTTGTACTCACGATGAAAGGCACTATACACACACAGCGGTCTGGCCGAGGGTGGTCTGCTAGTCTCAGGTCAAATTCCTTAACCTGTGGTGTCATGTCCAAAGATGAGAAGATCCGCTTGTCAGGCGTTATTATTCTGCTTTACTAAGACCACCAGTGGGGTGCACCGTCATGTCTCCTTGCAGTGAACGCCGCTGACCACAGGGTTGCTTGCTTTTTACTGATAGAAAAAAAACAACAATCTATTTCTGCATGCATAAGGCGGTCTGTCATTGTGTTTGTTGCATGTCATTTATTTGGCTTATTTTATCTCTACAATGCAGCATGTTGGCTCACCGGTTAGTGCTGCTGCATCTCGACTCCAGTGTCCTGGGGTTCAAATCCTGTGGCTGGCCGGGCTGAGTCTGCACACCTCTAAAACACCTGAACATGGTGCAGGTTAGGCAAACCAAACACCAGGTGGGGGGATGAATGCTGCCTTCTCTCTAATTTTTAGTTGGCTTTCTTTGAATTCTTTCGACGTGTGTTGTTGTTCCTGTTTTGTTATTCCTATCTGTTTCATTACACTGTGTGCTGGTCTATTGTGTTGTTTTTTGAATTAACAAAATAATTTTATGCCATACAGTATTCACTCTACAATATTCTGTACATTGGATGACAGAGAATGGTGGTTGGTTTAAGCACATCATCTGTCTGAACTGGGGGCCCATTCCAGAGGTGGTCTCCACCTCCACCATTTGTGACTGCGATGCATCAGTTGTACTTCAGATTGAGAAAACAGATGGACAGACAGACAGAGAGACTCCAGCACTGCTCTCATCTACCCAATAATTATGGATGTGAAAGCCCGAGATGAGTAAAAAGGGACGAGGCAAAACCAAATAAGGTCAAAAGGGAGGAGCTGTGGGCGGGCAAACACTGACAATGGCCTTGAAATGTGCTAAGTGGGTTTAAAGTGAGACGCCTGACGCATTGCCCACCGGCTCCTTCCTCTAGGTGGGCGTCTTGCAGATCGTAAACTGAGGATGGGGTCACACGTGTGTGCATAGGGGATAGCTTAATGGCTCTAATGATGGCAATTCCCTGCCACTCCAGGGGTTGGCACTCTGTCCTAATGCCTTTTATCTTCCTCTTTCTGCAGACCTCACACTGTTCCATTACATCTGAATGAGTGTGGTGCTGAGGTGTCACCCGCTGCACAGCTGCACTCGGGTCCTAATCTGGGATCCTGAGGTGGTCTGTCAAGTGGTGGGTGTGGCAGTTCGCTGTATCAGCACACACTCCTAACCTCTCTCTCTCTCTCTCGTGCAGACCAGAAGATTGACAGCTAAACCACCGCTGATGTCACTTCCAGTGCCTGCCCACCTGGACCCGCCTCTTCCTGCCGGAAGGACTTAACACCAGAAGATCCTCCATCTTAAGTCACTTCATACTTGGAAGACATTCTCATGATTATTTGCTTTGTTGTTTGTCGACAGTTATGCGGGGGTTCACCATTTGATGCCCCAACTCTTTCTGATCTCTTTTGTCTTTTGTTGCTGCGTATTAGATAAAGTGAGGAGACCACAAGCTACAGTTTATTACCAACAGAATGATTGTGCAAAAGTGCAATTAGAAAAATCCATGATCATTAATTAAATAAATAAAAGATATCAAAAAATAGCAGAGTGTCCATCTGTAAAAGCAATAGATGGAGCACAATTAAAGTGACAGACCCCAGGCATTCTTGCCCAGATCAGTAACACATCTGGCACACTCCACGCCGTCGTAACATTCAGATAGTTCATGCTTGCCTCCTCCTCTCCCTACGCTGACTTCACTTTAATTTTCCAAGTCCCCTCAGGTACCCTCTTGGCTTCCCTGTGCCAGATCTACAGCCTACACGTCGCCATTGACCACGGACTCCTGGAGCTGATGTGCTTCGGCACCTCAATGTTCATCGGTACCCATGAATCGCGCCCCAGCCCACCGTCATCCCTTTTCCTAGCTCTAAGAGGAGGCCCATCTATATCATTACGTCACCCCTGCTCTCTCTCTCCCCAATCAATTACCTCCCTCTTCTCTTTGTGTTTCTTGATTAATTGATCGATTGATTGCTCGATGGATTGATCAACTCCACCATCTTTCTCCCCTCACCACACCCTTCAGTTCCCCTCCCTTTACTCAGATGCACCTTTTTACTTACCCAATAAAGTCTATTACCTGTGTGGCCCACTACTCGCCTAACCAGCACATGTCCTACTCCATACGATCATCATGGCTACCAACCCTCCTGATTAAATTTGTACCTTACTATTAAAAGCTAACAGAAGTGTCACATAAACAAACTGCTCTTATTGTATATAGTGCCTTTCTCTAGGAAACGCCATGCAAAGCTCATGCAAGTTGCTCGGGTTAATACAGCAGATTAAACCTCCTGGATCAGAGACCATTTTTATAGCCAGTGTGTCACTCTGCCGTTGGCACCAACCAGCTGAACGACACCTGATCTTTTTTAATGCCTGCTCTTTGCCTCTGACATTTAATTCATCAG
This sequence comes from Polypterus bichir lapradei, assembly GCA_026402145.1. Lineage (NCBI taxonomy): Eukaryota > Metazoa > Chordata > Cladistia > Polypteriformes > Polypteridae > Polypterus > Polypterus bichir. Next base: position 63,975,777 of record JANRMT010062814.1, read on the forward strand.
CTTTCCTGGCAGTGCCCACTGATACTCCAGACCAGTCATGTCAAAGCAGGGGCAGCACTTGTGTTGAGTATCGTGCCAGAGATTGCAACCATTGGCATGGGGGGGGGGAACTCTATGATCGCAGCTGCCTTCAGGCCCATTAGGCGGGTTGTGGCTGCTAGCGGAGGCTGATGCACACTAGTAATTAAAAATATTTCTTTCATCTAGGAGCGTGTCATCATCAAGAGAGCATCTTCAAAGTTGTCTTACCTCTGAGAGGCCTTCACAAGCCTTCTGCTACTATTAATACCAGGAAGAAGACTATCTGCAGTGAAGGGCACCATTGAAATACCAACAAAAGAGGCAACATGGACACCCTCCTCAAAAGAGAAAGAAATCCCTGCGATGAGCTCCTGGGCGAGTGCCCCTGTGGTGCTGCCTGACCATCTGCCCATCCAGTACCTTAGCTTTACCCATCAAGACACATAGTCAGTGCCACTGGGAAATTCTGTTTTTTGCTATTCTCACAATACTGTTGAGCATCTTAGCTTTCATTAATATCCCATCATGCACCAACTCTTGACAGAGCCCAGGGGCCCATGGCCTGCCCAGGGTGCCAGTGAGAGAGACTCAGTGAAGCCATAGTAACTGGCTGCATGTCGAATCACCAGCAGGTAAAGGTAATTATGCATCCGCTGGTCACGCCAACCCCAAGAGCAGTGGGAATCTATAAGGCGCCAGTGGAACTGAGCTCCATTATCAGCGCCACTCTTGAGTATGATTTATCAGGCAATAAGAAATGCCTCGAGCCCATGATGCAGCTCAGCCCCCACCACCATGCTGTCTAGTCAGACGGTGGCCTAATTCTTCATGGCTGTTAATTATTTTAATGCAAAAAAAAAAGACCCAAACCTGTGGATGCACGCAGGTTGATGAATTTAGCAGTATGTTCTGAATCCAGTGCCCACATAATAAAGGGAGGCAGGCACAGCTGTGCCAAGGCTGCAGGGCATTAAGGCATATCTTCACCTGGCACCCTGACCCGAGATGGATTCAGCACAATGCAACGCTGCTACCTGGCAGGTGGCGGGACGCCCCATAACTCTAGTGGTCAGACTGGGACCCTTAGTGAACAAGGTGACCATCACTACAACAACAACAACATTTATTTATATAGCACATTTTCATGCAAAAAATGTAGCTCAAAGTGCTTTACATAATGAAGAATAGAAAAATAAGAGACACAGTAAGAAAATAAAATAAATTAGATATGATTTGCTGCACTGGGCCGTGTGGTGAGTCACTGGAGGCTCTTTACTGGTCATAACTGGTGAACTGTTTGATAAGATGGGGACCTTCACTATGTCAATCAATTGAGGTGCTATATTCTCCTAACAGTCCAGAATCCCCTTCTCGAAGAGTCCAGGGAGATCTCTTACCTACATGTGCTGCTGGGTCCCTCCGCTCTCTCCACCAGTCCATGATCCTTAGTATTGGCCTTTTGTCCTGTCCTTCAGACTGGTGGCTTTTTACTCTGCTGGTCAGAGCTGAACCCCCTTGATCAATTTCAGGAGGCCTCTTGCTTTGTCAGTTGGACATATCAGGACCCTCAAATTAGGACTTCTGTCTTGTTATTCAAACTGGGGTGTCCCCCGGTGGGTTTGGTTTTACCCATCACTTTGGGAACCTCAATACTTGACATTTGTCCTGTTAGTCACCGAAGTATCTCCAAGATTAGCCCCCCCTCTCTTTTGGAACACCCAGAATCATAATGTTGGTTCTTGGTCTTGAAAGTCCATCTCAAGTGGCCAGTATTGGCCTTTTACCCTGACGCTCAGATAATCAGCTGGTCAGCCTGGGGCCTTTGACCCTGACCATTAGAACAGAACCTTCTCTGGGTGACTTTATGATGGCTCTTTGCTCTCCCACTCAATCTGGGACCCCTTGATCTGCCCTGTTGAGGCGAGAATGGGATGCAACCCTGTAGCCATATGATTAGTTCTTATAACTGGGGCGCTTAAGGTTGAGCCTTTGTTTTGCTGGTTTGTACTGGGATCCTAAATGTTGACCCCTTTCCTTCCTGACAGACTAGGACTCACATTACGGGCCTTTTTTCCTTTAATTGAGAACAATCTCGTCACTTTTGCCCTTATAACCTGTTGGCCAGTCTATGTCTCCCAATGCTGGCAGTTTTCCCTTTGCCAGTCAGGCCGAGACCGTCATTTCTGGCCATTTGCTCTGCTGGTCCCTGCAGGACATTAGTGACCAGCATGTACGCCTCCTATAATTTTGCCCTTTTCACTTTTCAGTTTGTGCTGGACAGACTAATGTTGACCTCTAGAACAGGCGGCTTTGAATGGTCACTGAGCACATAAGCTGGCAGATGAGTCCAGAGGGAGCATGTTGACCTTCATGATATCAGCTGGCCCTGTGGGCATCACTCTGTGTTCTAGAAGTTAAAAAAAAAAGAAAACTGACAGAGTCGTTGTCAAGAGGACAGTGGAGTCAGCAGAGAGCCATGGCTTCTTTTATCGCGGCAAAGCCCACCATAAAATCGACAACAAAATCGGTGACAGTCCCTTCATTTTCTTTTGGATGCGAGTGTTGTCACAAAGACATGGGCACACGATGGCACAAGGTCAACAAGGCACACAATTTGCATCTCCCCAGAAAGAAAGAGCAAAGGCCTAGAAGTCCGGCCGAGGAGTGCCTTATTTCCTTTGTTCATATGAAAGCTTTGCCGATGCTTTAATCTGCATCCATGCATTAGCCACGACGGTAAAGTGCCCCTTGCCGGCTCAACTAGGACCCGCAGCGATTTTAATGGAAAGGCCTTTTAAGAGCATGAGTGCCATTCATAGTGCCGAAAGTTTTTACAGCTGTCTGAACTGCACAAGCCGCTCCTAATTGCTCAAGAGGCACATCAGGCCATTAAAATTTAACACACTGGAGCTCTCCTGCTGCGAGCTGCAAAGTGACCAGAATGCTTTAACCCTTGATGGGCAGAGTAAGAGCAACTTGTATGCCATTCCCTGGCATTAACACCGGTGACAGTAAGAAAAGTGGCCACTGGGATGACCACATAAGCAACCTAATCAGGTCAGGTCAGTGAGCATGCACTGGTACAGCATGTTGTCATACCCACCACACAGCGAAACAGCTTGGGATCCTGCTTGGCAACCCCACAGGCAGACATGCGGTCTAATCCCACCCCACAGAAATGACCCTCTTTCTGCCACAACCAGGTGTTACATGGGCGTCCCCTTGGTTTTGTCCAACAGCTCGGGTCAATGAGGATGACTCTCGGCGAATCACCCCACATGGCCATAGTGCCGTAACTGACACTCCCTCACAATGCAGGTAATGTGCCTCATTTGGGACTCCGTGAGCAACCGCTCATTGGACACAAAGTCAAACCAATGGTACCCAAGGATTCTCCAAAAAGACACAGTACCGAAGGAGTCCAGTCTTCGTCTCAGGTCACTGGATAGCGTCCATGTCTCGCAACCATATAGCAAGACAGGAAGCATCAGGACTCTAAAGACTTGGACCTTCATCCTTTTGCATAGATATCGGGAGCGCCACACACCCCTTTCCAGTGACCTCATGACCCCCCATGCTCTCCCAACCCATCTACTGACTTTACAGGAAGAATCACTACAGATGTGAATGACCCAAAAAGAAATGAATCAAAATTCAAACAGAGCCCATTGTTTCACAACAAGGTCACTGGACACACGGCATGGGACGAAAGGCTTTTGGATGGCAGAAGAAAACAAAATGCAACAGCAGGACTGAGTGAGCTCTAATCTGAACCCAAATCTGTAGAGCTGTGAGCTCCATGCCACCCCACCCTTACTTGCCCCAACTCTTTAGCTCTGCTGTGATGCCTGTTTTCCATGTGACACTGGCTTACCTGAAGGATGAGGACCCACCAGTCCATCATTACCTTCTGACAGAGTCCTGACTGTTTATTTGAAAATGGACCTGACGTTGGCACTGTGCCCTCTGCTAACTCAGTATTAGACAAATGGAGTCTCTCTGCAGTGGTGGACGACTGCCATGCTTGTTTTAACTTGGTCATTTAATTGAGTTTATTCTACATCTCACTCAGGGTTGGTTTGTGATTCATGCCTCTAGAAGTAAATGCTGATGCCCCACAACCTTCAACGGACTTAAGCAGGGCATCAAAACTGAAGAACTCTCCAAGCTGCTCAGTATTATTTGGGGTCAAGGGGGCTGGAGCAGTGAACAGGGGTCTGTCCATCACAGGACACACACACACACACACTCCCAAGTAACTTGCACACATCTGGAGATATGAGAGAAAAATCCCACTTGTGCACCAGGAGAACATGCAAACCACCCACAGCACACCAATTGGGTGAGGAACTTGAACTCAGGATGATGAATCCATGATTGTCCACCACCATTAACTGAGGCAGCGTCAGTTTGGTTTGCTGTAAAAATAGCCGTATTCAATCTTTAAAAGATGGAGAAGAGTGGCAGGTGACACTCAGCCCTTGAATTACAGTGTGAATCGCAGCAGGGTGCTCAGTGTGTGAGGTTTGCATATTCCGGCCGGTGCCTGTACAAAGTGTGTACTTCACTTTGGTCTGAAGCCATGGCTCAAAGTCAGGCTGCTAGGAGGGCATCAGACTGATCCAGTGTAAGTGTGTGTCCCATGATGCACTACATGACCGCCAGCCCCCGCCCCACCAAATGACTGTGTTCAGGGGTTTCAGTTGTTCACTGGCACAGAACATCCAAACACTCATACAATCTCCATTGACAAACACTGGCAGTAGAATGAGTCGTACTGAACAGTACAAGTGGCACTGTAATTGGATGCCACCTTTGCTATGTAAAGTGTAACTGCTATTATTGTGAAGTGGGAGCATCTAGGAGCATCAGCAGCTCAGCCATGAAATGACAAACCCCAATATGACAGTCTGGCTTTGGCAGATGCCAAGCGAACATTACCTTCTAAACTGTATGGTGCCCCAGTAAAGTTCGGTTGAGGTGGGATGATGCTGTTTTTCAGGGTCCCTGCTAGGCCTTTTGGTTCCAGTGAAGGGTACTGTTAATACTGCTGCATACAAAGCCATTTTAATTTAAAGGGGGGCCTTTCATGTTCTAACATGATTATGCCCCTGTGCACAAAGCCAGGGGTTTGCACTGAGCCCTGACCTCAACCCTACTGACCTCCTTTGGGATGAATTGGTATGGCAATTGCGATCTTCGAACTGCATGAGCACAAATTCCCACAGGCACACTCTAAAATCTGGCGGAAAACCTTTCCTAGAAGAGTGGGGGCTGTTATGGCCACAAAGGGTTTTGGGTCAACTCCATATTAATGGCCAACGTTTAGAAATTGGATGTGCAATGAGCTCATATAAGTGTGACGGTCAGCTGTCCATAACTCTTTACTTATAGAGTGTGTGCTGGCATTCTGTCCTGTCATGGCAGCCAGGGGGCTCCCAGAATGGTGACTTGTGCTGACTGTTTGGAGTTTACATGCCCCCCCCACCCCCAAGGTATCCCCACTGGCTGTTTTGCAGGTTCTCTAGTTTCCATAGAGGTCTGACCCCAGGGGATACTTATTGGCGTGGGTACTCAATGGCACACTGCTGGGAGCAGGCTTTGTATCACTGTGCCAACTAAGGATTAAAAGAATTGGTAACAGCCATAGAATTCCTGACAGAAAGTGATCTCCCATGAAGTGAAATCTCTCAGCGGCTGTCGTGCACAGAGCTCTTGTTGCCCAGCATAGTACTACCGGCTGTTCAAAGATGGGCTCTGGGGGGGGACCACACAGAAAGACCCCTTCAATAGTCGGCAAGTGGCTCCACTGGTACATGTGACACCCCAGTCATCGGTCTAATTGAATAGGAGGACATCTTGCCTAGGATCCATGAGCACAGCGAGCAGGATTCGGTGTGAAATCGTCTTAATTACTCTGGAGGGCCGTGACTAGAAGCGAAGAGGAGAAGTTTCAGTTCCCGTGACCCTGTGCTCCTGTTTACTTAGAACTAATTAGACTGTGACTATCGTATGAACCAGAGCACTGCAGGAGACGAAAAGAAGAGAGAAATGCGGCACAATCAGAAGGAAAGGGCCGACAGTGGGGTGAGGATTACACATGATAGGGGGCTCAATCCAGGGCTCTGAGTCCATTAGGGGCACAAAGAATCAGGGGGAAGTCAGAAACAAGCTGGCCGATCACAACAAGAAAGTCAAGAAGGGCAGGGCATGGAGGACAATAGGTGAGGGCAAGAAAAAGGAAATCTAAAGAGAGAGGAGTAAGTCAACAGAAAGATCTCCAAACCTTGAAAGAAAATCAAGTCGGTGAGAAGACACTAGAAGAAGAAGAATATAAAGAAGGCAACACTGGAGCTTAGATATGAAATGAGGGCACATGCAGAAAGATAGAGAGAAGAATTAAGGGGGGGGGGGGGCACTGAGACTATAATGGAATCCACAAGGTCAATGAGCAGCAGATGTTGGGGGTACCACTGGCACATGACAATCAAGTGGGGAGCCCACAGGTCCACAAAAATTAAATGGGGGCACCAAAAGCTCAGTCTAAACTGGGAGGAACCACCAGAACATCAAAATTAACTGATAAAAATTGAACACAAAAGCAAGGGGTCTTAGGACTGCAAATGAACTAAATGAAACCCACCCAACATAATAATCGACCAAGGGGGCCAACAGGTAGGAGTCACCTGTAAGAAGATCATAGAGGGAGGAACCACTTGGATGTGGGTGGGCAAATGGACCTGAATGTAAAAGGGTGTGTGTGGGGGGATAGCTCATGGAAATGTAAATCAACTAAAGGAAGGGCCAGAACAGTTCATTTAGGGAAGCTCACTGGGAGCTCAGTGTAATTATTGTAAAGAGAAGGAGGACCCCTGGCGTGGAGGAGGATGCACTGGGATGTGAAAATCAAGTGTGAGAAATTGCAGGTTCACAGGAGTCTAGTGGGGAACTGGAAACACAGTATAAAAGGGGGCACTCGAGCAGTGGGTTTAGGAGTCAGTCATGAGAATGACAAGGGAGATATTGGGCACTGAGAATGAAGATCTGGTGGAGACACTGAAAACAGAATTGAGAATAGAGGTGTGTGTGTGTGTGTGTGCCGTACATGCATATCAACTGAAGGAGGACAACTGGGACCTGAAGGGAGCCACAGGGCAGCGAATGTTAAGTGCGGATGGAAGTCACCCTTGGACTATGAAAATCAAACAACAACTGAACTGCTGAAGACTGGAAACTGAGACAAGGGGGGCTACCAGTGCTAAAATTTGAAAATGAACAGAATATAACATGTGGAAAAGGATAATAATAATGAATTTATTAGGATCCTAAAGACCACCGGACTATGAAAACAAAAGGAACCGCCACAGCGCCAAAGTTAAGAAGGGGAACGCATGGAAACATAATAAACAAGTGAGAGGGCACTAGAAAATGAAGAGGGAATCAATAGGACTTGGATATACTGTATGGTAATAAAATAAATAAGGCCCACAGAAACATAAAGGTGGTATTGCAAAGACCACTGGAAAATTAGGTAATTAGGGGGACTCACGGAACCATAATAAACAAGTGGGAGGGCACTAGAAAATGAAGAGGGGGGTCAATAACACCTGAATATTAAATGGAGGATCTATGATAATAAAATAAATACGGCCCACAGAAACATAAAAGTGGTAATGCAAAGACCACTGGAATATGAAAACCAAAGGAGCAGCCACTGCGCCAAAGTTAAGAAGGGGGACTCATGGAAACATAATAAACAAGTGGGGGGGCACATGAAAATGAAGAGGGGGTCAATAGGACTTGAATATAAAATGGAAGATATACTGTATGATAATAAAATAAATAAGGCCCACAGAAACATAAAGGTGGTAATGCAAAGACCACTGGAACCAGAGGTAAGTAGGGGGACTCACGGGAACATGATAAGCAAGTTGGGGGGCACTAGATCCTTGAGTCACAAGGACATGAAAATGAAGAGAGAGTGTCTATAGGACCTGATTATATGATAATAAAATAAATAAAGCCCACAGAAACATAAAGGTGGTAATGCAAATGCCATTGGAATATGAAAATAATCAAGCAGAAGGACCCAAAGAAATAAGAAAATGAAGTGAGGGGCACTAGGAAAATCAACAGAAAATGGGGGCAAAGGGAATAATAATGAAATAAATGAGGCCCACCGGTATTGCTAAGACCACTGGAATTTGAAAAGGGACTCACAAGAAGACATCATCTTTAAGTGGAGGGCCACTAGAACCTGAAAATCAAGTATGGCGTACACAAAGCAACAAGAAGACCAAATTACTCGGGGGATCTCTGGTGGATGATCTGTCTTCTAGAACCCAGGGGGTCATTGAGCCTGAAGGCTGAGGGTGGTGGGAGGCAATACAATGTCAAAATTAAGGGCGGGGGCTAATGGGATCTAAAAATCAAGAAGGCATAGCAGTCAATATTGATTTGGGGGGGTTCAGTGTTCTGCCCGATCACCCGTGTGACCCTCACCCACCGAGGTCAAACCAAGAGCGCTGCCAAGACTTGCTCATCTCCATTGGTAGGAGATTTTGTTTCCCTGCACCACAGTTCATTGGGCACAATTAATTAACAGCAAACAAGCGCGACTTTACTGTGTTTATTTTGCTGCTCTGCTCCTTGTTCTCCTTCAAGCGACACACACAGACAGAGTCAGCTCGATGAGGAGCAATACATGCAAAATGAGTCCAAAAATGAAAACCACCGGCGCTGATGGGCTTCCACTACCTGCGCCCCCACTCCCAGCTCTTGCTCGGTATTAACCCTTCATAATGACACGTTAGTCCTGGTAGCCAAAAGTGGGTGGTTAAAGCAACATTTTTTTGGGGGGGGGGGGGCACTCTCCCATCTCATGGAAGAGAGGCCGTCATATCTGGGCAAGCTGCAGTAGACTTCTAAATGCATTGCCAGCGACTCTGCCCTGCTGACAAATGCAGAGCCGTGGCATTTCGACAACTTGGAATTAGCGACAAATCCCTTTGGACCCGCGCTGGGCCGGGGATGAGGTGGGGGGACAGGACTCAGCACTGAACTTAAAAGAGTAATCCCTTTTCATTAACTGCGACTCTTTAAGCTTGGAGAGCTACCATTGATCCGACTCGAATGTCAATTCATTAACTCTTCCGCTTCCTATAACTGCTAATCTGACTGAAGGGCCTGCTGTTCTTGGAGCGTTCAGACGCTGACATTTCGGCTGCTCGGACAATCTGATTTTACTGGTGGTGTCCTAGATAAAGAGTGCTGATATAGTGAAGAGCACCCCACTCAAACATGCTCTGTAACCTTAAATAGTGTCATTTAACTGGGCAGGACTGGCACTCCGTCTAAGGCGGGGTTAACCTCAGGCATCCAGCTGCACTGAACCAGATTAAACCGGCATGGAGAATACATACATAGTTATGTATATTACTTTAGATGCTCCTCAGTGCGAAAGGCACTATACAAAAGATTGATGGACTGGGAAAAACTCTCCTGCTCCTCCTCTTTCAGCATATGGCCAACATTCCTCCATTTACAGTTGCAGCATGGGTGGCTGTCAGCTCTCACCTCTGGAAACCCGGGTTCAAATCTTAGTCCAGATGCTGCTCTCCCCATTTCCTTAATGGCTTAATGCAGGGACTCCAATTTTTGCCCACATCTCAAAGATGTGCAGCTTGTTTATTGGTCCTGTGTGCGTACATGAACGAGTGGGCTTTATAATCAGCTGGCATCCCATCCAGATCTGGGACCTACCTGGCACCTTATGCTGCCAGCATTGGCCTCTGGCCCACCACTACACTATATGGATAGAATGAATAAACGAGGGAGTGATTGTTCCTATTAAGATGGCAGGCTGCATCCTCATTAAATACTGTCACACACGGGCACTTGGGAGGCAGTTGAAGGGCCTGAACGAAAGTAATTCCACACCAGACCAAGCAATGGCGGAGTGCACTAACTCTTTATCTCGTTTTCCTGCAGACCACTCACGGGAAATTGCACCTGACCCTGATGATGTCACTTCCGTTCCTGGGCCCAATGACGTCACTTTCCGGTACCAGCAGCAGCACCCAATGATGTCACTTCCGGTTACTGACCCTGTGATGACATCACTTCTGGTCTTGAACTCATGGACGAAGAGAAGACCCTTCTGGTTCCGGCCCTTTTAATGACATCACTCCCAGTCCCGGCCCTGATGATGCCACTTCCGGTCTCGCGCACATGGATGAATACCCTTCCGGTTCTGGCCCTTTTGATGATGTCATGTCCTAGATGACCTAAATTCTTGTTCTGGCCATTAAAGTCACCATCTTACTTCCATACCATCAGTTCCGTATTGAACTCAAACCTATGTACCATACATCAGTGGCATAACTTATACCCTTTTTGTGGCCAGGAAACAATATATGGGTGGCTGCCTCAAACCTCTTTCGATTTTTGTGTCTATACTTATTGTGACAATGCACAATATAAAGAAGAACAAAAGAGAGATGAACGTCCACAGAAGCACCCAGCCCAGTCTGTGCCTTCCACGCGTGCCATGATTAATGTAATCTTCTCTCTTCATTTGCTTTCAAGATCAATTCTCAAAAATACAAGGCACAATCACAGGACACACCACTTTGGTCCTGGGGTTAGCATGGCCGTTACCCAAGCAGGCGGACTCTCTTCTCCATTAGAAGCCCAATGAAACAAAGTCTTTTGTTAAGACAGATAAAAATTATGAAACACATCCGTCCGTCTGAATGAACAGAACATAAAGCTCAGGCCACAGTGACAACCATAAGGCAGGCACTCTGGACTTTGGGCTTGGGGTCAAGGAGTGCCAGGCATATGAAGAAAGGTCTCTATGACTGATGTTGTCTGAAGGACTGTCTCATCCATGGATGGAAGCAATTAAATTGATTGATGATGTAATGGCGGAAGGCACTATAAGCAGGACCTTGGTTCTACCTCGTCGATGATGCCCACCCCGAAGCCTACTGGAAAAAGGTGAGATTGCTTAAGTCTGAATCCAAAGGGCACTTGTTCTACACAGCATGGTTGAACCACTAAGTGTCTGAACCTGAAGGACCAAAATGTGATTGCCAGTCCGAGTAAGAGGGACTGGCACTATGTAGAGGGTAAGGCCTGCATGTGCCTGAAGCTGCCGGACTCCAACTCTCTGGTTGTAATGAGGTGACCTTCCTGTTGGGCCCAGACAGGAATCGAGGAGTTTAGGTCTGACATACCATACTGAGAAAGATGCCATGAACTGCTAGCAAATCTTAAGTTTGACCTGAACTTGCGACATTTCCTGCAGGACAGTTTCAGAGCAGCGAGAGCAGATCAGTGTAGATGGAGAGCACACGTGCTGCAGACACAGATAGCGTCACTCCTCAGCCTGACCAACATGTGATCCGGGTTTCCGTAGGAGTTGTTGTGCGCTGATTTAACAGGAAATGGCTGACAAAGACACAACAAGGTGAATGCTCACAGAGCCAATTCCAAGTCCTGGCCATATTGGCTGTCTGTGAGCACCAATAGTGCTTATTCACCATTTTATGGACAAAAAGTCACAAAAGACTCTTTGGTTTGGGTGTGCGGACTCATCATGGTTAGACAATGTAAATGCATTACTTTGAGCAGACCAAAACAACGAGAATGATTTTACTTATAGAGAAACATAAAAGAAATTTGGCAGATGAGAAGAGATCATTCAGTCCATCAGGCCTGGTTGTTTAGCTAATGGCTAAGCTGTCCCAGTACCTCGTTTTAAAGGGTGTAGAGATTTCTGCTTTCATGGGACACTTCATCCCAAAATATGTCACCTGAAGATCATCAGAATTAGACTCACTTTTATTCTCCAGTACTTAATGTACAGGAATGGCAGCTTTGGAGCTGCATATGACAGAACATAACATCACACACAAATAACCTGTATAACAGTAGCTAAACCACACCAGCGGACCCCAGCTACTCTGTTCGGGTTTAAATGGGTTAGAAAATGACTGACTGACATTATAAACCGCTGCAGAACAGTCCAGTTATGAAGGAGATGTCCAAATGAAAGTGTGTGTGTGTACCGTATATAGTGTGTATGCACACATGCACTGTACACATACTGTACACACACACGCGCTATATGAGATAAAACATGAATAAGACAGGAAGATCTCTGGTTGGCTCTGGGAAAGAAGCTGTTGAGGTGTCTGCTAGTTTCCGCTTTAATTGACCCAAAAGCGTTTACCACAGGGGAGATTTTGGAACAAGTGATAAGCTTCTTTGTTCAGCTGAAGCTGAATAAACTACAATGCCAATCGTTCAGAAGCTGCTCTCGAGTGTACGTAACCCTCATTTAATTACAAAAAAGGAAAATTAACAGACACATAAGTAGCAGCCAAACAACTATGGCTACTACGATCGGCACCATCATAGTGCGTGTGAAGCAATTGAAGCAGAAGTGCGTGTGACGAATGGTGGGAATTCAATACACGGATGGCTAGTAGCTGTCAGTCCACATGCCACCCACCTCACAGGCTGCATGCTAGTCTTTGTGTGTTAGTAAATTAGTGTGCCCCTACACCCCACCCCCACAAACCAGGTGATGCCGGCCTCAGACGATCCTTAACTGGAGTCCTGGATGGTATTTATTGTCTTCATCATGGAGACTCAGTGAGCACGATCACAAAACAGTTTTCAGAGCAACTGGAAGAATAACCAGCACATGAAACATCGAAAGAAGTTGCCTCAGTACCTTTCAGTTGCTGCTAATGTAGTTCCTCAATGAAGTTTAAAAAGCTAAGGCAAAATGATGTAAGCAGAAGTTCTTGTCAGGAGATTCCAATAAAGTTAATTGATAAATTATTTAAGGGAGGAGAAATTTGGTGGGTGGAGTAGGGAAATAAAAAAAGAGGAGCGTTCTTGTGTAGCTCAGCGCTGTCTCTCCACTGTTGTATTATTAAAGAAATAAATATAACTGGCAAATAGCCCACAAAACTAGGGTGGCCATCTCTTTGTGCCTTTCCACACATCGAAGACTCAGTCGGCTACGCTACCGAGGTCGCCCGCAAGCCAAGAAGAACCGACGCTGAATTCTGGTAAGGAGAGTAGCGGACTCTTAACACCCGCTCTTACAAAGATTTAAAAGTGCCCAAAGTTGGTGAAGACCTAATCTAAAAAGGCAGACTACTCCAAAGCTTAGGGGCAGCTACAGCAAAGACACGGACCTTTTTGAGCGGACGTGCGTGTCTTCTCTTTGGGGGGTTAAGTGACATTTCTCGGATACCATCTCTCTGTCCTGGGACTCCATGGATAAAATCTTGCTTAGATTTCATTCTAAAGTTTTGCTAGACGGGCAAAAAGGTGTATGCGCAGTTTTGTAAAACCGTATGCACGCAAGGTCACACGCTAATTTCCTTTATAAATCTTAAATCAGCACAGAACTATGCGCTCGTGCAAGCGCTTTAAGCCACTCAGAGTCACCTCCCGCCAGTCTGCCTGTCTTAACAAAACGCTAATTTTGAATATTCATGATGTAATCACCATATAAATTTGGTCACGTTCCTGAGTGACGTCTTTACTTTCAAACCACGTGAGAAAAACTTCAGTGAAAGAGAACTTGAGGTATTACTGATATTTGGCGGAGTTTAAGGAGTGGCCTTGGCGGGGGTTGGGGGAGATGGGAAGATGGGGAGACGGGTAGGGGGGATGGCCGAACTATGCCGCTAAGTCTGAAAAAAGGGTTTTTTTTTCTTCAATTTTTAAGGCCACAGTTAATGTAAATATATTAATTAATTAATTAGGCACAGGGCAACACAGCAGTAGCGCTGTAGTAACATAGTAAGGAATCTGGGGGTCACATCCTGGGTTCTCTCTGCGTGGAGTTTGCACGTGGGTCCTCCTGTTTTCTTCCACTGTCCAAAGACATGTAGATTAGGTGAATCTGCCATGCTAAGTCGGCTCGTGTGTGTGTTCACTCTGAGATGGGCAGGCGCCCTCTCCACCAGATAATTGCGCCCGTGGTTTGCCATAATGGGCTCCATCTGTCCTCCTGCCCTGGATTAGCGGGTTTAGATGATGATTGGCTCAACGAATACCACAACCTGCCCTGCCCAAAGCAACTCTCATCTGCTGGTCGTCAGTCCTTAGAAGAGACTGAGAAATACTCAGTACAGTTTCAATTACAGTTTAGTTCACTGTTTCAGATTTCACTTGAGAGCGGTTATTTCAGCTTGTTTTACATGCCTGAAAGGCGCTCCAGTGGACAGAGCAGCACGTCAGTACAGCCAGCACTTAGAGCTACTGAAACGGCAGTGCGCATGCCTGCGACTCATAACTGCATGTAGAGACAGCGGTGTGGCGGTCTGCGCAAACCTCCGTCGCACGTAACACACACCACTGTTGCAAAATATTTACTTAAAGAAAAATGTGACATCTGCCTCTTTGATGAGGCAAATAAATAGCAGAAAACGCTGCAACTTTCAAGTCAGTTTACTAAGTCGCACCCGACTAGAATAGATTTTGTAACTTCATAAAGGAAGAAAGTGTTTATTTTACCATAATTAAAATGCGTAGACAAAGACACATAAAAACACGTTTTCTGTCATTTAAATATCACTAACGGGATTTGAGACTGACATAGCCCGATTCAGCCGTCCTCCTGAATTGGAGCGTACGCTACCGAGACCACCACGCAATTCCCGTTCCGCTACAGGTTTAGAACAACTGGGTTTAGAAAACGGAAGGACGGAAGGAAATCAAAATGTGAATATCACATAATGTCAAAATACACAATAAAATTTGATTTTTCCGTGCACATCATCATCCTGCCAAACATTTTACCAGCGTTACAGACCCCCAGGCAAAGTAGTGGGTTGAAGCCCCTGTTTTCACAGCACAGGCATCAGAAACATTGTGGGCCCATTGTGCCCCGTAAATCGCTAAAATGCCAACACCAAACAAGTTTGCGCAGGACTTACGGATGGTCGAAACTTGACGTAACTTTAAGCCAATTTTCAAACTTGGTTCTTGTTTTATAACAGTTTTCCGTACGAAATGGCATACCGACGTTTTATACGTGAAGTCCCCGTAGTGCGGGAAGGTCTCGCTGCATGCAGACTTGTGAAAGGATGAAATTCATACACTCCTGCAGCATGGTACGGCGCCCCCCTAGAGGCCATGCTGCACAGCTTTTTCTTTAAAATACAGGGCTATTCAAAATGAAACAGCAGATTTCAAAAATCTGTGTTCGAACGGAGCCCTAGGAAATCCACATCACGGGCAAGCATTGAACGTGGAATTCCTCAAACATCGGTATGGCGTGTTCTTAGACAGCATCTGCATATGAAGCCTCCTTACAAGTTGCAATTACAGGCATTGCATCCTGACGACCATGAAAAAAGGTTTGAATTTTGCACTGCAATTCTGGAGGATATGGAAAAGGACAATTTTCCCGAACGACTAATCAACTTTCCATCTCTCTGGTAAGGTTAATCGCCTCAATGTTAGAATCTGGGGGTATGAACATCCTTGCATAGTCGTCGAACATGAAAGAGACTCACCGAAGGTAAATGTGCTTCGTGCCATTTCTGCAAGAAAAGTTTATGGACCTTTTTTTTTTTGTGGAGCAAACTGACTGGATTTTCATACCAGAACATGCTGCAAAACGGGTTGTTTCCACAGCTTCAAGAAGATGCGAATGACTTTGTTTTCATGCAAGATGGTGGTGCCCCGCCTCATTTCCACTTGGATGTTACCTGAACGACACCATTCCAGGACGATGGATTGGAAGAGGTGGACAACAAGACCTTGCTCATCATCTGTGGCCTCCCAGGTCTCCAGACCTTACTCCCTGCGATTTTTATCTATGGGGGTACATTAAAGAAAGAGTGTTTAATTCCACTTATGCCTGCTAATCTCCAAGATCTGCGACATCGAATTGAGGAAGCTGTGAATTCAGTAACTAGCGACCAGTTGACTAGTGTGTGGCAAGAAATGGCCTACCATTTTGATGTTTGTCGCTCATGTTGAGTGCATGCAACCTCAAGGACCATAGGACCGAACTTTGAACTTGATGTTCGGAATGTGTTTCTGTCTTATACAGTTTGTTTGAAAAAAAAAAATGTTTGAAATCTGCTGTTTCATTTTGAATAGCCCTGGATATTCAGACATTTTAAGTGGGATGAGCAAATGGGAGACAGCAGTAAAAAGGGACAGCAGCAGCAGCAACCTTTGAGTAATCTGCACTGCCATTTTTAACTCATATAGTGAATGGCAGGCCACATCACTTGGCATGTCACCAATTCAATCCTAGCACCTTTCCTCAAGCTGCAGAATCTTCTCTTATTTTTCCACCACTTGGACACCATGTACCCCTACAGCAAGCTGAGGTGCTATCATTAAAAAGCTCATTGCTGACAGAACACTATATTAGACAAAAGAGTCTGTTTATGACGCTGTTGAATGACTGTACAGGGCTGCAGATGAGGCTGCTTATGGCAGGATGATCAACAGAATCAGTAAGGACCACATGGGTACACGTCCTGCGTCCTTTCTGCGTGCAATCTGCAAAGAGCCTTGCATAGTGAGAAAAGTGCTATATAAATGCAAATAATTATTATTATTATCGCTCCATTATAAAAGGAAATCCTGAGACAAGACTTTCTCAGAGATAATTTCAACTCCCACCAGAGATAACTTCAGGTCCCGTAAGATGAGGCTTTTTGCCAAGAGATTTTGACAAGTTCCACCCTCCTCTCAAACATTTATAACCATGCACACGGTCCACTCACTTCTCATTCGTGTGAATGTTATTGTCAGACACAGTTCCTGCACTCTCAGCTCCAAGCGGGGTAGGAAATAAAAGACAAAGAGTAGAAGACAAAGTAAAATGTCGTAAAGAGGTTCAAAAACGTTGGCACGATACACATGCAGAGCAGGTTAGAGATTATGAAAGTACTAAAATTCGAAAGTCTCAAATAACTTATAGTAAAGATCGCATTAGCGCTAACAAATGGAAATTATTACTCAGTGAAATAATGGAACAGCGAAAAGAGATTGAATATATGGGCATTGGTGATATGACAGAAGGATGTAGATATTGTTCGGCTTTAAACTTTAAGTCAGAGACTTGTAGATCGTCTAATTCGTGTTGCCAACACGGAAAAGTGGTGTTTCTTCCCAATGAAGAGGCTATCTGCGAGAATTAAAAGATTTGTTTTTGGTGAAAGTGAAATCCACATACGCGAGTGGCAGAGACACAATGTGGCTGGCACGTAGTGCAGGCCGGGGGGGTTGGCGAGAGAAGAGCTCATTATTATTATTGTTATTGTTATTATAAAATCTCAGAAATGGACAAGGCAGCATACAAGTGTCCCTGTGCCCCCCACCCCTCAGGTGACGAAAGCCGCCCCTGCCTGCCATACTGCTCCCAAGACTCAGGGAGTGCCGAGCTCATCAGCAGGCCTCCTCCTCCTCCTCCTCTTCCCTCTGCGGCCTGTGCTCTGCCTTTGCACCGGTGGACTGTTTTACGAAAAGGTCGTCTTTCTCAGCAGTGATCTATAACAGCATTAAAATGTCAATACACGAAAGGCATCAGCGTGCCCTATGGAGTTGATTTACTCGCTCTTTGTACATCAATCAATAATTCGCTGACAAGAGCTGATTATTTTACTGAGGGGAAAAAAAAAAAACGAAGAAAGAAGCCAAACAGCAAAACAAAATAAAACCCTTTATAATTTGTGTAGCGCCTGTCACACAGCGCGCTGTAAATTAGAGAAGAGCCGACACGCCTTGACTCCTGTCAGTAGAGTATCGACCACCCGCATGCCAGAGCTGCGCAAAAATAACTTCCCTTGTGCCGTGCGCCCCACGGCCCAGCAAAGTTCAGCTTGTGGCATTAAAAAAAGGTCACAAGCGTTTTTTTTTTTTGCTTTTTTTTCCTATGTAAGCTCATCTGGCCTTTACAGACATCAGCCATTAAGTTCTGTCTTATCTATCTGATGTGGAAATCCTTATGCTCATCTCAGCAGCTCCATTATGTGAGGTGCAAACAGGGTCCTTGGGGTCCTGGAGTAGGGCTAGGCCCACATGGACTTAAGATCTACCACATCACAAGGGCAAAACTGTAGTAGCAGGGAAAGCCAACAGAGGGCAGACCTCCTAAAGGAAGGGTTGGTGACAGAAGGCTTGGGGTACATCATCCATATTCCAGCACATTTCATGCAATTAGAGAATATCAATGGAAGCAGGGGTGCGCTCAGACTTGTGGGAGTAGGATACAAAAGCACATTGGACTGTGGGCTCTGATTGCTGTGGGTGCTGCAAGGAAGGCTGGTAGACAAATGCTTGGGCAAGCTGACTTGTGGCCTTTTCTGTGGAGGACACAAACACGGCTTGAACATCAGCAGGTGAAGAAATTGCAAGACGCTTAGTTCTGATTGTACTGAGTGGAGTCCTACAGGTTTGGGTGACCCACCCCTTAGGCTAAGTATGAAATGGACAGAAGAGTCACACAAGAGAATACAAAAAAGAAAATATGTAAAGTTCACCCATTAAATAAAACACTCAACTAACCAGCAAAAATGCCAAGTGAAGCGTTTATCAGATCAGCTCAGGGCAACCATCCTAGGCCAGGACCTTTACAAGGACCCCGCATGAGATGAACATTAGGACAACTGAAATAAACTTTATTAAGTATTAAATACGACTTGCAATGATGTAGCCTTCAAAATAAAACAAAGCCAAACACAATAAAACTATTTATGCAAAAACAGTTTTCAAAAGTTGACGAACCGGGTTTGTACAGCCTATGCCCCCACTACGTGACTACGCCACCTTGTTTTCAAAATGTCCAACTCATGACAAGTTCAGGAAACACACATCGGAGTCACAGAAAAGAAATACAAGAAAGAACAGACACATCAAATACAGCATTAAAGGTTTGTTAGTTAGATTTGCTAGAAAACGTGGAATGAGGAGGATGAGCAGGAGAAGGACACAGATAGCCTCACCGAGGGTGCGGTCGAGAAGGATGCTAATGAGGCTGGCACAAACCAGAAAGACTGTGAGTCATGTCCGCCCAGTGCTTCTGCCACATTTCCTACAGTTAAACGTGACCCTGCCGACTGCATAGTGAAACTATCGACCTGTGACCTGGTGAAAAATTTCACTAAAGACTACACTTTCCACAAAATGACAAAACCAGACACATCTCAGGCAATTTCTACAGCAGGACGGTGCCCGGGTTGGCTTTTCTTCACATTAACAGCTGGGCCCCAGGTAGGATACCCCTTGAGATGTCCTTGGCACAGCTTGGCAAGTAAAAAGAGAGACACATGGCCAACTGAGGACCCAGAAGGACCCATTAAAACGTGGCCACTCTTAGAGAAGACCAAAACACACATCACTTCCTAAAAACCTGCAACAAACATAGAAGACAAACTCCATGTCACTCGGTAATGAGGCACTCTCCAGAAAATTACAAGTTACTAATGACGTCTTTCAAACTGCAATTACTTTACTTATTCATTTATTCACAATACTAATTACTTTACTTTAACGTTGCTCTCTGAAACCAGGCACAAGTGTCAAAGGTGACACCCATATGGCCTTTCTGCATTTTAATAAAGAAATTATAACCAATAACAGTGAAAGTGAACTCAGTAGTTAAGTAAGTAAAGCGACCTGACTTACATTAGAACTGTGCCTGTTCAAACATATGAAACAGCAAATGAAAGCCTTTAGTTCACAAAAAAGAAATAATTAATGAAAAATATAATGGACTTAACCCCCCAAAACACTTGCAAACATGGAGTTGATAAACAGTAAAATGATAGCTGGAGAAGCGGCCAGCAGACTATAGCACTTGTTGTTTGGGTGGTGCCAGCTACCTGCAGTATTTATTGCATACCATCATCAATAATGCCGCTGTCTCCATGTCCCTTCTCCTCGGGGCTCTTTACACTATCAAAAAGAAATCATTTACATTTTGTAATTAATCTTTTATTCAACGTTAATGTTTGCAGTGCACCATGCAATGTGTATGTCTCTGTTATAAGCCATTTTGGTATGGGACTTGTAAAAGCAGTGCTTTTGTGATGTGCCATCTGTTGGAATGACAAAGGGAATGCATTTTAGTGCTAAAAATGTTTGTGATGCGCCATCTTTTGGAAGGACAGAGACATAGCAACCGGGTGGACGCAGAGACAGACACGTAGACAGACATGTATCCTTTTATTAAGGTGGGGAACAGTTAAGGTAAAGACTCGGTTACCTTACCTGCACACAGAGCTCTCCTCTCTCTTAAAGAGATATGAAAAATTAAAATCAAAACACACTGGATACACGGCTACATGACACTTTGTTTCCCTTGTAAATCTAAACTCACATGAGCTCTTTGATTAACAGCTTGCACGTCACAATGAACAACATATTAACTTAGCTAACATACATTAAATTATAAACGTTCCCAGGTTCAAAACTCTGGTTCTGAGTTAAATTAAATTCTAATCTAACCT
Organism: Polypterus bichir lapradei; assembly: GCA_026402145.1. Classification (NCBI taxonomy): domain Eukaryota; kingdom Metazoa; phylum Chordata; class Cladistia; order Polypteriformes; family Polypteridae; genus Polypterus; species Polypterus bichir. The sequence goes on from JANRMT010062814.1 coordinate 63,996,305, forward strand.
TTCAGTGTGTTGTAAAACTATTAAGTTGTTAACTTGCAAATTACATGGTGGCGCAGTGGTAGCGCTGCTGCCTCGCAGTTAGGAGACCCGGGTTTGCTTCCCGGGTCCTCCCTGTATGGAGTTTGCATGTTCTCCCCGTGTCTGCGTGGGTTTCCTCCGGGCACTTCAGTTTCCTCCCAAAGACATGCAGGTTAGGTGGATTGGCGATTCTAAATTGGCCCTAGTGTGTGCTTGGTGTGTTTGTGTGTGTCCTGCAGTGGGTTGGCACCCTGCCTGGGATTAGTTCCTGCCTTGTGCCCTGTGTTGGCTGGGATTGGCTCCAGGTGACCCTGTGTTTGGATTCAGCGGGTTGGATAATGGATGGATGGAACTTGCAAATTAGCACTTATGATCTTTCTTTCTTTCTTTCTTAGTAAAGACAATCCTGTAATAAAACAATCGCTTGACACTGCTCACTAATGCACATATCTGGTAGTAGTTCAGTGTGCCTGTGCAGTGCCAGTCAGAACCTGCTATTTGCATAGCCGCAGCGCCCTGACATTAGTGCAGTTTAGGACTGAAGCTTAATAGAAAAGCAGACATTGAACTGTCATGTCGCAGGGCAGAGTGAGAAGCTCCTTATGTGTAACTTTATGTTATCGGTGGTACATCAGCCATAAAGGAGTTACCTGGAGTATGAGCCGACATTCCATCACCAGCAGCAGGGGTGCCTATAGGACAAGCCTGCAATGTCACAAACAGAATTTCATCCTGTGCAGGCGGCAGAGCCAGTAAGTTACCAAATGAGCCATGTAACGAGCGAAAGGATCCATATTGGCACTTGGTGCTGATGCTACAATGCTATATATTAATTTTCAAAAAAGAAAGAAAAATACCACAGCTAGACTGTTAGGTAGGTATGTGTTGTTGTAGACGGGTTATGCTTGCTGTAAATTTTTCACCATGAACAATGTGCATACCGATCACATTAAATACTAACTACCGTATATACCTGAAAAATCAATCATAAAATCAGACCCCGACTTATACGCCCGTTCAAAAATGCGACACTTACCGCATATACTCGCGTTTAAGTTCTCCCACGGATAAGTCGGGTCTTGATTTTACAGTATCATTTCCGGTATTTTATAATGTCAGTCGCTGCGGTGGGCTGGCGCCCTGCCCAGGGTTTGTTTCCTGCCTTGCGCACTGTGTTGGCTGGGATTGGCTCCAGCAGACCCCCGTGACCCTGTAATTGGGATATAGCGGTTTGGATAATGGGTGGATATAATGTCAGTCGTATAAACTGAAAGTGGAAAACTCACACTATTGGTCCAAGAGATTATGATATGCTAATGCCCACCTGAGAGAGTAACCACGGAGCACACTGCCTTTTTTTTTCTATGTATTGTGCCTATGTGACCACACAGTAATACCCGAACTAGTCCGAAACGACGTGGGCACTGTTTTGTGTTTTGTGTGCAAGATCAGAGGAGGCATTTTTGAACGGGCGTATAAGTTTGGGTCTGATTTTATGCTCAGTTTTTCAGGTTTCAAGGCCTGACTTATACGCAAATATATAGGATCTTTTTTTTTTTTTTGTATATCTTCCTGCTTCCTCCAATCGTGCACCAGTTTCTCAGAGACATCAAATTTTGTTGCAGCAGCACAGTTACCAATTTCTTTCGCCACTTCAACGACTTTTAATTTCAAACCAGCTTCATATCTTCTTCTGATCGAACGATCCATCATAGATAAGGGATGCTCTTACGATAAAGGTGTATGAGGGTGTGAGATACAAAAAACACAAATCAGTGCAAACGTTGCTTCAGAATAGTTCGGGTATTACCATGTGGTCACGTAGGCATTAATACATTGAAAAAAAAGGCAGTGTGCCCCTTGGTTACTCTCTCAGGTGGGCGTTAGCATATCATAATAGTGTGAAATTTCCGCATTCGATTTATACCACCGGCATTATAAAATACCGGAAATTATATGGTAAAATCAAGCCCTGACCTATGTGCGGGAGAACTTAAACGTGAGTATACATGGTACATTAACACCAACCTTAACTTCTATTCTAAAACTGCATTTACATTTATTTGTTTAGCATACACTGCCACCGGAAAAAGAAAAGATTGTGTGGTTTCATGAAATAATCATATTATTTCACAAAGATATTGCCTGCTGCTCGAGGTATCATGATGCTTCACTCATCGGTTGAAGGTAAGATTAAACAGCAAGTAGTACGAGCGTATGCAAATAAGTGACTGTTATGTAAAAGTCTAAATGTTTAGATTTTATAGTTATTTTTATTGTTTCTGTTTAACAACTTTGTGTAATTTCTGTTTAGTCTGTTATTACGTGCTGTCCTTGGAAATGTGTTTTGTGGGCAGAGCCACAGGAGGCGGGGCCAACATGACATCACTACTTCTGAGCGACCCCCCGGTTACTTAAGCAGGAAATCGCGACATTACTTGGCCTTCTGTGAGTATTGATGATTTCTGTTGGACTTTTCTGATTTTGTTGGCTTTCATGCTTCTGTATGAAGGACTGCCATTACAGATTGTTTTAGTGAGACTTGTTGACTATGGGATTGCCTTTAAAGCAACTCTTTTTGTCTGTGTTTGCACTTTTAAGCTTTTCCTTATATTCTATTTTATGTATTTGTTTTTTGCAATTAAATCCTTTGTTTAAGAAGATTCCTTATTTGCCATGGAGAGGTGGCATCGCTAGATTCCATTCACTAGAACTTGCAAATAGGTAATATTGGGTGGGGTCGATCAGCTCCGCTTGACTCTTCAATCGATAATCGAGTGTGTGTCCCTCAAGTCATTTACGGCATTTACATATCAATTGCTTAGGAGCCTATGCGTAACTCAAATAACAAAATTACTTTTGTTCCAGCAACTGCAATGTGATAACAAGAATTTAACCTATACTATATTAACACTGTTTTGTTACTGGTGATTAGGAGGCATCCTCAAACCTCTGCTCAGATTAGTAATACCACCTCGGGTTCAGCGGGGGCTCACTTGTTCACAAAGTATTTCTTTCAGTCTACAGCAATAATATCCAACTGCAGAACAGGAGTACCATACGTCACCACAGGTCCACTTCAGCAGTTTTAGACCAGCAGTTAAAGGACGGAGGTTAAGGATAGGGGTTAGTATGGTTAGCATCTAGGATAAATGGTTAAGGTTAGGGGTACGTTTTTGTTAAGGTTAGGGTTTGGTGTGGTTAGCGTGTCAATCAATTTGATTTGTGACGACCTATAAACGTTTATCACCAAACTGCTGGTCTAGACATGCAGTGATGTCACTTCCACCATGAAACTGCTGGAGTAGATGTGCAGTGACGTATGGTGCTGTGGCTCTGCAGGTCGTCTGCAGTTCAGGGGAACGGGAAGATAAATGATGCAACTTTTAGGTCTACGTCAACAAACCCCGCCCCTTCTTGGAACCTGCCACATAAAACCGCCAGGGACCAGAAGGAGCCCATCAGTCTGTTGACCCCCAACCCCTGACACAGATCGCTCCGGAGCCCATCTTTATTTCGCTCTTTTAGCACTTTAATGTTTCTTTTGGCCATTTTTTCAACTCCCAACCTATGATTTAACAGGGGCTGCTGGTATCCCAACACTTTTGGTGGCTCTGTGTCTTTTAACTTCACACTGAGAATAGTAATGAGATCCCAGACCCCCAGCTCTGGGCATTCTACACAGTATTCAAAAACATCCAAGAGCCAGCTCCTTATGGGTCGTATTGATTTTCTTTAATAATAACTTGCTCTTGGTGGTACCAGAGAGCGGTGACACTGAATGTTGGTTAGAAATGCAAGAACAAACGTCAGTGTACTCTGTAGTTGTGACAATAAACTTGAACTTAATCAGCAATAAGACCTTCAGGACACTTCCAAACAATGCAATGTCAGTTCTTAATGAGTCATACCAATGACTGAAAAAAAAACAAATAGGCTGAGGGATCATTAAAAAACACTTCATTGGCAGTTTTTAATGAGCACTGGTGTCAAAAGCCTCAGCTGACAACCTTTAAATAGACTAGCACTCAATATGTACAATTTGTACATGCGGCCGGTTCTGCTGGAGAGCACAATACATTTCACCCTGAATAATAACTTGGGCCAGCTATGCCCTTTAACTCTCGGAAATCTGCCAAAGGAAAGAGCGCAGATTGGTGTTATTTGTAAGTGATCTGCGGGTCTGAGGGTCCAAATGTCTCATTGCGGCGCTCAGGTTTGATCCTCTAACTTTAGACGACTTTTCCGGCGATTTTCACTCGTAGCCTTCATTTACATAATCATAGCCAGTCGGAGCAGTCGGCTGCTCGCTCCCGTGAAGCCGATCGTCTTATGTGAAACACCCAACGACTGACACCACTTAGTGTGCGACTGGCTAGGATAAATTCGAGCAGGTTTATCACTAGTCGGAGGGGCGGAGAGCTGACAACCAAATTGACCAAAGAATGCTCATCTGGAAGTACATCGGGATGGATGGGGAATAACATGCGTGTTCTGGACCTCGCAGAACCGAAGAGACACACTCATCTGTCTAATACCTCGTGTTTTACGTATCAGAACAGAACGGAAAAATGAATTAAATGTTGAGATTACTGCTTAAAGGGTCCAGAGGCTGCAGCCAATAGCGCGCAGTCAGGAAGCACGCTATTGGTTGTCAGAAAAGGGGGCAGGCACATCTGTGCTAGAAGGTCAGCGCTCAGTCGGTAAATGTGACATGGGCTTTATAATTTGACGTGGGGCAGCGACGAGCGAATGCGATCGGTAAATCTGAAATACCCCCCATGACAAAAAGTCACGTAATGTGACATCGGCTTTACTGAACACCGGGGTGGGTTTGTCTTGATACTAAAAGCTTCCCAACTGAAGCGGGACATTTTTACTTTTCAACCCCCACCCGACACAGTTCACCTGAGGGCAGAGCGGGAAGTCTGCTGGACAGTAGACACTATCCACCAGCCTCTCCCTCGACTTGGGGGCTCTCTTCCTCCCTCCTCATTATTAGCGCTGATGCCGACACGCCTGCACATCTCCGACAGCACCCTTGTTCCGCTCGACTGCCAAGATGACGTTCAAGACAAAAGCGTTCCGCGGCTCGCGCGCTATATTTGGCAATTTTGTAACTTTCCTTCCAGATCCTTTCCGAAAGCCTTTCCACCTGCAGCTGTGCTCACATTCATTATTTCCAAGACATTTTCTCCGTCTCAATGCTTTTCAGCCTACGGGCTTCGTTTTTGTTTTAATTCATTGTCAGCGAGTAATGCTAATCCCGAGTTTTACAGGAGTCCCTTTCATCACAATTATGAAAAACAGACGATCTGCTCCTTATATCAGAATGGAACAATGTGTCTGCATGGGGATGCTCTGCAGGGCTAGAGAGAAGCGCATTGAGTTCGTGTCGCGACCTGCTGAGCTCATGCTGGAGTCGGTGAGGGGTTAATTATCGACGCAGTGGTGTCTTCACATGGTATTCACTTTAACACACCAAATAAACGTCCCGCTAAGTGGCGTAATTGAAAGGCTCCGCGCATCTCGGCCCGATACTAAACGGACCTAGCCGCCGGTCCGGGGATTACGCTCAACTCACTCCGACCTTTCCACGCATGTGCAGCAGCATTGGTTTGTTGCTTATATTGGGCAAGAACTCTCAAGGCACCACTGGCTACTTTATATGGAATACAGAACACTTCAAAATAGCGCCTGGCAATGGTGCATCTATTATTCATTTACAGCTAACAGAGACAAAGCCTTCATTGCAGTCTTGATACATAGCAGTGTGTGACTAAGAGATGCACTACAGGGTGCCTCAAGCCTAAACTGTCACTGGGGCTTTGGAAGTCTTAGGAAGAACAAACTAAGAGTTACAATGCAGTAACCGACCAATGGACGGATGTACGAGGCCCCCTGTTCTTAAATGTTAGCACGTGTCTTCTCTTATTTAGCATCTCTCATTATGAAGACCAGCCCAACACATTACAAATACAGATCTTACACTTTGAGCAAAGGCAGTTAAGTGGCTTGCCTAACGTCACCTACAAGCAGCCATACCAGAACAGGTCATCGGTCTGAAGCTGACTGTGTTTGGGCCAGGCCAGTACTTGGATGGGAGACCATCTGGGCTGCTGCTGGAAAAGATGTTGGTGAGGCCAGCAGGGGACACTTACCCTGTGGTCTGTGTGTGTGCCCCAGTGCAGTGATGGGGACACTGTGCTGTAAAAATTGGTGTTGTCCTTCGGATAAGATGAAAAAACAAGGTCCTGACTTTCTGTGGTCAATAAAGAAACCTGGGCATCTTTTGAAAAGAGTAGGGTGTATCCCAATGTCTTGGCTAAATTGCCCACCACAGACTGGTCATTCTGGCCCCTGATCATCCTCTGTTTCTAATTGGCTAACTATCTCTCTCACTCCTTTCATGACCTAATAGCTAATGTGTGGTACTGTTACAAGAATGGCTGCCATTGTCATTGTGTTTCAGGTGGGCTCTACACGTCGGTGGTAGTTGATGTGGCCACCCACTGTCCATGTAAAGCACTTTAAGTAGGTTAATTATTAGTAAACCTGGCACACTGGGCATGTGCTCCAGATCCCTGGGGGGTTGGGATCAGATGTTCTCAGAGTTTCTAATCCATACATTTATAACATACAGTATTTGTCATCACTTTGGGAGGCCCAAAAGCACAGGAGACCCAAAAATACTTTCAAATGTTGTCCACTGGGGTTGGGGGATACTGTCCAAACCCCAACTAGATACAAAAAGGACCCAATAGAATCTTTAAAAAAGAAAACGTTTATTTAAACAAAAAATCTCTAAAGTCCAAATAGGCCAAGGGATCATCTAAGAGCAGAAAAAGAATTACCTGAGAAGGCAAGGCAATCCACAGCAAACAAAGTCCTAATGCAGAGTCCAAAGGGAAAGTCGAAAACAGAGCACAGGTTCAAAAAGTCACAAAAAATGACAAAAACAAACAAAAAGAACAGGCGCAGTAAGACACGAGTAACACTCCACTCCCCAGAACCCTCGAAATGAACCGCCAGAAACTATGGAAGGTCCTCCGATATATAGGGTGGAGCTCAGGTTGCCCCACCTCTTGGGGGACCACCCACAAAACACATGGGACATAACCGAGGCATTTACCAGTTACAAATAAACACAAGGAATAATGCACATCATAAACAAAAGAAACATGAAAGCAAATAAATGGCACAAAATGAGACAAAACAGACAAGAAACACAACCTTGAACCCCAGCCAGAGGAGAAACGCTGGCTGAAACGTGACAGCATCACTATTTCCATTAACCCTCTTTGCTTAACCATTTTGAATCCCCTCTGTTGTTCCTTGTGTTTGAAAATACTACTAATAAATTCATTTAAATATGTTAAAGAAATTCTGCTTGGTTATGGTGAGCCAGGGGTTCTTACTATTGCCCTCTCCCTTTTTCGCATTGGGTTCTTTTTGGTCTGTGCAGGCCATATTGCTCCTTGATTTTTAGGGCCAGGCTGATTTTGGTTCTAGGCCTCATACTAAGGTCTAGTTTTTTTTTTTTTGATAAAGTCTGTCTTTTGTGGAAGTTTTTTGGTTTTTTTTTATCCAGGAAGTCATAACAGCGATCATTAAGACTCAATGAATGCGGGCACTGGGCAGCTCTCTGTTTTAAATTGCCTTGGCAGTCTCTGTTTTATTCACTTATCAGTTTCACTCACTAGGAGCCGAGGCTTACAGGTTGTTTCATACAATACCATGCAGGCTGCTTTATGAGGGTCAATGTGGGCAATCGTGACTCAATATGGCACTGGCACTGGTCTGTTCTTCTTGAAACAATTTGGCCTTTTTAGCTGCTGGTTTAACTCATTAGGGATTGACACTGAGCTGTTTATTTGAATATCTTTCAGCTAATTTGCTTGGTTAGATCAAGATGAATCTTTAATTCAGATATATTGTAGTGTGCATTTTTCTTTTAACCAGTTCAGCTCTTTAGGAGCTGACATGGACTTTCTTTTAATTATGTTGCAGGCTTTCTGGATCATCAGTGTGTCTCATTAGTAGTTGGCACCAGCATAAGCTGTGTCACACACATCTTGTATATATCTATAATATATAGTCACACATGTACTCATCTGAGGTATGTACTACCACCCCAGGTCAAGGGTGGGGGGCACTGGTGCTAACTCTGTCCTCATCTGTTCCCTCCGCAGTACTGAGAAGATGCACTGTGAGGGCAATTGACCCTGTTGTCTACTTCTGAGTGGCAGTTCAACTCTTTCGGAGCTGGCATGGGTCTTTTTTTAAATGATCTTGCAGGCATTCCGATTTCCTTGGTGGTCGTCAGTGTGCCCCATTAGGACCTGGCACTGGACTGTGCCATGCAGGTTGTTTGTTTTAAAATCTGGATCAAGGTGTGTGAATGTGGTCCATTAGATGTGCATACTGGTCTGCTCTCTTTTTAAAAATTCTTTGCCCACTCTTGCATTTAACTCCCTAGCTGGCATCAGGTTTTTTAAAAACATTGTTATAAGGCTCGTCAGTTCTTCATTTATCAGTGTGACTTCTTAGCCACTGGCACTGGGCTGTTATTTGTCTGTATGCTATAAGATGTGGGATTTCTTTGTTCATCAGTGCGACTCTTTAGGAGCTGGAATAGGGCTGCTCCTTTAAATATTTTACCGGCTGCTTTTTGATTTTTCTGAGCATTATGAAGTTGCTTTCTAAAATGACTTGGCAGGTTTAGTGTGACTCATGAGGAGCTGGCATTGGGTGACTTCTGAAGAGCTGAGCTAGCGTATTCTGGAGATAGTTTCAGGGTGAAGCCGCTGCCAAAAGGGTTTAGAGAAATGTAATTATGCTGAACATGCAATAGCGCTCAGGCGCTCGGAGGAGTGCGGCCTTTATTAGCTCCACTTCCACTCCAATAGATAGGCCGCCTGGGTGCAGCCACAGAGTGACTCATTTTGTGTTTGGAGTGTCGTCCTGTGTGAGCCAAGCTGACAGATCTGCAGACACAGCTTATGTGCTGCAGCAATGGTGCTCCGAGTTTTGTCTTTATCACTTGCCTCCTCAGAAATGGAGCCGAGCCCAGCCTGGACAAGATAGCCACGGAGGCGAACGCCTGAATACAACAGGAGTGGGTCTGCCACTGGAAGTCGTCTCCTACTTCCAAGCACTCCGCTCTCTCTGCCTCTCAGCTCTCCGTACTCTCTCTTTCTGTCTGTCAGACAAGCTCACAGAAAATGGAGATCCGCTCTCTGTGATCCAGCTACAAAGCGACTCGTTTTTGAGTTCTGTGGCAGGCAGGCTTGTGAAAATGGAGACGCGGAATACATGGCAGAAGCACGGAGCGACTTATCTGACATTCACAATCATAGCTGAAACGCGGGCACTATATCATTTATCAGTGCCACACATTTGCTACAAAAGGCTGCCATTGAGGAAAAGGCCACAATCTCAATTTTTCATCATGTAGGTGAGAGATCCTACATGATAATGTGAGTGTTAACTATGTTGAATTATAACGTGATGGATTATGAGGAAATTATACACGCAAGGTAAAATGAGACATTAATCTTTACCTAAATCCTTGAGCGTAGCAGCAGCAGCAGGAATATTAAAAAGGAGGTCACGCTGAGAGGGAGTTTGGCACTTGGCGCCCGCTGAGGCTCTGCATTCGGAAGGCAGTTCAAGACAAGCAGTCTTGCCATCCAAAGATAAGGAGCAGAAGTCCCATCTTACCGCCACCTGGCTGGAGTGTTTGCTCCTTTTTAACACGCCTGTGACAATCTGTGAGAGCACTGACTTAAATATAAAGGCAGCACTGAGCAGGTCTCTGTGAAAGGCAACCATTCAGATGCCATTAGCTCACCCAGAAGCCCTCAGCCTCCTCTGGCCGGCCTCTGTCTGGCTGCCTGCCCCCTCATCATCTGTCCCTGTGGGTCCCATTACAACTGGCCCAAATAATCCCCTTCACCTCATGTAGACCAACATGGCCCCAGGACATTGATGTGCGCACACACACACACGCCTTTGTGTACGTCTCTGACCCTGAACCCACCTTTCAGGCTGCGCAGCAGATACCACAGCACACTGGAGCAACTCTTATAAATAGAAGTGATTGCCATAGATGGACAAAGTTCACAGGATCAGGAAAAAAAAACTCTAGAATAACTGGGTGCTAAAGTCTGATACGATTCTGGGACAAGGGGGTGACCTTCAGCTGCTGAATTTATAGTGTGCTGCAGTCTAACAGGATCAGACCCCTGAAAAGCAGACCTTGATAAGAAGTGAACAGGATTGGACGTCCATGTGAAAAGCTGCAGGTTACAGCCGGGGAGCATTATCTTTTTTTAACGTTTGTCACACGTGCATGCGAGAGGACAGTCACAGTTCAGCTGAGGTAAGCAGTTCCAATCCCGGCCATGAGGCGGCGCTGTCACTAATGGTTTCTTCTCCTTTTAAACAGCCCCCTAAACCACACCCAGTGAGGGCAACCAGGCCTGACAACAAGGTCAGAGTAAAACTCCACCCATTTCAGGTCCCGGGGACATAAAAAACACAACCCTGGGAAGACAGGTGCCACCTTGATAGGACCACGGAGGAGAGAGGAGCTCGTATGAGCAACTAGCAGCTACATTAGACATTTAAGTTTATGATGGTTTCAGTTCTTTAAAGCCTGTGTTCATTTTGGGACTGATACTGTTCCTCATTTTTCTTTTTGAGTTAAAATGTAATTGGTATTACTGGGGTGGTACCTCAGATTTTTGTGTTGTCTCACATGCCTCCTGGCTGGCGCCTATACCTTCTATAACCAGTAAGATTCACAGAGAAATGGAGCAAATACAATACAATACCATTTATTTTTGTACAGCCTAAAATCACACAAGGAGGGCTGTAATGGGCTTTAAGAGCCCGCCCCCCCATGACAGCCCCCCAGCCTTGACTCTCTAAGAAGACAAGAAAAACTCCTAGCACCATTGGCACATTTCTATGGGCCTCCTGCCTCACTCAAACTGTGCCACATTACCCCTTGGGCATATAAAGTTCTATCTATTATATAGTGCCTTTCATATCTATCTATCTATCTATCTATCTATCTATCTATCTATCTATCTATCATATAGTGCCTTTCATATCTATCTATCTATCTATCTATCTATCTATCTATCTATCTATCTATTATATAGTGCTTTTCATATCTATCTATCATATAGTGCCTTTCATATCTATCTATCTATCTATCTATCTATCTATCTATCTATCTATCTATATG
>JANRMT010062814.1:64007979-64018540 GCA_026402145.1 Polypterus bichir lapradei
TATCTATCTATCTATCTATCTATCTATCTATCTATCATATAGTGCCTTTCATATCTATCTATCTATCTATCACATAGTGCCTTTCATATCAATCTATCTATCTATCTATCTGGACTCAGACCCCCACGGCCCCCTGATTGACTTAGCTTCTTAAAAGAGACTTGATCATACAAATGGCACACTCTGGGTTGTTTGATGCAGCACAGTATTTCTCAGCCTTCATTTCGACCCAAGACTCGAATGCTAGATCGATTCCGGCGTGTTGATATTCGTCAAGTATATTGCCGTCACAGACCCCTGGACGCACACCCAGAGCACCCTGATGGTACATTCCTCCCTACTGGTTACCAGATACAGGGATCTGGCAGAATTCCACAGTTTGGAGTCCACCTCAGTTACTCAGGATTCTGTAACCTTTAAGAGCTGGCAGCATAATCCTGGTGGACTCCCACTATCATCTGTGTTCCAGCCATGAAACCTGATACCGTCAGTTTCTAGAACTCTGCAGCCTTCTTCTCAAAGTCTGGTATGGTTTTCCAAACATCTCATAACTGCAGTGTACTTTCTGATCTCTCAAAGTGCAAAGCTGTAGTAAAATCCGAATATATCCTGTTCAGGGGGCTTCTAGGCATTGTGGGGAGGCTCCGTACAGGGTGCTACCATCTATCAGGATTGATGTTAAAGCTAGAGAAGTTGGAGATAATAAGATCAGAAGACCAGAGTCTCTCAGAATTCCCTCAGCTCCACAATGATGCCTCAAGATCCCGGGAGTCTGGGTTCAACCCCAGCTCAGGCTGTGTCCCTGTGCACTTTTTCTTCTGCCTGTTTCTTTGGAGGTTCTTCCCCAGCTCACCATTTTCTTTCCACAAAGACTGAAGACTTGGTGTGAGTGAGTGTGCAGTGGACTGGCTTTCAGGGCAGGGTTTGGACCTACCTTGGGTTTTAAAGAGGGACAACAGAATCCACAAGTGATGAATTCAGAAAATGGATGGAGTGGAGGAGACTTTGAGACTGAGCTTCTTGAAATGGTTGCTTAAAGCGGATGTGGAACTCTGCCATCTCTTAAAGAGCGACGACTCGTTCTTTTTCTGTTGTACCACAGCACTGACGCAAACGGCGTTCACAGTTGGTGGAGGACGCTGGTGGCCTCCAGGATTTGGGGGTTAAATGATAAACAGAACTCATTTCCTGTGCAGCGGGCCTCAGAGCACACTCACACCCGCATTAACCTGCTTTTGTTCTGCGTTTATGGGCCTAAAATTGAAATAAAAAAAATGGAGATGGGTGTTGAAATGGAAGAGAAAGAAAAAAAAAAAGAATTGTAATTGCCTTCCGTCGGGACCAGCTACAGCTCTTCTGCAAAGTATAAGACAAGAAAAATAAATCGCTTTATTTCTGCGTATTAACCTTCCTCTCTCACTCTCGCTCGCTCTCCGGCATGTGTCAATCTGCAGCCTGGCAGCTCGTAGCGTGCGGACGAGGGTCTCTTGATAATTATACCCTGGCCTTGCACACACGCCTGCCGTTTTAATTCTAGCAGATCTCTCTCTCTCTCTCTCTCTGGACCACTTTCCACTTTCTCCCTGCCCACAACTCACAATGTGCCTCGTCTGCAGATTTTCTGCCCTAGCGGGATTCCTGACCTCGCGGCAAAGCCGCTCTTGAGCCTCGCATTCACCTTCCCTCTGAGACTATAAAGAGATCTGCCACCAATTAGCCGCCAAGGCTGACTGTGCGTTTCGTGGCAAGTGGGGTGCTCAGGGCATGGGGTTTCCATCTTAGTGCAACTGAGTGAAGGGGAAGTGACACCGGGGTGTGATCTCAACATAGTAGGCATCAGTAAACTAAGCGAGATGGGTCTAACTACTGCCCGCAATAGGTATGACATAGGTGACATCCACAAAGTCACAAAACGGCCAAAACATCATTCACAAAATGTCCAAGTATGTATCTCTGAGGGAGCGGCAATGTCGAGTGGGTGGGGTCATACGCCCATTGCATGCCCAATTACACAATGCTTAAGATTAGGGTTGTGGGAGGGTCAGATGTTAACAGCCCATAAACCCCTCCCACTCGACACTGTAGTCTCTCCCACTCGAAACTGCCTGTCCTACTGGACAATCGGCTCCGCCATCCCACCAGCCTAATCTTAACCATAGTGTAAGTGGGCATTTGATGGCTGCTTCGTGACTGGCTGTCACGTGATGTTGAAGCAGTGTGTGACTGACCTCAGGCTGCAGTTACACTCTCTTTGGACACTATTGGCCGACAGGGGGCCCCCATCTGCTCAGCTTGTCATGGAATACAGTATGGGAAAGATGAGAAAGTGAGAGTTGAGCGTCAACATCTAGACTCTCCTCTTTTCATGTGCACTGAGCTTTACAAAGGGGACATTCTCCCCCATGACCCCCTCGCTATTTGATCGCACTGCTTTCCCCCCTTTTTACAAGTGTCACTCCTGACTTTGTGGGAGCTTTTAGTGCAGCTTGTTAACAAGGGGTCTCCAAACTTCATTTAGCTTGGGGCCTCAAAAAGTAGAAAACCTGCACTGGACTTGAGGCCACGTTTGGCATGTGATCATTATGATCTACCTCACCACCCCCAAAACAGTTCTAAAATGGCACTTTACTGGGTTGGGTGGTTCCTTGTAAAACACTTGTTTGGCAAAGAACCATTTCATTCAAAATGGAGGCTTTGAAAAGGTTCCTAATATGTGGACATAGCAGCAATGTTTAATGTATAGTTGGTCGCCTAGCAGAGTCGTGACAGATCAAGAAAACCTGAACTTTTCTTTTATAATCGTGAACCCATTGGTCCTTCTAGTCATCCAGCTTCTGAAATCCTCCTATCACTGAAGCCTATCCCAGTAATCACTGGGCACAAGGAAGGAACAATTTGTGTGACAACACAACCACCCACTCACCCCCACCCACATGACCTGCATATGTTCAGACTGTGGGAAGAAACCGGAGCACCAAGGGGGACACCCACACGGGCACGGGGAGAACATGCAAACTCCACACATGGGGTACCCAGGGTGTAAACCCCTTATTTTACCAACCGGGCATCATCTATTCATGGTTATTTAAGAATCCTGTTACAGATCTAAATAAACAAAAGCTCTTTGTGGAAATTTCATGTGGACGGTTCTTGAGGGAAACAACACAGTTCTTGTATGGCATCATTCACAAGAACTGTCTGGGCACTTTTACTTTTAAGAAGCCTGGCCCCATCATCAATACCAAAAATGGGTAAAAGTGACTTTTGTTAAAAAAAAATAAATAAATAAACAATTGCTAAAAAAATGAATGAGTTGGAATATGACAGAATACAAACTGAGTGTCAGGAATCAGGACCACCCTACCCGGTGGTGAAGCTGCCACATGGTGACTGCCACCCTCCAGCACCTCCCTCTCAGCCTCTGGGCACCTATTAGCCTTTGCTTTGACCAGCCTCACTCGCTACCTGTTATGTCTAAACCAGGGTCCTCTCACCACATATGTTTAAATTCAATTTTCGTGCCTTTTTTCTTTGTGTTTTATCCTTTATTTATTATCATTTACTGTATGTTATATATGTTTGTCATTTGTATAATGTGGGGTATTTTTGTCAGTTGTGACTATTAGTGTGTATGTATTATCTTGTTTCTTGTGCTTTCTGAGTGGTTCCCCAAGAGGCGGGGCCACCTGTCAGTCTTGCTCCCAGCCGCATAAAGGCTCATGGGGATTGTAGTTTCTCTGTGGTACATTGCATGCACTTGGTGGCTGGTGAGTTCCCCCCTTTATGTTTCCTGTTATTCTTTGGATTTGCTGACTTTTTTGGTATTAAACTGCTCTGTTTTTGGTTTATGACTTCTGGATCTTGTATTGGGACTTTGTTTGCTTAAGATTGCCTTTAAGGCAACTCCTTTGCGCCTGTTTTTGTTGTTTTAAACTTCTTTTTTTGTTGTGTGCTATTTTATTGTGAAACACTTTCCTTTTATAAAGAACTTGTTGCCTTGCTCTATACTAGTCAGGGGTGGCCAGCTTTCCCCTCTCTAGTGAGGCATTGTGCGTATATTTTGGGACATTTTCAGAGCATACTTTTTGACGTTTAAGAGTCAAGCATATTTTAGCCTGGTGTAGGCCCAAGCCAGCCACTTTAGTAGAGGCCTGGCTGCCTTTGGGTTCACTTCCTCTGGGCAGGCTGGTGGGATTCTGGTCTGCCTCCCTGGATGTTTCTGAAGGCCTCACACCTCTTTTGGCTACTTTGGGCGAGTGAATCCGAGCCTCTGTAATTCTCACCACTGGGTTTGCCCTAAAATGCTTGATTGCTTCTGAATGACACCAAATTCTGTCCACACAAACACCCTCTGAGAAGGATCCTAACAGGAAAAGCTTGATGGTTGCAAGAATGAACACTAAAATATTCGGTTCAAGTTGAAGTTCATCTTTATTGTAGTGGTAATAGGAGTTGGAGCAGGAGGTTGGCCATCTTTAATGCCAAATGTTAGGGAGACTATGAGACAAGAGGGCCCTCCTCTACACTGAAAAAGAACTGATAAGAGCTGACACCAGATTGTTAGCCATGATAACAATGCTACCAGCTTACCGTTTCGTACCAGCGGTGTGGCATTCAGCTCATTCAGAAGCCAACATGAAGCGCCCGTGTTCTCCCCATGTTTCTTTAAAGGTTTTATCTGCATTCTGTAGGTGAACGCCAACTCTAAACTGTCTCTGTGGGATTTCATTGTGAGGTGGGGATTTGGATATGGAGACAAGTTAACTAAAAGGCAAATAAGCTGAAACTGTATTTTTACTGATTTTTCATTGGGTGGGCCAAGGACCCTTTTTGGAGTGGGTACTGCTCACTCAGTAATTGCTACTCCCCTTCCCGTACGCATGAGGGTGTCCTGTAGTAGACTGGCATCTCTTTCAGGGCTGATTACCCTGTCTCTGAATGCCTTCAGAGGGTCAGACATGGGGGGGGGGGGGGGGGGGGCTCTTAATTTCAGCCAATCACCATTAGCCCTTTCTTTATTCCCTGCCAATGTCACGTTGTCTCTGTGCCCTTTTGACGCCTTGGCACTCTGTAACGTAGCATGAACAGCTCTCCACAATAGGCATGTTTGTTAAAACACAGACTTCTCCTTCATGGCACCCAATGCCCTCTAGAGCAGAGTACTCTCTAAAGCGTCAGCCATATTGTTATGAACAAATTGTGTCGACACTGGCCTGCATCTGCAAACCCCTTAGATTAAAAGGTGGGGAAAACACCAAGAATGTCCATGTTTGGTAGCACAGGAGCCACCCAATGGGAACACCGAACCAGGATAACCGGTATGCAAGTATGCATCTGGTGTTCTCCTTGGGCAACACACTCCAATGTCATTAAACTGTGCAAAAAAAACAACATCATCAGTCGGCGTAAATCCAAAAACAAGCATGAATCTTGTGTTTCAGTTCATTTAGTCCTACATGTGCTCTGAAGCGAATAACATCCATTGCCTTTTAGATCCTTGACCTGAGCCCACAAAGATTCAACATATAAACACTGGTCGCTGCATTACCCATCAGGGCCATCTTAGAAGCATCATAGGCCACCACGGGGGCGAAGGAGTGCACTGGACCCCTGTTTCCATAGCGAAACAGAAACATACATACTGTAGACAGCAGAAACATCGTGGGTCCCTGTGCCCGCTGTGCCCATATACATCTCTAGTAATCTAAACGGACATTTGATTCATATTTTTCCGTTACTGGATTGAACACGGCGCACTCTTTTCTGCTTGGCTGTGCGACTGAGCCCTACAAAGGAGCAACACACTGATTAACGTGTGCTTCTTGCCTTACGCCCAACACTGCTGCTGCCATGCGGATATTTTTACTTCAGTAGACAAGAATTGCGTTAGGTTATTCATCACTTTAAAAAGACTACATAACACACCTCACTTTTAACGTGCCACCCCAACACTGCTCGGCACGTTCAGCTCATCAATGTAAAATCAGCCATTTCTGAAATACTGAGACAGATCTGTCTCAGCCAGAATAAGGAATAATACGATCATCTGAGCATTTGCCTTGTGGATGACTGCTGCAAACACACGAAACACGAGCAGGTAAACTGAGTGCAACAGACGCACAGACAGACACTTGGCGGGGTTTCCATGGCTAAGTAACTCGCGGAGAAATCCCCGGGTGCTCACCTGGCTTCTCCCTCTAACTGGCATAAGGGTTTACATGGCGTTTATGTCTTGTGAACACACTGAATGGCTCCAAAAAGCTTTAATCCCATGGCCTGGCAGCTCTTTAATCTCCAGGCCAAAGGAAAACATAAGCCTTTAATTTAGCATTGGAGAGAAATGCCAAAGAAAATGAAGAACCCGCTTTTAGGTGCTGCCACCTGATGGACTCCTCCAAAAAAAGAAAGGGTGTTATACACTGTACCGAACAAATTAACTGCAGAACTGTGTACGTTACTCAAATGGCTTGGTTAATATCGGAAAGCCGCTTTAATAACTTGAAGGAAAAGGCTCGTGACAGGCCTTCATTGCTCTCCCGGCAGTGCCAGAGCTGCTCCAAATCCACCTATTGATGTTTATTTCTGCAAAATGGTTAGGCATATTTACCATTTAGTAGAAACAAGTTCCCTTAGAGGACAAAAGTACAAGGCGCTCCTTTTTATTTTCTTCAGTGTAATAAGCTTTGCTGTTCTGAAAATCCTCTGTCTGCTTCCATTATTTATAAAGAGCGGCGTGGAGGAATTCTAATGGGTTTATAAGCTCCGTACGCGTCTTTCAAGGGATGAATGCATAATTCGTCGCCATCATCAGGCAGGCACGCTGTTCTGGCTTCAGTCCTCTCTGCTCAGGCCCTTGCCAATCTATGGGGCCTTGAACCCCGAGCCGTCCGTCTGAGAGCCAAAGGGAGAGCCGGAGTCAGTGACGCTACACGTAAGTCAGAGAAAGTGAGCTGCATAGGGATGATCGCGGCCAGAATCGGTCTGCTTATTGAGCTGTCATGTCAACCTACTCACTGCACAGAGCTGACAGGAAGTCTGCATCCCTACCAGTTGTTCATCTGTAGACGGACTAGGAAGCTGTTATCAGACTTTTTATAGGTCTCTTCACGCAGAGCTGCCTATCGGCATCAGTGAGCCCATGCTAGACCAGTCTGCCATTACTTGTGCCATGTTCACCTGCTTTGTGGCCAGAATCTCTATTCTTTATTCTTTACAGTGACCGCTGGACTATCATCAAACCTCCAACCTTCTATTGTTTCCATAGGATTGCCATGTCAGACTGCCTGACACAAACAACAGCGAGTAGATGTCAGAGCTGCTTGCCCACTGCTTCATCTACGCATTGACATCCAAGATGGTCCCAAGCCATCAGCCTGTTCACTCTAGAACTGTCTTACCAGTCACTTGCATCTAGACATGCCAACCCGATCAACGGTTCCACTAGGCAGTGATTAAAAAACTGCTGCTTAGCCGGTCTGGGTATTAATTCTACTAATCTTTCCTGTTGCCACCATTTCAAGGTTGTGTGTGGGGGGGATGTTGGGGGCTGCAGCCAATCCCATCAGCACTGGGTGCAAGACAGGAGCCCACACAGCAGAATCTTCAGTGTTAAATTAACACTCAGATGTGTTAATCTGGGAACACTGTTTCATATGTACATGTGCACCAGGACATGCAAAGACTACAAAATCCTTAAATGTAAGCTGGGCTCACTTGAGGTATGCAGTGCCACCCTGGGATGAGAGGGGGCGCTGACACTAATGGTCTTGTCTTCTTTTTCCCTCACAATGCCAAGTAGATGCCCAATGAGGGCAACTGAGCCAGAGAAGCCTCGCCACTTCTGGTCCAAATGATATAAGAGCAGATGTCCAATGAGGACAACTGAGCCAGAGAAGCCCCGCCCCTTCTGGTCCAGATGATATAAGAGCACATGTCCAATGAGAGCAACTGAGCCAGAGAAGCCCCACCCCTTCCTGTCCAGACAACATAAGAGCAAATGACCAATGAGGGCAACTGAGCCAGAGAAGCCCTGCCCCTTCCACCCTAGACGATATAAGAGCAGATGTCCAATGAGCACAACTGAGCCAGATAAGCCCCACCCCTTCTGGTCCAGATGATATAAGAGCAGATATCCAATGAGGGCAACTGAGCCAGAGAAACCCCGCCCCTTCTGGTCCAGACGATATAAGAGCAGATATCCCTGGAAGGTAGAGTCGCATTTTGAACCTGGGTACCTGAGAGACTGGACCTCCCCCCAAAATCTGACCCCTTTTTGTATTTCGACGCCACCACAGTGTGAAACTTGAGCTGATTGCCTGTGAGTGTTTTGGTTTCGAGTGCCACTGTGCGCCTATTGATTTATTTTATTTTTCTGCCTGCATTAAGCCGGGTTGGCCTGGTTGACACGCCAGCTTATTTTGGTTTTGTCCGTCGTGCCACAATACACATTAAATATTAAACACTGGCGCTGTTGTTGTGAATCCTGAACACTGTGCCAGTCCATCACAAGACCTATTCATGCACATATGTACACAGGGCACAATTCAGAGACACAGATTACTCTCATCTCTGTGTTTTTGCGAAGTGGAATGAAAATCGAATTACCTGCGCAAGCACAGAGGGTACATGTACATGCCACACAGCCAGTGTCCTGACCTGATGTGAACTAAACCTAAGAATCAGGATCTGTGTTACAGCAGCCACCATTCTCGAATGCAGCACAATAATGAGTCCATGCCACCACAGACCAGTGTGCCCACCTGCCCCTTTGATGCTCCCGAGGCAGCGTGGCTGATTGGCGCAGTTCTCTATTCAGACACAGCTCTGGCGGCCGCTCGAGGCACACACAGCAGCTCACGTTTCGCAGAGGCTCATTTACAGACTTACAGTATGATGATGATAAATTCAGCTGATAATGTAAAACACGCTCCCGGAGTCGACGGCTCAGCTCCTGAGACTGTCTTTGCACAGATTGATTGGCAGGTTGAAGGATTTGTTCTTTCTCACTGCCAGAAAAGAGAGGCGGAAGGCACCACTGGCTGCCCATCACCCCTCGGTGCCACGGCTCTCCATCCTCCGATCGATTTCACACGCACATTAGGCCGTTTGGATGTCACGTGTGACCCAGCACTAGCTGGGACTTGGGGACAAACCATGGAGGTGCTGGGATCGGGGCATAGAATGCTGATGACAGCCCTTTGATCGTCTTTCTGATTTAATCTTCCTCTCATACTCGAGGGTGGACCCCTCCTTCCCGTTAGGGCCGCTGGAAGAGTTAAATCTCAGCTGGCGAAGGCCTGCTTGCTTTTGAACTGGAGTTTTGTATTCGGCGCATGCCGCATACTTGTCTGCATTAAGCTCTTTGGTTGGGGGGGCGGGGAGTGGGAGTGATGGGGGGCACTGGGGAATGCAACTGGAATTCTCCGGAAGTAAGTTATTCCACGTACTGGCAGGAGTTTCTTGGAAGGGAACAAATTTATCATTATTAGCGCTTTTAGGCGGGGGAATGAGGGGATGAGGATGGAGTACAATATGTGGTGGTTCAGTCAAGGAGCGGAGGTCAGGACTGGCACAACAGTGGCCACTGCATGTAATCTCACCCGGTGTTTATTTGTCAATTTTGTCTCAATGTAATGTTCTGCCATATCTAGCCCGTGATAACATGTTTGTTTGTCCCCACTGGTAATACGCCATGCCCGCTACTATGAGGTGAGCAGCTTTGTAATGTGCCTTGTGATAGCACTTGGCATATACTAATGTAAAGTATGTAGATAGAAATATATTGCAATGGGGGTGTGAGAGACAAAGGAAAGGAATTAGCCACTTTACACCCCAGAAAAAGACTATTTAGCTTCTTTGATTACCCATGCCACTTGGGTCTTCATTGGTGACACATGCTCCCAGCTGCATTTTCCCTTTGTCCTGTCATATATGCTGCCTAGCTAGGTCAGAGGCAACACTATTCCCTCAGCTCCCTGTGAACCCACCCATACCCAGGGTCCAAAGTCAAGGCTTGGACTCTAGCAGTTGGGAGACATCTCCAAAGAACTGTATAAGTGCCATATCTGTGCCCCCCATCTACTGACATGTTAATCATGGCCACCTTTATAACTGGCTTTTCCAGGTATCCCAGTTCCCTTGGGCAGACTGCCGCCACTTAAGGAGCATATATACCAAAGGAGTGACTATATATATATATATATCATCACACTTTCAAGAGTAGCAGTGCCACCTTTCACCCTGTCCCCGAGAACCAGTCTCCTTCAGTCCATCTGTTATCTGTCCACCCCAACTGGGATAGGAACCTTGCATCATCCTGGCCAGGTACCAGGATGCTACCTCTACTTATGTACCTCTACTTATGTTGTCTATCCACTATGGTGTCTGGCTGGGTAAGGTGTTGTGCCTCATCCCAGTTGAGATGCCTTTCTATCCATTATGGCATCTACTATATATATATATATATATATATATATATATATATATATATATATTTATATATATATATACAGTACAGGCCAAAAGTTTGGACACACCTACTCATTCAATGTGTTTTCTTTAT
>JANRMT010062814.1:64018940-64029588 GCA_026402145.1 Polypterus bichir lapradei
ATATATATATATATATATATATATATATATATATATATAGTAGCAGTCATCTGGTACCCTTACCTGGGCAGGACACCTTTGCAGTGGAAGGACTGGGAGAGAGAGCGTGCACAGGGCATTATCTCCCCTGGATCACTTGGTGGCAGCCCCCCCCCTAGGTTGCTAAAGATTCCCCTCTGGGACTTGGAATTTGTAGGCTCAGCCCTGTTGGGTTCCGAGGGCGCTGCCAGGGGGTGCTGCAGGGACTGGAAAACAACTACTTTGTTGGGTTCCCACCTCACCCTAACCACGCTAACAGGCCACCAGAAGGACAATACAAAAGGAGCAGCCACCCTTCATTCCAGGAGGAAGATGGAAGAGCCTGCTGGAGGAAAGAGGGGGCAGAAAGAGAAGAGAAGAAAACGACAAAGAAGGAGCAAGAGTTGCATTGTGCTTTTGAACCTTGTACTGTGCTGTGCAGGTGAGAAATGCTTAAGGAAGAGTTTGCCACAAAATAAAAAGCCTGTGTGTTGCTGGACTTGTGCCTATGTCTGTCTGTGGGGTTTGGGGATCTGGAGCGCCCCCTACAGACCACTATACACACACACACACATTATATATATATATATATATATAGTGGATGCAAGGGGTCACTGTTGCTCCTTAAACCCAACAGACAGACACGCAGGACACAGGGTAAAAGCACCAAGAAGTAATTTATTTTATTTTCATCTTGAATAGTGCCCTCCAAGCACCTCAGCCACAATAAAACAAGTAAATAACACCACAATAACGCAATATTCTCTTTCTTCCCTATTTCGTCCACCTCCATCCAACTCTGGCTCGCTTGCTGGGTTCACAGCAGTCCTTTATATAGTCCTCTGGGTCAGATGGAGGACTTGACTTTTCTTCAGCCCAGAAGTACTTCGGGGTTTCCGTCCTCATGACTTGGGAGTATTTCCAGGCTATGGACTCCTCCGGTTTTCTTGCAGCGTCCCCTGGGGAGACCCACGGTACCCAGCAGGGCTGTGTTTCCAAACTTCATGTTCCATAATGCCCTGCGGGAATCTGGGGCACCGCTACCATCCAGGGGAGCTACCATCTACCGTTTTGGGGGAGGCAGAGTCCTTGAAAAGCTGCCATCCCCCATTCTTCCATCTCAGGAACATCCCGGGTGGGTTGAGCTGCCGGCCATCTCTTACAATATATACAGTATATATAGAAATGACTAACTAAACTGATCCCAGTGGTTAATGCAGCTTCCTCACAGCTATTCATTCAAATTCCACCCTGACCCGTCTTCTTCTCTCCGCATCTTAACTATGAGGTTTTTTTCCTCCCATATTCAGCACCTTTGATGTGGCCCATCACCAGTAAATGTGTGTGACAGACCCGTTCACAGCTGATTGCTGCCTTGCGTCGGATGTTGGACCCTGAATTTAACAAATCGGGTTTGATAGGTGCTGCGTGGACGGGCTGAACATAATGAGGAGGTAAAAGGCACCATATGAACTGAAGTTTGTGATCATGCTAATGTGATTAGGTGGCTTATAAAGGTCACTCACTGTGAAGTGATAAAGTTTACACAATTTGCAAAGATCTTATTTAATCCCACATACTATATAGTCCCTTTCATGAAGATAATACTCATTGGTGAATGGAAGAATATAAAATAAGGATAATTAGCTTTGTAGGATCTTTGTGGCCTCCATAAAACTATAAAAGGTAAGGCTGATAAATTACAGGGACAAGTCTATAAAGGTGCTCACTGTAAAACGCGTCCATAAAATAAGAGACAAGTGAGTTATAAAGAGGAGTGAGTTAAGTTTCTCAGTTAATGGCACTATAATAGTTAGAGTGACGTGTGCAGTCAGGGGTTAGTGGTTGTGCTTACTACATATAATGCCCCATTAACAAACCCTGCAGTCTAAAACAGGGAGCCCACCCAATGGTAGTGTCTGCAATCCAAACCATACTAAATGTGCCTCCAAGACCTGACCCTTCTAGAACACACAATTAAAGACCACCCAAATGGTCATTGAAGAAAGACAAAAAGAGTAGGTGAGCTTCATGTACTGCATACAAATAAACAGACTGAATCATCCATTCATTCTTCTTGGGGGGGGGGGGGGGCAGGTGCCAACCCTGGATGGGATAGCAGGCTGCCATGGGGCACATGGCATGCTGGGTTGATTTGGCATCACCAGCCAAAGATGAATTAAACCAACATGGACTCCAGTCAATGAGTGAATCTTTGGTCGATATAGTGCCTTTCACAGCAAGCATCATCACCCGAACCCAGAATAACACTGAGGTATAAACTGAGAAGTAATGGAGCCCAGAGACATCCAGGCCTCATGGTAGGACAGGGAAGAGACCAGAATAAGCCCATGTCAATTGGTACCTTTGCACTTCATCTAGAAAATGACAATGGTATAGCAGCCAACTGGTGGCTTGCCCCCTTCTACGCTCCATTATATCTTATTCTGGGATCCCCAGAAGGTCACATAACTAAGGGTAATTATTTCACGACAAGCACATTTTCCATCCTGCGTGTCCACTTTGTCCTCCTTGGTGCCTCCAGCTCACATTGCTTCGTAGCACCGTGATGGCCCTCAGTTTGACACCCCACTTTAGACTGCAGTCGAATGCAAACAAGACCCCCCAGCGGGTGGCCCTATAGACACATGTCTCAGAACGCTCCACTGAGTCGCCACTATACAGACTGACCCCTACAGCCAGACTGCTGGCCCACCGGGGGTCTGCTGCTACATAAAGATTCTTAGGAGTGCAGGTCAGCCATGCAGGCCATTGAGCTGCAGGAGTATCTGAGTGGTCCCAAAGTCACCCACCCGCCAGGCCCACAGGCACATCCTCTCTATGGCTTTCAGTTCAGCTGTTTGTTATTTTCTTATTTTATGAGGCAAGGCACTCATTGGAAGCAGGCATACAGACGCCGCTTTCCAAAACATCATAAGATGACAATTTTCGCTTTAGGCTACACGGAGCATTATTAAACAGCGAGCGGGGCAGCGCTGTCTGCTCACCGACAACTTGTTGGTTCAAATTGGAATTTTTCTTCTTACTTTAGCTAAAGGAGAAGAAGACAATGACAGGGGGGCTCACAGCTGAGCTGCCAGTGTGGTGCGTTGCTCCAAAGCACAATACCCCTCATATGGTGTCATCTATTGTGCCAAGGTGCACAGTCTGCATATAGTGCCATCTTGAAATGCCACGCTCCATTTTATAGGGCCTTGTTTCTAATGTAATAAATGCCCTGTCCTTTTGTATAATGGCTCACTCCAGTCTTTCACCTCTTGTCTGTGTCTTGTGTCGCTCAAGTGTAGCCTTCCTCATTTAAAGCACAGCATGAACACCATGTTGTGTACGGGTCCTCTGCATGTAGCATCACCCTTAAATGCTGCCCCCCCAGCCTATAGTGCCTCCTTTGGTGTCCACATTTCTCTATAAACAGTGGGCTCTAACGGTCCTCCACTCCATAGTGCCTACATGTATTCCTGTAACGCCACATTTCTCCATAAACAGGGTTTTCCTGAGTTCCTATACTGTATAGTGCTTTCTTGGAAGAAAGGCCTCTACTGTATGAAGCACCTCTATGGCGGGACGCAGTGCCATTCTAGAATGTTTCTCTGGCTCATACGGACTTACTGAGGTATATAATAGCTGCTACAATGACTTTTGTATTACTGTTCTTGAAATACGGTAGTGACCAGGATAAAGCTGTACCCAGTGGTCAAAGTGCGACCCAGTGGCTAAAGGAGGGGATCTAAAACCACCGTGCGATCGGCCTGCGCTGCATCTGAATGAACACGGCACTTGTAAAGTATATTGAGATGGCATTCACTACGGAAAGGCACTATATAAAATCAAAGTGCTCTATATGTATATGAAGTAGCATTTTTTTGGAATCGGTGCGGAACCTTCTGGGAGCAGCATCTTGCACTCTAGAGCACTGCTCTCAATCTCTGCATGTCTCATTCAGATTACTGCAGCCTTTCGTGGGGCCTTTGGGAATCCATTTATTGCACCCTGGACTGCTGCACTTCTTTATTGAGCACATTCAACCTTGGAACACCTTCCTGGTTCTGTGTGACCTCACTTGGGCTCTACCACTTCTCTCGATAGCATCCTTCTTTATATAGCATCTCCATTTTAGAGCACCTTCCTGGTTCTGTATAGATCTGGAATCTACCACTTCTCTCGATAGCACCCTTCTTTACATAGTACCTCTATTCTAGAGCGGCTCCCTAGTCCTGTAGAGACTCATCTGGCATCTGACACTTCTCTGTATAGCGCCCTTCCCTATATTATACCTACTTTCTAGAACACCTTCCTGTTTTTTAGAGATTCGTGGTCTGAAACGTTTTCTATATAACACCCATCTTCTCTGTTTTTTTATTGATCTCACTTGGACATCTCCAATTACCTCCTGTCTTCATGTACACCTTTTTATAGATCTCATCTGGGGTCTGACACTTCTCTATAGAGCACCCTTCTTTATATACCATAGCAGAGTACCGTACTGGTTCTGTTTAGATTGAATTTGAGACCCTAAACTCTTCCTGCATTCACATAGCTTCATCTCAGACTACATCACTTGCGTCCATTGCACTTTCTTCGATGGCACGTTCCATTCTAGAACATCTTTCTGCAATGTCACACTCCTCTACAAAGTGCCTTCTGAAGATTTAGCTCATTCCACCTTTTAGGGTGCTGCCGTCTTCTTATACAGTGGCCCCGTAGATCACTTTCCTGAAATATATAGCGCCTTTCCCTAGTAGCACTCCTGTATATACCGTATGTGTCTCTGTACGGGTCCTCTCTGCCTCCTCAGTCCTTTTTGTTGTCACGCTTGCCCTTTCGCAGACTGCTGCCCCTGTGACCAATTCCCCAGTTTTCACACACAAGACTGCCATTTCACAGCCCCCCCCCCCCCCCTTCTGATCCTCAGACCCGCTGGCAGGTCCCCCTCTGATGAGACGAGGCCCACTCAACTCTCAGGCTGGCATCACTGTGGGCTGATGTGCAGCAGACCTGCTGAATCTTTTATAGGTTTGTCTATTCTCATCCGTCGGGCTTGTGTATTATTTAAACATCGGAGCAGTACAGGCTAACTTGCAAAGACAGATGGAAACTGGAAGCACGCAAGGAGACTACTATGCCGCCGTGGCACACTCTTGCGCTGACCTGAAGTTGACTTGGGGTTCAAAGCACCATCACCGGGCCAATAACAGCAGATGGTGAGAGTGAGAGACCCTCAAAGAGACACTGCTTCTTATGGATACCCAGAGCCAGGCTGGATGCCACTACCCATGGAACCAAAGGGTCTCTGCTTGCCCTGCGGATGGGACGGCTCATATCCGTTTGGCTGATTTCAGCAGTTGCTGTAAGTAGTTTTTGGAGAATCTCGCTTACCCTGCTGTCCCAGTGGAGCCCCCTCTAATAACAAATGGCCTTTGGTTTTGCGCATTGTTACTTTTATTGGGTGAATCCATCATTGAGGAC
This sequence comes from Polypterus bichir lapradei, assembly GCA_026402145.1. Taxonomy (NCBI): domain Eukaryota; kingdom Metazoa; phylum Chordata; class Cladistia; order Polypteriformes; family Polypteridae; genus Polypterus; species Polypterus bichir. Next base: position 64,024,446 of record JANRMT010062814.1, read on the forward strand.
GGTGTTGGCATCTTCATTTCACAGCGGCTCTCGTGAGAGCAGGCCAGGCAGGTCACGCCCTGAAGATGAGCCAAAGCAGAGGAAGCCCAGCCTGCCATCGTTCCCCCCCCCCCCCCATCACTCTCGCCTGACAGTGAGTGCCTCAAATCAAATTTAAACTCACTTGCCTGGAATAGCTGACCTGCTCTTAAAGAGCTGGGCCGCTGGCGCTCACTACCCAGCCGCTAATTATTTTCAGCTCTCGTCTTCCGAGCAAGCGGCAAGAAAACATTTCAGCAGAGGAGATGCTGTGATTCTCGTCCATTGTGCTCTTAGTACTCCCTCCCCATGAAGAGAAGACAAAGCTACACAAGGTAATGTAGTAGAACGCAATGCACAAAAGGCGCTATATAAAACAAAAGTTGATTGGGTACAGAGCCCAAGGCCTGCGGATTTAAACACTGGCTGTGACTATCCAATGTGGCACACCCAGCACTGGCACAGGTGGCACCATATGGCACTACATATTTCATGATCCATTCTTTATTCATGGACTGACCATTCATTTCACCCTGCAATCAGAAAGAGAGTAATGTGGCTGCCCTGATGAGCTTCTGGACTGAACACGGCACCACCTGAAGGTGAAGAGTGACCACCCGATTAGACTGAGAGCACTGATGGCACCTAATGTTCATGCGAGTCAGGGCTTGGAGATTAGCTGATTGTGATTTTCCCCAAGCTCGCCGTGTAGCTGGCACCGTAATGGCTCACTTGGCATTGTAAACAGAACAACTGAGGCACAAAGCGCCCCTAGTAGAACATCCGCCTTTATGCAGGTGACAGGATTTGAGGGCTCAGCCAATCAGTGCCAAGGACAAGGACAAGTGTCACATCACAATGCCTTGGACATGTCGACCGTTTCCCTAACTACTTGAGTATTCATCCATTCATGCATTTCCCAGACTGCTGATTCCATTCTGTGGCAGCTCCGGGCAGACAGAAAGATCTCACCCAGAACGGGCTGCCAAGCAAAAAAAAAACAATAAGATGAAAAAGCGAACAGAGTCGCCAGGCGTATGGGTACTAATACTGCCGGGCAATGGCAGCCCAGCTGTGACTTTATAGCTTATATCTCAAATTTTGACGACTTCTAACTTCGAGTCCACTCTGACTTAGCAGGGGGTCGCATTTCTGCAAACGATGCCAATTATTTAAAAGCAAACAAAGTGAAAGAGAAGGGGAGTCCGATGGAACTTGTGCCAAGCGTGCTTACTGGTTCACGGCTAATCAGGCGGGCTTCATGCAAATCCTGACCCGTGCATGGCATGAAATATTCATGGCGCACTACTAAATGTTTGATGAAAATCTCTCTGGCATCGTTCTGCACGGCCGCTTGGATCTGGACCCTTAATGACAAAACCGGCCTGAGCCAGTCTGCTGTCACGAGAGCTTCACCTCTCCTTCTGGCTGGCTGTCCCTGCGTCTGTCACTCTGTCTGGGTGTCAGTTGTCAGACTGGTGCATCAGTGTTTTGTCAGTCTGTCCTTGAATCTACCACTCTATCTGTCAGTGCCTTTATGTCCCCCCAGTCTGTCCCTCATCAGAAACTGCCTGTCTGGGAGCCTTTCATTCCATCTGGATGTTGTCACTCTGTCTCTGATCACCCCGTCTTTATGTTCCTAAAGTCCGTCATTCTGTCTGTCTGTGAGCCTATCATCCTGGGCTTTATGTCTGTGCCAGCTGAGTCCACAACTTCATCTGTCTGCCACCTGGCCCGTCATTGTACCTGTGTCCCCAGGATCTCCTTGCCCGATCATCAGTCAGTCAGTGTCTCCTTCTCCCATGCCTGTTAGTGAGCCTGGCATCCTTCTCTGCCTTTCTGCCAGTCTGTCTGTGCCCCCTGTCCACTTGTGTCTCTGTTTGCCTGTTCATGTTTCTGGGTGTACCCGCTAACCAGTCTTTATGTCCATCTATTACTCCTTTCAGTGTGTCTTTCTGTCTGTCTGTCTGACAATCTCTCTTCTGAAGTCAGAGTCACTGTCACTCTCGGCTCTGTGCCCATGTGCCTTTCCCTAGTATCGTGTCTGAATGTCGTACTGCTTTCCTCATCCTTTGTCCCACTTTGTCCATCTCTCTGCTTTCCTCTTCTGTCATCTCTCACATTGGGTTTCATTTTGGGGAATGTGCCCGGAGATGCCAAGCGGAAAGCCTCGGCCTGAGGTCTGTTAGGGGTGACTAATCTGCATCTGTTCAGCGTCTTTCACAGACCAGCCAAGGATACTTGGACCTTCTCAGCACTCATGTGTCACTTCATGAAGTATACGGTCATGTGAAAAAGTAAGTGCACCCCGTGAAAAGTCCATATTTTTAACATATGTTGGTTTACTTGGGTTTGGTTTAGATGTATATGTATGTGTGTGTGTGTAGGTGTAGGGGGCTTCAGTGTGGACGTCTATAGACGAGTGTCTATACTGCACTGCATGAGTGTGCATGTACTGGATAGTCACAAACAATATGTGCTTGTGTGTGAGTGTGTGTGTGGGGGGGGGCTTCAGTATGTACGTGTGCATCTGTATACTGTATATGTGTGTAATCGTGTGCACCCTTCCTCTTCATCTTTTCCCACATTCTATGGGAGGTCGATGTTTTATAAGATTCTTTTCAGCCAGGTGCTCCCTATGAATGTGTACTGACTAAGCATATGTGTACACGTATAGTCACAATGAATATGTGCTCGTGTGTGTGTGTCTACATACTCGTGTGACCTGTGCGTATGTGTGAAGGTGGAGGGCTTCAGTGTGGACATGTGCGTCTGTATACGGCGTACACGTGTAACTGTGTCTACACTGCACTCTATGAATATGCACTGTCTGAGCGTTTGTGTACATGTGCAGCCACAATGAATATGTGGGCACCTACATGCTTGTGTACACCTGTGTGCGTGTGTGTGTAAGTGTGAGTAGGTGAGGGGGCTTTAGTATGGACGTGTGTATATTTTATATGGTTACAATGAATATGGGCTTGTCTGTGTGTGTGTGTGTCTGAGTAGGGTGCATTTGTGCACCTGTGTGGGGTGTGTGGTGTGTGTGCAGTTGTGTACGCTGCACTGTCTGAACGCGTACTCTCTGAGTGTGTGTGTGTGTGTGTGTGTGTAAGTCAAACCATAGTGGGTCTGTGTGTATATGTGCTTGTACTCGACGTGCTCACTCACTTGCTAAAAGATGCCAGCTGTGGACGTGCCATGGACTCAACTTCGAGTGCTAGGTCAGCGTCAGGTGACTTACTGTAGGGATGTGCAGACACAGGAAGAACAAGCGCACGCCACACAGACAAGGCCCTCGAGTAGCGGTGAAGCTGAATACTCAGCCGTCTGCGCTGGTGTAGGTGTGTGTATAAGTGGAGTGTGTGCTTGTGCCAGGGTCAGGTGTGTGTGTGTGTATGTCTGTATCGGTGTACTTGTGTGCCTCTGAACATCTCCATGATGTGGAAGTGCAGTCAGGTCGTGTGTACTCTTGTGGGGTGTGTGGTGTGTGTTGTGTGCTCGACTAATTTGCCTCTGTGTGTGTGTGTGTGTGTATATGCGTGCACTCACCACGTCCTAAATCATCTCTCTCACTTAAATTCATATCGGAAGACCAAGAAGGAAAATTTAAATGAAAATAGCTGCCTGTTTAACATCGCCTTTTCCAGGGCGCTGAAGAATATTGGATTTTTTTTTTCCAGACAGTTCAGAAAAAGCTGGAAATAATTTTCTCATAACCTCTAGCACATGTTTAATGTCAGATCTAATCGGTTCCACTGAAATATATTGAAAAGTGAAAATGGAGCCGAAATTGAATAAAACCGGGCTTTTAACCCTTTTCCGGACTCAAAGTGTAAATCTGCCATCGCTGCAAGTCTGTCGTGCCACAAAGCGAGCCCACTGGTGCCATGAGGGTGTGCGTGGCTCACACTCTGTGCCAGCCTCAATCTGTCATTACGGCCCCTCCATGCCAGGCCAGTCCTCGGCTGACCATCACGACTGAGCCCAACCTGGCAGACCCCCACTCAGGCCCTGCCTCGGCCGCCTGCCCCTCCCATCGCACCTGCAAAGCGGGTAAATGCCAAGGGAGGCTGGCGGGAGTGCTGGCCCGAGACGTGCCTTAATTGTAGGAGACGTGCTTGTCGCCTCTCGTTCAGCAGGTCATAAAGGCCAGGCTGCCTGCTAACAAGAAAAGAAGGAATTTATTTTTCACTTTCTTCCTGGCAACAGCAAAGCAGGCGGACTTCATCAATAATTTACTTGTCGGGATCATTAACATTTAGCTGGTAAACTCTCCGAAATGAAGCATTCGACTCCACGGCCCCCATCAAACTGCGCTCCTCCAAGCTGCCGGCCCTTTGACCCCACAGAGGCGACTTCACAGAAGAGGAGAGTCAGTGGCGCCCCCTGTGGGTGACGTGCACTCATGCAGGTCGGTGTCTCAGCCAATGCCAATGCCAAACCACTGATTGGGGCTCAGATTAGGAAGGGGGCCCGAGGAAGGCGTTCAAGTGGTTCTCCTCCAAAGCCCGTCATTGAAACTCCAAGGTGCTCAGGAGCCCACATCACAATTAATAACGCACCTCGCCGGGAATACGTAATGAGGGAGAGTCCCTGCGGCGGCCACACGGAGACAACGAGACCGGCGGAGGGAGAGCACTCTCGCCAGATAATGCCAGCCGACGCCACATTGTGCATTCCGCTCCTGTGCCCGCAGTCACACCTCTGGGGCGCTTTATTAAACATTTGTTGCCGTTCTGTGAATTAATTTTGTAGTGAAGGAGCTCCGGCGCTCTCTCTCTCTCCCTCTCTCTCTCTCTCCTCTTTCTCATTCTGTCACTCTCTCTCCCTTTCTCTCACCAGCTCTCCATCTCACTCTTTCTCTTACTTCCCTCCTCGCTCTCTCTCACTCATTTCTTTTCTCACCATCAAACTCTTTATCACTTTTTCTTGCTCTCCCTATCTGAGTCACTTTATCTCGAACTCTCTCCCCGATTTTTTCTCCCTCCCTCCCTCTGTATCTTTCTCTCACTTTCACCCTCTCACCCTCTCACTCACTCTCCCTTCTCTTTCATTCTTTCTCTCACACTTTCTCACTCTATCTATCTATCTATCTATCTATCTATCTATCTATCTATCTATC
>JANRMT010062814.1:64029598-64062481 GCA_026402145.1 Polypterus bichir lapradei
TCTATCTATCTATCTATCTATCTATCTATCTATCTATCTATCTATCTCACTTTTTTCTCACTCTCTCATTCATTTTTCCCTATCCCTCCCACTCACACTTTCACTTTCTCTCACTCAGTTTCTCTCACTCTCTTCATCTCTTTTTCATCTGCTCACCCTCTTTCTCAAATCCCAAAATTAGAAAGTAGATTCAAGTAGTAATTGTGAAAGCTCGAATTTCTTTAGAGTCCATGAAGTGACACTTCCCCGGGACACTTTTGTATAAGAGGGGATTTGTCAACTCCAAGAAAACCAACTGCTTTTTCTAATTGGAGATGTCAGTTGAGACGTGTGGATTACAGTAATGTTGTTATTTGTTTGTTTGTTTGTTATAAGTTGTATTTTTCTCTCTTATCACATTGATGTTACTGTAAAAGTCAGCTGCTTTTTGATGACATAATAACGTTGACTTTCAAACCGTGACACGCTTACTCTTCCTGTGAAGGGCACCAATACCAGCATGGCAGTGACTCCTCAGGAGGGCATTAACTGGTGTTACAGTAAGAGGCGCTCTGGCGACCGGCCATCAACACAAAGAGTTAATCAGTGACAACCTGGCAGGTGACAACCTTCTATTGGGTGACTTCTGGTCAAGTGACAAGATGTCATGTAAAGCAGACCATGACAAGGAACAGCCAATCAGATGATGACATGTCAAGTGACAAATGGCAACTGGCCAAGAAACAACCTATCGGAGGACAGCTTGGGAGCCAAAGAGGAAACTGTCAGGAAAGAAGGCGTCAGATGACAACTCAACAAGAGTCAAGCAGGAAATTGTCACAGAACAACATGTCAGGTGACAGCATGCGTGATAATTGGAAAACTGGTCAGGAAACCTTCCACTTGATGGCAGATGGGAAACTGTAAGGGGACATCTTACAAGGTGACAGCCTGTCAAGTAGCAAACCACTAAGTGACAAACAGCAAAAAGATTAAAGAAATTGTCAAGGCACAACCCAACAAGTGAAAAATCCATCACAATGGAGCAACAACCTGCCAGGTGACAAAAAGAAACCTACCCAAAAATATCCCATCAAGTGATAATATGTCAAGTGACAAGCCATCGAGTGACAAATAAGGGGGGGGGGGGGCAAGTAGTAGTCTGTCGGGTGACAATTGAGTAACAAATGGAGTATTGTCAAGAAATAGCCTGTCAAAGAGTCAAACAGGACATTGTCATGGAACAACTCATTAGGATCAACGCGTCAGGTGACAAACTGGGATTTGGCAAATAAAAAAAAAACAATCCTGTCAGGTGACAAACATCAACCTTCCAACAGGTGACAACTCATCAGGTGATAGGCCATCATGCTGCCAGAATAATCTGTTGGGTGACAGCTTGGGTGACAAATGAACAAATGGTAAGAAAAACAACGTTGGGTGGCACCCTGTCAGGGTATAATTGGGAACTCGGGAAGAAGGCTATCACGTGACAACTTGAATGACAAATAAAAAAACCATCAGGAAACAGCCTTCCAGGTGACAACCAAGTGAGCGTCAAACTAGATAGAACAGGTCGTGGATACCTAGTCAAGTGACAAATGGAAATCTGTCAGGTGACACAAAAGGAACCCACCAAAAATAACCCATCAAGCAATAACCAGTTAGGTGACAAAAAGGAACCTAACAAGGAACAACTGGTTAGGTGTCATCCTGGCAAGTGACAAGCCATCATTTTCCCAGGAATTTGTCATTAATAAGCTGTTGGGTGACAGCTTGGATGACAAATGGAAAACTGGCAAGGATGCCTACCTGCTATCAACAGACAAATAGGAACTGGAGAAGAAGCAAACTGAAAATGTCCAGGTGATGACTGATCAAGTGTCAAACTGGAAACTAACCGTCAAGGATCAAGCCATCAGGTGACAAAAGAGGAAACTACACAAAAATATCCCATCAAGCAATGGATCACTCAAGGTGACAAATGGAAACCTGTCAAGGAACAATGGGTCATGTGACATCCTGGCGAGTGACACATGGGAACATCTCAATGAACAACCGGTGAGGAGGACAGACGTTGCATGAGCGCCTGTCGTGTGACAAACGGAAACACGTGTCTGTCACCTGATGGCCGCAGTCCCCTGAGAAGCGGCACAAACGTCGAGATGCCGAAAGGTAATTAAAAAGCCGTCAGATTGCGACCTGTCGAGCGAGTGGTAAGACGATCCTGACAAATGATCAGGTGACAAGCTGTCCTTTAAAAAAACAACAGGTGACTGCGAAATGATGATGAAATATTCATCCACTGAAAGTGACATTACAGCGGAGTAGCCTGAAATGTCACACCTTCACTGGTAATTAAAATCCGTCAAGTGACAATTTGTCAAGGGGCAACCCATGAATTGAATGAAGAGCTCTTGAGGTGACAGACTGTCAGGGGACTACAAACTACCAATCTATCAAGTAATGAACTCGGCTTCATTTCAAAATCATCAGGGTGACACACAAACAGCTAATTAGGAAAGCCAAGACTTCCTGGAGTGACGGCAGTCGGGTACCTTCGTGCCATCAGAGGCTAAGCTTCCAGCCATCGGGTGACGACGTGCTTAACTTGTCCAGTATTGCCCAAGCTTCAAGTGACGACGATAAGTCACCTCCGAGAGCCCACGGGGCTTTAATGAGAGGGGTGGACTTTGGTGAGGTGGTCGGTCACCTGCTCTGGAGGTCGGACGGTAAAAAGGCAAATGCGATGGTGTGTTTGGGCGCTCCGGAGCTTCTCGTTTTCACTCAGTCAAGTGAGCAAGTAAGCGAAGAGCCACCCCGAGAGGAGGCTGTGCTGCGTCTTCTCGCGATCGGTTGTTTTTATTTTTGCGGCGTTTCATCAGGTTTCAAATTAGCGCCGCCGCAGCAGAGAGAGAGGACGGCATCGCCGGCGCCTTCCTGAACCGCGCGCCGCTACAAAGTGCATTCAAATGGCTTCGAGATGCCGTGAATGGAGCTGCAGATAAGAGTAATTAATTGAGCCTCTCCTGGAATCCATTTCACCGCCTCCGAGACTGGCAGCGACTCGGCTTCTATTCAGCTGCGCTACTTTTGGAGACTTTTAAGTATGAAAAAGCCAGACGAGGCTATTTTCTCTTGCGGGGGACTTTTGTGATGGAGAGAAAAAGAGAGAGAAAAAATCTATAAAGCAGCTCATTGTGAGTCCACAGTGAAATTTAATGATGCCTAAATCAACCAAAGCCGGACCTTTTTTTTCTCTTATATAAAATAATAAAGGATAATGTGATGGCGCATTAGCCCTGAAATAATAAGGCTTGAAAGGGGCAATGACTTAGCGGTGTCAGTCGAGATAACGGAAGGGGGCGGGAGGTGCTGGACCATCACAACACACCGTGCTTTAAAGCGCCTTGCAGCAGTGGCTAACATTATAGGAGGGGTGCGAAATAAGGCCTGATTGATTGATTAATTGATTGGCTGTTTGGAGGCACAATGGTTGGCGCTGCTCCCTTAATGCTGATATCACATTACACAACTTCTAGTCATAGAGGATGTCAAACTTGATGATATGATCGCTCAGTTTGCTACTTTACCAGACTAGAAATCATAGGGCAGGTATGTGATTGCATGGCGACTTCCCAGCATTTCTAAAGTATCACCAGTGAACCCCTCTTCATGCCAGCCAGTAGCGTGCTGCCTGATGTTGGGCTTACAGGTACAGTAAACCTGAGACATCAGACAGACAAGCTCCTGTTTTCGCGGCCCATGTTTCTTATCCCTCATTGCTGCATTATATGCATTGCACTTTTGGCTGAGCGGTCTATGGCTGTCAACTCGCAAGCCCCTGCAACTTAACACAATCCATTGAGTTTTGTCAGAGCGAGTCACAGGCTGGTCGGACTGAGTTGTAGCGGATGTCACACTACACGATGACAAGTAAATTGACAAAGTCGGGTGATGAAATCAGCAATCACAGTCATCACATGGGACATCCCCTCTGATGAGAAGCTGTGTAACGTGACATCGACTTCACAGGTTCCCCTTGTCTTTGTGGACTGTCCTCTCACATCCCCAAAGGTGTGTGTTTTAGGTTAATCGGACTCACGTGTGTGAGTGGGCTGCCATTTTTCCACAGTTGGTTCCCACCTCACTGCCAATGCTACCAGGCAGGGCCATCTTAACGTATGGGCACAGTGGGCACTGGTTGGGGGCCCCAGGAGCATTTCTGATGCCTATGTATGTTTCTGCTTTGCTATCAGAACAGGAACCCCAGTACACTATTTGCCCAGGGGGCCTATGATGTTGTTAAGATGGCCCTGCCACCAGGGTAGGCTCTGCACCCCCCCAGCAGCCCTGAATTTCATTAAACAAGTCTGAAAATCTTTGATTGATTGATGGACTTTCTGAAGGTGTCACTAGATGTCACATCCTCACCACTGTCCCCTATGACTGAGCATACAGTAACGCACAGAGATGTGCCATCTGCATTATGATGCCCTCCATTTTGGTTGGAACACAGACTCCTGTTTCCTCTACAGTTGACCCAGCTGGACTAAGAAGGGCTTTCATAACTTTGCCCTTCTGAATGTTAATGTCCACTACCTGCTTCACTGAGCTGATTGGTCACTAAAAGAGTGCCATCTCCTGTATAGCCAAGTGTCTTATCCAGTTTTGCCCACACAGCTGAGCTACCAGAAGTTTCCAGTTTGGGCTGGTTGAAACCACTTTCATCTATGACTGCCTGGAGCTCATTCACGTCATGTCCTGTTCCAGTGAGGTTGGGCCAAGAAGTAAATGTGTAAGGGGTTTCTTCTCTTATTTCCTCTGTAGCTGGAGTACTGACTGGTTAAGTGACACTTCTGTCATCTCACAGCCGCTTTGGTGGCCACCATGACTTTCAGTAAGGGGTAAAGACTACAGGATGGCCATTAGTGATCCTCCTGTCAGGGTGACAATACAGTGATGCCACTCGGCTTGACAGGAGGTGACATGAACTAAATGTTTAGGGGACTCCACAATGTGCATTAGTGACCCCTGCTGGGCAGAAGGATCCATGGGGGTGAAGATGCCCTGAGTTCCAGTATGGCGGAAGAACACCACTTGACTGGACAGGATGCACTGTGGTGTTGAGAATGTCTCCATGATTTCCAGGTGGTTATTACTGTAAATGTGCATTAATGATGACGACATCACCATGCCCTCCCCAGTAACCTGCTGTAGACTCCTCAGTGTCCATCTGTGAAGCCCAATGTTCAGAAAGTACTACAGTAGGGAGGAAGTCCCCGTGGATCACAGCTAAAGCTGGGTAGCCCACAACATGCATCAGTGACCTCTGCTGGACAGAAGGTGCATGTCGCCATGACCCACAGTTTAAGGAGAGGATTCCTGGGTGTCCAAAGGTGACCCCTGCTAAAGCTATTCTTATCCATTAATGATCGATGCTGGACAGAACGAGGTCTATTGGTGAGAATTTCAACATGCCACACAGTCTGGTCTGAGGACTACACAGGGTCCACGTGTGACCCCAGATGTTCAGAATGAGCCAAGGCAGTGAGGCTGTCACTATGGTCCACGATTAAAGCTGAGCAGTAGACAATGTGCACTAGTGACCCCTGCTGGGCAGAAGGAGGATGTCACCATGACTCCTAGTGAGGGGTGAGGGCTACTCATAGGTGACCCTTGCTATGGAGCTGATGCCTTCAGCTGGGCTGAGGACTACACAGTGTCCACTTGTGACCCCAATGGAGCTATAGTGCCGACTATGTCAGAATGGCTTGTGACCCCTGGGATTTCACCATGACCCATAGTTTAAGGGAAGGACTTCACTCCACACTGTCAACCTATGACACTGGAGGAGCTATAGTAGTGACAATGACGCCACAGCATTTAGTTTAATCTGCACACTAAACAATGACCCTGCTGGACAGAAGGATCTGCTGCAGTGAAGATGCCATGATGAGACACAGGGTGACATGAGCACATCACTGGTGGATAGGAGGCACTGTGATAGTGAAAACCTCATTATGGTTCCCTGAACCTTCCTAAGCCAGTGGAATTTGAATTGGGGGTTTATCTGGTGACCACCCTGGTTGAGTTGTACCCGAGAATCGTTTATTTTTTCCTCTCTTTTCCAGACCAGAAGGGGGCAGCACAGACCTTTCCCTGTGTATGAGCGGGCCAGTTTATATTAGGTTATGGAGTCAGGAGCACTTTGATGGTCAATGCCCACTCCATTTGCCATGCTGTGCCCTGACTTTGTTGGCCGGCGCTGGAGTCATCTCTCCTACGAGTGATTGGGCCCATCTGCGGCCCAAATAAAATATTCATAATGCTTTTCCAGCACTGATTCGCACAGCTGCACAGGGTCAGAGTCCCAGCTAACCTGCTGCTAATCTTTGTTATAAACAAAGATTACTGGATTCTGAGGGCAATCAGCATTCAAGCAGGACCAAGCGTGCCAACTGGGGGCTCAGGGCAGGAGAGGACTGAACAAGGTGCGCGTCTGATTTTTCCGTGTTGCTCTCATTGCAGATTCTCCATGCTTCGTCACACTTGCTGCTTTTTTCCTTCCCTTCACATTGCATTGTATTCGTCTTATTACGCCGCCTGACCTCGCTGCTAGCAGGCTCATTTATTTCTCTTGCAAACTTCTTAACTTTTGAAGCCATTGAGGCACAAGGAGCTCTTGAAGGGCATGGTATGGGGCATAAATGGCTTTTGTGGGACACATTTAGCTGCTGGTAGGAATGCCACTTGACATCTCAGCGGTGGGCTCATCTTTAATGACTCAGTAAGAAGATCACATAGCCTCTACCATAGAAAGGACCATCCATCCAATCGTCACTCCACCTGTCCTGCAGGGGCCACTATTCATATTGGGAAGTGCACGGTCCAAACTGGGAGTTGTGGTGACATCTCCACTACCACAACTGATCCTGTCCGGCAGAGGTCACCACAACACTCATAAAACAAACCCAAGGCTTGGAGACCTAGGAAGACTCTCAATGGTCATAAAGCAGCGGTCACTCATGGAGTTCCTTCACACACACTCAAAGCAGGAATCCTTTATGCCATCTTTATGACTGCTTCTGCTCTGCCCAGTACGGGTGGCCATACACAGAGTAATCACACAAGACTGAGACCCCTAATAGCATTATCATTGCCATTAATTCACTTCCTTTCAAGCAGAGGCCACTCACACATTCATAATGTAGAGTCAGATGACTCAGGTCAGGTCAGGTCAGGTTAGGTCAGGGAACATGCACTGGTACCCACCACATGACGAAACAGCTCGGGATCATGGTTGGCAAGTCCCCAGGCAGGCACGCGGTCCAGTCTCACCCTCCGGAAATGACCCTCTATCTGCTGCAGCCAGGTGTTACGTGGGCATCCCCTTGGCCTGGTCCAGCCATTCGGGTCCTCAATAATGAGGATCACCCTTGGGGAATTGTGCCACACGGCCGTAGTGCTGTAACTGACGCTCCCTCACAATGCAGGTAATGTGCCTCATTCAGGACTCCGTGACCAACCGCTCATTCAACACAAATTCAAACCAACGGTACCCAAGGATTTTCCGGAGAGACACAGTACCAAAGGAGTCCAGTCTTCATCTCAGGTCACTGGATAGCGTCCATGTCTCGCAACCATATAGCAAGACAGGAAGCACCAGGACTCTGAAGACTTGGACCTTCGTCCTTTTGCAAAGATATCGGGAGCACCACACACCTCATGAACGACCACATAACCCCTAATGTTTTCCCAGTCTGTCTACTGACCTCATAGGAAGAGTCACCAGAAACATGAATGTCACTGCCGAGGTAAGTAAATCTGTCGACAAGGTCAATGCTCTCTGCCAATGGCTGTGCCCAAGAGGTCATTAAAGGCCTGGATCTTATTTTTTATCCAAGACACTGACAGGCCCAGTCCCTCAGACTCCTCACTCAGTCTCTCGAGCACCCCGATCAGAGCCTCCATTGACTCAGTGAAGATCACAGCATCGTCAGCAAAGTCAAGATCAGTGAATCTTTCTTCGCCAACAGATGTCCCACAGCCGCTGGACTCCACCACCTTGCCCAACACCCAGTCCATGCAAGCACTGAACAGAGTAAGAGCAAGAACCCAGCCCTGACGATCCCCAGAATCAACTGGGAAAAACGCAGAGATTCTGCATCCACTCTGCACAGCACTCACAGTACCAGTGCACAGGCCGGCCATGATATCCAGTAATCTTGAAGGGATCCTGTGAACCCTCAGGATGCTCCACAGGGCAGCTCGATCAACTGAGTCCATGACCATGGCTTCATAGAGCTGGATGCTGACCTCAGGCTGCTAGATGGACTGCCACATCACGTCTAAGCAGTGTGTCACTCTTTAGTGGTAGGGTAGGCAGTATGCAATAGAAAGGACTGCTCACTCCAATCACCCTCCCCATAGTATAGTACACACACCAACCATGGTATCTTCCTTATCCCTACAAACACTCCTGTCCAGCAGGGGTCACTCATTCACAGACTTCTTCACTCACTTAGAGGGCTGAGCGATGACCCTCTTCAAAAAGTCATGAAGTCCTCACCCATGCGTTGCCTCTTGTCACTCACACACTTAAAAAACAGACTCAGAGAATTCAGCCCAGACTGTGACTTATGACCATAATTCCTTCTGTCCAGCTTGGTCGCTCACACGATTGTGGAGTGAGGACCATACTAGCGCCTTATTACCACTGCTCTAACCCCTACACACTTTATTCATCCTAATCTTTATCATCACTTCACCTCCTGTCCAGCAGAGGTCACTCACACTCTCATAACATGCAGTTGACAATCCATATTGCAAATCATGACATGGACCCTCCCATCCAGTAGAGAACCTTGATTTTGGAGCGATGATTACATTGCCATCGCAGCTTCTTGTGTCCAGCAGAGGTCGCTCATGCACATAGGTGTTCTTCCATGTCAGAATCTGTGGTTACCCCTCAGCACTACCACTCCATACGTCCAGCAGTGCTCACTCACTCACACACACACTTATTAAACAGAGCCCCCCCCCCCCACTAACTGTGAGTCAAATTAGCCCCGTAAAGACCGCAGCACCTTCCTTCCAGAAAGGGGCACCCATACGCAGGGTACTTGACCCAACAGAGGGCATTGGCGGCCTGGGCCATGTAAGTTAATGGACACTTCCTTAATGACCATTATGAAGTGAATTACATTTAAAAAAGAAAAAAAATTACTTTTCCTTTAATATGAAAGTCCAAATGCTTTCAAATGGTCGATGGGAAAAAAACAGAATTAGCCCAACATATTCCAGAGTCTCATTAAAAGCCCCCAAATGCCGGTGCCGGACTTGTTTTCATGTTTAATGCAGAGCGCTTTTGGCATTGTTGAAATATCTAAAATTCCTCGACTCATTTTCTGCTTTCGTGCTTCATTAATTCCTTCTAATTTGCGGTGGCGGGGGATCGAGCGGCACAGCAGCGGGCTCTGTGCTCTCATTTGCACGTCGCTCAGAGGGGCCGCTGGCTCTTATGTTTTTTTGGGAGTGAAGTCCGAGGTGTCCAGCCTGCCGTGGACATGGGATGAAACAGAGAGGCTTTGCAGGAACAGATGTGATTGTGGGGAAATGGCGCTTGAAAATCAATACGGTCATCTGGTGAAGTCTGCATCCAGCCTTCACACTGTCCTCTAAAGGCAGGCCAGACTCGCATGGACATTTAAGTAAGAATTACTTTACACGTGACAATACCACTACCACGTGGTCATCATGTACATAGCATGGGACATTGGAGACAACAGTGTTGAGTCTAGAGTACTGCAGAGGGCTAATGCCAAGATGGCCAACCTTCAAGAAGAACGGCCATTAAAACCAGTGCAGCAGAAGCTGAAGGAAAATCTGGGCAAGCTTATGGACAGTGACCGGCTTCTTGACTAATCATCAGGAAGGGTAACTAGGTGGTGTTCGTGAGAGAAACAGTTATCTGACCAGTCCAGTCCAAAATGTTGATTAATCTGAGAAGGTGATAGACCAACAAAAGATGAAGAGCAACCTGGTCAGCCATCAGGGCAGTGGCTCAATGTTTAACTCATCATTAGGCAGGACAACTGCAACCTGACCAGGAGTTTCCATCTGACCAGTCCAGCAGAAACATCAACTGAAATCTGAGCAGCCGTATGGCAGGTGACTGGTTACATCACCTTCATCAAGGAGAATGTTACCAGTCTGACCCATCATTTATGGAGAAATGGACATCTGAGAAGACTAGTGGGCGGTGACCTTTCTCTATGAGAAAAAAAAGCAGGAGGCAAATGTGAATATTTCCCAGCAGGCAATTCTGAGTGGCTCTTTGCCTGGCTTTACAGATGAAGAAAGTCCGCTGAAGGAGACCACCCAAGTGACCAAATATTTGCAGGGTGGTTGTCTGACTAGACTAGGAGTAAGTGAGGAGTAATCAGTGGAAGTGATATGGAAGTAACTGGTCATTCCGGTGATCTTTATGGAAGAATGTCAATCGGACGAACCCGTTTTGAGGAGTTGAATGAGAAGCTGAACACCCTCAACCTCCATGCCACAAGCAAAAAAGAATCAGTGCACCACTACTGATGCCACCTAGATAACAGAGGGGCAGCATGCAACTAAGCACTGCTATAGAGGGATATGGGCATCTGACTAGCCCCACAGAGGGTTGAGTGGAATGGTCATCCAATAACCATAAGAGTGGATTATGGCTGTCCGTCTGACAAGTCCTACAACAAGGCCAAGAGGAATGGCAAGCTGATAGCCCTAAGAGTGAGTTATGGCCATCTGTCTTACTAGCCCTACAGCGGGTTGAGTGGAATGGTAAGCTGATAGCCCTGCAAGTGGGTTATGGCTGTCCATCTGACAAGGCCTTCAACAAGGTTGAGAGGAATGGTCATCTGATAGACCTAAGGGTGGGTTATGGCTATCTGTCTGACTAGGCCTTCAACAAGGCCGCAAGGAATGGTCAGCTGATAGCCCTACAAGAGAGTTATGGCCGTCCGTCTGACAAGTCCTACAACAAGGCCAAGAGGAACAGTCAGCTGATATCCCTACAAGAAAGTTATGGTTGTCCATCTAACTAGGCCTTCAACAAGGTCAATAGAAATGGTCAGCCGATAGCCCTAAGAGTGGGTTATGGCAGTTTGTCTGACTAGGCCTTCAACAAGGCCGTGAGGAATGGTCAGCCGAGCAGCCCCGTGGGTTCGGTATGCTCTCATGTCTCAGCCTGTAATAAATGCTCAGTCGGGCTCTTTATGGTACTCATTAGATTACTTACCTTTCATGTCTCCCCCTGCACTACTCCATTGGTGCTCAACAAACTCATTTTTAATTATTTGATTACTGACCCTAATTACCCCAATTTAATTCCGAAGTGCGTATTCCTTTAATTTTCTCTCCTAGTGTGCGTTTTACTCGTATTTGCTGGCGCTGCAAGCTAACCTTCGGCTCATGTTTAATGTTAATGCTCCCACTAATTGTTTCATTTTGGATGATAAATACGTCTTATGTGCGGGCATGTAAATATGCTGTGTGTGTGCCTTAGTAATAGGCTGGCACCTAACCCCTGCCCGTGGGTGACTGGTCTGATCCTGATGTGATGGAGGTGGGTCTGGCCACTACTTGGCACCACACCATGGAGGATACCAAAGGATAGGCAGTTGTAGGCACTGCTGGTGCCCCAGTAACCCAAGGCATCGTTGGCTGCAGACTCTCAGAGAAATGGCCAGAAACAAACCACAGTGGCATTCATGCTGTCTTGACCCGATTGTCTGCTTGAAAACTGGCACATTATTTACCAAGTCATTTTGTATCTCTAAAAGCAGATTATATGGTCGTATGATCGCTCTGCCATGTTATCTACCATAGCATGTGCTGTTGTTGTTGATGATGATGATGAGCAGTCCAGCACTTATACTGGGCTCACTAGAGAGGTTGGGAAAATGCCAAGATATGTGCCAAGCACTTCCTAGATCCCAAATTTGGGCTTCTTTCCCAAATACAATACAATGTAATTTATTTTTGTATAGGCCAAAATCACACAAAAAGTGCTGCAGTGGGCTTTAACAGGCCCTGCCTTTTGACAGCCCCCCAGCCTTGACTCTCTAAGAAGACAAGGAAAAATTCCCAAAAAAATGGAACAAATCCTGGGAAAGGCAGACCCTTTTCCAGATAGGTTTGGTGTGCAGTGGGTGTCAAAACAGGAGGTAAATACAACACAACACACAGAACAGAACATAAGTAATCCTCAATACAATATAATAGTGCAATACAAATATTACAAGTACAGAGCAGAAATCAACAGGAGATGATATCACATAATAGGATATGGATTTGTTCAGAGATGACATCAAATCCCCCATCCTCTCCCTAGGCAGCCCTCTCTGTTGTTTGTCTAGCTTTAATGAGCTCTGGCAGAGTGTCCACCCATGACCTGCTTATTGCCCATTCGTGCCCTTAATGTGCTTTATTCATTCACACCTCATTGCTTGAGCTCTTCAAAGCCTACCAGCTCCTTCTTGATGCTCGGCTGTGCTTTTGGTTTCGGTGTCTCCCTTGTGTTCGGGGGGTTTGACTAGCCCTTTGTTTTTGACTGATCAAGCTTTCTAACCTTTGTGCTTCCATCTCTTTGCTTGATTAGACAAAGAGGGATATCAGGTGACCTTTAAATTGGTGGTGCTCCATATGGCACACTGGTACCCCGTCAGGGTTAATCCCACCCTGAACACGATATTTAGAGCTTCCAATGAAACTGATCTGATTTAAGCAGTGGGGGGATGGACTGCTATTTATCACCTTTACCATGACAATGATGAAGGATTTTTCTTTTTGTTCTTTATTACACCTTATACAATTTCTTGTATTGGGAGTTTATTAATTTTCACATACCCCTTGGGGGTCAGGCTGTAGGGTCAGCCATTGTACAGCACCCTCAGGTTAAGGGCCTTGCTTGAGAGCCCAGCAGAGTAGGATCCCTTTCAGCAGTAATGGGCATTTGAACCGATGCCAGCGCAGATCCTTAGCCTCAGAGCCATAATGACAATGATGTATACCCACTCACTCGACTATTATTAGATAAAAGGTCAAATACCCAAAGCTATTCTTGGTTTGGTCTGACTTCTACCGGTAAGGTGAAGAGCGTTACATAAAATGCATTTTGATTGCCCCTTTGTCTGGGTGTCTATGCTGTCATCTACAGGCAGGCTGAGGCTCCAGCACCTCTAACTTTAATAGGAAAGGGGATAATCCTAATGTCACCAACACCCCTACCAGTGCTGTGGGGTGTCACCTTCTTGCCCCATCCACCTATTTGCTTGGGGTCCCCATGATGCCCCACACAGTTCCATTCTAAATCCTACCTACATATCCCTAAACCTCGTGCCCACTAAGCCCCCTTTGACGTACTGCACTGCTTTGCACAGCCGAGCTCTGCTATTACACACATTACTGCACCTTTAATTTTCCATTGTCTGAATGCAACTGTTTCTCGAGTTTCGCGTCTTCAGGGACCTTCCTGGAAACATCAATAGCTGCACGAGGCTGTTTGCCAGCCGGTGTAACTCCGTGTATCCTGGAAACATTTTCACAAGAGCACTGCAGATGATCAGAGCCATGCCGTGCCACACCACGCCACGCCATAATGAGGTTTTGTCATGGGGCACTCGTATTATCATAACGGGGGTACAGGACTCAGAGAAAACCATTTCACACGCTAATTGTATTTCACGCTCTTCTTAAATAAAATACATTTAAAAAACAAATATGGCTTTCAGTGGCATCAATTTTACAGGTGTTTGAATCCTTATCGCTTAAAATTAATGTCGGTGCAGACATTAGTCTTTGTAATTCAAGAGCCGACAGCCGGCCTCTGATAGGCGATGTTGCATCTATTTTTAGGTACAAAAGATTGTCTTTTTCCGTATTAAAATACGGAGTTGGTGTTGTTGAGCCTCACTGAACTGGAGTGGGACTACATCAGGCGTTTTATTTTCATAAAGGCAAATAAAACGCAGTTAAAACGGCATGAATAATAAATGAAAAGCATCCTGTTTGGCTAAGGAGTGTTATTAAATTTGTATTGTTGCTGTTTTGATTATTATTGTCATAAATGGGGCTGGTGGCCAGGCCTTCTGGGCTGCACTTCTACATTTTAGATGTGATGCCACTTATTAAAACTCTAGTGTATGTTACAAGGTCCGGGCTTTTCCTAGCAATTACTGCTCACAAATGGACTCCTATGATGCTCCCTACTTTTATTAATTTTTTAAATTAAATTATTGGTGACTTCTTTTGCCTGCTGTGCCAGTGAATCCTCCATTCGGCATGAGTGAACTGAGCGTCACACTTTCAGGCCAGTCTGACTGCTAAGTGGCCCACTTTAACGCCCGAGCAGAAAGGGTCCTCTGATCCAAACACTAAATATTGGCATAGGCTGTGGGCAGAGTTAGAGACGTCTACCTTCTGGACTGCAATATTTAGTGCCAGCCACCTGGACATTTCACTAGAGTTTACCACACATCATCTGGATTGCAGACAGCTCAAATCACTCATCTAGACTGCGGCACTCGGTGCCAGGTATGCCAACCATGGATAGTCTACACCGGGCTGACTGGACATTAGACCTTAGTGCCAGTTGTTTTGACAGTAAACATAATGGCACTGATCTGCCAACAGTCAGTGGCAGTCATCTGGCCAACAGCAATATTAATTGCCAGTTATCTGGTCATTAAGTACTTGGTGTCAGTCAATTTAATTCTGGTCACCTGGATGGTAGACATTCAGTGAACAGTAAACAGATGTCTGGGCAGCAGTGTCAGTGAGCACAATAAACAGGGGCAGTCATCTGGACTGCAATCCCCATTGCACAGTGTCTGGTGATACCCATGTTAGTTCCAACCTCTGCAGGATAGAATTAAATTTCAGCAATCAGAGCAGCAATACCCAGTGTCAAGAGATCTGCCCCACCAATCCTCAATCTGGATATCACAACTCAGTGACTTGGTGCCAACCATTGTAACAGTTGACTTTAAATGCCAAACGTCTGAAAAGCAACCATGTATTAACAGAAATGCATCAAATGGAGGTATAGCAGACAATGCCAGCTGTGCAGACTTCAATATTAGAGCCAATTCACCTTAACGGCAAACCAGTGCAATTTATGTGACATCAGTAGTTTGTGGCAGTCAGATGGACAGCAGCATTTTCGAGTGGACAAAACTTAGATTCATCCTTTTGGATGGTGGACACTTGCCAGTCACCTTAGTATCAGCACTCGTTGCCAAGCATCTGTAGAGGCTAAACTGAATGCCAGTAATCTCCCAGCTTTAGTGATTTTCAGTCATCTGGCTAGCAATAATGTGGACCTTAGGGCTTGGTGTCAATCATCCAGAGAGTCAACTTTCAAAGCCATTCATCTGGATAGCAAACACTCAATGGGCAGAAAGGCATCATCTGGTACAGAAGACAGTTAATGCCATTCATCTGGACAGCAACACTCAGTGCCAGTCTTTCAAATAATGCCAGACTACAACATGAGTCATCAAGAATCTAAATTCTCAACGGCAGTTGTGTGGTCAGCATGAGTCATTGTCGTTTATTTTGTTGGATGGCACCGGCCATTACACTATTGCTCCGGTTTTGGCTTGTTGTGGTCAGCACCTTGCAGAGTGTGTGGATCAGGGCCATTTCAGCACCTCGGACAGCAGTCACTTTTTATCAGGGACTCTCTGGACATACTATGGCTGTGCAACACTGAAGGACATTGAAAACCATCCGTTAATGGGGACAACAGCAGACAGCAGTGACATTCCTAGGATTGTGGACAGAAGGTGAAAATGATCTTGAAGCAGTTAGTCAGCCCCCGGGCTTGGCAAAAGATTCAAGAATTTGGCCACTAGTAGCAGTAGTAGGTGAAAGCCATCTACAGATATGACCACAATACTTCAGTAACACACTGTCATTTTAGCACTCAGCCAGCAGAGACCACCGTTAAGACCCCAGACACCAAGAAAAATCAATTTCAGGAAATGAAAGAGTACAAAGTGGTAGTTTCATTGTTCTGGACAATTGGCCGAGTAATTCTTAAAGCATTCAATTTTCCAGAACTCTTGACTGCACGCCCCCTTCTCTTTGGGCCACTGGGCTTTCATTGGTTTTGGGCTACAAGATAAAAGACTGTCATTTTCTAGTCATCGGAGTGAAGATGGTTAATTACAGGTCACTAGAGTCCCTTTCATTGCATTAAAATCACTCATAGGGAATGAGTCTGGAACCATTTCTTGCAGTTACGAGAGACCGTATCAACTAGGCCGGCTTAGGCGTATCAGATTTGGAACTTGGCGCTAATCCATGCTGTGTGCTGTCCATGGTGCTGCTTTATCCTGCAGGTAGGGCAGCAGCAGCAATGAGTATTTATCACTTTGTGCCGGGCGCTGATTACCTGCTTAATGCCTTTGGAAGGTAAAATGGTGGATGTCGCTTCTGATTTCTGCAGATGTCTGCATGAAAGAGACCTTGGGCAGTATGACACGCAACCTTTGACTACATAGCTAAGAAATTTTTGCAAATTTCTTAAATCTTATTTTTCCATAGGCAACAGCCGAAAATGACTGTAAAGCAGCTGCCGTCTCATATCAGTTCCACTTATATTTAATAAAGTGCTTAACATTCCTATAATTACTGCGAGCTCTCTATCCTCTGCGGATCATGAACAGATGGCTTTAGCTTCCATTCCCATGATCAATACCGAGGTTGCTGACAGGTTCACATGAGTCGAGGGAGTCGGTCGCTGAGAACTTGATCCTGCTCCCTTCCACGGGTGCAAGGCGAGTGCAGCATCTTGATAAACATTTCCTTACACTGCGGTAAAACGCAATCAAGTGAGGTTTTGTCCTTTCCACAAAAGGATAAACAGACATAAGAAGTTAGGACTTAAGCACCGCTAAAATCAAAATACATCAGACTAGGCTTTATTTGTTACATACTGTTCACTAGTAGACGCAGTCCAGTCAGCTTCATCGTATTATAAGACGTCTGAAACTCTTCTGTGTTATCCAGCCATTCATCATCACAGGAGAGGAGCGGCACCTTCACATGACTTTGTACTGCCGGTCAGATATGATATGAACAGAGTGCCACAGGGGTCATCTGGCATTGTGGTGTCCGACGGGGGCACTCCAATGCCTGCACTTACTCCCCTAAACGTGTGCCAACTCCTCGATTCATTCATTTTATGGTATTTTGTGAAATTTTACACAGCTGTTGAAAACTGTTTATGTTTCTCGGAGCTTTAATTGCACAGGTTTTTTTTTTTTTGTTTTCTTGAATCACTTCTTTTCAATTAGCTTATTTTTTAATGACTTTGCTACCTTAATTGCATTCATTTTGGTTAAAAGTGACAATTAGCTAAAGAGCAGGCCGAGTTAAAAAAAGTTACTTAGTCCCAGGACAGTGGGCGCCATTGAGTGTCACTTCCAGTTGTGGGTGGGGTCAGGTGTACGTGTTGTGGCTCAACTGCCCCCCACCTGACCCCCTCACCACCTTAAGCTCAACCCCTTACTGACTGAGCTATAAATTTGACATTAGGGAAGGAATCCTCTGCATGACACTTCGCCATCAAAGGATTTCAATAAAGATCAGCAAGTAACCTTCTGCCGATTGAGGGGTTAGAGTGGCTGATGTGGGTGAAGAATTGCACACTAGTTGTGAGATTTTTAAGCCACCTCCTTCCTATTCCACATTGGACTGTATAATATCTGAAATTGCAATTGGGAGAGATAAGGTAGACAGAGGCCATTTAAAGAAAGGGAAACCCCCAGTGGTGACGGGAGATCTGCTTCAAATGCCAGTGCTGGGGTGGGAGTCCTCAGCTTGTACAGCGTGTCCCCTACAAGAGGTAAAGGGCATCTTGAACTACTTAATGTCAAACAAAATTTTATTGAGGGCCAAAAACAACACATTAACTACTCAACAAGGGCCTGAATATATTGTGGTAGATAGGGGGCGCTCTCGCTCCCTTGAACCCCTGTCCACGACTCCAAACACCAGGTAAAAGTCCAAATATTGACTTTATTCTTCAGCCACAGCGTACAAAACACCCTCTCCTCCACAATACTCATACAAATAACTAATAATAAACAATAAACCAATCCTCCAGCTCCCAGACGCATTGCCACCCTTCCACCCAGCTCAGCTCGCCGTCTGGGAGCTCCCACAGTCCTTTTATATACCCTGACCCGGAAGTGTTCCCAATCCCCAGTCCATGTGATCCTGTATCACTTCCGGGTCAGGTAAAAGGTTCTTTTCTTCACCCCGGAAGCCCGTCGCTCTTCCTTTGACGAACTTCCGGGTCATAGGGCACAAATAAGTCTTTGGTCCTCCCTGCAGCTCCCTCTTGCGACCCCTGTGGTCTTTGGGGCACCTCCATACTGCAGGGAGGGCTCCATCTGGCGGCCTGGGGGTATTGGCCGGGATGACAAGCCGGCCACATCTCACAATATCAACAAACGACTGGCGGCACATCTCTTACAAACAAGACACATGGGGACGTCTCTGCTCATCACAATAATATTCTCTGCCTTTGAAGCTGTCTTGTCCTCTTCATCAGCTTTTACTTTCTTGGCCATTACCGAAGTCTAGGAAAGAAATTGGTGGTCACAGGAACGAAATCACCATTGAATTGGTAAATGGCAACAGTGCATAAAGTCTGCAATCTGCAAGTGAAGAACATCCGTCTACAGCTGCATCAATTTGTGGCACCCGACCACATAAAGCAAAAACAAAAAACAAAAAACTCACCTAGACCTCATTAGAAGCTGGTCCACAACATGAGTGCAAATGCAACTGTGCTTTCTCTCCACATACAACAATGGATAACAGAAAAGGATAAGGAGCGGCCAGCGCTGACACCTCTCACCAGCAGAGTGGCACCAGTGGAGTATGTGGAGTCGAGCTGCCATCTCCTTCACTAGACAGTCACGTCTCCAATGCCAGACGTTAAAGTTCTTCATGGCAGGGCAGCATGTCACCCTCACGTCACTCTTATTTGCTGGGTCTAACTACAGGTTAGTAGCTGTGGTGTGCTGTGCTGCACAGATAATGTGAGCGGACACTGGGGACGTGTTTTAATGCCAGCTTTGAATGTAATCCAGCTAAATTACATACAATCTACTGTACGTATGAAATGAACTTTTAACTGACTAATGGCTAGCGTGAGTCTCATGTAACAAGTTATGAATGTTGCTTGAAAATGGGCCAAGGGACAAATCCTGCCAGCAGGCCTTGAGTTTGAAACCCCTGACTTAAGGGCTCTGTGAGAGCCGAGGGAGGGCATTCTGAACTGCCATTCCTGAATTGTGTAATGCATAACCTTCTATTAGGAAAAAAAAAAAAAACTATTAAGGATAACATATAAGGCTGATTCCTGACAAAGCCTCACTGACAGATTTGGGACAAACAAAGGCACAAGAAGGAAAGAAAGAAAGAGATGTGGAAAGAAGACATTGGGTGGCACTGTTTCTTTGAAGCTGAAACAGGAGTGTGCCAGTCTACCAGCTCAGCTAGGAACTGAGCCACAGTAGCAGAGTCAGGCCGGTGGGACAGGCAGGCTTTGGTTTAATGGTTATCTCATGGCTGCATTGTGTCGTTCCTTCTTTTAATCTTCATTCATACCTTTTTGGTTTGGATAGAAATCCACTTCCCATGACCCTTAACTGGATTGGACAAGGCTGAGAATATTATATAGTGTTGACTCTGCCCTGCTCTGTCACTCCGTCACTATGTGTATGTGCATGTGTGTGTGTACGTGTGTGCGTATTGTAAGTATGGGATGAACAGGCATCCCTGGACAGGGGACGGTTCCTTGCATGGACGAGAGGCCCCACGTGGATGGACCGGCATCCCGAATGGATGTACTTACAATACCTTCCCTGGCCGGGACTTTCTCTAGGGGTTGTTTATTCCCCAAGGAAGCTAGATGGCAACAGCCCTGGATATTGATACCTGTTCTGACATCAGCAGGGAATGTTAGGAACTGCAGTCTAGTAGCACAGCCCTGCTGGGGTCTATGGGTACCACAAGAGGGCACTGCAGGGAGTAATACTCCTTACTATTTGGGACTTCTGTACGGTCCAACGGGGGAGGCCCTGGCACTGGACATACTCCCAGGTCCTCAATTAAAGGGAATGACTGCCTTGACCAGGTGAGTCGGAGCTGGGAGGAAGGAAGGCAACATGTGACTGGAGGATTGGCAGTGTGGAGAAAAAGAGAACACCGTATACATTCTTTGTACAAGGTATTTTTATAATAAACACCCCTTTGGTTTGAACCCCAGACTTGTTTTTACATGTTTGGGGCTCATTGGCACCCCCTAGCCTTCAATATATATATATATATATATATATATATATATATATATATATACAGTACATACATATATAGGTATATATATATTCTTGTTTTATTCAGCTTTGCCTAGTAAGTTTCATAAGACAATGGGTGTTAGTTATATTGCCATCATTTAATTGGATGTATCCCAAGTATTACATAACTAAGTACTTTCTATATACAATATTTTACAAAGGGGGACCCCAAAACAACACCCCCCCCCCTTTATTTTTAGATTGTTTTCTGAGGTGGGTTGGTTTTCAGCACAGTGACAGCGGACTGGAGGTTTCACAGAGCAGAACAGATAACCAAGATGAGAGCCATTAGTGAGCAGCCAAAACACAGCGCCTACTACCCACTGAGCCTGGCATCTTCCTTGAGCTTTGCTGAACTTTCTTTCTCCTGTCCAGGACTCCGCCCCATCTTCAGTCACCCCTCTACCCTATTGGCTGGTGTTTGTATTCATGTGACCTGTCAATCACTTCTGCTGTGTCCTTCATTTGCATAAAACACACAGTGCAGCAAAGAGCGCTGAAGTTAGGATAATATTATTAAATACCGATAAATAAAAAAACACTTTTTTCTATAACGTCACCAAACTTCTATCAAATCCGTAGGGTCATTTGGAGATTTGGGGTATTTAGTTTTTCTATTGTAGGGGGCTTTTTACAGCTAATTATTGAATTATGAGAATGTTCTTTCTAAGTGGATACCTACTGCTACTGATGTATCATCCTGTCAGATTTAATCTTTTTAACTAAATTAACAAAGGTGGTCTTGTTGATGAGTGAGAAGTGTGTAAATGAGCCAGTCTGCTTGGCATTATACTGTATATAATTTTGTATGTATATATACACCTATCCAGTATATACTGTACATATAGACAGACATACAAACACACACATATGCACAAATGAAGAACAGAACACAAACAACCAAAGTGAAGGAAGTCAGCTCATGTATGAAAACACTTGTGAAACTAATTTCAAAAATAAACATTTGTGGTTGTGTTTAATTTCTAGGTGGAAATATTAAAGACAGAAAGCTGGAGATAACACCCTTCCTTCATAAAGCTTGAAACTGCCGGAGGTTACAACTTGAGGCCACATGTGACCAAAGACCAAGGCCGGTGGCCTGCTGGGCTGGAGTTTACAGCAACATCAGGCTGGATGGATGGCAGGGTTTCTCTTTTTTAATAATTCTTCTTATCATTATTACCACATAGACTTCTGCTATTCTCATCCTTCAAATTTGAATTATTTATTGATCCACTGAAAGAATATGGATGTGAGGCAGCAGGCTAAGGAAATTAAAAATGCATGAAAAGGAAGGGTTGCTTCACAGCTTTTGGGCTTGAGGTTTCACTCTGGGGTGTGAGGCCTTCTGTGGGAAGCGTGCATCTTCTCCCCATGCCTGTGTGGTGTGCACCAAGAGATGGCAGCTTCCTCCGTTACTCATGAAGGGCGAGTGGCAGGTGATTTATAAAACATTACATGGATGTACGGATAGACGGCTCTGTGGACAGATGACTACATGTGGGCTGGATAGACAGATGTATCGTTGGACAGGTAGCTGGTAGGAAGGACAGGTGGCTAGTGCTGCCCTGGACTGACTTGCCCTTGAAATAACTGAACAGCCGAAAGGACCCTGTGGACTAACACGAGGCCTTGAGTAACATTAGGATGAAAGGGCTAACTGCTGAGAGGATGCATCACTGGGCATTAGCCTGGCATTTCTGAACCCACCTAAAAGCCAGTTTATCATGTCACCTTGTATAAGGTACATAATTAGATGGGCTGGGATGGTCCACCGTGGACCTCACTATATTAGTATTGTTTATTTATTTAGTGAACCCCCTGATTCAAGGCAAACGATGAAGTCAACCCCAGTAAATATAATATTAAACTGCAACAGACCTCAAAGCAGAGCCCTAGAGGTAACTGGGCTGCTTGACGATTGATGGGGTTGGCTCATCTGAGGAGATCCTAAGCTTTACCAAAGGAGGGGGAACAGGGGGCTAGTTGGGAACACAGCAGGAGACCACCAGATCTGCAGACATCTATGAGATGGATTGTCCATTGGGAGACCCTCATTTTTTCATTCAAGAGAAAGTCAATCCATTTCTTTTGTTTATGGTTGACTCTAATTTCATTATAACACCACAGTGAAGGTTGCCAGTCTCATCTAATGCTCTGTTATCTGGATTGTCGTTCCAAAGGCTCCACTTTTTAACAGATAAACAATCAGGCTGAAGCCTACAGAAAGTGGCACACTTGTCCCCTGGCACTTGATACGTTCCCTGACCACTTGGGACGTATACCTCCATGTAAGGCGCCACTCAAGACTGACCATGGCCCCAGCTAAATCAACACCACCATAGGCACAGTGCACTGGCGTTGGCATTAAAGAAAGGGGAAAATCAGCAAGCATAGCAGAAACCGTGTATGAGAGAAGGTAAAAGTGTGACGAGTACGGTCTGCATCCTAATGACAGCCGAGATTGTTGACAGGACACCAGAGTTGTGGGACAAAAAGCAGAGTATCTGAAGAAACACCCACCCAGACACAAGGTGAACTCTCCACCTCACGCAGACAATGGTCAAGCATGGGCTCAGACCTGGAGCGGCAAGGCCGCTGCACTAACTACTATGTGGCCATGTCAGCTAGTTGACTGCACATTGGTGACAGGACCACACAGCTCCATCAAGAAGAGTGAAATCCAGGACTCCATAAGTCCACTGGGCAGAAATGTGACGTGGCCACCATGATGTACACAAACGGACAAGCATAGCACATCTAAGCAGACCGGCAGTCCTGAATGAGGGCTTCAGCGCCTTCTGCTGTGGCTTCGGCGTGGCTGTTGAGCTTTTCCTGGGGCACCTCCGGTCCCTGGCTTTTACTTTCTATGTCTTTTTATTAACTATGCTCTTTCTTTGTAATCATTTTGTAGCATTAGTTCTCTAGTTTTACACTTTCTCTGTTTTTTTGCTGTCACCTTTTGCTGTTAATGCTGAGCCTGGGGGGGGGGGGGGCGCTCATGATTATGCTGCTCCCAGTGCCTCAATGTAAGGGTCTGCAGCCCCCCGGATATCTCCTGGGACACTGAGTTTGTCTTCTTTGGCTGTTACTTCCCTCTTCTCACTTCAATAAACGTTTGGATTATATTTTTAGTGTATCATTTGGTCTTTTATCCCCATTTTGTATATTTGCTTTTAGTAATTCTGGTTCTCTTTTGTATTTTTTGCACTTTGTATTGCTTAGCCTATTTAGCATGTGGTCTTTTTGTTTTCTTTGGCCTTTTCCTCATTATAATAATTGGCATCTTGGCCCTTTTTGAGTAAAATAAAAATGTATCTAATCTTATGTTTTTTATTATATACTGTAGCTTATTCATCATTGTAGTATTTTGTACCCTGGGATTTCTATTGGCCATTTCTTCATGTTTGTATGTTTGTCATTGTGGCCTTTGTATTGCTTGCCCTTTTCAATTTCATACTATTTTGTATCCTGGGCCCAACCACAGCCTAATCTGCAGGTCTGTAAGGGTGTGCGAGAAAAAGACACAGGGCGAGTGCAAAGTGCAAGTGGACAGCAATGAGGCCTGGCATTCATGCCCAGAGCAGGCAGCAGTGCTATCTACCACATTGCCCTGACTGGAGAAGATGCAGTTGATAAACAAAATGAAACAAAGCATCTAGAAAGGGGCTTAGAGTGGCCAGCTAAGGCTGCTCCACACCCCGGGGGTCCACTATTATCGAAGTCTCCCTTACCGTTTGCCATAGACAGCAACAAAAACCTCCAGAATGCGCTGAGGGACTTCACACCACCAGATGGCGCTCTGGTTGGGCAGTGTGAGTGACAGGCCAGGTGGCTTTGCCATCGGCCACCTTCTGCACAGGCAGGGGGCCATCATATCCGGAGCCTAATCCCAGAATATACCTCGCTGAGTGAAAAACTGGAATTTTTCCAGGAAAGTCAAGACTGCAATATTTGTATTCACTGTGAAGTGTCTATTAATAGCCTCTGCTACTCCAATGAAAGCTCACATATTATATAAACAGCCACTTGATTTTTTTTCTCATAGATGCCCACTAAATAAAGATGTTACTCTTCAAATAGAGTCTTTGTTCATCCCACTTGTCGGAAAGAGCCAATATAACCATCATCACGCATTTAACGCCATATTGCCTGGCTGAAATAACCCTCACTATCCGCCTTTCCTAAATGCCTTCCCAAACTGTTGATATTAGTTCATTCGTTCTCCTCTTTCCGACATTAATCCCACTTCTCCCACCATCCACGACACAATGATGCCTAGGCTCTCGACTTCCACTCACTCTAATGCAACCAATCCGTCCATCCATTCATCAATCCAGAGCAGGGGTGCAGGGAAGTTAGAGAAAGTGGGGTCCCAAACCAACGCCATCACAATGCAATGGCAGTGGAGGTGTGGGCTTCGTCCATCAGAGTATCCCACTGTGTTTTGGCTATCTGATCATTCATCACAGATATCTAGCTGGGGTTGTCGTCCATCTTCATACGTCACTGCTCCCCGGTGTGTACCCTAATGCTAACTAACTGTGCAGATTTGCACACGTTGACCTTCTGCACTGCTCCGCCATGCTGTATGTTTTCTGGTGTTGAGCACGGACTCAGTGACCTGCCTTACTTCTAATAGAAAGCCTGTTTCTCATTTTTTTTTCTTTCTAGATAAATCTTTGATTTTTTTCTTTTTTCTTACCACAATGGGATTATCCATCTTTTTTTTTTTTTTTTTAGACCAAATTATCCGGGCAGAATTTATCCAAACGCAGAGGCTCTCTGGACCCCAGAGTACAGAAGGTTTCTATGTATTCTAGGAAGCACACCTTCTCTCCGTTTAGTCGAGGCTCTTTCTAAACCTCAAAGTGTCCTTGGAGAACGGCTGCTGTAGCCGACTCTCACACAGAGGCCTGTTAGAAGCGGGGGGCTCCTTGACGCCTTTAGCTTTATGTTTTTTTAAAGAAACCTTTTGCTGACCTTCATTATTGACTTATAGAATTTCTCCCATCATGACCCACGTAACTGTGCAATCAAAACTCGGAGTTGTCCACTCTGTGAGTCAGACCTCCGTGTCCTGTCCTGAGTGATACAAAGAGGGTCTTACCCTAACCCTCCATCACTCCTGACTGCTTCAGCCAACCTTCACAGCTTACAGGTCTTCCACCAACTAATGCACAGTCTGGAACTGCTCTTCCAGCTTTGACCCCAGGCCGCGCCTTTAACTCTTTCAGGGCTGATGTTGACTTTTGTCGGAATTCAGAGGTAGAGGACAGAAATCGGCTGTAAACTGCAACAAAACCCGTCCTTACCTTTTAGTTTGATTCTCTTTGCTAGAAGGAAAGTTAAGTAGCTTTTGCTGATTTTTCCTTGATTCCCTGCACTTACATGAGTAGCAAAGAGCAAACAACCTCTAAAATGGCATCAACATCTGTTGAGGGACTAAAGCAGATGTGGAAATTAAAATACTCCATAAACGTCTTACGTATTAGCGCTGAACCGGACTCTGACTTGTCAGACTTGGAATTTGATGCAAATGATTTGAAGATGGAGATCAAAAACGAAATTGAGGGACCAATATCGGCTGATCAGTCTCTAGCTGATTGTGGTGTTGAACACGTTCGTGCAGCTGATACACCTACAGCAGCCTTCGCTTGGTAGGACCACCACTTATGATGACAAGAGGTACAAACCATATTGCGTCACACTGCGACTACCACTGCCACCTACCTGCTGTGCGAAGACAGCCAGGCAGCCAGCCCACTGTGCATTCCTGCTGGCCATTGAGGCGCACCTGCGCCACCACTGCCGCCAGAGATGCCAAACATGCGCCAACAGCAGCCCCAGCACATAGCAACAGACATTTTATATTGATTCATGTGTGAAACCAGTACATTGTGTACTTTTCAGAAAACTGAAAAAATATTCAGCCCTCAAAGAGTTAATTAGGACTTTGAGACTACAGCTGTCAATCACATCCAGGGTGGCTTAATTGTGCACCTGTCAATCACATCCAGGGGGCTTGAGTGTGCACCTGTCAATCATGTCCAAGTGACTTGCTGATTGGATGGGAGCTGTTATTATGATGTAAGTGTCAACTCACAGTGCTACGATTGTCTAAAGTGCAAAGAGGGGGAGACGACCACTTGAATCGTTATTATGTAAGACATACAAAATTCAAAAGTGGGAAATGAGAAGCATCAGTGTGGGGGCATGTGTGTATGTCTGCTGTGTGGGGGGGCATGTGTAAGGGGGATGAGATGTGTGTGTCCATGTGGGAGTGTTGTGGGGCACCTCAGTGGCTTCTCTATGCCTAACCTGGCGCTCAGGCTGTCTGTTGAGAGGTGGACCGGAGGACAGTCTTGGCTCTGCTTCTTTCAGCTCCAAGTCACTCCTCCTACCAAAAGAGTAAACATAAAAGTATATAATACAACATATCTCAAGTGAAATGTGGCCACTCCCTGGGGTCCAGATAACTCTGTGCAGCAGGGTCAGAACAGCAGATCAGTCCTGAGAATGCCATTGAGGAGGCTCTGAGAGATTGGGAGCTCAGCTCTTTGAACCTTGATCCTTGGTTGTCTGGGGGCCAGCTGATTTAAGTGAACTTAGTAGAAGTGTCATTGTTCATAGCCCACAAATTAACCCATCATGCATTGGAGAAGAAGACTGAAGCAGAAGGACTATAAGGACCAGAGATGCGTGAGGCAGCATTAGGCCAACAGTCAGTGCCCAGCAGATGAGTGGCTACCCAGCACACGGTGGCATCCCTGAGGCAAGCATTGACAGGTTCAACATCTGCAGCTCATCAACAGCATCAGGAATGAAGAGTGGGCTGCTTGATTTATGATTTCATTTTGAGGAGACCACTGCATGAAGATACTAGAATATGGGCAAGTAACACTCATTGGAATGGAAACGAGACACACCTGAGGCTGATGGTCATGTGAGACGAGCTTCATGAGGGACAGGATGGGAATTGTAGGTGGAGTTCAAAGTTCAAAGCCAAAAAGAGAACAAAATGGGCAAAAAGCAGGCTGGAGGCACAAGTCATTCCCATGATGCACCACAGCCACAACCCCTTCAGACAGCAATGCTGAACTGTCTATTTGGACCTCACCAGCCTGAAAAGACTACGGGCAGATGTGGAAACCACTGGGGGAGATGGAAGCCACGAGCAGCTGCAATGCGCTTTGTTGTCTGTTTTCTCCAGCCATGTTGAAGGCTCTCCAAAATGCTCGGCTAGACCAACAACATGGAGAACCACCCCTGGGACAAGCTTTGTGTTAACGCAAGCATCTTATCGAATAGGAAAACTGTGTGTGAAGCAGGGCAGCATCGGGGCTGACGCTCCCCACCGATATTTTGTGCAAACTCCTCCTGATAAACACAAAACCCACCAGCCTCGTGGGCTGACAATCTGCATCACCATGGCTACTTTGAAGGCCCATTCAATGCACAAATGATTTCATCCTGCATCCTTGTAGTGCTCTTTACTGTCCCAATTGCTTTGTTCCATGTGACTACAGTGCCATCACTCAGTGACACTAGAGCACCTCCCTCACACATGCACCGATGGCGACTGGTTGGTCTCCTCCTCACCTAATTGATGGTCTCTCTTACTACAACATCATAGCACGTCTCACTTCTTCAGGGACGTTGTTCATCATATTACTACAGCACTCATTCTAACCCACCAGCATATCACGGGACCCTCCTTCCCTGCACAACGGCTGCTGTGCCCTCCTCACTCCTAGAGAGAGTAACACCTGGCCAGGTGGCATTGCTCATCATACCAGTTTAGAGCCTGTCTCACATCTAGAGTGGCATTGTGCCATCCTCGATTCTACATCTGTGTCACTCATAGTAACATTTAGTCTCATTTTTTTAAGACTACAATGGCATCACTCATCATAACTTTATCCTTTGAGATGCCATCACACCTCACTTGCTGAAAGCATGGCTCATCTTCAAGCTATATCGTGTCTTTCATAACGTTATTGTGGATAACTTGGCTAATCGTGACATTAGAACACCGTCCAATGTCCATAATCCATTATCCCACTCACTATATCCTAACTACAGGGTCACGGTGGTCTGCTGGAGCAAATCCCAGCCAACACAGGGCGCAAGGCAGGAAACAAACCCTGGGCATAATGACATTACTCATTACAATTTGACTGAGCAGTCCTCACGTCTCCTAAAGTTTTGCTTTAACCTTATAATGCCTACCTCACCTCTACAGTGGCCTCCATTGCGCCCTCCAACTCCACAATAGCATTAAAACTTTATTGTGCCACCTGGACTTCTCTTAACATGTTGCCCTCCTCACCTCTGCGGTGGCTTTTTTGACCATAACATTGTGCCATCTTCAACCCTAAAATGGCATCACTCATCCTACCATTATTGTCCCATCCATGCTCCTCCAGTAGTATTCTCTTCTTAACCCTATAGTGCCCCACTATCTCTACAGTGGCATTCATCATTGTGCCCTCTTCACCTCATGATAATTTCATTGTGCCATGCCCATGTCTCCAACAGTATTTCTCACCTTAAAACTTACGTTGCCCTCCTTGCCTCTACAGTGGCCTCATGGACTATAACATTGTCGTCATAATGGCACCAGTTGTCACATTTTGATTGTGCCATCCCCCTTTCTCCAGTAGTGCTGTGCTTCTTAGCCCCAGAGTGCCCCCCTCACCTGTAGAGTGGCTTCATTGACTGCAGCATTTTTGTGCCTTCTTCAACTAAATAGTTGTGTCACCCAAAACATTCGTATTAGGCTGGCAGCATTTCTCCAATCCGATCGCTCCTATTAACACTTATGTTGCCATCTTCACCTCACTCATAATAATATTATCATGCCCTCTTCACCCTATAATGGAATCATTCATTACAATTATATTGTGTCATCCACGCCTCTCAAATTGCATGTCTCTTCTTAACACTTTTGTTGACCTCCTCATCTCTACAGTGGCTTCACTGATTACAACATTGTGCCATCTTCCACTCCACAATCACATCATGCATTATAATTTTACCGTGCCGTCCACATTTCTCCAATACAGCAGCTTATCTCAACTACGTCGTGTCCCTCTCACCCATTGAGTGGCCTCATTGACTAAACATTGTGCCCTCTAAACCCCCTCAATGGTGTCACTCATTAGAATTCTGTGCCCACCACACTTCTTCAATAGGATTACTCACTTTACACTTAAGTTGCCCTCCTCACCTCTACTGTGGCATCACTCACTAAAACATAATTGTGCCCTCGTCACCTCCATAATGGAATCCCTCATTACAACGTTATCGTGCCCTCCACGCCTCTTCAACTGAATGTCTCAGCTTAACACTTATGCTGCCCTCTTCTTACTCTGCTGTTGACTGGAACATTGTGCCATCTTGAACTCCATCATGGCATCACTCTTTGTTAATTTATTCAGTCATCCACAGTTCTCCAGGAGCACTGCTCCTCTTAACCCTATAGTGCCCCCCTCACCTCTTGGACTTTAACATTATTTCACTCTCTCTCACCTCTATAGTGGTGTCGCTCCTTACACCTTCACTGCGCCAACATTACTGGTCATTATAACTCTTCAGTTGTCCTCCTCACCTCTACTGTGGCATCACAAATAATAGCATTATTGTGGCCTCTTCACCCCATAATGGCATCCCTCACCCTAATATTATTATGCCATCCTTAAGTCTGATGTTTAACCCACTGCTCCAATGGTGCCTGTCACTTTGACCATGGCATCACTCCTTCTGTGTTAAGGTGTCCCTATTGTGGCTTTTCACTGCTTCAAAGCAGATTGAGATCTTCTTCATCTGCTGAGCTGTACACATGGAGCTTGTGCCACCTGTTCTCTGCCTCTGTCTTCCTTCAGGTGACTAGCTGGTTGGCAGAAGTACGAGGTGCATCAGGAGCTCCTGGATTCTCAAAGTGTGCCTTCGGCTTTGGGGATTGACTACACTGCATTGCTGTGAGTGCTCTTCAGTGACATGCAGAGGACACCATCTCAGCTCTCTGAAAAGCCAACAAGCTGGTCATGAGGGTATCCAATGCTGTGTTTAAATCAAAGGAGGGCTGTGGGTTCAAAAACAGTGTGGCCCTAAGGCTGGCACGTCATCTGATGTGAAATTCTACTCATGGAATGCTGACTATTCGTAATATGCTGGCATTAAAAAATATCCAGGCATGGCTTCTAGGAGCCTTAGAGGGACAGCCTGGCCCTCAACTGTCCCTCTCTGGTCACACTGCTCACTGCAGTGCCCATCTCTGAAACCCACTGTCCTCACACCCAAGTTAAGAACCAGTTTTTCATGGTTCTTAACTCACTCACACTCCTGCAGTTCAGGGCCACACACCAAAAGCCCAGCAGCCTTTGGCCATGTTTGCCCACAATGGCCAGGCTCTTTGCTCCAGCGTGCCATGTTTTCTGAACACAGGATGGCCTAATTTCTCCTGAAATGGAGTACAATGAGGTTTTATTTCTCTCTCAGTCAAAACAACTTTTCTCCAGCAACCCCCACCCCACCACCCCCACCGGAAAGAGTCCCACGAGAGACTTGACACCTTTAATGTCGTTCAGAGTGGCACAGGAACCAGCGGGGGAGGTGCACAGAATGCGAGCCGCATGCCAGCTAATTAAAACCTGAAAGCGGCGAGCCTGGCACAGTGACGCGTCTCTCAAGTCGATTTTGTGGACAAGCCCTCATCACACAAATGAGGATACACATCCCTGATGCAAAGTTCATGCTTCTATGGGGGGCATTGGCTAAATTTAGCAAAGGTTTGCCTCCCCCCCTCCCCCAATTTACTTCCAATATGGAGTTTAGGATAAACCCAGGCCTTGAAAATGTAAAGTGAAGGTCTGGACAAATGGCTTCATACTGAGAAGTTAGGAAACAGTTGAGCAGCGGTAGAGGGTCCCTGAAGATCTTCAATCCTGGCTCCATCAGCCCTGCTTCTGAACCTCAAACAGACTCATCCTGGCATCATCTGAAGGTGCAGGCACTGGAGATCAGATGGGATCCTCCTTACAGGGTGCACACTGCAGAGATTTGCACAGAGAGCTCCAGAGATCAGGTGAGCAGAAAGCACCCAATACCCTTCAAGATCACAGCCTAAGCAAGACTCTAAAAAGTGATGATAAATAACAGTCTGAAGTACTGCATGGGCAGCATGCTGAGATCTGACAGCATCGACCTCCATGAAGGGAGATCAACAATGAGGGTCTAACATCATAAGAACCTAAATAAAAGAATTTGTACACAAATGATAACCAGAGTGCTTAAGGTAAATTAGC
Source organism: Polypterus bichir lapradei (assembly GCA_026402145.1). Lineage (NCBI taxonomy): Eukaryota > Metazoa > Chordata > Cladistia > Polypteriformes > Polypteridae > Polypterus > Polypterus bichir. Next base: position 64,061,316 of record JANRMT010062814.1, read on the forward strand.
AGAATATGGAGAAGTGACAACATCAGCCTATCATGCATTGCACAGCAGCGTTCTGACATTCATCAGCCTACACAGAAAGAAATCAACATTCTATGGGACTATCAACATAAAATCAAAAAAATATTTATGCAAATATCCTCAAGAATGATCAATACAAATTAGCAGAAAACAGAGAAGTGACATGACGATGGGAGACTGCATGTGCAGTGCTCTGAGATCTGACAGCATCAGCCTACACGGAGACACGTCAACAGTAGGGGTTTAGCAACACAAACACTTACAGAAACTACAAATGGCAGCTGAAGCACCTAAGGCAGATCAGCAGAATACTGAAACATGACAACATTAGCCTGTATGTACAGAAATGACACTGAGATCTGACAGCATCAGGCTAGACGGAGACAAATCGACGGTGGGGGTTTGGCATCTGTCACACACACAGGCGCACATGGGAGGAAGTCTAAGGGCTTAACTGAGCATGAGCTACAGAGTCACGGGCTGATTGCACAAATGCCTTTTCTCCTTCTTCTGTAGACCTCCAGAAGGGAAGACCAAGTAAAGCTCCACCTACTTCAGGTACCAGACCACGCCTTCTGTCGACCTCGCTTTCACCCAAATCTCGCCTCTTCCTGCCAAGCATGTATAAAGCCCAAGATCTCCACTCACCAAATTAGTCACATTCTGACTTTGATGATCTGCTCTTTTTTTGATTGCCAGTTGTGATAATATATGGGGTGGATCCTCCAAAACTTCTTCTTTGTTTTTTTGTCTTTTCACACAACATAAACATTTACAGAAACTACAAATGGCAGCTGAAGCACCTAAGGCAGATCGGCAGAATGCTGAGACGTGACAACATTAGCCTGTATGTACAGGAAGGACACTGGGATCTGACAGCATCAGGCTGCGTGGAGATGCATTTACAATTTAGTTTTGACAAAGTCGTTCTTGAAGAAGGTACGTTTATAAAAATGACGAGCGGAGAACTTGGGGTGAATCAGAAAAATATGGACAAGCGACAACATACATGATTTGATGGCTGACCTGGGGACAAATAAAGTTCTATCTGTCTATCTATCTATCTATTTATCTATCTATCTATTATACAGTGCATTTCAAATCTATCTATCTATCTATCTATCTATCATATAGTGCCTTTCATATCT
>JANRMT010062814.1:64062491-64114990 GCA_026402145.1 Polypterus bichir lapradei
TATCATATAGTGCCTTTCATATCTATCTATCTATCTATCTATCTATCTATCTATCTATCTATCTATCTATCTATCATATAGTGCCTTTCCTATCTATCTATCTACTGTATCTATCTTTCTATGTAATGATCATTGCACACACTCCCCAACATCGTGATTCGGTGTACAGCCCAAGCCCCCCCTATAATTCGACACGTCTGTCTCCCTCACCAGAAGCACCTCAGGACTCGCCAGTCAGATGGCAGGATTAACGTGTGACATTCGCAGTGTGCTGAAGCGTCCTGAAGCTGTACAGTGCCAAGTCTGAACACAAGCAGGTCCCAGTAAAGTAAGCCTCCAAAGTGTTGAGAGGAGTCAGGATGAGGGGTATAGCTGTGCTCCATAGAGATCAGTCACCTTCAGCCATTACCCCGAGAGGTGACGAGACCACCTTGGGTGGCTGAGAAGTGACTGAAGTGAAGGGAAGTTCCAGGGACAGACTGCTGAAGCCGTCAGATATCTGGCCGCATGCTCAATTCCCTAATTAAAATCTGAAACAAAGATCCCAAATTCTGCCAAATAATTAGGCCTTCGCCCTAAAGTCGGAGTGAGTAGAGCATGAAGGAGATCTGTGGTCAGCCCCACCATGTGAGTCAGGGGCTTCATCGGATCACTCACATTAAATCGGCTTCCCCAAGGGAGGTGAAATGCATCGGCACATCCAGCGGATGCTAAAATACATCAAATGAACGCATTTCTTGCTTCATTAGAAGAGACAGAAATAAGTGAGGGATCTTACTCGAAGGGGAGGGTTTAATTAATTCTTGCTTCGTTCTCGTAATAATTGAGTGCATCAGCTCTTCCTGTTGCCTTTGTACCCTGACGCAGAGGCTACTTGAGCAGACAAACACACGAGAATGCTAAGAAGAGAGGCAGAAAGAAATCAATGGCATCAGAAGGCTGCTAAGGCAGGCAGGATTTCTGTGACGCCGAGCCCATTTGTAGGGCAGCTCCAGCCACACGGATCCATGCAAATGTGGCAGGAATGGTGGACTAAAGGCGAGGTTGGCATCCCGCAGATCCCATCAGTTGATCTTTACCCGAAGAGTGGCTTTTACAGCGCCAGGTTAAATATTTTGAACCTCGATGGCAGGATGGTGTCCACCTCTTCTTATATGGCTTGGAGGGTTAAACGCAGCTCTGGCGTATCTCTCCTTGACCGCCTGGCATCCAAACCAGACGCACCCTCCGAGACAATAATAACAGCAGCCGAGATAGATCCAAATCATTCAGTATTGGCTAAGCTGTCATTCACTTTATCTTTTTTAAGATCATACAGAGCTTCTCTGATCAACAGTGCTGAAAGCCTTTCAAGTCCCATTTCCTCAAAGGCAATTGCCCTCTCCCTTGAGATGGGCACTGAGGCCATTTGTCGAAGAGCTCAGCTACTGTTCCCTTCTTAACTCCTTCTTTTCTAAATTTTTACAAGCTCCTCCTTTTCCTGATAGCACCAGAATATCTCTAACTTAGTGCTCGACCCATAAAGAGTGGAATTGAATCCACAACCTTAAATCGCAGCCCCGGGCCATCGAGTGACCCCGAGCAAGTCACTTGTCACTTGGCAAGAGCAGGCACTGTGGATTACGTGTGAGCTATAAAAGGGGCTTTAAATTTGGACCACTGGGAGCCCCATGGCGTACAGTCCATCACCAGAGCCACTAGGCCACAATTCATGAGGGCTTAGATATTTGTGGTCTTCAAAGTGATTGTAGCCATGCTTTGCTGTCTGTTATGGCACTGCACCCTTCCAAGCTGTTCTGCTCACTAGCTCATCTGGAGTCATCTTACTTATAACATCAGCTACACTGCGTTTGTGCCTCTACAAGTAGGTAGGTCTGAACGTGAGAGGGTTCTGGCCAAGTAAAGAGAAGGAGAGCAATGGGGGGATTTGGGGTGCTGCATTAGCATCACTGCATTGACTTATTTGGCTGACGCCTCCATCCATGTGACTTACGACAGCTATTATACAATTGGTTACATTTCTTTTGGTTTTCCAATTGGAGCACAGGCAGGTCAAGTGACTAGCTCAGGGTCACACATGGTGTCAGTAGTGTGATTTCCACCCACAACCTACGGGTTTGCAGTCTAAAGCCTTAACCGCTACACCACGCCGCCTGCACATCAGACACTGATTTAAGCAAATCTTGGACCCCTGTGTACGCCTTCAAGGCTGAGTGAACTGCCATGGACACACACCATGAAGATTTGCATCTTGGTGAACTGCCACCATGACAATCATGAATCTGCAAAGATCTGACAGCGGGAGCTAAAGAAGTATCTACGATCAGCTCGCTTCGCAAGCAGGCCACGTGAAGGTGGGGTTCTTCCTATTAGCTTGCATAGTATGGAGACAACTTCTGAGGTAGACGTTGTGGGTTCATGATGGGCCACTGACCCAAACCTTCACATGGAGCTAATTCATGGAGCTGGTGCGAATCCACATTAATTTCACTAGGGGTAGTGCAATACACCACAGGTGATAAGGAGTGAGAAGAGGAGGTTGGGGAGCAGACACACAACAGGCAAGGGGGAAATACAAGAAATGATCACGAGAGCCAATACCATAAAGCCAGAAGCAAAAGCTACAGTCATCGTGGAAGTCATGGTATGCCATTTTCTATATTAAGTCTCTTATTTCACATCCTGGTCATGTGGTAACATAGGGCACAAGACAGGAACAAACCACAGGTCAAACACACACACACACACTAAACACACACTGAGGCCAGCATGTAATAAGTACACAAGTTTAATATGTCACTGTGCTCTGTACAAAAAATATCTGATAAATCCACTCACATGTACAGGCCAGATTTAGCACACAGGGGCTCAGCATTTAGAACTGCTAGGTAAGCATTAGAAGACAAGAAAGGGACAACTACGAAAATGGGCATTGTACTATTTCTGTGTGACAGAGTCAGCATGACATTGGATCCTCTCTTTGCCTTGTTTCGAATGGCATGATTTACCTAAGTGGGGGCCTGCACATGGAGAAAGAGTATAAAGCCTTGGAACATTGCCCGGTACACCTTTGAAGCCAATGGACAGATAGAAGATTACTTCATCCGATCCTGAAAATCCTTCCAGCGCAGCGACAAAAATGGCAGACTCTATACGAAGGTCTTGTCATGGCTTCCTGTCTGTTATGCCGCGTAAATCATAATTAAAGAAAGCTACGTTATTTTCTCTTATGTGATTTCTTACCGCCGTATCACTATGGGAGGGATATCGCCTCGTTATAATATATTTATTCAGGTTCAGGTTACTTAAAACGCCACAATTAAAAAGAATTTATTCCAACCAGGAAGCTAGTGTCCCCTGCTGGATAGACAGCGTAGCTAACCTAAATGTCTTTGGGCAATGGGAGGAATACCACACAGACATGGGCAGAACATGCAGAGTCCACGCAATCAGGACATGAATGCTGGTCACATTACCGCGAGGCAGCAGGCCTACCCTGCTACTATAAGAGATGCCCCTTTGGTCTCAGCTTTTAAATCCCGGCTGAAGACTCACTACTTCAGTTTAGTATACCCTGACTAGAGCTGCTGATTAACTGTACAGACTGCATCTCTGTTGTTAGTCATTAGCACTAAAACATAAGCAACATGATAGTTATAATTTGATACTAACCCTCACCTATTCTGTTTCTCTTCTCGGTACTCAAATGTGGCACTTGGTGCCACGGCCCACCTGCCAAGTTGTTTTGCCTGCCTAAGGTAAAGTCATCCCTGATGGAGGATCGCAGGAATCATGGGAAAGAGGGGTCCTTTCATCGGATTGGCTGGCCCAGCACTGTTTTAGCCGTAGAATGGCCAAATGGGGGAGGCAGCTTGATGGATGAGGTCTCCAGGACTCTAAACATATCCAAATCATATTATGGGATATCATCTACTGTTAAATTCTGCTTCTAAGATTTTTATCTTACACTGTATTGAGGATTTGTTCTGTTCTGTGTATTGTACTGTATTGTATTAAACCCTTCTTTTTGACACCCACTGCATGCCCAACCTACCTGGAAAGGGGTCTCTCTTTGAACTGCCTTTCCCAAGGTTTCTTCCATTTTTTCCCAACAAGGGTTTTTTTGGGAGTTTTTTCTTGTCTTCTTAGAGAGTCAAGGCTTGGGGGCTGTCAAGAGGCAGGGCCTGTTAAAGCCCATTGTGGCACTTCTTGTGTGATTTTGGGCTATACAAAAATAAATTGTATTGTATTGTATCCCTGTGCCACGGTGCCACACTCTTCACAGCTTCCTCTAACAAAGGGAAACAAGATAAAGGAAAGATATCCAAAACACCGCCATCTTTTATAGAGTTGTCACCATGACGGAAGGGTCCAACTAAATAGCCCAGAAAAAGACTTAAGTGTATAATACCCGGGGCAGCCTAATCATTCAGTCTCTTATACCTGACCCTGGACCCCCCCCAGAGGTTTATTTTCTTGACTGGAGGTTTTCTTCTCTTCTCTTTCCAGCTGGTCAATGATAAGTTTAATGGACAGACATTGTTAGGACCCATTGATGTTACATTACTGCTCCGTTTTGCTGCTATGCTTGAGCAAATCTTTCCATTTTTGCGTACTCACTGTGTAATTTATTATGTTTAGGATTTCACTTATGGCAGCAAACTTGTGGCAGCACTCTGAGTAAGCAGAACTAACTTGACCTGAACGTCAGAGGTCCCCTGGCAAGTCACATGACTAGGGAGCAACAGCAAACAATGTGGCGTCACCCCTAGTGACAGCAAAACAAAGCGATGTGGAATCCTTCGTGGATTTACAACAGCAACAGTGAAACAATATTTCATAAGAGTAAGAATCGACGCTTACACAGAAAGAATAAAACAACACTTCAAGAAATGATTTGGACAAATGGCCACAATGCACTGCTGCATTCAAGTGTGCATTGTCCTGACCTGAGCACTCGGGCTGGAGGACACCAGCAAATGATGACCCTGGCTAAAACAGGGACATTCATTAAAAACCCTTGAAAGCGCAGCGAGGCAAGCGGCAGACCTTGGGCGGCTCACAGGCGCAGTTCATTTCAATTTGCTGGACTGCTGGAGTTTTTAGTGTCCTCTGGGGAGCAGAAGTAGTTGCAGTCAGGACTCCGACATCCTAATATAAACCAGGGAGCCTTAGCCTGAGGACACTCTGGACACTTTGTAAGAGGCCATTTTCTTGACCATCTCTGGCACCCCAAACCGAAGAAACGCCTGGAGACAATTACCTGAGCGGCAATCCGAGCCGGGCAGTACTGGGGGAGCCATCGCTGGCTATCAGCCGCAGCACAGAAAATTACATCAGCGTATGCCGGGAGGAGATTATATATTGATCTTTACAAAGATTCACTGGAAAAATGCCCTTTTTGTTTGCCAGAAGGGTCCAGACATGGTCAGTTAAGAATAACTGATAAGTTGGAATTCTCAAGACTGTACCTTAGAATGCTGTACACAATCCGATAAACACTGAATAATTTAACAATTATACGGGGTGGGCTGGGAGCAGAATCTTTACGTGAAAAAGCTTTATTTTGTGAGTTACCTGGCTGTCGTTTCAGGCCGTTTCTGCTTCTCGGTATAATGCAATGCAATCGGGGTGCAGGTTAATAATGCAGCCATTGTCTTGTTTCAGTGTGGGATTTCCGGACCACCTTTAAAGCTTTAAGTATGGATAGGTAATTTAATTCCTGGGTGTGATAGTCATCACATTAAAGGATGGCAAATCGTTTAATAAAAAAAAAAAGGGAACGATGAAGAAAAAGTCCATTTTTATGCGTTTCCCACCATTTAAAAAGGAATAGAGTGTAGCCTCCTGAAATCCATAAAAATTACTTAACTACCTCAATCAACATCTTAATCTGCAAATTAATGATAATTATGGCCATGGGCTGATTTCCAACCTAACTTCCAAAGTTAAGTGTTAGCCTGATTATGACACACACAATTCTAGCCGCTGGCTAGGTTATTAAACTAGTTAATGGAGAATAATGGAGCGCTCGACTTATTTTTAACTGCTCTGCCGGAATTGAGTAAGAGTATATAATATGTTGGAGGTAATTGTGACTCGCTGCGCTGATGGGATAAAGATGTCATTAAGTCACCCGCCCCTGTCCATTCGTTTATTGACGACTTCATTAAAAGGGTTATCGATGTCCACTAGGTGTCTGCCCATGCACCAAGTTACCGTTTTTCACAAACAGTCTTTATTCAAATAACAACCAGAAATTAAAATAAATCAGGACGAGCAAAAATACAGTAGATCTTGAAAAATACAAAACAGAGAGCCTCCCCTTCAGAACTGCGGACAGCTCCTGGCCGTTATATGGAAAGGATGTAAGAGTGGGAGTCGCCATGCCTGGCATCGTGTCCTCCACACCCATGACATTCATGACATGATCCAAATGTGGCCAGCTGGACAAAGACCTGCAACCTCATGGGTTTGTAGTGACCTGAAAAGAATGTGGTCAGAGGAGGAAAAGGAAACAAATTCAGAAAGAGAAAGGTCAGTCATCAAGATTAACCAAGTCAAACGGTCAGAAGAGCAAAGAAACCTATAAATAAATAGCACAAGCGAAGAGGAAGAGCTGGCTACCGGACAGTTATGTCAGAGCCCCGTTCACCGTCACTTAGATTAGATTAGAGAAAACAGGGCACATAATCTGGAAAAAGGAAGAATAAAATACACCCCACTGCGTAACAGAGAATGGAAACACCATGGGTTCCTTTGTTTTGGATGACATGGTGCAGCCTGACTGCATTTTTTGCCTCTCGCCTCATTGGATTGTGCATTTGTCACTGGCAAGCTCTTGATAAGTGAGCTTCTATATATTATATGACACAGTATGTATATATGCATTGTGGCGGACGGCTAGTGCCCTCACACAGCTGGGACACCTTCATAATGGAAGGACCAGGGAGAGAAATTTCAGAGGGCACACCCACAGGGCACTATGGGACATGGAGTTCTGCGACTCAGCACTGTTGGGTTCCATGGGCGCCACCAGGTGGTGCTGCAGGGATTGGCATGACCAACTTTGTCAGGTTTGCACCTCACCCAGAAGTGCTTCCAGACCACACTAACGGGCCACCGGAAGTAATCCCGGGTATCACATTAAAGAAGCCCACTGCTGCAGTTCTAAGGGCCAGAGTTGGGAGGAAGGAGACAAAGCTTGCTGGGAGGAGTGGAGGCAGAGAGGTAGGAAGAGAGAAAGAGAACAAAGGAAGAAAAGGAAAAGGGCATTGCTGTGTGCTTATCACTGTGCTTATTAGACTGTGCTTTGATGGTGGGAAACGACTGGGAAGAGTTTCCCACAACAAAATAAATGTTGTGTGTTGTGCTGAACTTGTGCCTATGTCTGTCTGTGTTGGGTGTTGAGGAGCTGGAGCTCCCCCTTGAGGCCACAGCATACAAACACATATTGGATGTGTAAAGTGGATATACTGTACTGTATTACATGTCTCTGTGTATAGATGCCGTATATAGATATAGCAGCGCTGAGTGGAACAGACGAATGCTGACCCAACAGATTGTTGCTCACTTCATTGTTTGCCAGAGAGCTTACTGTCCTCACAAGGACCATTGCTTGCTCTACCACATTCAGATGGGGACTGTATGGCCTTGGCAGGTTTGCCCTTTTTTTTAAGGTTCCCCTATGCCCGGCACTGAAGTTGTCTATTTGTATAACAACATTCCAGCTCACACAACATTCTCTTACTGACTTGGAGCTGCTGCTGTTCTTGTTTCCTGCCTTCCAAGAGTCAGTTCCATTACAACATGTACTCGTATATACTGGCAAACATATAAACATTCTCAATACCCCTCAAGTATCAGGTGAAAGGGAGGAAGGAGCCCTGAGTGGGGCAACAGTCTATCATAGGACCACCCCCACACTGACATGAGGCCAGTTTAGAGCGAGGTACCCTTCTAAAGCTAAGCTGTGATGTGTGACCTCTTTTCGGGTCAGTTGTCTTTTCAGTTGTGCCACCGGGCACCTTTTTTGCTTTTATTTTGGTGCCCTAACAATTTGCTCTGGTCTGGCCACTGGTCATATATGTATATATTTTCTAATTTCTCCAGTTCAGATTCACTCCTGAGGGCCAGAGACTTTCTTAACACCATCAGACATACGAGGTAGGATGCAGCTTCTGGCATGACGCTAATCCATGGCCGGGCATGCTCAGGCATTCCTAAAGTGATGAGGGTGGATTTGAACAGAAGTTTCCTAAACACTGTGCTATCGTGCAACCCCATGACAGTATAACATTTCATTTGAAGTACTACAGATTGATTCATAATACTAACTTGGCCCACTGTGGGTGTACCCCATGGACTGGACTGTCATGTGTGAGGCTCTGACTTTTGAGCATGCTCGGTTGCTAGGCAACAGCCAACTTCCACATGACTTCCTACTCCATTATTTCCCCTAGGTGTGAAAGGAAGGCTGCTGCAAGTGTTTCTTCTTTGAGCCTTGAACGTTCACATTCAAACCCTTAGCGAAATCTATCACAGAACAATATGCCCGACCTTTTTTTTTTTTTTCTTGTTAGACCTTGAGTTTTGCTTAGTCTTTTGAAAAATTGTTCTTAGCTGTTAGTTACAGACTCTATCTAGCTCACATGGTCATGGCTTCATCTTCTTATACTTTCTTTCAGTCTCGGAATGCACTTAAAAGAGCAGTAATCCGATGCTGCGTGAAATTAAGTCCAAGGGTGATTTAACCCCGACATGTCAAATCGATGGGTGGATCATTCCTGCTTGGCAGCAGGCCATGCTCATAGGTATCCTGATAATCTGGCTTGCTAACTCATATCAGGTGTCCTGTTCAGGGCCAACTCCTGCCCTCTGCCTGTTGCTGTTGGGAAAGTTGCCAACTTCCTACAGCTATGGACGAGAAAATGAAGGTTGACAAATTAGGCGGACAGATGGATACTAGATTTGAGCTGGGTTTAGATCATGGTTTGCTCCTGAAATCACACGCACTTTATTATTATAGAGTGATATGTAAGCAAAGAGTCACACGCGTGCATAACATACCAACATGTGTACTGTACTACATTGCAATTTTTCATTCTACATTTTATGCTTGAACACTTCATTTAAAATAAAGAGCTTCTTCTGGCTCAATCATTGTTGATGAGAAGCACTAACCTCTTATGGCCGTGGTGCATGTATTTCAGTAAACCGGTTTTCCAGTTTCAGGAGTGGATAATATACTAAATAATATCTTGCAGCTGAAAGAATGAAATCAATTGAGGCCCTTGAGAAGCAGACTTGGCTACTTTGTAGTACATTACAGAAGTCATAAAAAGAGAAGAAAAGATGGAGATTGTTTAAGAAGCTGCAGCAAATCTAATAAAACATCAGGACCTTGGACAGCAAACAGCGCTATTTTTAGGATGCAGCAGTTGCTGGAGTCGAGCATAACAATAATCTTCAGCACCCTGGAGAACACACAGGGTTAACTTGAGGGTGTCCACCCGGAGGAGTACCGTATCTGCAGACAGGGTTAAGTTTAGGAAGCTCGACAGACGATACGATTCAGGATAATTCAAGGCAGACCGGATCATTTTCCTTCCAACCAGTAATTCACAAAGAAATGCTGGCGATGTTTAGTAAATCACATTTAAGTAGCTGGCTGTATAGCCCTATTAATCCTGGATCCGGGCTCCAAGCTCCTTTCCTTTCTCCATTTGAGCCCACTGCATCATTCAAAACAGATCAGCACTTACACCGCACTCAGAAGTCAATATTTTACTTGAAGTGCTCGGAGGTTTTAAAGCAGAAGAATACATCTGCTGTGTTTGTGTAAATAGCAATTTTTTTTTAATGTGTAATGTTTATTTATTTGTGCACTTGGTGTTTTTCAGAGGCACTGCCCATTAATAATCTCAGCATTTCCGAGTTGGAGGCTTATGGATAGGCTCAGTACTCAGCATGGCGGGGGTTTACACCCCACACTTGACAAGTCCATTCACAGATTGCCAGGCTTAATTACAATGTACAGCTTTTATGTGAGCACCAAGCTGAAGAAAAGTGCAGCGCTGAGTCAAAAGGTAAGCAAGCATTTTTGATAGCTCTGTGAAAGAAGCCTTTGGAGACTCTAAATTATTACCTGGCTGTAGTTAGTAAATAGGAGTCTGCTAATATCTCATGGCAGGAAGGTTATTACCTTGAACGGGGAGGCTGTGTTTTCTTGAAACCTAATTACAGGGCGTGCGCCACTGAACGCACATGGCTGGCAATTTTTCACCGAGGTTTAATAGTGCCATTCCTGTATCTCCACCTATGGCTGCACAAATGTAGTCGGGCTAACGGGGCAATATTTATCAAAACACATTAGCCTCCCCAATCCTTATCACTTCTGGATGAAATGCAGTTTGGGGAAACCTGAAATGCAAAGAGGGGGCTGAGGCTATCCTGCTGTGAACATCTGAGATCAAACAAGAGAGCAGAAACAGGACCCACACATCTCTAGGTGGCTGGCCTTGGCATTTGGGTTATTTAGGGTCTTTACAGCACCCATAGTAGCCCTGTATGGCTCTGAATGCGGTGGTAGTGATTTTAGAGGATTTCTTCAGCTGTGCTCATAGGAATTACCTCACTTCAGTTTAACTTGTCTGGAGCCCCTTGACTTCCTGCTATGAGAAAATCGCCATATATGATATTCTGCTGGACTGGTCTGGATGTCTAGTTATGCAAGATATTTGGGGTTCTCCCTAATTTTTGACCCAAAAAGTCTAATTTTAAAGCTTTTTCGGACCATGAAATGACACCCTTATGATAAACCATGTGACCAGTAGGGGGCACTGCAGCCTTCCCAATCTCATGCACCACCACACAGACACAGTCCCAGGTTCAAATAAATGTTTTATTATTCCACTAATTCCCTCACAAAGTGGTACACTAAGCACAGTACCTCTCCTCTACACCTCCGGATGAGGTTTGTTTTCCTCCCTCCCAACTCTGACTCCCCAGAGGAGGCTGGACGGCTCGCTTTTACTGGAGAACAGTCTGGGTTAGATGGGAGCCTCCTCAAACAGGGAGTCCCTCTTCCTGCAGCACCATCTGGTGGCACCCAAGGACACCAACAGGATTGCTCCTCAGGACTGCAACTCCCATATATATCACTGTGGGCATCCCTACTGGGTCCACGCCAGTGGAGTGCTGCCATCTATTAGACTGGTGGAGGAACTGCCCTAACTGCACCAACCTCCCCACTTTATCCATTTGCTTCAGTCCTATTCCGGCCGGATTATACCTGTGTTGCCTTTCTGTTATGGCATCCCGGTAGGTAACAGTTCCATCACAGCACTTACAACCAATAGATGTCTTCAGACTTGAGGCTGTGGATGCCGCATCAACTGACCCCAGAGGTTCACCCCCTAAAAGCGATCTGATGGGTCAAAGTTGTTCCTTTTTACAATGGGTAACACAATGGATTGGTAATATAGGCATGTGAGGTGTCATTGTGTGCAACTGCAAGAGTGCTGACCATGAGTTTGATAACATGTTTGATATTTAATTCTTACTGGTGGACCTAACCCTCTAAGAGCCACTCTAAGAAGATAAATCATGACACATTTCAAACACAAGCTTATGTTGTACTGTTTTAGAGTATTTCAAGATCACTGATTAAGAATATGACATTAGTTTAGATTTTTTGAGGGGTCTAGTCCTCTATGGACCTCAATCAGAGGTTGAAAAATGACAATGCCATTTCCTTACAACCGAGAATATTTAGATCTTAAGCGTTTAAAGTGAAGCCCCCAGATATCTAATGTTTACGACATACGTATCACCACGCTTCTTACCAACACCCCGAATTAGGGCAGCTTATGCTAATTGAGATCTTTTATATGTGGTTCATTGTGCGGATGGTTTAATTTATGACATTTCAGGGACTGCACACTCTTTAAGCCCCCAAACTTACTTTCAAAAGTGCTGCTGTTCCAATTATCTGGGCTTCCATACTTCAAGGCAGCCTTTGTGGTTCCTTTCTATTTACCATGAGGCTGCCGCCTTCTCTTTGTTGCTTGTTTACCATGTCAAATATTAATTCCTGGCACAGCTTCTATAGGATAATGGAAATTGTTGTGTTGTTCAGGGATTCTCGTTCGCATTTGGAAATGTACATCTAGTTGTTGTAAATTGATGGACAGACCAGCACGAGGCACTTTCTCATCTCCCCAATGAGCAATCTGCAACCATCCGCCTTCCATATGCTCGATGAATAAACGTTGAATGCACGCTCTAGCAGAGAGAAAAAAATAAAAAATGAATAGAAATGCTGTGTTCTGATTGGCTGCCAGGTCACTAATTCATATTGAAGTGGCAAACCTTCGGTGCAGCAAAACCCCTTGGCAGTACACAAACCGGGATCTAACTCAGAAACGGAAAAAAACAAAATTCAACAGGGCCGAGTCAGGCACAAGGTCGGGAATCAAATACACTGAAGCGCAGCCCGGGGTGTGGAGTAGGGGATGAAGGGCCCAGGAACAAATCCTTCTTTTTACCCTCCCAGATGTGGAAAGATAAAGTTAGATTTTATCGGTTCTTTTGCATTTCTTGGTTGTTTGTCAGAATGCAACAGATTCTCCTCTTAGTAAAGCTAAGCTGTGATGAGTGCGCTCCACCCGTCATGGATATTTAATAAAGTGGTGCTTATAAATACATAAATCAAGCGATGTCATGCTTGGATTATGTAATGTACTAGTGAGGCCACATCTGGAGTGCTGTGCGCAGTTCTGGTCTCCACGCTACAAGAAAGACAGAGCAGCACTTGACGCTGTGCAGAGTGCATCATGGGACTTAAGGATGTGTCCTACTGTGACAGTCTCAGAATTAAACCTGCTTAGTCTCGAGTTATTCTAGGTCTTTAAAATCCTCAGTCTGATAAAGCAGATTCAGCATAAGGTTGAGTCACCTACTCAAGGACAGCAGTGGAAGTTACAGTTAGGACTGAAGAACTTCTATAAGCAAAGAGCTGTGGGAGTCAAGAACAAACTACAGAGACATGGAGTTGAAGCAGAAACCCTGACAACTTTGAAGAAGCGTGTTGAGGAGACATTGGGACCACAGAGCTATTAGCTAAACAAGCAGGCCTGATGGGTTGAATGGCCTTCTTGTTTGTCAGATTGCATATGTTCTTATTCTTTAGGCATCAAGTGCCAGTCATGCATGTGCTTATGGCACCCATGGCATAGCAATGTGCTTTTTGCCTTTGAAAAATGACAGAAAAAGAAAGCCAAAGGCCAAAAATATTCATAGGAAACAAAAAAAAACACACATTCAATGTGGAGTGAAATGTAATCCTTCCACTGAGAATAAAAGAACAAATGAGGTCTCAAATGAAAACCAGCAGACTTGTGGGACCTGCACTGGTAGAAAGTGACCGTGGCCTCATGTATTTCTTTTATTCAGTGAAAGAACTGCGTGTTACACCTGTTGTAGTGCAAGAGGACTCTGATAGGCCAGCTAGTCTACAGAGGAGGGTCTAATCCATCTATCCATCCGCGTTCTAACCTGCTTATTAGGGCCACGGAGAGCTGGAGACAAGGCAGGAACCAGTCGTCAACAGGACCCCAGCCAGACACACTCTCAGTGTGGCCAAGTTACACTCGGGTCCCAGTTCTGGGGAGTCCGTCACGTGACGGGTGCGGCAACACTCTGTTTCAGCACATTCTTCCAACTTCCTCCTCCTTAGAGGAACACCTTTGGAATGTGGGCCAAACCGGGGGGTTCAGAATTCTTAGCTGCTGATCTGTAATCAGGAAGTAAATGTGCATTATAACATTTGATTTTGCTTTCAGTTTTGTTTGGCTTTTTATGTTCAAGTTGAGTTACAGAGTTCCAATATCATCTCATACCGTCCCAACGCAGGGGCCCTAGGCATAGGCAGTCTCTGTGAGCCTCTTCCACTTGAAAACAAGTTTTTCATTTCAGCACTCAAGCCCCCCCAGTGGGCCCTGGGTAATCATCACCACTATGACGGCCAGGTCCCTACCTCTACAAGATGCTGAAAAGCTGGTGCCCACTCTCACATCACCCCACTTGGGCTACAGCAGCTTTGAGTGTTGTCACGCACAGAAGACTCTCCAGCCCGGCCCAGCGACTCACTCACTCTCTCCCTCCAACCAGTCCAAACCTGTTTGATTTTGTCTTCAGTCGTAGAGGCTGACCACCAATGAATGCTCTTGTGGAATTACAGTGTGTTTAATGCGGCAACAAAAAATAAAGAACAGGGGTGTCTTAGACCTCACAAACAGAAGAGAAGCTCGTCTGTCTGATGTCTCCTGTTCTATGCACCGCGACAGAATGGAAACACAAATAAAAAAAGGGGGAGACTGAAGCCGAACTTGCTGTGCCTGTTAACCTGTCATACAGCGGTGGCTCCATCAGGCAGCAGGCTATTGGATTTCAGCAAAAGGGCAGAGTAAGAGTGCACTAGAACAGACATCTCCAACTCTGGTCCTGGTGGTAGATTTCTATTCTAACCCTTTTCTTAATTAGTGACCTGTTTTTGCTGCTAATTAACTTCTTTTGAATTAATTTTAATTGACTTGCGCTTGAAGTCGCAGACCCCTTAATTGCTTCTTTTTCCTTAATTAGCAGCCAAGCAATAATGAGATGCAAAATGAGCCAAAACAACTGTTGTCCATCATACAATATCTGAAAATAAAGAAACATGAAGGTCTCATGGCCTGGAATCCCTACAGATTTTATTTTTTTTTCTCCAGCCGTCTGGAGTTTTTATTTTGTTTTTTCTGTCCCCCCTGGCCATTGGACCTTACTCTTATTCGATGTTAATTAATGCTGATTTATTTTGTTTTCATATTGTGTTTTTTATTTTTCTATTCTTTATTATGTAAAGCACTTTGAGCTACTGTTTGTATGAATATGTGCTATATAAATAAATGTTGTTGTTGTTGTTGTTGTTCATGAATGTTGATCTGCTCAGGTCCAATAAACATTTTAACAATGCTCTTAGAAAAGAGAACATCAACGATTTTGGAAATACATGCTATTGCACAATGAGAGCAGCAACAAGCCATGGAATTAAAGAACAGGTTTAATTAACAACAAGAATCGACACCTAATTAAGCAACTGGTTGGAGTTTTGAGGCCCTGACTTAGTTGGTCTTCTGTTGGCTCAGTCGTCACATTTCATTTCTGTTTGGGTGCCATTTAAGAAAAGAAATGAAGCAATTCAGACGAACAATCAGGGGAACAAATCTTAAGAAATGAGTCAATTAAAATGTAAGGAAAAGGAGTTAATTAGCAGCGAAAACGGGTCACTAATTAAGAAAAGGGTTAGAATGAAAACCTGCAGGCACTGCAGCCAACCAGGACCGGAGCTGGAGACCACTGCACTAGAAGGTCAGCCTCCAGTCAGTAAATGTGACACAGACAGTGATTTTCAGTCATTGAAACTGACACCCCATGACTAGAATTCACTTAATATGTGCCCGTGTGAGCAGACAGGAAAACAAAGAGATGATACATGAGCCAAAAGACGCAATCAGAAACGAGGCCAAAGAGAGAAGGGCAATCAGAACAGAGCAACAAGCATGCAGATATCACTGACGGCCCATCTAGAGCCATGGATTAGCCACTGTCCACCACCTCTTAGCCCCTGCAGACCTGGACGAGCGGCCACAAGGCACCCATGTGACAATCACGGCGAGCTTCGGAAGGGAAGAGGAGAGAAGTGTGAAGCCCAAGCTGCCTTGTGCACCGTGTTTATAGTCAGATGTCTCCAGATTGCTTCTTTAATGCAAACGCCTCATCTGTTCTCTTTCTAAATGCAATGCTACCTTTGCTCCATATGTCTACGTACAGCAAGCATATGCCGAGTTATTGTTCTTTTATTGTGCACTGTGCCGTTATCTTTATTCTCTATGCAATCTGGTAGTGAATTAGCCCCTTGTTTTCACTGAATCATTAGAATTCGACCGGCATTGTCTCATATCCTCTGTGTCACTTTAGGCAGTGGCGGGCTTTTCACTGCGATACATGTGCTCCTGTAGGGAAATGTTGTAAAATTTGCACTTTAGTATTATT
Organism: Polypterus bichir lapradei; assembly: GCA_026402145.1. Classification (NCBI taxonomy): domain Eukaryota; kingdom Metazoa; phylum Chordata; class Cladistia; order Polypteriformes; family Polypteridae; genus Polypterus; species Polypterus bichir. The sequence continues at coordinate 64,078,587 of JANRMT010062814.1, forward strand.
ATTATATTATAGCTGTAAATACTGTGATGAAGGACCTGGTCGGGAATGTATCCACAAGTAGGAAGCCTTAGAGGGAAGGGCAACATAGACCATCGCCAACAGGGGGTACTGTAGCCTGGTGTGACTGATGGAGCCCCCAAGCTAATTATCTGTGGGACACAAATGAGGTTGAAAGGCATTGATGAATGACAGGAGATGCATTACAGTTTCCACTTCCTGTTCGTGACACCAGAGCTAGAGGCACAAGCCAAAGCTCAGAATCAAGCAACATTGCTGAAACACTTCAAGCTTAGTATCTTCTAATAAGAAAGAAAGAAAGAAAGAAAGAAAGAAAGAAAGAAAGAAAGAAAGAAAGAAAATATTTTAGATAAGGGATTCCATTTTCATTCAAGTACATATTTGCCTTTACCTTTGGGTGGCAAAGAGTTCCAAACTCACATTGCAGTAGTTGTGTTGTGTTCTGCATTTTTGTTGCAATTAAAATCTCATCTTTTATACTTCAGACTTTTCTCTTTATTGGTGTTAGGATCTGCTCATGAGCCTCCCTTTAGTATGTGAGCAGTGGCATCTCTGCATTAAGGGCAGGTGGGACACTTCCCGTCTATCCCCAGCAGATGGTGCAATAATTTAGTGAACTGTTAAAATGTTTACAGCAAACTCAACTCATAATCAATTTTTTTCCTGTTTTCCACGATATTGTCAATGCAAGTTCTTATCCAGAGCAACGTTCCTTTTCAAAGTAGGTGAAGTTTCTCTTGGTGCCTGCTGCCAGTGGCCTATTTCCGAGTTGCTAAGGCAGGCCCTTTGAGCCCGCCGTGTTCTTGTCAGATCTTTACTACGTGTGTACATGGGTGGTCTGAACTGGTCAGTTCCACCTTGACACTTAAAGGCTTAGGGTCCCTTCAAAAGACCCATTGGCTCAGTTTATGTGATTAGATTTAAGGACTGTGTGAACTTACACAGTATTTTGGCGTAGTCATCATCACTCTCATGAATCACATTGATTGCTTATGTATAAGATGACTTAACACTTTCCCATTGAGCAAAAGTTGGAAGTGTATAAATATTCATGTGCGATTCTGCCTTAAGCATTGAGTGTTTGATGTTCACATATCTTTTATACCATCCTGTGTTGGTTGTACTTTATGACAATTTAGGGTGGAGTGGTGGCTCTGAGGCTAAAGATCTGCTCTGGTATCCCGAAGGTTGCCGTTTTGAATCCCCATCACTGCCAAAAGAGATCCTACTCTGCTGGGCCCTTGAGCAAGGCCCTTAACCTTCAATTGCTCCAGGGGCGCTGTACAATGGCTGACCCTGCACTCTGACCCCAAGAGGTATGCGAAAACTAACAAATTCCTAATACAAGAAATTGTATAAGGCGAAATAAAAAACAAAAAAAAAATATGTTGATTCATCTTCACTTTTTTAGGACACTTGAACAATTTAGATGAGAACAGGCCATTCAGCCCAACAAAGCTCACCAGTCCCAGCCACTGAGGTTGGGAACATGCGCTGATAGTGTGTTTCTGCACCCACCATACAACAGACCACCTGGATTGGGACCCGAGTGCAGCAGGTGACATCTGTGAAGCCAACCCAGACACAGACAGGCAGAAGACAGGTTTTGCCACATGACATCCATTTATTTACAGAGTAAAGTGCTCATACACCAGCACCAAGACACAGTATGACACACCACAATAGTTCCTTCTCTGCTGCCACTCCTCCTCAAGCAGAATGGTGGGGACTGGCCCCTTTTTATAGGGCACCCAGAAGGACTACAGGTGCTCAACAAGCTTCTTCCGGGTATGGCAGAAGTGTGGCCAAATAAGGCCCTGGAAATGTCCATGCACCCCCTGGTGGTGGCCACAGGCCCCAACAGGGTTGAGCTTCTACACTGGAAATCAAGGGGGCTGCCCTCTGTCAGCCTTGGGGGAGAAACTGTCCTGAAAATACTTGGTGTGATGTTTTTTACGGTGGCTGGAGTGCCTGTCCTGCCACCAACTGCAAAGTTGGAGGACCTGGATGCAGATTGACATCATACCAAGGACAGAGCGATTGCAGGTTAAGGGTCTTGCTCAAGAGCCCAACGGAGTGGAATCACTTCTGGCGTTTATGGGATTCGAACTGGCAACCTTCTGATTGCAAGCAGAGAGCCCTAGCATCAGAGCCACCACTTAATTCTTCTAAAAAACATCAAGTCGAGATTTGAAAGTCCCTAAACTCCTACTGCCTACCACACTACGTAGTAGCTTATGGTTTTCTGTGCAAATACAAATTTCCGAATGTTTGTGTGTAATGTACCCTTTGAGTGCCTTGTAGCTGGTAGCCTAACACATTGTGAAACGCAGTGCCTCTTACTCACTGCCCCACGTGAGGTTTACCGGACATCATGTCCTTCCTCGGGTCACTGCTATCTCTTCTCAGACCTACCATGTTGCTCCAATTATCTTTCCTCTGCCATCTCCCCTGCCTGCCTGCCTGCACATTCACTCCTCACTTGGGCACAGAAGCAACACCATCTGAACTGACTTTGCCCACCTCCTTGAGTCAACTCAAGCCAGGACCCTTCACACCACACCGAAGGCCATTTACACAGATGAATGGATTGAAGCAGAGTAGCGGGTCGTGTAAGTTCTGCTCTTTAAGTGCTTTCTCACTCAGACACACACACACACCCCATTAGACTGTCCCCATGCTCCTCTGTGGGGGTCCCTCTCTTAAGCCCCCACCAGAATTTTCAAGCCACTGTGTGCTAACACTCAGTATGTACTCCATGAGAACAAACTGAAGGGGGCTTCTCGTCTCCCTTACATCTTCCAGATGTGCCCCTTTCTCCACGCTTGTTTATCACGCCCTCCTTGCTTCTCCCCCCATATATTGAGACTATTCCCCTCTCATCGCCCAGCTTTCTAGTCGGCCCCACTGGTTTGAAACCCCACAGAAAGCTGCCAGACAGGCTGGCTTAAGACCGCAGGCTGACAGCGGCTCCGACGCTGAGAATGGAGGGTAATAAATCTGTCAATCCGACTTGTAAACTGCTGCATAAAGTGTGGAGCAGAGCGCTTGAAACAGTTATGGAAAACTTAAGTGGCATGTCGTTCACTGCGACCCAAGACAATTATTACACACGGTACACAGCTTACCGCGACTGTCGCTCCCGCCTCGCCTGTTACTGGAGCAGGTCGCGTCATTAGTGGGCACTGTTTACCCAGGTGGAGCGACAACAGGACTGCATGTCAGATGACATTTGAGGGGATTGTGCCCATACGTTGACCACTGCACTACGCTGCCCTTCCAGGCTGTGGCTCATTCTTTTAACATCTGTTCCAAAGATGAAGGAGGCCCATTCTGCTCTTGGATTGATTTCACTGGCGATGAATTTATCCCCTAAAACCTCTGTCCTCACTCTGAGTGCCAACAAGACTTCCAGTAAGACAGCCGGCCTGCCTGAAATTGTAACCCGGCACCTTCACTTTTAGCTCCACAGTACAAGGCGGTGAAGACGGTGAAGGGGGGCTTGGTGGTTTGGGCATGTTGCCGAATGCATTCCTGCCTTTAAACTTTGCTAATGCACGGCAGTAAAATAAAGCAACCCCTCCATAAAGCTCGTTAAACCATAATGACTCAATCCATTTTATGGCCCCTTCCTGTCTAAAAGGTAGAATTGTGTAGCAGGCCTGATGATTTCTTGTAAAGCAGCATTGGCTGCTGGGGGCACGGCCAAACGAAATGTCAGCGCAGTGAGAAACAATCCTCGGGATTTTCACCTTTGTGGCCCTTTGAGCACTCAGCCATACAACTGGAGACGTACAGAGTGGCTGCACTTCTCTTCTTATGCCAGCCCGGGAGGAAATTTATTATCGTATTAAAGTAATTGTCAAACAAACATCTGAAGACAATACAGCCTGACAGCTTTACTCACTGTTATTGCTGGTCACTCTGCTTATTGGCACTTATGTCAGCGCCCTTTCCATCCAGCCCCCCTCCTTTCGCCCACTGTCATCCCCTCCACTAGGGGTATCTGAGTGACCGGCCTTCCAACTTTCAACCAAAGATCACCTTGAGCAACAGAGAAACCTAAAGAATGTCGAATCATCCGAGATTTCAAATTGGATTTATGGTAAATAAGTGATGTCCGAGCCATCACTGCTCTCTGAAGGACGCTGATCTGGTCAGTTCTCACGCAGTGTCACATTTGCTCCCTTTGTTTTAGAAATGTCGAAAATGAACCTGTCAGACCAGACAAGCTTGTCCATTTAAAACATTCCTCCCAAAAGATCTCACAAACGGCCATGACGGAGACCTGCTGATTTAGACTCAGGAGATGGATACCCACCCAGATCTCTGTGACGAGGTATCACTCGATTAGCACTGGAGTTTTAATGCTTTACAGAACTTCTGTAATAGAAAAGTACGCACCATCTCTGTCATTTCTCATGGAAGAGTCTGATCCTGCCAGCCGAGACTATTTTCTTCCAGATCTTAGCGATAAGCTTGTTCTGAGACCCTGGAGATTGGCCCATCAGCTCTTTGGGTGGCTCTGGTCCTGCTTGATCTTTAAGGCCTTGTAATATTATACCACAAAGTCAGGTTGTACAGGTGAGCTTGCTCCTGTTGGACCCAGGTGGCCTGCAGTTTTAGACGTGGAGACTGGTTCTTTAAGCCTTCTGAGGTGGGTTTGATCCTGTTTGATTTGGAATGTTTAATCCTGCTGTTTTATACAATTATCTCTAATAACACGGACAGTTATTTTGTAAAATATTAGAGTCAGCTTGATCCTGGAACACCAAAGTACTATTTCAGACCGAGGAGCCTGATTCTTCAATAATAATATTAATAATTCTTCCCATTTACATAGTGCTCTTCTCACAACTCAATGTGCTTTACATAGTGAGGGGGGAGCCACTTCAACCACCACTAATGTGTAGCATCCACCTGGATGATGTGACGGCAGCCATTTTGTGCCAGAATGCTCACCACACATTAGCTGTTAGGTAGTGAAGGGGTGAGAGATAGTTAGCCAATCAGAGACAGGGGATGAATAGGGGGCCACAAATGACCAGGTCGTAGTGGACAATTTAGCCAGGCCATCGGGATACACCTTACTCTTTATGAAGGATGCCCAAGGATCTTTAGCGACCACAGAGAGCCAGAGTTTCAATTTTACGTCTCATCTTTCTAATCTCTTAGACTGGTTTGATTCTGGCCAGCCTGTCAAGCCTGTAATTATATCCCAGGAAGTTTGATTCTCTCATGTCAACCTAATCCCATTTGATCTCACATCTGGAGACATATTGGACACTTCTAGCAGATGACTTGATTCTGTCATACATGACAGGCCCATTGTTTTAGTCCCAGGACACTGAGATGCGTTTGATCTTTCAGGACTTTGGGGTTACACCATGAGGGCTGATCCTGTCAGTCTCATCTCATCAGGACTCACAAGACTGTAATTATGTCAGATCTAAGAGGTGAGCTTTGTGCTATCTTATTTGGAGGGAACTGTTATTTAAGATCTTGGCAAAAGATCTTTTCAGCTCTGTGAGATGGGTCTGATCCTGTTAGGTCTCACCAACGTGTAGTCTTAACATCCTGGAGACATATTGGCCACTTCTTGGAGAAGACTTTGATCCTATCAAAAATGAGAGGCCTACTGTTTTAATCCTTGGACACTGAAATGAGTTTGATCTTTTTATGCTTCACGATGGGGGTTGATTAGCTTAGATCATACAGGGAAGCCTTATCTTGTCAGGCTTCACAAGCTTGTAATCATCTGAAGTTTCACAGGTAATCTCTATCCTATCCTTTCCTATCTGAGGGACCTGTTCTTTAGACCCTGAAGTAAGATCTTAAACAGCTCTGTGAGATGGGATTGATCCTCTTTGCTCACTAAGGCCTGTGAATTTATAATATGAAGATATATGTTACCTGCTAACTTATACTTTGGAGTCTGATTCTTCTAGCTTTCTGAGATGTGCCTGACCCTGTTTGTAGTTGTACACCATGACAATCATTTTGTGAGACCTCTGAAGTAAGCTTGGTCATATTTGAGGTACCCACTATACCTTTAGAGACTGAGAAGGTAGAAAAATCCTGAAAGATCTGGCATAGAGTGTAATTCCCTTACGAGCCCTACCTGTCAGATCTCGCTCGCCTGTCATTTAGCTCTCTAACCACTGATTCTCTCCAATCTTGGTGGTTATTGTCTGTTGTTCTAGAATCTGTAGAGTGTCACGTTTAGCTGTGTGATCCTGTTTCGTCACTAATGCCTGTATCTTTACACCAGTGTGATGTATTTTGTAAACTCTTAGAGGTGAGCTTGATCCTGTCAAATGTGAGCAGCGTGCTATTCCTGAATTCTTAAGACTTACGTTGATTTTAGCAGATGTCCTAAACCCTGAAGAGTGATTTTGTCAGACATTACAGGCGAGTCTAATCCTGTCACATACTGGAGCCATAATTTTAACATTTCTCAAAGGTTAGCCTGGCTTTTGAGAACCTCCAGACTAAATCGTCCAGCCATCTGGGGTGACCCTGACCCAGTCAGATCTGAGGCCTTTAGTTTACCGTGGAGAATAATTCTCTCAGATGTCATGTCTGTAATTGCATGCCGTATACACCAATTCAGTCAAATGTGATACCTGATTCTGGTCCTTTCACATCCGAAGAGTCTGTGGTTTTTACATTCTACTGGTTCTGAAAGATCCTGCCATATCTCCACTATGGACTGATTCTGCCAATGGGTCTGTCAAGTAACATCCTGGTCATGCTTTCTCGGTGACCTTCATCATATCATACCCGAGGGCAGTACCATCTCAGAGGTCTCTGAGCCCATTCAATCTCATTGACCTGCATCTCTTTACCTTCCCAATCTGATTTACTAAAAATCGCAAGTCCATCGAGTTTGCCATCTTTCCTTTCCTGCTAACAGCCTGCATGGTCTCCTTGGAGTCTGATGCTGTTAGATCTTGCCTGCTTGCACTGCAGGCACTGAGAGAAGACACTTGCCGTATGTCGGTCTCAGTCCCAGAGATGATATTTTAAGGTGAGCAGGCCTGCTGTAATCGGCCAGGGCTGTGCTCGAATGATCAGCGCCAGACCGATGTTGAGAGGCTGAGCTCGTCGTCTGAAGTTATTTTAATCAGCCGCCTTGCCAGAAATGCTGCGATGCATTTGTTATAACGGGAACAATTTAAATCTCCAAGCTTGTTTTTCTTGTAGGTGAAGCAATTTTCTTTTGTTTGCCATCTTATTTAATTGTTTACCATAAAATATTGTTTTCGTTCCCCTACGTGCTTCACACAAAGGACATTGCTTCTTCATTTATGAACAAAACATAATCAAGGGCCATAATTACGAAAGCACCGGTAGTGCTGTGCAGCAGCCTATGCATCATACGATGAAGAATGTGCCGCACAGAGGACGTCCCTCACTTCTGCTTCATCCCCTCGGGGTCCAGCTCACGACAGAATATTTTGTATAATTTAGATCGCCACACCTTCATGACTTATGGTGTCCTTTTCCTAGCTCTCCAGTCCAATACAGCCAGGCCTCCTATACTCTCCTGTCCCCCTGGTACTTCTATAAACTCTTCCATAGACAATGCCCTCTCTCTCTTCCTGTCCTGTAGCCTTGATGCCAACTTTACCCCCATGTGCCCTGCCTGGCTTCCTCAAGAGTATAATAAGCCACTGTATTCCTGCTCATAAATCAGCCACCCAGAGCTGTTATGCCAATCTTCAGGCCTCTGTCTGGCACAGCATGAGGAAGGTGAGGATTCATTCTCGACTCGCTTGTCTGAGTCGACTGTGTGGCACCTTCTACTTTAACAAAACAAAAAAAAAAAAGAAAAGGAAATAAAAACAACAGGAAAAACAAGCCGCTCTGCTGTAAATAGGTCACCCAAGTTTACTGCTTACACGAGTTGGGATAAGCCAATCTGCTCTGGTGCCTGGCAGAGGTATTTATACCTGTCAGGCGCAGAAAGGAGCACTCCATCAGTGGAAGGAAACTGCAGGGCGCTCACTGGTTGCTGATTATTCATAACGCTTGGCAGGCAGAAGGAGCGAGCGGGCCTAGCCTAGGCTTTGTCTGAAGCCATGAAAGGGCTGTCAGGGTAAAGTGCCGACACCCTGGTAACATCAGCACTCTGCCGACAGTCTCTAATGATGCCCCACCCTCGCAGCTTGCTTCTCTAATGCCTTGTAATATGAAGATGCACGCTGGATCGCTCTCGCCCGTTCTGCGCATTTTGACGCAGTGAACTGTCAGATCCTATCAACTACGCCGAGGAACTCGATCTCGCTTGAGTTTCTAGGGAATTTTGCTAGGTGAGGTGGAGTGGTGCTGCTTTGGCCTCAAATGGGATCTGGGGGTGCTGTACTTGGTCATCGGCTTGATCATTGTTGTCTTCACAAAGCTAGTCTAACATAATATCTCTCATGAGGATAGATGAAGGTTACCACTGGCTCAAAACTTCCACAAGTGACCAGCTCAGTATTTCAGCCAAGCCTTTGCTGAATTGTGATCTTTGCATCACTTAGGGACAGCGACAGTAAATGGCTCAACGACGGTAAATAATGCTGTATCATCTACTCACCCAGTGGCACTCAGCTTCTAGTCTTAGAGACACTTCTTCAGTATCACACTCCCAAAGTCTAACGTAATTGTGCTCTAGGGTCACATTCTTCTTCATCATCAGAGGAACTCACCCTGAGTTCCAGCACTCCATTGTCCCCGCATCTGTGAAATTAGCTTTCAGCTGGATATCTGAGGAGCCATCATATCTCCTCCTTGTCACCTCATCTCAAGCTTGGCCCTTTAGCATCTTTGTCACAACTCCTGATTTTTCCATCACAAAGTCACAAGTGGCCACCAAACATAGGAAACCGAGTCATTTAAAGGGCCACACTCAAGCAACCAGCAGGACAACTTCAACAAGTCTGGAAGACCTTGAAGTATGAAAGGAATCTGGACTAGCTGATCCTGGCTCCAGGGAGAGTGGGAAAGCTCTTCACAGATAGTGGCTAGGCTGAGAAAGAACTGACGCCAGGTCCCTGGGGACCCCATCTGCTGGCCACCCTAATCCCAATTAGCACCACTTGAAGTTTCTCCAGCTTTAAAAAAGGACTGAATGGCCGGCCACCTCTATTGACTTGGGATGCTTTGAATGGCGATGTAGTTTATTTGTGTTTCTTCTGTAGACATCTGCACTTGATGTACATTTGCTTCATTTTACTGGCTTTGTTTTTTCCTTAATTGTGATACAAATTACTGACTAGCACTTCCAGAATAATCCAAGCATGTTATAATTGGCATTCATGTTTTTAGTTATTCTTTATATTATTTCTTAGTTGATTGTTACCTGTTGGGTTTTTGAGGTCCTGAATCTAATTGTGTAATTCATTTCCCTGAGAGAGAGAGAGGGGTTGGGGGGGGCACACCACATGACAAACTCATCTCAGGATCCCAGATTAGGAGGCCGTGCAACGGGTGACACCTCAGCACCACACTAATTCAAGTAGAGTGGAGCAGTGTGAGGTTTTGTATGGTGCCTGGAGTGCCAATACTACCACCAACCCCACCCTGCAGGCTGGAGGACCTCCTTGCAGGGCTGGACGCAGGTTAATGTCATACCCAGGATGGAGCGATTGCAAGTTAAGGGTCTTGCTCAAGATCCCAATGGAGTGGAATCACTTCTGGCATTTATGGAATTTGAATCAGCAACCCAGCAGACCCCTAGCCTCAGTGCCACCATTCTGCCAGTATTAGAGGCCCTAAAAATATTTGTGTTTCACCGCAACACCATTTTGTTGTTCTCTGGGTGTCAACATTTTATGTAATTGTGTTTTGTGACTTTCAGGGCTTTGCTATCATGGCGACATCAGGCTACATCTGACATTGTATGTCAGTCTTACAGGAGGTTGCAGACACATCCTTACCATCTGAAGAGTACGTATTTCTGAGAATTAAGCATTTTCACCCATTTCTGTTCACTTGAACTACAAGTTTGGGTTTAATTTTGGTTTAGTTGCTCGCTTTCTTGACTTTAGCTGTGGTTCACAACTCCAACAATGTCCTGGTGTGGCCTCTTCATGTTCTTGTGGTTTGTAAATGTATGTACTAGATAAACACAAATGAGACCTCGGCCCAGTCTTCTCTCCTAGTTACCTAACATCATCAGAATGCTGTCACGGTCAAGTCAAGGGCTTCACCTTAGGCTGCTTTGGCTCCGTGTATTTTTATAGAGCAGTTGTTACCAATGGGTGGCTCCACAGATTGCTGAGGACAATGCTGCACAGTGATTATTAAATGAAACAGTACAACACATAACTGCATTAGGGTGGTTCAGTGGTAAGAGCTGAGGCCTGACATCCCTTAGCGGTTCAGGATTCAGTGTGGGCCTGGCATGTTCTCCACGTATCCCCAGTATAGGTCAGTGCCCCTAAACTGGACCTGTATGAGAGGGTGCCCTCATCCCGTCCCGGGCTTTGCTTCTAATGTCCTCCAACTCTGTCATGGATGAAGGTTAAAAAATGAACAGCTGGATGGAGAAACTGAAGCAAGGCGATGATGATGACGAGAATGCTTATCTGATCTTTCCAGCCAACACTCCCCCGGATGCTTTTTTTTTTATTTACATACAGTATATTTGTATATAGTGTGTGCTTGACAAGAGGAGACAGAGATTTAGAACCGAACAAATAAAACGCCACGCTGGCAAGAATCTATCAGGATATTTCTATAGGCAGTGATTTATAAAGCTCGGCACTTATTACCCACCGGCCTCTCTCTTTAGCGGTGTAGAATAACGACGGAGCTTAATAAATTGTTTTCCTGCTGCTCAGATTTCACCAATTTGAAGAGCGCACAAGAAAATTCAGCCAATCAAAATAAATGAAAAAGTATTATCTGATAACAAATAAAAAAAAAGAGAGAGAGAGAGTAAAATGCAAAAGAAGCCACAGCATCATGGGAAATAAGCAGAGGTGCCAGTGAGGTTGTGAACTTGACCATCAGAAAGGAGTCTGCAATGGTGACAACTGGGAGGCAGGCACATCGAAGGGGTCACAGGAGGATACCAGCCATGGAGAAAGAGACGTGACGCCAAGAGCACCGAGGGAGAGCACCCACCTCTCAGAATATTCATACCATTTACAGAGCAGGAGTTACAGGGAGGATACAGAAAGAGAGAGAGAGAGAGGGATAGAGCGTCCATTAAGGCGATCGATAACAAACAGGGAGCTATTCGAGGGATTCTGAAGGAGCAGGCGCAACTGAACACGTCACTGACTAGGAGTTACAGGGAGCAGACTGAGAGGGCAGCACACTTAGGGCATGAAGACCAGTTATAAAGTAGGGCAGCAGCATCACCGGGGTTCTCCTGGTGCTTTAGCCCTTGATCTTTAAGAGACCCCCCTCTTCTCCCATCATCCGCTTGGATGCTGAGACAGGAACAGAGCCCAGTGGGTGAGAGCCACTCAGCTGGTGAGGTGTATTGAGCCCTCGAGTATTGAGAAAGAGCATCAACAGTAGTGCATTTGGGGGGTCAAAGACAATGGAGGACTTATAGGAAGTATGTTGGGTGAAAAGGTGAAGCTCAATACACGAGGATCTCTCAATGATTAGGAATTGTTGGCAGGGCAGTAAGACACCATCTATAAGCTAGGATGTGGAGGTCAGTTACACAGTTATGAAGAGAAGTGGTGGGGTGGGCAGGGTCAGTCATTGGTAAAGGCAGATCATCTAAAGCCCTTTGTGTGTGAAGGGGTAAACAAAGATCAGTCAGCGACTAGGAGCTACACTGTCCAGTATGTGAGCACCAGTCAGACCAGTAGAGGAGGTGCTGAGCCAGTGCCATCAAGAAATGCCAATCACTTCTGTTACAGAAAGTCAAGTACAGCTGAGGTCCACAAACATTTGCAGAAACCTGAGCTTCATTCGCTCAAAGCGCTCAAAGACGCGGTGGCCAAGCCGTAATGGAAACAAAGGATCAACGGACAGGCAGTGTGTAGAGCCCACCGGCCTCATTTGCCCTCCTTGTCGTTGTGGTCTGCTTTGCACCTCATCGCCTGTCCTGACTCTCCGCTCTCATCCTCTTCAATCCTGATGGTGTTTCCTGTCTTCAGTCCTCCTTACTTATTCTGCAACCACCATGTCCGTTGCCCTAAATGACTCTTATCTGCTCTTCTGATCTCCATCAGTCACTCATGTAGCAGTGCTACCACTGGAAGAACTCGCAGCAGCCCTGAAGGGTATTGTGCTCATTGGATGTCTGAAATAGGTGCAGGGGCTGCTGGGGACAAGAAGGGCCAGCGGGAAACATGAAAAGGAGCCGGCGAAGCAGCAAGAGGTGTTTCTGTGTATCCTGTGTGTTCCGTCCAACATAACCCCGGCAAAATCATTTGTACCATGGATCATTTCTCGTAAGGATGAATGGCCTGTTGTGTGAATAATGGTGGATTAGCCATCTACGGAGGGAGCGCTTTTTGCTCCCCGCAGTACTCTTCTTTTCTGCTCCTCATCCCACTAAAGCCCCCTTTGCCCACCTTACTCTTACTTGGTTGCCCTCGCTTACTTTATCACGTGTTCTTCTCATGACATCCTGCTACTCTTCTTTGTGGCCCCCTCGCCTCGTCACCCTACTGTAGTCTTCTTCGTTCCCCCCCTTGCTCTTGTTTTGCCCCTACTGTACTTCTTCCTTTTGTTATGAATTCTGATTTGCGTTTGAGCTCCCTGATTTGGACTCCGTGGTCCTTTTTGTTATTTTGCAGTCACTATTTTCAGGACACGTTGCATTGTTGCTTAGGTTTTACCACATCTGCCACCATTTTGGGGGTTTCCCCAGTTGTCGCAGTTCTGTTGGTGTCTGCAACAACAATGCTGGTGGGCACCACTGGTGAATATTCAAAGTGTGATGATATGATAAATTGTTTCAGCATTCAAGTTTGAGGATGAACCTTGAGATCGATAATAATTGCTACCTTTAAGAATGCTCTTTTTTTTATGCTTTGCTTCTTTGATTTTGCGTATTGTGCTCTGACATTTTGGCTTTTTAATGATATTCTGTTTTTGAGATTCGCATGCACCTCCTGGTCCCTTTTCATTTAACACCATCTGCCGATTTCCATCCTGGTGGGGCGGCACACCTCTCCACTGTCAGCCCCTTCACTTCCTCGCTCCCCCACTATGCTCGTCTTGCCCACCTTACACCACCAGACTCTACCTGGGCCCTCCTTACCCTGCTGTAGTTTTCTTTGTCCCTCATCACTACTCCTCTATACTTATCTGTGCCCCCCACTCTGTCGTATTTCCCTTTCTTGTCTCTTTCCCTCATTACTCCCTGTGCTCCCATTTATCCTTCCTCACTTTCCTTGCCTCCACATCACCGATTGTTACACTGCAGTCCTCTTCTGTTTTCACGACTCCATCTCCTTGTCATGTCCCCCCTCTTTTTTTCAGCCTCTGAGTCTCCATGGCCCCCACTTTGCTCATTTTATTACACTTACTTACACTTCTTTGGCCTTGCTCACTCTTTGCTGCTTGTTTATCAGACCAACCTCCTTATTACTTTCCTGCCCGCTACTCATCTTTGCCTCCTTCACCTTCAGTATTTTGATTGCCCCCTTGATTGCCCCCTTGTACTTCTTCCTTTTCCTTGTTCCTCTACAGAACTTTTCTGTGCCCCCCTCACTCCTCACTACCACCCACCAGTGCTCTTCCTTGTCCTGTTTCACCCTGCTGTACTCTTTGTTCCCTCCTTACCCCATTACTTCGCTATGTTTCTTCTCTCGTTCTTCCTCGCCTCACCACACTCCACTGTACATTCTCACCCTCTGTCCTCCATACCCCCTCACTGCTTTTCTCCTTGCTCATTATTTCCCATCTCCTGTAGGACCCACTCCATTATATGACCCCCCTCACTGCTGCACTATGCATTGCACTCTTCATCCTCGCGTCCTCCTCACATCTTTGCCTCACCTCAGGGTCTGCTCTACAAAATGTGTCAGGAGCTGGAGCACAAATGACCAGGTGGTGTAGAAGTGGAGTAAGAAGTCCACCAGGGCAGCTGATTTGTGTTGTACATCCAATAAAATGGAGCTGCGCTGAGGACTGTCATGGCACCAGAGAATCACGAGAGTAAGTAAGAGTCCCCCTTGTGCTGGACCCATGGCCGTTCACTGCACTCCATTCTCAGCCACTGGACCCCTTATTCCTCACCGTTTATTCATCCCACCCACCTTAGATCACCACCACACACATCACCCCCTCACCACGCCCTTCCTCTTCTCATTTCTCCAGTTCAGAGCGATCCTCACACACACACACACACAATGAAGATGGAGGCCACTCAGAGTCTGACAGCAAGCGCCTTACTAACCTGATACACCGCATAATAAATAAATCAATTAATTAATTAATAATTTAATAAATAAAAGAATGGAATTCCCTTGTGCCGCAATGCTGCAAAAGCTTTTCTTAACTTGTGCCCCTGTTTTTCTTCCATTCTCTTTCCTAATGACTTTTTGTGCGGAAGCAGTTGTGAAGTCCCAGGTGACGGCCGAGACAAGAGGTTGCACAATTCATCTCCGATTTCTCCCCCACCAACGTACCTCATGATGTGTGTGTGTGTGTGTGTGTGTGTGCGTGCCAACTGCTCCCGACTGGCGGCGCTCTCCAAGCTGGCAACCCCAGGGGTCAAGTGAACAGCCACCACCCCGCATCCCCGTGCCAAGCATTCGCCACCTTCGGCTGCCACAAGAGACAGGCCAGATTGAGGAGCGCTTGATTAAAGTCGAATGCTGGATGCACGCTTCTTCTGATTTCCCAAGGCGTGTGACATTTTAATACTTTGTTGAGTTTGGCGTTATTTGTGCTCTTCTTCCTGCGCGCAGTCATGTCTGCAAAAGAAATGCCGCTTGAGCTGTCAGCCGTCAGGGCCCACTGGCACCACTCATGCAGGAGGGCTCAGGATTTGTACAAATGAGGGCCGGCAGCTCAACACGGGCAGGGAACGGGCTGGGTATGCGGGACGCTAGTTCACAATTACTGCTCTGGCACCGCTGTGCCACAGCTCCACAGAGGATGATTTCTGAAGTGACACTTTGGTTAATGGTTGAGTGACAACTGAACTACTGCTCAGAATAATTGCATAAGTGGCATTTCTATCACTTAGTTACAGAACTTTTCTGGAGGTGGCCCTTCAGGTGACATTTGTACTGCTGTTCAGGTGACACTTTTGTAGAATTACTGTTTAGGTGACACTTGTTTTGCTTTTTAGGTGTCAAATGTACTAGTGCTTAGGCGACACTTGCTTTATTGTTTATGTGACAAACATACTACACTTTAAGTGACATTTGCATAGACTTTTTGTTCAGGTGACATTTATTTTGCTGCTTAGGTGACACTTTTATTGTTGAACATTGTTGTACAGAATTAATTTGGACCTGACAATTTTATTACTGTTCAGCAATACTTCTTTCAACAGAAGTATTACTTAGGTGACACCTAGTTTATTGTTTAGGTGACAAATGTATTAGTGATTAAGCCACAGCTTCATTGAATTATTGCTTAAGTCACACTTGCATTATCGATCGGGTGACAACTGTATAGAATTATTTTTTAAGTGGCCTTTTTTAATGAGGATCTAACAACTGTATTGCTGTTTAGGTGACATTTGTACATAATTATTGTTTTAGGTGACACTTGTATTAATATTTAGGTGACACGTGCCTCCTTGGCTTTGTGATTGTACTGAATTATTTCTTTTTTGTTTTACTGCTTAATTGTATGCCGATTCAGGTGAAATTTGCACAGAATTGTTGCTTAAGTGACACTTGTATTATTGATTAGATGACAATGGTATAGAATTATTTTAGAGGTGGCCAATTTGTATTGCTTAGCTGACAACTATAGTACTGTGAAAGTGACATTTGTACGTAATTATTTTTTAGGTGACACTGGCAGTATTGTTTAGGTGGCACTTGCCTTAATGGCTGGAGGGCCGTTTTATAGAATTCGTTTTGAAGTGGCTCTTGTTTATTGTTTGGTTGTATTGCAATTCAGGTGACATTTGCACAGAAATATAATTTAGGTGACACTTGCATTACTGATCAATTGACACCTGGACAGAGCTCTTTCTGAAGGGCCCCTTTCACAAGTGCCTAGTTGACGCTAATACACCTGCTCAGGTGACATTTGCACAGAATTCATTTTCAGTGACATTTGTATTACTCTTTAGGTGATTCATGTATTATTAGGGAGACGCTTGCCTTACTGCTTAGGCGACTGTTGTACAGAATTATTTCTGTTGTATAGTAATAAAGTAGAGAGTACTTGTTTTGAGAATATTTCTGTTTTACTCAAGTATAAGAGTTTCTGTCTCCTTTCACTTTTACTTCAGTGCTCTTTTAAATGCAAATGGCTTGCACAATATTAAACCAGAAAACAAATGGGCTGTGCAAATAAGCACAATGCTTGGCAAAGCCAGTTATCTAAAATACAGAGAATCTGCGATTATTGTCAAGAGGGTGACACCCAATAATCTTTGCAGTCATTACAAGTGCAGCCCGTCAAACGGGGTGGGGCTGGAATTTGGGGTGGGGCCAGATGTCAGAGACACACAATCGCAGTCTCAGGGGTTTGTACAGCCAATGCTGACACATTCACACAGTCTCCCAGATGGGGCGGGGCTAGATGTTTGGAGCGGGGCTGGATGTTATCTGGACTTTCAGAAAGCATTTGATAAGATGCCACATGAGAGGTTGGGCATCAAATTTAAAGAAGTGGGAGTTCAGGGTGATGTTTTTAGATGGGTGAAGAATTGGCTCAGACACAGGAAGCAGAGGGTGATGATGCGAGGAACCTCATCTGAACTGGCCGATGTTAAGAGTGGTGCTCCACAGGGGTCAGTGCTAGGGCCGCTGCTGTTTTTAATGTATATAAATGATTTAGATAGGAATATAAGCAACAAGCTGGTTAAGTTTGCAGATGATACCAAGATAGGTAGGTTAGCTGATAATTTGGAATCCGTTATATCATTACAGAAGGACTTGAACAGCATACAGGCTTGGGCAGATGAAGTTTAATGTCAGTAAATGTAAAGTATTACACATAGGAAGTAAAAATGTTAGGTTTGAATACACAATGGGCGGTCGGAAAATCGAGAGTACACCTTATGAGAAGGATTTAGGAGTCATAGTGGACTCTAAGCTATCGACTTTCCGACATCATTCAGAAACCATTAAGAAGGCTAACAGAATGTTATGTTATCTAACATCTAACTCCTGATGTGTGTAGTATAAGTCCAAGGAGGTTCTGCTCAAGCTTTATAATGCACTGGTGAGGCCTCATCTGGAGTACTGTGTGCAGTTTTGGTCTCCAGGCTACAAAAAGGACATAGCAGCACTAGAAAAGGTCCAGAGAAGAGCGACTAGGCTCATTCCAGGGCTACAGGGGTTGAATTATGAGGAAAGATTAAAAGAGCTGAGCCTTTACAGTTTAAGCAAAAGAAGATTAAGAGGTGACGCGATTGAAGTGTTTAAAATTATGAAAGGAATTAGTACAGTGGATCGAGACTGTTATTTTAAAATGAGTTCATCAAGAACACAGGGACACAGTTGGAAACTTGTTAAATGTAAATTTCACACAAACATTAGGAAGTTTTTCTTTACAAAGAGAGTCATAGACACTTGGAATAAGCTACCAAGTAGTGTGGTAGACAGTAAGATGTTAGGGACTTTCAAAACTCGACTTGATGTTATTTCAGAAGAATTAAGTGGCTAGGCCTGGCGAGCTTTGTTGGGCTGAATGGCCTGTTCTCGTCTGATTGTTCTAAAGTTCTTCAGCCCTGCACGCCTCCACCATTAACACCCAGCCCAGGGCATTAGGATACAATCCTTAAGATGTCCACTCGTACTGACACCACCAAGGTAACCATGAATATCTGAAGTTTGCACCCACTATTTCAGAGACCCCACACTTCATATCTGATCGTTTCAAACTTCTACTTGAGTCATTTCTTGTGAGTCACTTTCCATCTCTACATCAGTTCGAGTATGGCTGCTGGGTATTTTCCAACACTGGCCTTTTCTTGGCTGCTTAGTTGACAATTGTGCTGCTGTTCAGGTGACACTTGTACCATTTAGGTGACCCATTTTGTGTCACTTATGCAGTATTCTTGCTTGCCCGACCCATTTACACCGTTAGCGGTGGGTGACCTGTGTGCTCCGCTGAAGTGTCACTTGGGTGCGTGTGACGATACAGTGGGTACGGAAAGTATTCAGACCCCCTTCAATTTTTCACTCTTTGTTATATTGCAGCCATTTGCTAAAATCATTTAAATTAATTTTTTTCCTCATTAATGTACACACAGCACCCCATATTGACAGACAAAAAAAAATTTTTGAAATTGTTGCAGATTTATTAAAAAAGAAAAACTGAAATATCACATGGTCCTAAGTATTCAGACCCTTTGCTGTGACACTCATATATTTATATTTGTGTGGAGTTTACATGTTCATCCTTGAGATCACCTTCATTTGAGTCCAGCTGTGTTTGATTATACTGATTGGACTTGATTAGGAAAGCCACACACCTGTCTATATAAGACCTTACAGCTCACAATGCATGTCAGAGCAAATGAGGATCATGAGGTCAAAGGAACTGCCTGAAGAGCTCAGAGACAGAATTGTGGCAAGGCACAGATCTGGCCAAGGTTACAAAAAAATTTCTGCTGAACTTAAGGTTCCCAAGAGCACAGTGGCCTCCATAATCCTTAAATGGAAGACGTTTGGGACGACCAGAACCCTTCCTAGAGCTGGCCGTCCGGCCAAGCTGAGCTACCGGGGGAGAAGAGCCTTGGTGAGATAGGTAAAGAAGAACCCAATGATCACTTTGGCTGAGCTCCAGAGATGCAGTCAGGAGATGGGAGAAAGTTGTAGAAAGTCAACCATCACTGCAGCCCTCCACCAGTCAGGGCTTTATGGCAGAGTGGCCTGTCGGAAGCCTCTCCTCAGTGTAAGACACATGACAGCCCACATGGAGTTTGCTAAAAGGCACCTGAAGATTCTCTAGTCTGATGAGACCAAAATAGAATTTTTTGGCCTTAATTCTAAGCGGTATGTGTGGAGACAACCAGGCACTGCTCATCACTTGTCCAATACAGTCCCCACAGTGAAGCATGGCGGTGGCAGCATCATGCTGTGGGGGTGTTTTTCAGCTGCAGGGACAGGATGACTGGTTGCAATCGAGGGAAAGATGAATGCGGCCAAGTACAGGGATATCCTGGACAAAAACCTTCTCCAGAGTGCTAAGGACCTCAGACTGGGCCGAAGGTTTACCTTCCAACAAGACAATGACCCTAAGCACACAGCTAAAATAACGAAGGAGTGGCTTCACAACAACTCTGTGACTGTTCTTGAATGGCCCAGCCAGAGCCCTGACTTAAACCCAACTGAGCATCTCTGGAGAGACCTAAAAATGGCTGTCCACCAACGTTTACCATCCAACCTGACAGAACTGGAGAGGATCTGCAAGGAGGAATGGCAGAGGATCCCCAAATCCAGGTGTGAAAAACTTGTTGCATCTTTCCCAAGAAGACTCATGGCTGTATTAGCTCAAAAGGGTGCTTCTACTAAATACTGAGCACAGGGTCTGAATACTTAGGACCATGTGATATTTCAGTTTTTCTTTTTTAATAAATCTGCAACAATTTCAAAAATTCTTTTTTTTGTCTGTCAATATGGGGTGCTGTGTGTACATTAATGAGGGAAAAAATAAATTTAAATGATTTTAGCAAATGGCTGCAATATAACAAAGAGTGAAAAATTAAAGGGGGTCTGAATACTTCCCGTACCCACTGTACATGGTTCCCATTTCATTTTGCCAGTGACATTTTTGGTGAGATGACACTTTTTGTTATGGTGACGGGTATTCTTATTGTGATGGTCAGGCCAGAGCCGTCTGGCGCAAGGCTGCTATTTGTGCTGGTGTTATTGCGGCAGCCATATTATTTGTTAGCTACGCTGCCATTATTATTTCATAGTGCATTAATTACCATTGAGCTGAGGCTTTTATTGTTGTTTGGGTGCTATTTATTCTACAGGTGACACTTTTATTATCCTTTCACTGACACTTACATTATTCTTTGGATGATGCTTGCATTATGTTTAAGAAGATGCATTTCAAATTGTTAGAGGGTTGTGCCTGTGCGTTATTAGATAAGCAGGGCTATGAAGATGCATTCCCCACCGAGCGGCGAGGTGCCCAGGTGGGCACCGCTCGCTCAAATGATTGTGCGTTCTTAGAACAGCGAGCAGCTTCTCTTTTTAAACCCTGGCAGTCTTTTGCACCCAGCTCTCGCAAGAGACGGACGGTGCCAAGCATCAGATGGCTACGTTGGCGCCATACTGCTGTTGTGAGGTGTTGCACAAAGCAGTGGGTGCTCATTCGTTATCCATCAGGGTGGCAGCTCAGTTTGTGCCATCTGCTCTCCCCGTAGTTGATTCAGCAGTCTGGCAGCCCGCAACCAGAGAGTCGATGGCCCTCCCAGGTGTTCACATGTGTCCTCCTCTTTAATGCCCCCCAGCCTCATTAGTGGATGGAGCCCACCCACCATTCCAATCAAAGATGGAGCCTGATGCCAAGTAGTACAAACAGGTTGAGCCAACTGTTACTTGAGAATAAGGTTCCCCACCCCCCTCCCCACCCCAAAACGCAAGCACATTTTAAAGAGACAGGATTGCAGCTCCAAAGGCAATAGGAAATGGAGAAGTAACAAAATGCGTTTCGGGGATGACAAAAATGGAGCAAATCCTTGTAGCTGCTGATAATCAGATTGTTCCACTCAGGTACAAAGCCGGGCGGCTCTCTCTGCCAGCGGTGAAGGAAGATTACTTTGCACTTGTGTTTGTCAAGCCAGTCATGTTTCATATTTACTGTAATCAAGCACGGCATGGTAGACCCCCGAGCACTTCCGAGCGAGGCTCACACACACACACACACACACCCGGGCCGATCCCAAACAGTTCCACCTCGCTGGGGGATCTTTTACAGGCCTTATTTAGCCGCATTGAAACTTTGAGATGTCTAACAAATTAAAGACAGCTCATTAACACACAATATGGATTAAACAGCAGGCAGCAATACAAGTGAGAAATGAAAGAAAGGAAGGTAAAAAAATCGGAAGACGTGGAAGCATGAATATGGAAATGCGAAATGAGTCAACTCAGTTATTTAAAATATTCTATTAGTTCATGATTCCCATTCCCAGAACTCCACAGGGGTTGACGTGAAGAGGAAATCAACCACTTTTGCACTCTGTTTTTTAATAAGAAGTAGCAAATACTTTCCAGCGCATGTTTCCTCTGGACGTTTGAGTGAAGCCATCAAGATCAAGCACTGATCAAGCAGCAGCGACACACCGGAATATGCCCATCACGCTGCTAACCTTTCACAAAACGCCCCGTGGCACTCAACAGCCAGAATATGCCAGTCGGGATGGGTGGGATGTAGCAATCGCAAATTGAATAAGATGACAAGAACACTGAAGTGTATGAATGGGATCACCAGAGAGCCACACAGACCACGATAGGCAGATCAGACTAACAGAGAGAGAGAGAGAGATGAGTACCAGACAGCAAGGATCAGTTCATACGCGCGTTATAGCTAAGTGCAATGTTCAGATCTTCTGCTGTACTGTATCAAATTGTATTGTATAATAATTTAATTAGGTCCATTATATGTGAGTGCACCTTAAGGATTGAGGCAATTTCATTGTACTAAGTGCGATGACAATAAAAGGAATCTGAGTCAGACAAGTAGATGAGTATGAAGATTGGAAATCATTAATCAGACCAGCAGGCGGGCATACAGACTGAAAATGCCAGTCCAACCATTACACTGACCTCAAGGTCACAACTGATGGAACCAACTAATCAGACCAACAGGCCTCCATCCAGATCTTCAGGTCTCATTAGAATGACCTGCTCAGGTCACTAAAACACATTATCTGACCTGCTGTCGATCACACTGATGGGAACACACGCTAATCAGGCCATCCGACCACCATGCACTTAGAATGTACCAGTCAAGCCAGTGGGGCAGCTGTGGGCACTGATACAAATGGACCTGACTGGCAAAGAGCCATTCACACTGGAGTACTCAGATGAGGGCGGCAGTCCACCATGCTGACCAAAACACATTGAACGGGTCTGAAAGCACTCACATAGACCGGCACAGACCAATCGAGAATGATACAGGACAAGAATAGACCAAGGAGACCAGCAGAGGGGTCCACTGGAGTGCATTAGTCAGACAAGCAGAGAGCCGTACTGATGGAATGTGCCAGTCGGACCATTAAAGATCAGGTTCAGGTTTGTTTTTATAGTCCCATGTTCAGGGCGCAGTGAAAGTCACGTCTTATACTCTCTAAGGATAACTAGTGAAATGTACAGAGTTTATTATACCAACTCCAGTACATTCATCAGACCAGCAGAAAGCTAGGCATAATGTAACTTATTAATCAGATGAGCAGGCCAGAATATGGTCATCAGGCCAGAAGAACGATAAACAGACTGACGTGTCAATCAAGCCACCCAAATTCATCCGTCAGACCAGCAGGTGGTGAGTGTCATGGATGGAGTCGCTACACGGGGCTTTAAGAGGTGCACAAGAAAGGACTGTAGGTAGAGTGGGGACAGTGATGTGTTGCGACCCAGGAAGAAGAAGAAAAAAATGAGAGGAAGAAGAAGAAGAAAGAAGCAAAAGAAGAAGAAATAGAAAACAGAAAAAGTACTGTAGATGTAGAAGCAGAAGAAGTAGAAGTAGAAGAAGAAGAAAAAGAAACAGAAGTAGAAGTAGAAGCAGAAAAAGAAGTTGAAGAAGAAACAGAAGAAGTAGAAGAAGAAGAAGAAGAAATAGCAGCAGAAGAAGCTGAAGTAGAAGCAGAAGAAGTAGAAGAAGAAGAAGGAACCCACCTGACTCCAGCCACCAGAGCAGCCTTAATTTTATCTGTCATCTACCTCAGTGCAGCAGTCACTACCAGGAGGAAATTCAAAAGTACTGGTACATGGAGCTGTTCCTCTGACTCTTAATTTTTTTCTAAACACTACTTATGAATATTCTAATTTAAAATGATGTCTGCCATAGATATATATATATATATACAGTGGTGTGAAAAACTATTTGCCCCCTTCCTGATTTCTTATTCTTTTGCATGTTTGTCACACAAAATGTTTCTGATCATCAAACACATGTAACCATTAGTCAAATATAACACAAGTAAACACAAAATGCAGTTTTTAAATGATGGTTTTTATTATTTAGGGAGAAATAAAATCCAAACCTACATGGCCCTGTGTGAAAAAGTAATTGCCCCCTTGTTAAAAAATAACCTAACTGTGGCGTATCACACCTGAGTTCAATTTCCGTAGCCACCCCCAGGCCTGATTACTGCCACACCTGTTTCAATCAAGAAATCACTTAAATAGGAGCTGCCTGACACAGAGAAGTAGACCAAAAGCACCTCAAAAGCTAGACATCATGCCAAGATCCAAAGAAATTCAGGAATAAATGAGAACAGAAGTAATTGAGATCTATCAGTCTGGTAAAGGTTATAAAGCCATTTCTAAAGCTTTGGGACTCCAGCGAACCACAGTGAGAGCCATTATCCACAAATGGCAAAAACATGGAACAGTGGTGAACCTTCCCAGGAGTGGCCGGCCGACCAAAATTACCCCAAGAGCGCAGAGACAACTCATCCGAGAGGTCACAAAAGACCCCAGGACAACGTTTAAAGAACTGCAGGCCTCACTTGCCTCAATTAAGGTCAGTGTTCACGACTCCACCATAAGAAAGAGACTGGGCAAAAACGGCCTGCATAGCAGATTTCCAAGACGCAAACCACTGTTAAGCAAAAAGAACATTAGGGCTCGTCTCAATTTTGCTAAGAAACATCTCAATGATTGCCAAGACTTTTGGGAAAATACCTTGTGGACTGATGAGACAAAAGTTGAACTTTTTGGAAGGCAAATGTCCCGTTACATCTGACGTAAAAGGAACACAGCATTTCAGAAAAAGAACATCATACCAACAGTAAAATATGGTGGTGGTAGTGTGATGGTCTGGGGTTGTTTTGCTGCTTCAGGACCTGGAAGGCTTGCTGTGATAGATGGAACCATGAATTCTACTGTCTACCAAAAAATCCTGAAGGAGAATGTCCGGCCATCTGTTCGTCAACTCGAGCTGAAGCGATCTTGGGTGCTGCAACAGGACAATGACCCAAAACACACCAGCAAATCCACCTCTGAATGGCTGAAGAAAAACAAAATGAAGACTTTGGAGTGGCCTAGTCAAAGTCCTGACCTGAATCTAATTGAGATGCTATGGCATGACCTTAAAAAGGCGGTTCATGCTAGAAAACCCTCAAATAAAGCTGAATTACAACAATTCTGCAAAGATGAGTGGGCCAAAATTCCTCCAGAGCGCTGTAAAAGACTCATTGCAAGTTATCGCAAACGCTTGATTGCAGTTATTGCTGCTAAGGGTGGCCCAACCAGTTATTAGGTTCAGGGGGCAATTACTTTTTCACACAGGGCCATGTAGGTTTGGATTTTTTTTTCTCCCTAAATAATAAAAACCATCATTTAAAAACTGCATGTTGTGTTTACTTGTGTTATATTTGACTAATGGTTAAATGTGTTTGATGATCAGTAACATTTTGTGTGACAAACATGCAAAAGAATCAGAAATCAGGAAGGGGGCAAATAGTTTTTCACACCACTGCATACAGACTCGCATATCCTGGTGAAGCCACCCAACCCCTTTGACCAAAACATCAGGCAATCATTCAAATGGGAACACACACAAATTGGACCATCCTGATGAAGTCCGCCAAATGGAGCTCATATTTGCTGGGGTACATTTATAGTATCAGCAGACAGCAATAAAAGCCGGAATAAACTGTTCAGACCAGCTGGCAGCCATCCAAAGTAAAATATGCTCATCAGACAAACAAGTCAACCAAAATATGGGTAAAATATGCCAATCAGACCACAAAATTGGCAGACACACAAAAATAAATGGATTGACCTAGCAGACAGCCATATACATGAGAACAGAGAAAAGCAGGAAGACATCGAGAGCGAGAGACCAAGCCAATCAGACAATTAGAAGCAGCATCCGTCATCCTTTTATCCATCAGTAGAAGCTTTGTGAACCATTTGCCAAGTACTTTAAATGTAGACGCTCAAATTCAAACTTGATCATGACCAAATAATGACAATGTGCCCATCAGCTATGTGTCCCTGGATTTACTGAGACATACAGAAGAAGGTCAACGCCCCACTGGCTCAGGAGAGGTCCAAAGCTCATAGAATCCATGAACTCCCAGATCACGTAGTTATGTGCCCTTACCACCTCCTAAGCATTAGGGCGTGCTATGAGTGTCACCACAAGTGTCACCGAATGCTGCAACTTCAGTAAAATGCCTGTGGACCAGCAGTCAAGGATGCCCATGTCTGACCCTCTAGTTATTCTTCATTCTCAAGTGATCATCTGCAGATGCTGCAAGTCCTACCTTTAATCCCAGCATGACACACACACACACACACAGAGATTCCCCTCATCTTACAGCAGAGGTCATCAGCCCCCCACCCGGTCACCCGCTCATTCTAAAACTAACCCTAACGTGGCTTAATCTGAAAAGCTGTTTTCCATTTAAAGCCCTTTCTATCGTTTTCAGATCCTTTTTCTTAACCATCTACAGTTGATTTACAACAAAATTCCGACCACCTTCTCTTTTTTCATATGTTGTTATGTTGCAGCCTTGTGCTAAAATCATTTCAAATTAATTTTTCCTTCACATCAAGCAACACTCAATACTCCCGAATGACAGAGCAAAAACAGCATTGTAGAAAGTTCTGGCAAATTTAATAAATTTGAAAACTGTAATATCACATTGTCACCAGCATTCACACCCTTTGCTATGACACTTGGCATTTGGCTCAGGTGCACCCCACTCTCCTGATCACCGTTTGTACGTCTTGTTTGGAGTCAATGCCCCTGACTGGACCTGACAGCTGTCTATAGAAGGTCCCACAGCTGATTTGGTTTATCGGAGCAAAAACAAGCCAGGAGGTCAAAGGAACTGCCTGCAGAGCTTAAAGAAAGGTGTGTGGCGAGTGCCAGATTTGGGGTGGCCTACAGTTACATATTCCTGCAGTACTAAAGGTTCCCAAGAGCAACGTGGACTACATAATTCCAAAATGGAGGAGATTTGGAACAACCACATCTCTTCCTCGGGCTGGCCGGGCAGCAGTTATGGGAGAACCTGATGGTCACTCTGGCTGGAGCTTGTCTTCCAGAAGGACGACCACCACTGCAACACTCCACCGACCTGGGCTTGATGAAAGGGTGGCCAGACAGAAGCCTCTCCTCAGTAAAAGACTCATGGAAGCTCCTGTGGAGTTTGCAAGAAGGCACCTAAAGGACTCTCAGACTGTGAGAAACAAGATTCTCTGGTCCCATGAAACCAAATTCAGCATCATGTCTGGAGGAAACCAAGCGCCTGCTCAGTCCCATTCTACCAGTAAAGCACGGTGGTGGTGGCAGCATCACACTGTGGGGTTGTTTATCAGCAGCAGGCACAGAGCAACAGACAGCTGAACAAAGCAAATTCAGAGACACGCTTAATGAAAACCTGCACCAGAGCACTCTGGACCTTAGATTGGGTTGACAGGACAATAAGCCTAAAAACAAAGCAAAGACAATACAGGAGGGGCTTAGGGACAACTTTGTGAATGTCCTTGAGGCCTACAGCCAGAGACAGGACTTGAACCTGTCAAACATCTCAGGAGAGACCAAAAAACATCTGTCCGCCAGTGGTCTCCATCCACCCTGAAAGGATCTGCAGAGAAGAACAACCCCCAAGTCCAGACCTGC
This sequence comes from Polypterus bichir lapradei, assembly GCA_026402145.1. Lineage (NCBI taxonomy): Eukaryota > Metazoa > Chordata > Cladistia > Polypteriformes > Polypteridae > Polypterus > Polypterus bichir. The sequence goes on from JANRMT010062814.1 coordinate 64,105,530, forward strand.
AAAGCTTGTCACCTCAAACCCAAGAAGACTGCAGGCTGTCATTGCTGCCAAAGGGGGCTTCGCCTAAGGAATGAGCAAAGGGTTGGAATGCTGGTGTCAGTGTAAGATTTTGTCTTTTTTCATGTTTAATAAATTTGCAAAAATTTCTCAAATCCTGTTTTCACTTTGTCATTCAGGGGTATCGAGTGTTACTTGAGGAGAGGAAAAAAATGAATTTAAATGATTTCCGCACAAGGCCATAAAAATAACAAAATGAGAAAAAAAGTGAAGGGGCCTGACTGCTTTGCGAATGGACTGTATACGTCCACAAATAAACCTAACTCAACAGGGAGTCAGGGTCATGGGGCACAGAGCAAATATGGGTAACATTGGGCAGGACAGAAGAACCAACCCCAGATGGGACATGATGGGGGTATAGAGTGAAAGTAATGAATTGGGCCAACTAAACTTCATACATAATGAAAAATAAGTGAATTGGACCAACAGGCAGTCATCCAACTGAGCAGTGGGGACAGGCTTACCTGAAGTCAGGGATCAGACCAGCAGACCACCATACACAGCATTCAGTGCAACAGACCAACAGAAAATCATCTACAGAATAAACTGATCTGATTAGCAGGCTGAATAGACCACCAAAATACACTGACCAGATACATAAACGAGAACAACTGACAATATGATACAGATGCAATGCACCACTCAGGCCAGTAGGGAGGGGCCGTGTCCACTGAAAGGATTTGATCCCACCCATCAGAAAGTCCTGTATGCTGGAATAGAGTGATCAGAGCAGCACAAAGCCAACCCTATAAGCATACATCAATCAGATTAGCAAGCAGACACAAGGCAGGCCAGGTCAGGCATGCCTCAGCCATACCAGGCTATAATATGAGCAGCAGACGGTGCTGGAGAACAGAATATAATGTTTAGGTTTGGTAACATCCATATAGAACCCGGACACCCAGACCAGAAGACACTATGCAGAACACTGACTGGAGCAGCCATTTTGAGGCCGACTGTACTGTCGTACATTTCTGTGACACCGCTTTGAAAGCAGAGGGCACAGCCACAGGATTGTTCGCGTTTGCTTAATAGGATGGCACACAGAAGGGTGCCAGAGGGGCTTGTGCATGAGTAAGTTCATGGCGCACTCGTCCCTCTGGTACAGGTGTGAGGCAGCAGGTGCCGACGCGTTTGTTATTACAGCCTCACACATTTCCCTTGTAATTTCTCTCACAAATTTCCCAGCAGAATCTGGAAAAGTGGGTCATACTGTATGCATTTACCTTCCTCAGAAAGAGAGGGAAGGGAGGAGGGCTCGGGGCAGAGCGCATGATGAATGCCAGATTGTGTGGAAAGCTGCAGAGCCCTCCCAATTAAACTGCCCCAAACATCCAAGATTTAGAGATGAACAAATTCCCATTGTCTTCAAACAGCACCTTCGATAAAACAGAGTGGGCTAAAATGGCTTCTATAAAAGACTTAGGCGGCAGCTGGAAGAAAAAACACCCAAGCGTGGAGGGGAATTTGTCAAACCTAACAGCTTGTGCTGCACTGTCTGATTCTGAACACATGTCGCCGGAAAGTCTGTGCTACCCTGTGAAGTGAAGACGCCATCATGAAAACCGAGGCCTGTCTTATTAACCCTACAGGATGGGGCACGACTCACGAGGCACACTCAAAGACTGGCATTGGTGTTGAAATGCCAGGTAAGAGGCTGGAAGCCGCCATGTGTGGAACTGCTCTTCCATGTGCCCCTAGGATAATCCTCCACGAGAGGAAGGTGCAGTCATCAAGGCCAAAAGGTTCAAGATGTTCAAGCTTCAGCTAGACCACTGAATCTTCATTCCAGAAATTTTCAATTACCTTATTAATAGCAGCAGAAGCCTTGACGTGTAGCTGTCCAGGATTAGACCCCAGAAGTCTCCCATCAAACTGCACCCTGATTGCTGACTCCTACTATGTCATTCTGCCAATTCCGCCGTCAATCTCTCCAGACTTTCCTCCGATACTCAATGATCCAGCATTTTAGGGGGGCTCTTCGTTGAAAGTTTGTGTAATTCATTGACTCCCAGTTTGTCCTGTGATGCCCTGCAGTAAGTTCTTTGTTACTCATTGGCCCAGGCTTTCGGACAAGAAGGCTCAGATCCAAATTGTAACTGTCACCTACTTTATGACTCTGCCCAGTTCTCTTCAGAATCTCAGGGCCAATGACAGACTCCTGAACCAGTAGGCTCCCAGTTCCAATCTCATGATTTACACTTCCAGACTTCCAGACAGAATCCCAGAGTGCACATGTCCATCAGCAGTCCTGGGACTGAGACACCCAGTTCAGACTGCTGTGACTCCCAGCCAAGTCCCCCATTCCATGTGACCACATCAGCAGATGCCATCAGGTCCAGACAGCTCCTGGTGTAAATTCTACCTTGTTAATGTTACTCTTCACGTCCTTACAACTGCCAGTAGAGGCCCTGTGGGCCACTTGCCAGCTCTTCTAAACAAAGAAGCTCTAAATCAAGCTTGATCTTGACCCCAAACTGGTAGCAAGCCCACCAGCCAAGCGTCCCTCAATTTCCTAAGACATTTAATGGATGGTCAAGGCCCTGTTAGCTCTGGAGAAGTTCAAAGCTCACAGAATCCTATGTTACTGACTGTAAAACAAAGCAGTCGATCCAAAAAATGAAAGAGTGAGGATCAGGAGAAAGAACAGAATCAAACGACAAAGCCAGGGTCAGCACCAACAGTGAAACACCAAAGCCAAATTGCAACCAACCCTCAAAGTCAAAGGGCAGAGCTTTGTTACAAGATACCAATAATCAAAATTCAAATTAAGCAGCTAATAATCACACCAAAATGAGCTGTGAAGCTTCAGGGAGACCCAAGAAAAATGAAAACGAAGCTCAAATCATGATACCCATGACCTCCCAGACCCCTCAGCTAAGTTCCTTTTAGCTCTCCGTGGCCATTAGGAGACGCTACTGGTGTCACAAAACATAGGAGGTTTGCATACTGGTTCTATTACTGAGATCCAGTTTGTCACTGAGCTGCATTCACCTCAACATTTGGAGACATTCAGTAATTCAGCAATGACCCAGAAGACCCCAATGCTCAAGTTTAAAAGCTTCAAGAGTCATTTCACTTTCTGGTTGTTCTTCACCTCCGTCTGATCGTCAGCATATGCTACAGGTTCAACTCTTCATCCCAGTATCCGTCTCATATATCAGCAGTGGTCAGCAGCCTTCCTGCTTAGCCACTTATTCTTATTGGAAAGTGCAAAAGCAGAAAAGTGAGGATTCGGAAAAACCCGTTTTCATTCCTAAGCATTTTCGGTCCACACTAGAATTTTCAGATCGCATTCTCAACGTTTATCGTCCACTTTGAAACGGCAGAAACGCCTAACTCGTACTGCGCACGCGCTGTATATTAGCCAAGCGCGCTGTTCGTTTACGGAGCAAACTCGAAGTCAATGGAAACGCAGAAAGAAGGAGGAAGGAAAAAAGGTCTTCTTCGTATAGACAAATACTTTTAGATGCTTGGAAAGGATGGAAAGTTGCCAATGCTTGAAGAATAAAAGACGTGGAGTCGTGCACAACAAATAAAGTGAAACATTCAAGCGTGTCAAGGCGCAGTGTCAGTCGTCAGTTACAGAGATGTGAACTAAGCTGACCAAACGGAGGTCAGTGTCTGATCACATGACAATCATACGTCAGCGTTTCTCCAGCCACACTTTCAGAACATTAGACAGATTTAGACAAGAACAGGCCATTCATCAGCTTGGTAAGGCTCGCTAGTCCTATCCACTTAATTCGTCTAAATAACATCAAGTCAAGTTTTAAGCCAGTAAAGTTCTACTGTAAAGCACTCTACTTATAGCTTATTCCATGTGTCAATAGCAGAGATGGGGGACTCGAGTCACATGACTTGACTCGAGTCAGACTCGAGTCACAATTTTCAGGACTTGAGACTTGCTTGATTGAAGTAAGAAAATGACTTGACTTGACTTTGACTTGAGAGTAAGTGACTTGACTTGAGACTTGACTTAAAGTGGAAGACTCGACAATGACTTGAACTTTTAAATATAATTCGTTTAATAAAATAAAATAATTTAATAAAATAATTATGACTCAGCAGCACCATAATTGGCGCCTGCGCCCTTAACGCTGCACAACTCAAACCGCACCAAACATGGCAGACAATAGTCGAGCTCCTCATATAGTCACGTTTGGCTATAAGGACTTTGAACTAGACCGTACTAACAAAAAAAGATTTGCCAGATGCAGAGAATGCAACGCGAGAGTATCAGACACGACAACCACAACATCAAATTTCATCCGGCACTTCAAAAACCACAAGGAAAGGTAAGAAAGTCGAATTCTTTATAGTCAATTTAATAAAATGATTACTAATTAATTAAATTAATCTTTTCTGTTTGTCATAATTTGGCCTTGGTTGCATGTTTTTTTATCAGAAATGTGATGATCATCTCATAAATAAAACGCTATAAGGTTACCAGTGGCGTAGCCACATTTTAATGTTGAGTGCAACTTGAAATGAAAGGGCTTCTTGATATTACATGTAAACTATAATGTCTATATTAAATGTGCGCATTTTCAAGCGTTTGTATGGACTGACTGCATGTGGTTAGTTGAATGGCAGCTCGTGTAACGTTATATACTGCATGAAAATCTAAGATGAAAGCGTCGGTGCAATCAATTCTCCTTCAATAACTCGTTCAAAACTTTTTGGTCATACAGACAAGAATAATTTCATCGTTCGAATCGGTTACGCTAAGTGTCTATAATTTTTTTGTGTACACTCACAATAACAACAAAATGTTGTGTGCTGTATAACAATGAAAACAGTTCAATTAGAAAACAAATAAATAAATAAATAAATGCAGCTTCAGAAGACTCTAAACGATTCCAGCCGAGGAGAAGGAGTCTTATCTAGCAAAACAATCGGTTATTTTCTAAACAAATGGACAATTTATATACTTTTTAACCTCAAATGCTGGTCTTGTGTTGTCTCTGCGCAGTCTGTGTGATTCGGGTAAATACAGTCTTAGATTGCAGCAAAAGTGCAGACACAGTGTTTACACAGTTAACATGTATAGAAGCTCAAATGCCCTTTACAAAAAAAGGTAAAAACAGCATTGCAGGATGTTTTTGACATTAAAGATATAAAAGAGATTGTTGTTTTTTTGACATCTATTAACTGTATTTACCCGAATCACACAGACTGCACAGAGAGGAGACAAGACCAGCATTTGAGGCTAAAAAGTATATAAATTGTCAATTTGTTTGGAAAATAACCAATCATTTCGGGCTTTCTGAAGCTGCATTTAAACTGCATTTTGGAAGTTCAAACTTCGGGGCGCCATACATATCCATTATATATAGACAGAAATCCTGAAATGTTTTCCTCAAAACAAAAAAAAACAAAACATTTCTTTATGACTGAGGAAAGAAAGACATGAACATATTGGATGACAAGGGGGTGAGTACATTATCTGTACATTGTTGTTGTCAAAGTAAACTAATCCTTTCAGATTCAATTGCATTAAACATTTTAGACTGGATTTCTTAGTTTTAAACATTTTGTGTAAGCAACACAATTTTATTTTCAGATATTAATGTAGCACAGATATGCATATAATTTAAATATAGCAATGCAAATAAGATACATAATATATGTATATAAGTTCATCTTTTCTGTAAAAATTTTTCTGTGCAAAAATAAACGTATCGAAAATTTAACCTCTGTTTGTTTTAGTACTGCAACTTGACTTGACTTGGCTTGAAACTTATCAGGACTCGACTTGACTTGCTTAGGGTGAACCCTTGACTTGACTTGACTTGCTTGATTTGTCTTAACTGTGACTTGAGACTTGACTCGAGACTTGATGGTTAACACTTGAAACTTGCTTGGACTTGATCATATGCGACTTGTCCCCATCTCTGGTCAATAGGTGTCTTTGTGAAGAAAAACGTCCTAATGTTTGTGCGAAATTTAACCTTAACAAGTTTCAAACTTTGTCCCCTTGATAAACTCATTTTAAAGTCGCGATCCACTGTATTAATTCCCATCATCGTTTTAAACACTTCTGCTAGACACTCTCTGTTTTCAAATCTACACACTTTGGAGATCATTTTGGGGGGATTCATGTGAATGTAAGACCAAAAACTACAACTACTACCAGTGTTGTGCATGAACTACATAGTTCGAAAGAGCGCGTCCATTGCACAAGCTCATTTTACTAAGAACAGTGAAACAAACCCAGGGCAGGGCACACACTAGGGACAATTTAGAATCGCCAATGCACCTAACCTGCATGTCTTTGGGAGGAAACCCACGCAGACAAGGTGAGAACATGCAAACTCCACACAGGGAGGACCGGGAAGCGAACCCGGGTCTCCTAGCTGCGAGGCAGCAGCGCTATCCACTGCGCCGCTCGTCTTCATAATTATTCTATTTTATTCAAAAACACTATAATAGCCTAATATGAGGCATGCAAAATTGAAAAAAGTAAACCCATGGGTCATTTATTACCACTCCTTAAAAAATACAAAATGAATTGAACATGAACTAGTTCGAAATTGAAATGGCGACCTATGAACGTAAATGTATTCGTTTTAATCTGTGTGAACTAATCTTTGAGCTAGTTCTTGCGAGGTGTGAACTTGCACAACACTGACTACTACTACTACTGCTACTAATAATAATAATAATAAAGATGTGTGTTTTCAAATGTATTCATGGCAGGGTGGACGAGCGTTGCCAGATTTCTAAAATCGAAGATCGGGACAGCCACTATTTCGTGCGACCAAAAAAATATGTTAAGGAACGAAGGAAACAGAAAAATACATAATTTCAATAAAATTTTAATTGATATGTAAACATGAATAATCTCCGAGAGACGTCTGACGACACAAGCAGACGATTCAAGCCCTCGGATTCGGCTGACAGTTACACAGTTTCTTCACAAAATGTGATACACCAGGCAGTCTATAAAACTTTAGCGCGCCTCTTTAACTAGATATTCAATATAAAAATTGTCTTTTTTTCTACATTCAATTTTTGGTTCAGTCCGAGACAATGCGGGACTCGGGATTTGTCTGCTAAATTCGTGGAGTAAACTCACATGGGACGTCTGGCCACCCTGGGGCGGACTAGGCCTTTGCCCCCTGTATTGAGATTAGCTAATGGAAGTCGCCAATTCGGACCGCTGTTCCCACTGTGGTACCTCCAGGCCGGAGACTCCGATTTTTGCTTCCAGCGCATCTCATTTGAGCCTCGGAGTATAAGTTATGAAATCTAATTTTATCTTCGCCTCAGAAGATGACAAGCTGTTGTCGGTAGAACTTGTTAGCACAGCGATGGGCGCTACGCCGCGCGCGGACTATTATTCATAGTACATATCAACTGAGCATTTCAAGAAACTTCGTAAGGCAGAAGGAAGTGTTGTTAACAGCCTTGTAGTTCGTAATTATTCATAATAATATTCAATAATTAACCCAGCAGAGCTGAAAGGGATGAGGAACACAAGAAAACAAAGCCAAACGAGAAGAATGCGCCGTGCGGCGTGTTTCTAATCTGTCGCCGTCATTCCGACGCCCCCAGTAGAGAGGCGACAGCCAGCGGGTGCAGATGGGCGCTGCAGACTGAGGAAACGTCGCCAGAACTGGATTGGGTGTGTTTTACTTCATACCGCTGACAGAAAAAAAAGAAAAGAACTAGAAGATGAGGATGATCATCTGCATGTTAAAAAAAAAAAACAAATCGGTTTCTGGCTTCTTATGCAAATGCAAGTGCGCTTGTCAAGCAGTTGGCTGTGAAGAGGGCTGCAAGTGTCGATCTGCTGGTACCCCCCTCAGATGCTTTTATGAACAAAAAAGGTAAAATACCTACAAATGAGAACCTGGAGCATTTTGTATTTTTAAGCGCCTTAATCTGTCCCCATTCACATGTCTGAAAAACACGAAGAACGAGATAAAGACGCTCTCATTTATTCTGCATATGCAGCACTGTCATTGCCGGCTTCCTTTCAGAGATAAGGATAAACGATTTGTTATGTGCCGACTGTTATCCCATCTGCCATGGGGCACAAGAGGACTTGAAAGCAGCTCTCCAGGGCAATGAGCAGGGAGGGGGTCTGCTGCTAAAGGCCATGGAGTGAACGTGCAAATAAATACAGTACCCCCAAAACCACAACTGGCCTGTTCAGGATATTCCAGTTGTGGGCCTTCTGTTAGCCAAGTCACACTTAGTCTACATTTATGGACTTCTGTGCTAAAAGATGTTTGTGTGTCGGATGGGAATCTGGCATTGCAAGGATTGCTTTTTGATTTCTCCAGTGCCTTCAATACCATCCAGCCATCCCTGTTAAGATGTAAACTCAAGAGATATGCAGGTGGACGAGTCTATGGTGTCCCGGATAATGGACTATCTGTTGGGCAGACGCAGTCTGAGACTCAAGGACCGTTTTTCTGATGTTAGACGCACTGGAGCACCACAAGGAGCAGCCCTTTGTCCTTTTCTCTTCACTCTGTACACCTCAGACTATAAATGTAACACGAGGTGTATTGATAAAGGGGATGTGACAGAGCAGAGGAGTCAGGTGGAGAAGTTTGTTTCTTGGTGAAAAGAGAATTGTCTGCCACTAAATATCAGCAAAACCAAAGAACTGGTGATTGACTTTCACACACCAAAAAGCCTCCATGTCCAGTCACAATTCAGTGAGTAGATTTAGAGGTGGTCCATTCCTACAAGTACTTGGGAGTCCTTATTAATGATAGGTTGGACTGGTCTTGGAACACAGAGGAACTATACAAGAAAGGGCAGAGCAGGCTCTTCTTCCTTAGGAAGCTGCATTCCTATAATGTGGGGAGTGACATCCTTCAGATCTTCTAAAACTCTGTGATGGCCAGTTTGATTTTCTATGCTGTGGTATGCTGGGCTGGTAACATCACTTCAACAGAGAGGCCCACCAAATCAACAAGCTAATTAAAAGGGCAAGCTCAGTTATAAGACACATTCTGGATAACCTGCAGGTAGTAGCAAAGGAGAGCATTAAAACAAAACTGAGTACCATTATCAACAATGTTGTACGTCCTCTCTCTGACACACTAACACTGAGGACTTTCAGCCAATGAATTATTCAGTAGAAGTGCATCAAGAAACACTACTGGGGGCTTCTTTATACCAACAGCAATAGGCCTGCATAAGGCCTCACTGTCACTGAGACAGCCAAGTCAGAAGTTTTCTTTCTTCTTAATTTGCTCCCTTTTTATCCATTTTGGTTTGTGTTGAGACCATTGTGTGTGTGTATATATATATTTATGTTTTGTCTATATATGTATTTATTTAAAGAGTTTATGTAAAAGGCCAAATTTCCCCCTGTGGACAAATAAAGGTCCTTCTATCTATCTATCTATCTATCTATCTATCTATCTATCTATCTATCT
>JANRMT010062814.1:64115000-64137865 GCA_026402145.1 Polypterus bichir lapradei
TCTATCTATCTATCTATCTATCTATCTATCTATCTATCTATCTATCTATCTATCTATCTATCTAATTATATATCTATCATACAGTGTCTTTCATATCTAACTATGTATCTATCATTCATCATCAAGTACACATTGATTTAACCAGCAGTGTAGTTATTTCCTGAGCAGATGTGTATATCATCAGACCGCACATGTCCGCCCTTAGTTCTGGGGCCTCAAGTAGGCCGCACTTCCCGATCCTGATACGTTAATGAAAACAGGAGCCTACATACAATTAGCTGTTTCAGGAAGTCTGTGGTTCTGATAAGAGTATCCGTCTGGGCTTTATATTGATGTAATCTGGGCTGACCATACATAGGGGGCGCCACAACATCAAATGCTACAATTTTTCTTTAGCTGCAGGGCCAAGGTGTAGTTATTGATTTATTACAAACTGTAAAGGAGTTACTCCTGAGTTTTGACTTCTCTTATCTTGATTTGATTTATTTGTCTCTAAAAGACTATTATTGTTTTCAGAGAAATCTAAGTGCAATAATCCACAGTTGTAATGGAAAGAAAAGAAGCACACATAGATCAAGGCGTGCACGCTCTAAATCTCACGCATCCACCGCAAAGGCTCAGCTTATTGATCCGTGATAACTGTTCTTTGGGTTTTATTACAATCTTAGTTTTTTTTGCCTGTGAAATCTATGAAAACTAATAAACAAAGATTAAAAAAAATCAAACTTTGCACAAGGTCATAATCATTCAAACCTGAAAATGCGACACAATGCCTGTCAAGGTTCTATTTTCAGGTAAATAAGAAAAGCTTTTCTGCTCTTCATCGGTGCCTTCGGGAGGCTGGCGTGTTTTTGCACTTCGAATGAAAATCATAAAAAGCGGGACAATGGCAGAGAAAAGAAAGGAGCGCACGGGCAGGAAAAGCAGCGTCTATTTATGGCAAACCAACGGAGAGACTACACTTTTATTATTGTTGTACAGCACATCAGCGTATTTTGGTAAACATGTAAAAAGCTAAATGAAATATAAATAGCAATACGCACTGAAAAGGCAGCGGCGCAGCTACTGTAACCACGAGCGTGAAGCTCTCAGCTGGTCGCTGCCCCCATCTTTAACAGCTCACTGTGACAAGACAGGAGAACATGAGCAAATTCCGACTGGACGCCAGCCGAAGACACGGCAGCTGCTGCAAACTTTTATGTACATGTAAATTACATTGGCGCTCTTTTTTTTTTTTGCGTGGAATCAAAAACGTCATCACTTGATGAAGGCTCCCTGCAAGTACGTTACAGACAGTTTCTGTGGCTTTTATATTGACCATGTACTGGGTTTATTTTGATCCAGTCCAGTCTGCCTGTGTACAAGAACTGGGTTTACAGTACATCCATGTATTAGTCTGAATTGGTCCCATACTTGCCGGGCCTCAGCTCTGTGGTTGTCTCCTATTGGACACACACTGGAGAGTACCGATCATGCGCTGAGTCCTCATATTGGCCACGCATGGTGTCTGTGCTTGAAAGCTTCGTATTGACTTCATACATGGGCCTCATAGTGGGAGAGCTGCTTTAAGTGGTGCAGTGGGCTGGACGGGCTATGGGCTCCATTAGGTGACGGTAGAGTGACTGAGCTCACAGCGCTCTAGCACCTTGCATTACATCATTTTGGTTGACTGGCCAGGCCCCAGTTTGCACCAGTTATAAAATCTGTGCCGATGGTGATTTTTGGGTCCTACTATACAGTGAATAAACTTTGAATTTCATTTTGCTCTGTTTAAAAATCAGAGACACTACCACTGTGCTGTCCTTCCAGACAATTAAAAGAACCAAAGACAAAGGATTCTGAACTGCGCATCTGATAAAATGCTGGCTGGCGGCTTGAAATTATGGTGGGCGTTGGAATGCAGAGTGTCAAAGGGCAGCGTGCTGGGTTCCAGGAGACAATGTGGAGAGTGCAGGTGAACTGAAGTGCCGTACTTTGTGAGGCGCTGGTCACGCTGCTGCTTCCTTCTTCTCTGTGTTAATGATCTGAATGCAGACTGCCGAGTAAACTGATGAAGTGTTCAGTGTGACAAAAAATTAAAGTAGTCCTAAATAGAACATCAAGGATGGATTTAAAACCAATGAATGTCCAGGCCAGACTGGCACCTGGCTCATCATATTTAATGCAGGCCTAGTTCTACGTGTAGGGATCATGAATCTGAGCTAGAAATGCAAGATGGGCGAACAAAAATGCAGGCCGTGTGGAAGGCAGATGGTGGAGGGGCACCAGACCGCTGTAATGAAAGGAGAAAGTGCAGAAGAAACTCAGAACATGGTTGCTATCACAGTTAAGAAACTACTCCATAAATCCCTGTGCAGATAGGTGGAACCCCCCATACGACTTGCCAGATGCGGGACTGTGAGGAGGCGTACAGTGGCACATGGTGGGGTCTCCAGAAGCAGAAGTGCTGACGATGTTAGACGTATTCTAGGCACCTGGCTAATGCGTCATTAGCCTGGTTGGGGGATTACTTCAAGGGAATGTGAAATGCAAAGGTGGGCACCTTTATGCACACTCATACTGCAGTGGTGCTGCCCAGATGCACCGCTCGGTCTACAGTCTTATCATGCCAGGGGAGAGGCAGCCGGAGCCTGTCTCAGCAGTAGGGGCTCACAAGGCAGGGGGCAGTCCTGGATGGGGCACTTGTGGTCAGCACCGAGCAGCTTATTTAAGTGTTCTGAAGACGACTCAAGAGGACTGCTATACGTGAGGAAATGGAAGGCACTTGTTCAGTATTCAACCTCTTTACATTTGCTTATCCAAAGTTTCCTACTGAAGTCGTGAACATTATGGAGAATGGGGGCTGTTTTGAGACAAGTACTACAGGGCGGATCTACAAAGTTGTTTATCACGAGTGAAGAGCTCTGAACCAAACAGAACATCTCTCCTAGCTACAAAGATCCTACCAAAGCTATTCTCAGTAGACAGACACTCACTGAACAATCGAACCTTCAGATCCTTCTTAAACACACTGGAGGGGGGCAGAGCTTGTTGCCCCAGCTAGGAACCACACATGCACTGAGGTATGCTAAAGTGCTGTCACCAGAGGTGATGAAGTGGCTATTGCTCCACTACCCTCGGTTCACTTTCAAGCCCTCTGTTCTTTAATATGTTCTCTCTGTGCACACATGGGCTTCCTCACGCATCCCAAAGTGTGTGCCCACTGATGGCCTGGCTTCCCATCCAAGCTTGGTTCTTGTACATTATCTATTGTTGCTGCTGCAATGGCCTGCACCTCCTGCAACCTAACATTGAAATAAATTGCTTGGGCAAAACAGATGGTTGGACTTCTTGAAGCAGTCAGATGTAAAAGTATGGAACGGTTTGCTGTCAGCATACAGATGGTCTCTTCAGGCTGCTTCTCATTCCTAGGAATAAGAAAAAGGATTGCACCAAGGTCATTCCTGGCAGGCCAAGACATCCATAAGGCTCAGTTCTGAGAGAGCCTGAGCACAGAAAGCTGACATTGTCTTCTGAAGGTGACAGTGGTGACCGAGCAGACCAAACTTTTCCTTGCATCTGCAGTCGGTGCAGGACCACACGGTGAGCTCTAGTAGGTCCTTGTTATGGTACAATCAGAGATCCAGCCCTGGTTACGTTTACGTTTGTTTGTTATTGTTTATGCTATTATTTGATTATTTTCTGTTATTTTTCTATGCTAAAGATACACTTCACCTAAAATTGTTTTTTTTTTTTTTGTTTTTTATTGTGTCACCAACCCCAAGTAGTTTGTAGTGACAGCCAAGAAAAATCGTTGACCATCCTCTCCTGCTCAGTCATTTGTCAGGAGTCCTGTCTTCAATTCAAAAGTGTGACCCCGTGTCAAGGTTCTTTTCACTGACTTATTAATTTAACAATATTTTAGCAAAAAAAAAATGCACACTGTGGGCATACAACTGGATGGCTTGACTTGTGGGTTATGCGACCCGAGTAATGGCAGATTTATTTCACGGATAATTTTGATGTTGTTTGCTGTTGTCCAGCGTTGGTCACCGCAGGGTCTCATTCTATCAGCAGATTTGTTAGGTCCATTACAACTTTTCTTTGTCATCTGTACAAACCACATGGTGTAAGTAACATATATAAAAAGTCATTTTGGGGTAGTGTATCCCGTTTTTTGCCATTTTGCTTTTCATGCTTCAGTTATTGCGTATGTGTTAATAATTTAGCTTTAATTCACCGTTTGTCCTGTTCTTTCCCTGTGTTATGTATATTGAACCACAGGGGGCGCTGCAGCCGTGGGACCATCCTCGGCCTTTATCAATTGTTGCTGAACCATTGGCTCCTGCTCAAGTCGTTCCATTCTCAATTTGGGAAGCATTTCATGCACTCTCTTTAGTGTTAATTGACATTTTTGACTCTTGTTCCCTGTTCCTGGTTAACGACTCTGTATTTGTGGATTTTGTTCACTCTGAGTAGCCTGTTTGAGGTAACTTAAGAATTTCCAAACTACTTTAGAAATCCCCTCATTTTTAGCGCTTTTTTTGACTAATTATTACATTGTTTTGTCCTTTGAGTCTTGTTATTTTACCGTTCCCCTCTCCCTTTAAGAATTTATAGGCTGGACATTGTGTATGTGTGCAGGCCACAAGCCTGAATTTGAGTTTCAGGGCCAGGTCTACTTTGGATTTTGAAGTCTTCTTGGAGTTTGAACCCCTAGGGCCTCAAGTGACCCTGGATAAATGTGGTCTGAGACCGGAAGGCTTCCACTTTACAGCCTATGGCAAACACCGGGTCTCTGCGTGACTCTGACTTGATACAAATCGCCTATCCTTCTTCATCGGAATTGCTTTGCTTGATGAGCCACATTGGTCAGAGGACAGTTACGGGTTTGCCACTTAACTAGGACCCTTGAAAAGAGCGTTACTTAAGACCAGGAGGACCCCAGTTATTCTACTGAGATGCTACAGCTGTGTAAACTGGGTGACCTTATTTTATTCACCAGCGGACATCATGGGGTCAACTGCAGTTCATATAAAGATATAAGACACACCATCCAATGTCTGTGTCGTTCACTTATTTAATATAGCATAACATTCCCACACCTGTTTAATCCAATCCTGGTTCACGGGGGTCCACAGCCCATACAGACGGTGACAGGCACAAGGCAGAAACCAACCCAGAATGGGCCACCTTACTCACATGGCAGCAAGTTTTGATCACCAATTCATTTTTGGGGATGTGGGGTGGGGGGGTGCAGGGCATTAAAAAAGACAGAACCAAGCAGAGGATGCAGACTGCACACATACAATGCCCCAATAAGGGATTCAAGCCCAGGATGTGGGCCACATCAGGCCGTGGTGCTAACCGTTACACAGTCAAGTTGCTCCATTAGGGATAACCAGAAGGTGGATGTGGGGGGCAGCAGGGCTGATGCAGAGCTTCACCGCCATCCCCTATCCTCATATGCTGCACCATCAATCTGCCCAGCACTCACTGAAGGTGGGTTATCACAGAGGTCCTCTACCTATCTGAGGATAAGCACCTTGTAATTACTCGGCGAGGCGGCCAATGCAGGAAGCGATAAACTCTCTCCGCTGTCGACAGCAGAGCCTCCAATGATTTTCATCGCTAACAGCCATTTCAGTGTTCCTGACTTAATCCCATGTAGGCCAATCAGAAGCATTCGGAGCAGTGAACCTGTGTTTCGCTCTTTTTCTTCTTTGTTTGCCATGCCTGCTCGCTGCTTCGCTGGCACTCATCTCTGTCCGCCTCATCTTTCTTACTCACGCAGAGCCAGTGCCCTTTTACCTGCTGTGACCTCTTAAAGGTTATGGCTATTAGACAAATTGCTAACTTGTTGCCTCACGTCTGAGTGGGGACTTGAAATGTTAATGAGTGGACAGGAGCTTCTGTTGCACATGAATCCTAGGGATTCAGAGAGAAAGCGAAACCTAGCCTGCCATGCTTTTAATAGAATGAGCGACCCTGTTGGGACATCTCCCCAGCTCCACAAAGGCAGACAAGTAGACAGAGAGAGCGAGAGATCTGCCATCCTGAACGGTGGTAAGAGGAGGACTGTAAGGAGATCAGGGCATGGCATGTCATATTTAGAATTAAGTATGTATGGCCTGGGTGACCGGGTCAAGTGTCACCCAAACAGGCTGGTCGCTCCCGAGTGCAGTGAGGTTAAGCAGAATCAGATACCACATAACGGAGTCAAACTACAAGCTACAGCGGGTATGGAAAATGGGTGCAAACCGCATGTATAAATATCAGCAAGATCAGACAAATGTAGATTCTGTGTTAAGAGGCCAGAATAGGTGAACAGACTGCAGGTTAGCAAAATATGACAAAATTAGACGCTGCAATAGCAAGACTAAAGGTGGACATTGTCAGACTTGTAGACATGGTGTGCCTCTAACATAGACCCAGTCAGGGGAAAGATTTACATAGAATACAACCTCTTATGTATTTTCCCAATGATACAGTGACCAGTACCCCTGTGCCCACCTGCTCCGGCCCGACACTTTTAAAACTCCCAAGATGAGAACATGGCATTATTCATTGAGCAGTCATAGATGCAAGCCTATCAGTGTTGCTGATATCTGTGATTTTCAAATATTTTCATCAATACAATTGGCTTTTAAATGGGGTCACACTCTAGCATGCCAGCTCATTTTAGGTGGTCCGCCTTCATCCTTCACAATGTCCTGCTAGATAGTAATAACTGTTAGGCTCAGACTAAAAGGGATTGGATGTTAGGTAGCAAGATCATACAGAGGCAGACAGAAGGAGCAGGGACTGCTGGGTAGGAACATTTAGTACAAATTAGACTAAAGACCCATCCAAGCGCGGCGTAGGAACGAGAGGCATTTGTCTTGTGTCTGGGATGGCATGTCCACCTTCCAACTGTTCATAGTAAGACCCCACAAATTTGGGGCTGCACAGTCCCTTTCCCACTTTGAATGACTCTGTTGGTGGGACACTCCAGTCACTGTGGCTCCAGGTGTTCTGGTTTGCCTTCTTTCCATGTTTTCTCATATCTCCAGCTGAGGTCACTCCACAAGACAAGTTTAGTTTCTTTATCCTTCCTTCTTTCATCCCATTCTTTTGAAATTTTCTTGCTGCTCCTGGTCTCCAAGTTGTAGCTTATTTATGCTACCTTTGCCATGATCTGTCTTTTCATTTTTTTTTTATATTTGAAGGATTGTTTTAGAGGTCATGGAATGCTCAGTAGTTGTTACCTTTCTTTTTGAATTTGATATGATTTCACGATGTTAAAAATGAATGACCCTCTCCTGCAGCGCCGTTTTCTTTTTGTTATGGGTGCCGGCATTTTGTGCTCTTTGTTGACGCTCTTGCTCGGTGCGGTGTACAGGAAGAGTGTGATTAATGACATCACAGAGTCGTAAGTATAAAGGTCAGAAGTAGACACTTCTAATACGTCCAAGTTTGTGGATCCAACCTAAAAACTGTGCCGTTATTTTCCTTAAACCTTACTTTATATTCTGGTTTCAAACATTTTCGAATTACATTTTGGCTCAAGCTACATGTAAATTCTTGGTTTTTCTACTACGATTTTCTCTCATGTTCTGGGCTCTGTCACCTGATTTTGACATTAGCTATTTTATTTTACTACCACTATCTCCTGAGTCCCTTTCTGCCTCCATAATGATGCTGCCTCGTGCAGTCAGAATAATCTTACAAAAAATGATATTTTACTTCATTTATAAGCGTGACTGCCCTTGCTACTCCTCTACTCTTGGAATACCATGTTTAAAAAAATCTCACTCTGGTCTGAAAATCCTAGACTCTGGCATATACAATTTACCTTTGTGTATCTCATGATCGTCATACCCACCATTAAGGCAAATTAGGCATTAAGGGGGCGAGGAAACCCAGCTGCACGGGATAGCTACTGAACACTAATAAGCTTGGCATGGGGCACAAAGTAACCTAACACCGGCCATGGTTGTACCAGAACTCTCTGCCATTTCCTCCACCTGTTTTGGGCCTCCTCATTCTAGTCCTTCATCTCTGTTGATCTCTCTCTGCCTTCTTGTTTATTTCTTCTCAGTTCTATACCATGGAGGCTTTCTCCTCAGGCACCTTTACTAATCCCCTGATTCTCTTTCTTTCATTTCCTCAAATCCTCTTGTCACAACATGACCCAGCATGACCTCTCGGTGTCACGGGTTAACAGTTCTTTCGGTTTCAATGGACTCTTGGCTGTCTGCTCTGCTTTGGTCATCAGTTGGATGGCTGGTGGTTGGTCACAGGTAGACCTCTTATCTCTTTTCTCTTCCCCTCACTCTTCCTCTTAGTTTTTTTTTTATATTATTTGGGCTGCACATCGTCTTCTGACTATCCGGGCGTCATTTCTTTGAGTTCTTTTTTATTTTTTAAAACCCACTATTGACAAGAGTGACTTAGAGACCACTAGTGCAGGGGATTCTTTCTTGGGTCTTCATGACTCACATTGGTTGTATTCATTTGTTCTTGTGTTCAATTTAATAAAAGAAGCTGATCATAGAAATGAGTCAGGCTAAAGGTAGTTGAGGTTCTGGGTAGCAACATCTTTGAGGATTAAACTCCATGGCAGTAAAATCTAAAAAGGGTTGCTGCTGGGGAGCATGGTGGGAGAGAATCAGTCTTGAGGGTAGTTAGATCTGGAAAGTCAGACTGGACAGCGAGAGCAGACAGAGTCTGTGTGGATGGACTACTGGGTGGGAACGTCTGACAGACACAAAGATAAGAAGATCAGAGTCAGGGTAAAGTGAGCAGCACGACTAAATATGGCAAACTGCTGGGCGGGATGATCAGAGTGAGTCAAACCAATGGTAGAAACACCCAATGGTGCCAATCTCAAGATAGACGGACTGCTGGGTGCCAACTTCTGCTAGAATGGGACTTGCTAGACCTGTTTGGTGGCACAATCAGATACACTCAAGAGTAAGGAGATAGGGAGGTGGACAGATGGGTAGTGTGATCTGATAAGGTCAGACTAAATGCTGGGTAGCAACATCTGACCAAAGTCAAAAATCTGGCAGGCTGTGATGGGTAGCAAGACGTGAAGGATTTCAGCGGTGTGATCTGACGGAGCAAGCCTACGGTAGAAGGAGTGCAGAGCAGAGCAGACTCCTGGGTATTGCTGCACACAGCACAGGATGTTAAGGTACACGAGGCCCAAACGCTGTCACCTCCGTCTGCTGCTGCCCTCAGTAACACCTTGGCTCCCTTCCAGCTATTTTGTTATTTCTGCTGCTTTGAGTCACAGAGGTTTCTTATTTTAATTCTTGGATTCCAATTTCAGAAGCCGAGTGTCTGGAAAGAGCTGCGTCCCTTTCCAGCAGCCTATGTTCCCAGTAATGGAAGTTTAGCTCCTGAGCTCAGTGACAACTGAAATCAACTTCAATGGGATTTGGAGAGCG
Organism: Polypterus bichir lapradei; assembly: GCA_026402145.1. Taxonomy (NCBI): domain Eukaryota; kingdom Metazoa; phylum Chordata; class Cladistia; order Polypteriformes; family Polypteridae; genus Polypterus; species Polypterus bichir. Next base: position 64,124,414 of record JANRMT010062814.1, read on the forward strand.
TGTCAGCTGAGCTTTTAATTTCAAGAGCATCTTATTAATGTGGAACATCGCTAACTCCGGCTTGGGGACCAGGACCCGCATTTGTAATTCCATCACCTATTTCTCATGAGTGGGACCTTCTGATGTACGGCATTTCATTAGCTGTCAGTAAAATTATTTAAAGCGGAGAGGGCGCGATGCAAGCCTCCCCTCTCCGGTGTCTCTCGGCGTGCTGTTTTGATGCCGGCCTAGATTGACTTTGTGAATATTTTAATGCATGAACTATGCAATATTGAACAGCACAAGGCGTAGAAAACTGCAACGCTGCTTCTAAGAAGCCTGTGCTGTCTTGTGGCTTGGGAGGGGGGGACTTTAAACAAGCCCTTGAGCCCACCATCAAGCAGCCACCAAGCACTAAGGCTGTTACTGCATTTTAAAATCCACCTGTGCCCCCCTGCAGCATCTCAGTGTTTAAAATGTGCAGGAGAAAATGGAAGAGCAGCGTCCAACTCGTCACTCAGATGTCCCTTCATGCTGGTCTGGATACAAACTGTAAGTGCGGCTCATGGCTAAAGAACAGAAAAGTAAAGAAGAAAATGGAGGTTGGCAAGGGAGTGGCCCTTCAGAAAAATGCACTGGTCTGTGCCCAAAGAGCTGCGGCCTCATCTGTTAAAGAAGGGGCAACTGCTGAGTGAGCAGATTGGGGACGTTAATTTCAATGAGGGGGACAGCTGATCAGCACAAAGAGGCCTTGTCATTTCACAGCACACCACGAGTACCGGGAAATTGTCACTGGCACATCCCACCAACACGAAACATGTCTTTAGAAGAGCGTAAAATTGTCAAAAAGTTCACAACAATTTGGTGGTGCCAGTGAGAGGCTCCAGCCCAACACTACCCTGAGCTGAAGATTATTATTATAAATATTTTTTGATTTGCAGCCCCCCCCCCCCCCCCACCATAACCTATCATCTATGGGGGAGGGGCAAAAGCTTTAGATTCATCAAAAATTTCAATCTGTCATTTTCGACGGATCTCGATGTTTTAGGAGTATGTCCTGACCCACCGCACAACGAACCACCTGGATTGGGACCCGAGTGCAGTGGGTGACACCCCAGCACCACACTGGAACAGTGCGAGGTTTTTTATGGTGGCTGTGGTGCCAGTCCTGAAGGTCCCCTGATATATCGATGATGGGTGTGTGTCTGTCCATGTGACACAATTTCCTGAGGACGGCCTAGAGAGAAAACGGCTGGAAACTCGAAACTTAAGCCTGTTATGAGATGACGATGTGCTGATTAGTCTTTGAGCCAAATCGCACAAGAGAAAGAGGCACTGTTGGGGAACCCTCAAATATCGTAATTCTGTAATTAATTAGAAATTCTTCTCATCAATTGCTATTGTAATGACCTATTTTATGATGAGAAAGATAAATAATTACTGAAATGTTATCGAATAGTCTGGGTATCTTGCTTCCTGGGGCACTAAGCCTACTGACGCTCACGTCCACATTTTTTTATATGGGGTGCTCTGCGATTCAACCTGCTTGTATGATCGTGTCTCTCATATGGACATCTACACTTTCACACCATATTATTGGGGGTCACATGTTGGACAATAAACTATCACTAATTAGAACAATTGTAACAAAATCAGGCCCTCATTTTAACAAGCTAAGCCATGCAATTCACCTTGACTGCCCAAAATAACATCAAGTCAAGATGTGAAGGCCTCTAACGTCCTACTGTCCCACATGCTATTTGGGAATTGATTCCAAGTGTCTACGCATCTACACATGAAGAAAAATGTTCTAAAGTTTGTAATATCTGCCCTTAACAAATTTCTAGCTGTGTTCCCTTGCTTTTGTTGAACTCGTTTTAAGGTGACATCTGGAATCCACTGTGCTAATTCCCTTCATGATTTTCAACACTTCACTCATGTCGCCTCTTACTCTCCTTTTGCTTAAACTGAAAAGGCTCAGCTCCTTCAGTCTTTCCTCATAGCTCACACCTCTTAATCAGTCCAGTCGCACTTCTCTGCACTTCCTCTAGTGCTGCTATGTCATTTTTTAACGGAGACTAAACTGCTCTCAGTTTTCCAATTGAATTCTCACCAGCGCGTTGCCTAACCTCCCTTGGCTTGTACTCCACACCTCATCATACACAACCTAACCGAACATCCTGTTAGCTCATAAGTGGACTGCACATGACATGAATTATGCTAGCTGTTCCTTTAAATTTCTTTACACTGTTCCCAGAGGTCCCCTCCTTGTTTTACTTTGGGGTATTACATTCAAACCTGTCATTTAATGCCAGCCAGAGACAGGTTCTTTAAACTGGTCTACCTGTCATTTTCTTTCCCATATTCCTCAGAGGTGTCCTGTTTATTCAAAGACCCAACAACTGCCTGACGCACAAGGAATATTTTCCTTTCCCTGGAACTCCAGTAGATGTTGTGTGAAGAAGATGCCCACACAGGTATACACCCTTATTTGCTTTTGATAATTAAAGTAAAAGTGAGCTTACACTGGGGACACTTGAAAGATGGTGACATTAAGGCATGAGACATGGATGTAAGGTAACTCACCAAAAGAAGATCATTATCAGGGGAAGCGATGACATGTCAATGGAGTTTGGTTTTAAGCCAAACCAATGTGGCCATTTATGATATATTTGAATTGTTTTATAGACGTATGTGTCAATTCTACAGAGTGACTCAAAAAGATTCACCCGATTTCAAAATGATTTATTTCACTTGTAAATCATTACAGAACAGTGAAGTGAATTGTAAATGGTTTAGGTGAGCATAAAGTTTATTATCTAATTTTACAAGTGCTCAATATGACCTCCTCCAGCATCAACGCGATAGTCACATTCATCCCATACTCGACTGAGCGTGTCGGGTGTCACTTTACTCACGGCTTTTTCAATGCAATTTTGGAGATCATCCAGTGTTGTTGGGAGTGGTGGCACATAAACAGAATCCTTAATGTACCCCCACAAAAAAAAAAGTCACACGACATGAGATCTGGTGATTTTGGGGGCCAGAAGTGGCGTGCCAAATTGTGGGCTCCTTTACGGCCAATCCAGCGTTGTTGAGTTGTTAAGAATGCTTTCTGCTCAGGGGTTGCCATCTCCTCGCAGACTGAAGGGAGCCATCTTTGGGTGACAGTCAGAAACTCTATGACTCCCTCTTTCAATTGGTATGTGATTGGTTCCTAGGCGCCTCATGTTGTAAAAATATGGCACTTTGAAATCGGATGAATCTTTTTGTATCACCCTGTACTGAGTACACAGGGACACCATTTGTCTCAGCGTGAAAAATGGATGGTGACGTCTTCTTGGTGAGTTATGTGCTTTACATTGAGTACACTGAGCTGAAAATGAACACACAGGACAAGACAGGCCCTCAGAGTGACTTTCTGCACCCACTTAGCCAAACACACAAAAATAAAAATAACTGGTTTTATTGTTCAATATGTACAAATGAGGGATAAACAGGGCAGAATCCCGAAAAGTGCAGTGAACAGTAGACACTGGAAGCCCAGATGGCCAGCATCACAAACTCTTCCTTTCTTGTCTGAATTCTATGCATCATTGGCCCCCCTTATTTTTCCCAGTGGACCTTAGTCCCAGCTCTCCTCCCCACTCTGGACTCAGTAAGCTTCACAACCCTCCATGTTTGAGCGGCAGTGACAGACAGATGGACCATCCCCTACACCCATGAGCCTTCACTTAGGCCTGAAAGACCAAAGAGGCGACACGGTGACACTCCTTCTGTTCTGGGACCTGCTCACCTGGAGGTGTCTGACTGGCCTCCTGGCAGTCCACAGCTTTAGAAAAGCCAAAAGATTCCAGTTTTGGCCTTCTGTGTCCATGTGCTGCCCTCAATCGTGACTTCATTTTTTTCATTGGTTGGAGCTTAGGTAGCACTTTAGCATCTGGGAAGACCTGAACTGTTTCCTTTCAGGTTGTAATTCTCTCTTTGTCTCTTTCCACTGCATTGGGGACCCTCCCTCTTACCCTTTTGAGGTGGTACTGGCCATTTTTCTCTCTGCACTGGCATAGTGGTGTCCACTAACTGAAACATCTAAAATAATTTTTACACTTTTCAAGCCAGTTCCCCATTTTGGTCCTTTGTAGATCTACAAGCCTGCCTCTTGAGTTTGAGGCCTGACAAACTAGTGACGTCCTGGTCTGACCGTTTTGTGGCCTGCACCCTTGTTTGTCTTTGAGACCTGCAGATTCAAGACCAAATGACGCTTTCACAAAATAAAAACAAATGCCAATAAAAACTGCAGCATCCATCCATCCATCCAGCTTCTAAACCTGATTTTTCACATCAATCAGCAGGTCAATGAAATCAATCAGCCCCTTTCTACGGAGCCCTTCGTTGAGTACCCCATTCTTTATAAATGAACACAATTCACAATAACAAGATAACCGACAATATCTAATGTCCGCGGAATGAAGTTACAAGAGGCAAGCTTAAGGCACCTAAAACGCAATGAACTGATGGGTAGAGGAGGACAGACTGGCAGCCAGGTGAGCCAACGTATAAAATACACCAATGGCAACTAGAATGCAAGATACACATAAAGCGAGTGTACTGTACATGAGAAATGGCGGGCTGACGGTACAGGAGAGTGAGTGATGACGCAGCAGAATCAGGGACAGGACAGAGCCATCGGATGGGACATGGGATGGGATCCACTGAAGAAACTTTACAAAAGGTACAGAGAAGTCCACCTGATATGGATAATCTGCAGCTACCTGCCCTGCTCTCTCTGTTCATGACAAAGGTGGTCTGCGATTTTTCAGGTAAGGAAGACAGAAGTCTCCAGGTAAGAGAGTTGACATCACTAAAGGTGGCATCGGAGAGTGGCAATGTGTTGATTAGCACATGCAAGTACAAATGTCACTGACTTCTATGTGGGGTCGATGTGCTTGATTGACCTTCTCCAAACAGCTCGGTCCTGCACCTCCTCACCATTCAGGCCCTTCTCCTTCAGACCCTTTTTTACTTTACCCATCCACCTTCATTCTGGGCATTTCTTGCTTTCTCTTCTCCTGTACCTCCATTCCTATCACTCTTTTGCCCACATATTTATTGTCTTTCCTCATCACATGCCCATAACACTTCAACCTGCTCTCCTGTACTTCCTTAGATATCTTGTCCACTTTTATTGTACATCTGATTGTCTCATTTCATATGCTGTCCTTTATTGTAACTCCACACATACATCTCAACATTCTAATTTCTGCCACATCGAACTTCTCCTCCACCCGCTTTACTGCCAAGGTGTCAGCTCCATACATCATTGCTGGTCTTACCACTGCCATAAAAACCTGATCTTTAACCTTTGTGTTGATTCTTTGATCACACCTGATATCTTCTTCTTGTTCCATCCACATTACGTTCTACGGGTTATTTCTGCATCAGGCTACCACTGATTCTAGATATTTACATGTATCCACTCTTTCAATAGCTCTACCTGCAGGCTAACCTCTGAATCCTGATCATCATTAGACCTCATATGTCCTTCTGTCCTCTACCTATTTCTCTTTAACTCCTTATCTTTCAGCTTGCTCTCCACTTCCCTTTTTCTGGTGCTACACAACACAATATCATCAGCAAAAAGCAAGCAGCAGGGAGATTCATCTTTAATGACTCAACACATCCATAAGCAGATCAAAGAGGTAAGGACTTAAAGAAGATCCCTGGTGCAGACCTACTCTAACTGGGATCTTGTCTGTTACCTCAACGCTGCTTTTAACCCGTGTCCTCACTGCGTCATGCATATCCTGGACAAGCCTTCGTCTCTCATGCATCTCCAGACCTCTTGACATAACACTCTGTCAATAATCACCATGTGCATATCTTTCTGTTCTTCTCGATGCTTCTCTACAAGCTCTCAATGCAAAGTCTGCATCAGTTGTTCCTCTCAGTGGTATAAAAGCAAACTGCTCATCTCCTATGGTGGTCTTTCCCCCTAAGTCCTTCCCAAATTTACAACTCATCAGCTTTATCCCTCTGTAAATCCATAGGGCCAGGGGACTCCCATAGAGTTCCCACCTAACCTGAACATCTTTAGGATGTGAAGCACCTGGATTAAAATCCCCATTGATAAAATGTGCAACTGGCACACTTTATGATTTAAACTTCGAACTCCACCCTAACCTTGGCAATATACAGCATGGCGGTGCCTTAGAGCCTATTCCAGCCACATCAGGCAGAGGGTAGGAAGTAATCCTGGGCAGCAGACCAGTCCAGTGCCTGTGACTCACACTGGGCCACATTAGGGCTTCCAGTCAAGCCTGTCTGAATATCTTTGGGATGCTGGAGGAACGAGAAATCCCCACAATGACATGGGGGAGAGTGTGCACACTGATGATTTGAACCAAGGATGCTGGATTGTGAGCTGTTCTTGTTGTGTTAAACTGCCCAACCAGTTGGTCCGACCTGCCTGTTATTGTAACTGATGCACAACCTTTTACCCATTCCTTGGACCACCTTGCAGACATTAAACACAAATCCGCTTTTTACTGGTCTGTTGCTGGAATTTAAACAAATCTCGCATAAGCAAAATGTCTGTTACTCATTTTTGGTAAGTAAACAGCGCTGTCTCCCACAAGCACTCCAATATAGTGATTTTTGTTTGATGTGCAGGGCGTATTAAAAGTATGTCTAATTAGCCAGCGGTCAATGAGGCGATCAATTAACAGCAAATGAGATGCTGCTGCATGTTTAAAGCAGAAGGTTTGCTTATTAGAAAGTTTGGATGGAGGCCTGGTGGTCGCCATTCCGTTCAGACCTAAAAGGTGTCCTTCTTGTCTTTGTGGACAGCTTCCTTTCTTGTCTGTTCCAATGGGGAGTCGTTACCGACCGGGACCACCTGCTCGTGTTGACTATTAATGCCAGCCCAATACCCTGGCCTAGTCATGTGGCATCATCTCAACAGGAGCCTTTTAATTGGCTGGGCTGAGCAGCTTTTCTTTGAATAGAATGGAGCAGGTGGAAATGCCAGCCTAATAGGAGTGATACAAAAAAAGAAAAAGAAAAACAAGGGGAGGATTATGGTGGCCAAGTGGCAGATAATCTTTCTTAATTTGTCTCGATTTGCATTATCAATCTTTCCTTGGCGTTTTCAAGCACGAGAAGCTTGACATCAAATCAAAAGGATTCCTGCGTCATCGGGCAGGCTGATCATGAGATAGCATCTGTGACTGAGCTGGGATCGTTGGCACCGACATGACAACTGCGCCGTTTATTTAATCGAAGTGGACTCAAATGTCAGCGTGCCGCGATTCAGTATGTGACTCAGATTTCCCATTACTGCTTAGCCGGTGTAATTACTTTTCACATCTTAAGAGGTAGGGACAGGGGGTCAGAGTTTGGGATCACACACTTAATAAGCTCATACAGAATCCAAATACAGACACATGGAGCCATTCGACCCCAAGAGTGAAACAAAAAAAAAAATTCTCTTTAGACAGACCACCCCCACCCACACGCCACCCTGGCCGAGTGAGGGTGAGATACACGCTGCCCTTTGTGCAGCCTTTCTTAACTGAAGCCGAGCGGGATCTCTGAGAAGCTCAGGGCCCCTCGGTTCAAACCCCACACACACATACAAGCAGTAAGAAGCTCATCAGCTCAGCCTATGCTTATGAAAACCAGAGCATTCTGGGAATTGTCTTTTAAAATGGCAGACTGCCTATGCCAGCCAGCATTTTGCATTTGAAGGGCAGTGGGCAGCAGCTTGCTCCAGCCATACTGTAAACATCTGCGCAGATCCCCATCTCCTGCCTCCCAGAGTAGGATTTAATATTCTTTCCCATCATAAATCCCTCGTCTGCACTCGCTGGCTCTCGCTTAAATACCGTTTCCAATTTGGATAATGTCTTCATGCTGAGACAGTCACAATTATTACAAGATTAGCCTCTACTGCGCCATTTAACATACGGCCAAAACAACAGGCGTGTAATGGTAAATTCTTACTGTCCCATCAGACCAATTACTGCTGCATCTTCCAGTCTGACGAGCCGTGTTCGGGTTTACCTCGCGTTCAGAGGTGGCCATCTTGAAGTTGTTGTGTGCTCTCTGCTCGCCCCTTCTCCCTTCTCTACTCAGCCCTGACTCGCTCATCTCTTCTGTACATCAATTGTTTCTCTCAGCTTCCTGCTCTTGTCTTCCACAAGTCTGTTTGGTCTTGAATTGCTTTTCGCTCGCCTACTTTAAACTGATGGGTTTCCCATTTTCTTCACTCTGTGAAGTTTTCCCCTGAGCAGCTCTTGAAATTTTCTTTCTTATATTGAGCTGCTCTCTCAGTGGCCTACTCTGTACTGAGGGGGTCTCCCAAGTTTGACTCTTAGATCTCAAATTTCTGAAAATGTTACTTCTAGCTGTTTGTTATTAAGAATCGCGTGGTCCTCCTGTCCTTGCTAGACCAGTAGTTTGCCACACAGCAAGTGCTCGAAGTCCAGCAGCTGCCGGAGCTGCCATTGTATTTCTTGTTCTAATCATTCGTCTTTTCCTTTCTGCCATTTCCCTTTCTCAGTCAGGTTGCCTATTCCGTTTACCATAAGAAAGACACAAACCCCGGTAACTTTGAGAGTGTTGCCGCTAGCCACATTCTTTGCTTCGTGTTTCACATCATAAGCTTTCAATTAAGACAAAGATCAAGGTTGGAGTTGCTGTGGTTCACAAGTTATTGGTACATAAAAAACAAGGTGGTAAAGATAAGCAACACCCATAACACAAAAGGAAAACTGAGCAATGGTGTAAATATGAAATCCTCACATACAGTATGTAACCAACCTCAAACCAGACAAAAACACACGTGTAGAAGCAGCTGTTCATGGAGTCTGCCCCTCGGTTGCCTACACTGTCCTGCCACTGGGTCTCCATTGCCTTCGCTCTATCGAGTTTGTTTCTCTTCGTTTTCTCCATGTTTCTTATTTGCCTTCTCTGTGTTGCCCTACCCACTAAGCTCTCTACCCCGCACTCCCCATATTGATGTTGACTCCACTCTCTTCTCCATTCTGCATTGAGCCCGAGTCGCAATCCTTTATTCTTCGCTGCCTACGCTCTAATGATACTGTCTCCTCTTTACTATCTCTTTATCACGCTGGTTTCCCTCCCTTTATTAAATCTGTTTCTCACGTGCCTTTTCTTTGTTCACTTTCTCGCTCACTTCCCTACCATGCACTAGGTTTGTCTCCTTGTTGCCTGTACTTCACTGACTTTGTCTCACCATTCCCTTCTCTCCATTTCGTTTGTTTCTCTCCGTTTTCTCCATGCTTCTCATTTGCCTTTTCTATGTTGATTTTCTCACTCTGCTCTCTGCTTTGCATTGAGTTGCTCTCTCGGTTGCCTACACTATGGCGACATTGTCTCTCCATTATCTTCACTTTATCGAGTTTGTTTCTCCCTGATGTCTCACCTCCTGTACAGTATATTCATTAGGTCTTTTTCTCATTTGCCTTTTCTGCGTTGCCCTACCCACTAAGCTCTCTACCCCGCACTCCCCATATTGATGTTGACTCCTCTCTCTTCTCCATTCTGCATTGAGCCCGAGTCGCAATCCTTTATTCTTCGCTGCCTACGCTCTAATGATACTGTCTCCTCTTTACTATCTCTTTATCACGTTGGTTTCCCTCCCTTTATTAAATCTGTTTCTCACGTGCCTTTTCTTTGTTCACTTTCTCGCTCACTTCCCTACCAAGCACTAGGTTTGTCTCTTGGTTGCCTACACTGTACTGACATTGCCTCGCCATGATCTTAGCTTTATTGAGTCTGTTTTGCTCCATTTGCTCCCCTGTATTAGGTCTGTTTTTCATTTGCCTTATCTGTGTTGATTTCTCACTCTGCTCTCTTTTCTTCATTGAGTTTGTCCCTCGGCGCCTACACTATAATGACATTCTCTCTCCATTGTTTTCTCTTTATCAAGTTGATTTCTCTCCATTATATTCTTTTTATTAAATCTGTTTCTCGTGTGCCTTACAGTGATTTTCTCACGCAGTTCCCTACTTTGCACCCAGTTGCCCACTCTGTATTTAAAGTGTTTCTTCACTTTCTTCCCCATATTGATGTTGACTCCCACCTCTCTATTCTGCATGGAGCCAAAGTCACAATTCTCTACTCGGTGAAGCTTGTCTCTTTGTTGCCCACACTATAGACATATCGTCTCTCCACTATTATCTCCTTTTCAAGTTGGTTTCTCTACGTTTTCTCCCATATAAGATCTGTTTCTCATTTTCCTTCTGTACTGTATGTTGACTTTCTCACTCACTTCTCAAATTAGTTCACGCTTTTGTTTTCAGTAGACTAGATTACTGTAACGCACTCCTCTCAGGACTACCCAAGAAAGACATAAATCGTTTGCAACGAGTGCAGAATGCAGCTGCTAGAATCCTAACTAGGAAAAGAAAACCAGAACACATTTCTCCTGTTTTGATGTCACTACACTGGTTACCTGTGTCATTCAGGATTGACTTTAAAATACTGCTTATGGTTTATAAAGCCTTAAATAATCTCGCTCCATCTTATATATCGGAATGTCTGACATCTTATATTCCAAATCGTAACCTTAGATACTCAAATGAGGGTCTGCTTAGAATTCCAAGAGTGAAACTTAAAAGAAGTGGTGAGGCGGCCTTCTGCTGTTATGCACCTAAAATCTGGAATAGCCTGCCAATAGGAATTTGCAATTTAAAAAACTGCTGAAAACACATTACTTTAACATAGCCTTCTCATAACTTCACTTTAATTTAATCCTGATACTCTGTATATTCAATTTATTATCATAACTATCCATGGTGGCTCTAAAATCTATACTGACCCCTGCTCTCTCTTCTGTTTCTTTTCCCGGTTTTCTGTGGTGGCGACCTGCACCATCACCACCTAATCAAAGCACCGTGATGTCCCTATATTGATGGATTAAAAGCCAGAAGTCTACATGACCATCATCATCAAGTCCTTCAATGAGAACCCTGAATACAATGAGGACTGATCATTTACGTTAGGTAGAATCCCTAGAGGGGACTGGGTGGTCTTGTGGACCTGCAGATTTTATTTTTTTTCTCCAGCCGTCTGGAGTTTTTTTTGTTTTTTCTGTCTCCCTGGCCATCGGACCTCACTCTTAATCTATGTTAATTAGTGTTGTCTTATTTTAATTCTTACTTTGTCTTTTTTCTCTTTTCCTCATCATGTAAAGCACTTTGAGCTACATTATTTGTATGAAAACGTGCTATATAAATAAATGTTGTTGTTGTTGTTCTCTACCCTGCACTAGGATTGTCTCCTTGTTGCCTGTACTTTGTTGATTTTCTCACTCTGTTCTCTACTTTGAATTGAGTTGCTCTCTCAGTTGTCTACACTATATTGACAATGTGTCTTCATTATCTTCCTTTCATCCAGTGTGTTTCTCCCCATTATCTTCCCCTCATTGATTCTGTTTCTCATTTTCTACATTAATTTTCTCACTTATGGCTCTGCCCTGCACTGAACTGCTCCACTCTGCCTGCTTCTACCTTTTCTTGAGTTGGTCAGTTAATTCTTTACTTCATATTGATTTTGATTCTTACTCTCTTCTCTGCCTCAGTCACCATTCTTTACTCTGAAGAGTTTGTCCCCCAGTCCCCTACTTGGCTTTAAGTGTCCACGTCTTCTATGGTCCTGTAGTGTCAGCCATTGGCAACTGAGGTGAGTTAGAAAGCACAAGGCCACAAATTCAGTCCTAAAAGTGACACACTTTGATGGCAAAGATGGAATTTATTGAGAACACGGTATATAAAAATATGAAAAGCTACACACATCAAGCCAGGGTGGGGAATGTAACCACCAACACTCAGACTGACGTGGAGATTAAAGGAGCGAAGTGCTCTTCATCTACCCAGGGCAGCAGAAAGGCAGAACCACCGGACCAGACATTTTCGGAGCTTTGGAGGAAACCAACAGTAAAACTTAAACAAACTATCTGTGACTTGAACCGGGCAGTGCCACCTTCGTTTGCCCAACATGGGTTTTATTTGAATCAGTGGGCCTGTGCATATTCACTCATGCCTAGTATTTAGGGAAATCTGTTAATCATTCAGAAGACTCAGGAATGCGCTGACACTCAAATAAACCGTTGATAATTACTGTAATAGGATTTCTTCACAGTTGGGTTACCGTATGTAAAGTTTATCTTTTAAGGAAAACATTCACTTCAGGGAGTAAATATAAACATGTGTTAATAAATAAACCGTCTGTCTGCCTGCATTTAATAGGTGATAATTTTAGCTTTTTTTCTCATTTAATTGATGCCTTTTAGAGGATACCTCATCTCGCTCAGCGCCTGGTATGTTTTTTCTAATTTGCGAACGACAGGATGGCCTTTCTAGACGCAGTCATTTGCCTGCTTGAGAAAATGAAGTAATCGCACTAATAGTCAGTCATTAGTGGGGTGGCACTTCAATATGGCAGCAAGCCACACAACCCCAAGTGAAAGAGACTTTAGGTGGCAAAGGGAGGAGAGACAAGTGAGTGGGCACCTTTGTGGGTGTGTGGTGGCAATTGTGCATCCAATTGTGCATTGTGCATCCACACTGCTGTGTCTCATTTACAATCTAGCACTTGTGATCTGAGCTCACTCATTTATTCTTTTCACTCCGCAAAGGGTGGCATGGTGGACCGGGCACTGCAGACAACAAGAAGAGGGACAGGACAGAAACAGACCCTGAGGGGCTGGGACTGATGGTAAAACTACACCAAATAATTATAATAATAATTTATTCTGTTTATAAACACTTTTTCATGATGCTCAAGGATACTGTACATAAATTACAGAAAAAATAAAACAAATAAGACAGTCAGAGTTAAAAACTGATAAATAAAACCATCAGAATTACACAATACATTCGGAACATAAAAGCAAATGGGCGTGTAGTATTACAATATGTTTGAAATCTAGATAGGACCATTGCCATGAAGATCTTTATGTGTTAACAAAAGAATGTTTTAAGAGATCCAATATTTAACAGGCAGCCAGTGCAAGGAAATCAGTCAAGTGGTTAAATGTTCCCACAGTTTAGCATGTGGCGAAATTCTGGCTGCAGAATTCTGTACACGTTGTCATTATTATTCAGCACTTTATCTGAAGCACCGAAGAGCAAAGCATTACAGTAATGAAGCCGAGAGATGACCAAAGTATGAATAAGTGTTTGAGCTGTATGATCAGTGAAAGAAGGTCTGATTCACAAGATGTTCTTCAACTGAAACATCTGCCAACATTCTTAACATGAGGCTCAAATGACCAATTGGAATCTAAAACAACACCCAAAATCACGACTTCTGAGGAAGGGGAGATGATGCAACCACTAATATCAATGCCAAAGAGATGGTGTGACCATTAATATCAATGCCAAAGAGACGGTGCAACCATTAATATCAATGCCAAAGAGATGGTGCAACCATTAATATCAATGCCAA